>JAWDJE010000002.1:101920000-103120000 GCA_035047345.1 Bradypodion ventrale | reverse complement strand
TCCATCTTCCATTATAAGTTCTTTTTTCTTATATGGAGAAAGTGCTTGGTGTTAAGGGAAATACCAAATATTTAATACCTTCAGCAGTTATTAATAGTGACTCAGCTTTTTCTTGGGTTTTACCCCAATTTAATTTTTAAAACAGTCTCCTGGATTACCCTTACATATGGCAGGGAGAGAAGAACATTTGGTCTACTACATGTTTTGAACTTTAGCTTTCAGACACTGATGAAAGCACAGTTAGGAATTCAGAGTCAGCTGAAGGTTCCCAACCCTTATCTGTCTCTCCTCCCACCCTCCACCTTCAATGATCTCTGGGAGTGCAAGTGTAAATTCTGGTTATGGTGCTCAAAAGTGTTCATAGATATAATGTCTTAATATATTTTCTTTCTGCCTCTTCTTCTTCAGTTTGGTGTAATTTTTGCTGGTGCACAGAAGAATATTGGTTGTGCTGGAGTCACAGTGGTAATAGTGCGGGAAGATCTGCTTGGTTTTACACTCAAGGAGTGCCCCATAGTGTTGGACTACAAAGTACAAGTAGAGAACTCTTCCTTATACAACACTCCTCCTTGCTTCAGGTAAAGTGGCCCAAGTGTGATGTCATTCGTCCCAAGTGTGATGTCATTCATCTTGTGATTGACCCAGACATTTTCTGTGCAAAACCTTTTGTTCTCTAAACATTGATGGGAAGGTGGGCAAAGACAAGGTTGCTTTCTACTGGAGAAGCTGTGTTTGGTAGCCGGTGCACTGTGGCCCAAAAATAACAAGGTTGTGCCATCTCATTTACATAGCCCATTTCCTCCATACCCTGTATTGGCATATTAGTACTTGCAGTGCAGTTTCTGCCTTTTCTTGATTCTTCAGATGAGTAGGCTTGACTGTAGACTAGAGAATACTCTGGTATCATGTCGTCTTTCCTGTATGAGACCCTGTGTATGATTGTGGTTCACTGCCTGCGAGTTTACAATCTTGTTTGTTGCCAAATGCCCTCCTTGACTTAGCCATCGCTCTTTCTGTAGAGCAAAGTACAAAAAGTCTGGTGTCATTTCCACTGAATGGTCACCTAGGTATTGGGATTACAAAACAGGATGTCCTTTAACTATTCTGGTTGCAAACAAGGTGAACCTGAATGTTGCATTACTCTCTTTGCTTCTGAATTTCTGATAACAGTGTTAGTAGGCTAATTAGGGTTGAAAGACTGGAAGTAGGTGAGTACATCTAGCTCCCTATGTAGAGACCTCTGAATATGAAAGAAATGTTCCTATTTTTAGAGAGCAATGCACAGTGTAAAGAGTAGACTGAAATTATGTAAGCTGTTCTTAACTGCTCTCTTTGTAACGTGAGGCATAGATAAAATAGGTGCTTCACTTTTTTCAGGCTTGTGATTTTTCATTTCTAAAATTCCTTCAACTTATGGGTGAACACATGAAAAATGGTTGTGCCTGCTATCTTATTTAGAGGGGTGGGTGGCCTTATCAAATCCTAACTGTTGAACAAATCTCTCTCTCTATACCTGTAAGTCTTTAACATGTGCTTTGTCGGTGCAATAGATTCATGTCCCTAGCCAATTAAGTCTTTATCTCTTGTGTATGTTATGTGCCATCAATTTGCTTCTAACTTAGTAATACTAAATAGCCTTTTCAAAGTACTGTACAGTAAAACCCCATATAATGACTTTAATTCATTCCACAGGGCTAGTTGTTGTACAATTTAATCGCTATATGATGCATGCATCATATAGCGATTATTCCTGTGGGATGCATCGTACAACGATTATGTCTATGAGAAAAATTGTACAACAACAAAAAATCATTGTACAATTTTCCCATAGAGATGTATTGCATCATATAATTATTTTAGTTGTTTTATGGGGCACAGTGTTTTTTCAAATCCTCGTCGTTGTATGATTTAATCGCTGTAACAGGCATTTTGTTATATTGGGTTCTACTGTATGTGTGATATTAAAGGAATGGGTTTACCAGTGTAACCTCCCAGTGAATTTTTCTGGCCAATTGGGGCCAAGTCTTGTGACTACATTTTGTCATTCAGTTGAATCACATGGACTCATATCTTTGTATGCTTTTTTGTATATGTGTATCCATGTCTCTGTCCAAAAAAGTCATCTATGCAACATTGAGAGAAGACAGTGTTCTGGAATATACCAAATCTTTAATGTAAACATTTATGTTCATATTTATTTCAAAGGCATTTAATATTTCCTTCATTTTTTAAAAAAAATGGAATACTTGGAAAAGTCTGTTTCTGGGCTATAATGTCCAGAAACCTCCAGCCAGTATGGACTGTGTTAGCTGGGGGATTTTGAGTGATGCGGTTCAAAGTTGAGACATTGCTAGTTTCTGGCTCACTGTCATGTATGATGCTGGTTATGAAAAAGAACATGATACTGTATGCTGATATTGTATCACATGTCTTGTACTAGTTTAATCTCTCCCAGCCTTATGCTTTTCAAATGTGTTGCTCTCTGGCTTCTCTGAGACCCAGCAATTATGCATGAGATTTATGAGAGTTATAGCCCATTAACTTCAAAGGGGAAGCAACACTGGAGAAGACCTCATGAGGAGAAACAGGAGAGATTGCCATATCCATGTGTACAATAGAAGGGTTAATCTGAAGATGTATGCTGACAGAGTAGGTTTGTTCCTTCATCTCTAGCATTCTCATATGGGAAGCTGAGTCTCTCAGCAAGGGAGCAGTCTATACATGGACTCTGTCTACACAGATAAAACACCCGAGGGGGCTTCCCCGTGTGGCGAGACTGTTCTTCTCTTTAAATTTAGCTGTCTATGTTGCAAGAATTAACAGGTTCAGCTTAATTTTGTTATGAACGCTTGAATTATGCTGAATTGATGGTGGCTCCATATTTGGAATAATGGGTTTGGCTTTTAGCCATTGGGAAATGCTATGATAATAGAGTAGACCATACTGTCAGTGACTCAACGCCAAGTGTCAGGCGGCGGTTAACTAACCTGACAACCCTGAGGACTAACGGCCATGGATGCCGAAGTCTACAGGGGAGGGTGATGGTCCCCAAGTGGATTAAATCCCACTTGAATCCATCTTGATGAAGGGCAGCAGCTTCATCAATACTGGTCTGGAGCTGAGGAGGATTTTATGTGCCAAATGGGCTCAGGGCTAGAAAGTGATTTGTGGAATGGAGGTTATGCTGCGATGTAGAAGGCAGATGAAGGGCCACTGCATTGTATTCTCAGGACAGTCTTCATGGTACGGGTACACAGAAAGAACCTTCACAAAGATTGTCTTATTTTTGAACCACAATCGGGCGAACCCTGGTAATGGTAACCTTGTGTTGCTGGCTAATGTTTTTCACATTATATCAGGCCAAAGGAACTGCAGAATGGACTCACTAAAAGGTGGCTTCACTTTGGCAGTTTCACATCTGGCCTAGACACGGAAGAAGAAAATTCTGATAACCTTATTCTGGAATTCTTAAGCATGTGCAAGAAACTTTTATGTCAGACAATCTGTGAATTCTTCTGGAAGTGATAATTTGGGGCTTGTCAGTAGCTGTGAGTAATTATTGTCTGCTGTAACAGGGTCACTGTCTGAGACTGGACAACTGTGTCTTTCTGAGCTCAGTTTACTTGGTAAGGGATTTTAATGCACGCATGGCTTCATGATGCATATTGCAGAACATACTATATGACAGTGCTGTAAATATTAACCTGCACCTTGACCAGATGTGCCTGCCTTAAGTTGCTTTTAGAATTCTAGTTGAGTGTTGCAAGAAATTGGCCAAGTTTCTTTTCCTCCTTTTCAAATTGCTTCTCTTTGGCTTGGCATTAATTGGCCGACTACCTGACCTGAATGTCCATGAGTTGCTTGAATGAAGTGCAGAATTAAATCAGTGTGATGTGGACCATTTAAACCTCTTACCAAAAGGAGTCCCGGCTTCCTACATTAATCTCCTGGGTAGAGATTAATAGCATCCTTCCCCAGCCCAAAGAAATCTAATTTCTTAACTACAAGGATTTACTTCATATTTAAATCTGTGGCTAAATCTAGTTTGTTAGTGACCTTGAAGCATGCTGTGTGTCTCTGAAGTGGGTCATTCATTTACCTGCTGCCCCCTATTAGTGGATGTACTCGGGCAGGTTGTAAAAGCTGAGGTAACATTCACTCCATCATGTATGCCAGGGGTGCCCAAACTTTTCAGGCCTTGGGCCATGGTTCAGTGGGCTGGTCACATGGTTCAACGGGTCAGTCACGTGGTTCCTCCCACTGGAAGTGGAGGTAAGCCCACCCGGCGCAACAGGATGAGATAGATTTTAAGCTGCCATTTTCTCTGCTTAACCCAGGGATGCCCAAACTACGGCCCACAGGCTGGATCCGGCCCGTAGTTTGGGCACCCCTGATGTATGCTGTATATAAATCGGTGGTCTCAATGTTGTATTCCATGTGTGTGAAGAACAGGACTGCAATCCATGAAGGCTCAGAAGAAGTAACCTTGTTAGTCTTAAAAAGCTGAAATATGTCTTGTTTGCTGAAACACGTCTGGGGGCGGGGGGACGGGGGACGGACATAACAGTTTCATCTGCAGTGTCTCAGTTTCAAATTCTGCCTTGACCATGAAGTAAACTGCCATTAACCCTGAGCTCTCATCTGAAGTAGGAAGGACAGGAACACTTATTTGCCTATTTTCATTCATTTCGTTTTCTGCATTGTTATATTATATTTAATAGCCTGTCCTTCCTTCAGTGAGCTCAAGGTGATGTATATGACTCCCCCATCACTGTTCTCAAAATAATCCAGTGAAGTGGGCTGAGCTGAGATAGGGTTAAGGTTTTTGAGTCACCTTATGGGTTTTGTAAGTATTGCAGAGGATGTTATACATAAAGTATAGTCCCATCTTGGGAATACTATCTTGCTGCTAATATAATTATGTGCTGTCAGGCAGACTGATTGTTTGGAATGAATTGACTTTAGCAAGCAACCACCACAAGTTACACATTGCCTTGGAGCTTCACACAAAACAAATAGAGCTCATGGTTCATTGCAGGTGGCACATTAGTGTCTCAGAGTGAAGGATATTTTTTTTTATATCGGTAGTTTCTAGGTTATTCAAGCATACTTCAGAAGGGAATTGTGTGCTTATTTTAACTAGAAGAGGAGAAACTTCCATCCTCGTAATATATGATGTCAAATTGATTTCAATTTATGGCAATCCTTTCCAGGGCTTTCTAGGTATGGAGTACTCAGGAGTGGCTTACCTTTTTCCTCTTCTGGGTGTGCTGTGTGATTGTGCAGCTTGGCCAAGGTTACACAGTCTGGCTTGTCTCCTACAAGGCACAATGCGGAATCAGACATCCAACTCTGGCCCTACAACCAGGTCATCCATCATTGCTGGATTATTCCTCCTGGAAGTCCAGATGTTAGTTTTAAAGTGTGCTATTAATGCTATTCGTGATAGTACTAGTAAACGTGTTTAGAAGTTGCAACCTTGGGCTTCTTAGACGATGTGATTCTGAAGTGTAACAATTTCTCCTATGAATAAGTGAAAGGTGGAAGTCTTTAAAATGAAGTCTTTTGTAGCAGGGCTTCAAAATACTACTCTCCAGATCTGATGGATACTCCTGGAACATCCCTTTGCAGACTCAACGGAGGGATTAATGAAAGTTAACCTCTTGGGAATGTGCCATTAAACACATGGAACCAAGTGATTTCTTATGCAAAGCACCATCCGTGGGAAATGTCTCTACCTCTTTAAGCAGAGCTCTGTCATTACAATCACACAGACAAATTGAACTTGATTTTGTTTTTGCTTCCATTTAGTAATTGTCTCTAACATCATTAGTGAATGGCAGGCTGCCTGCCTGAAAGCCACAAGATTCTAGTAGACTCTCCCAACAACCTGGTTGGTAATGTGTACCAATTAAAAAACTTAACTGGGATACTGAAAACAACAACAACAAAACCGATTTAGTTCATCATCATTATCGTTGGTTTATTTGCACCCCGCTTCCCTCAACCCAAAGGCGACTCGAAGTGGCAGAACAACAATATCAAAACAACAATAGCACAACAATACCAAAACAACAATAGCACAGCAGTAATATAAGTACACAAATACAAAATAGCGGTACAATAATCAACAGTATAAAGAATACAAATAACACCCTTAACTAGAGGCAGGCTCAACGAACGCATCGGAGCCCAGGTCCACGTCCTTTTCATTCCCATGCGGCCAGTGCCAGACCGGGGGAGAGGGCTCGGGTGGGCGGTGCCGACGTCCGGCTTTTGAGTCCTCGCTGCTGGGAGCCCAGGTGTTCATCACTCCTTCGTGGTCAATGCCGGACCGGGGGAGAGGGCTCGGGCAGGCAGTGCTGGTGTCCAGCTTTTGAGTCCTCGCCTCCAGGAGCCCAGGTGTTCGTCACTCCCCCGCGGCCAATGCCGAACCAGGGGAGAGGGCTCGCTATAGTTGAAAAGAAAAATACAGTTAGTTGAAACAAACAGCTTTGTGGTGGAAATGTTAATATTTCCACATAGAATAAGGTACTAGCAGTATGATTGGTACTTTCTGATTGTTCTTTTGTCTTTTGAGCCAGAGGTGATTTTTCCAATACTACTCACTGTTTCAGAGTATTTAATAAATGTCTATTCCATCTATATTGGACAAAAGGAGCACATTTGGATTTTTTGTTGAATGAATGTGAACACTCTTCGATCCTGGTACTCAGAACAAATTTTTGGCTTTAGAATTCTTTAAATACAAAGTGTATGTCTTTTGCAACATGTGTTATTTTGTGTTTCTCATGAAAATGAGATCCCACAAGATCAAAGCCTTTTGGTTTAGAGCATAGCTTCTAAATCTGAAATAGTTTTAAGATTTTGCCTTGAATGTTCAGAGGAAAACCTTTGAATCCATTGTGCACCAGCTAACCTCTGCATTGGATAATTTCTTATATTATAAAAACAGCTAGATGAAGATTCTAGCTGGACCATCTGGGTCAATGAAAAGACTTTGAGGTGAAGTAGGAAGGTCAAAGAATAATCAAGAAAAATGAAGCTACTTAGGACAGGACAAACATTTTGTGAATGTTGAGAAAAACAATAATTGCAGCATTGTACAAAAAATCTAGTAAATGGCCAAGGTAGCCCAGTTCTGCTCAAATTTAGTCTACCTAATATTTTAATTTGATTTAATTTAATTTTACCTATATTTCATATATATCCATAATTTTAAATTGTGCAACCCTCTGATATGAATAAAGTTTGTTTTATGATTGGTTTGATTTGTCTTCTGAATTTAAACCTAGACTCTGCAGTATGGCTATTCAGCCATGAAAGTCTGCCTGAATCACATCAACAGTTAATATATTGAAAGCTACTAGTGACGGGTTAGCTGCAATGTAGAGTTTGGTCCTGGAATTTACCTACCCATTGTGTTATAATTTATTATCTGTACAGTTCGTATGCTAAACTAACATTTTGTATAAATTAATCAATACTTATTTTTTGTTGTGTAGACGTATTCAGAATCAATAAACAGTGATCATTGTAACTAACTGGTGCTCTCCTTTTGATTTCAGTATCTACATCACGAGTTTGGTCTTGGAGTGGATAAAAAACAATGGTGGAATTGCAGCTATGGATAAACTTAGTCAAAATAAGTCAAAAATGATTTATGACATTATTGATGGATCCAATGGATTCTACGTGTAAGTTGCTATAACTCATATTAACAGTCCTTCAGTAGAAAATGTCTTATAGCAGGCAGATCCCTACCTATATCTGTCAAGGGTCTGCAGTGGCTCAAGTGGCTAAGATGCTGACTGGGAGGTGGAAGGTCAGCAGTTCGATTCCCAAGTACTGCAGGATGGAATGAGCTCCCATCTTTGTCCCAGCTCCTGCCAACCTAGCAATTCGAAAGCAAGAAATTGCAAGTAGATAAATAGGAACCACTTCGGTGGGAAGGTAACAGCGCTCCGTGCGCTCTGGTGTCTAGTCATGCCTGCCACATGACCACGGAAACGACTGCAGAAGCAGATGCTGATACTTTTCCAGATGTTAGAACTATGGGAAGGTAACATCAGAAATATGGCCTTCATTTGCTCTCTTTAATAAGTACACTAGGAAGAGGATAAGTCTGTAGCAATCCTCTGGCAAATTTGGTTGAAACATTATGTGTACAGGTTTATAGAAATACTTTGGGAAAGGCAGAGGAATGTTTACCTGTGGCTAAATTCTGAGAAGAAAAATAAATAGGGAAGGCATCTCTTAATTTTTTTTGCCAAACCTCAACTTTATCCATGAAATTATTAAAGGAGTAACACAGGAAAGGGAGTGAAAACAGAACCAAATGGCTAGGTGGCAATTTGCAGAGATTCAGATTGGCAGTAGATCACTTTAGTGTGTGATTGGTCTTTGATCAGTAACAAGACAGCGCAGCTGTGCAGTGGTTAAACATTAGACTAACACTGGGGAGGCCAGAGTTCAACTTTTCACTTGGCCATGAAGCCAACTATGTTTCTTTGGGCCAGTCTCTAACTCTCAGTCCCTTTTATGTCACAGGGTAATTGTGGTGATAAATACAAAGAGGGACATGCTATGCGGACTTGGTCTTTTACTTGGTCTATTACTTGCTTAGGGCTCCTATGCTCTAGTTTAATTATTCTCTCCAGAATCCACCAGAGGGTTGTAAAGAAAACATGGAAGTCCTTTCTGTCAAAAGGATAAAGTTGTGAGTTTATGCTCTGATAGTGCCTGTGTCTGGCATATATCTAAACTCCCCATTTTTTTCTGATATTTTTTGCTGCTCATAACTTTCCTTTACAGTCACAGATGACTTAATTCACATACGTCAGCACTCCCATTGCTTACTGAGAAGACTGATGGGACTGCTGCTTTCACAAAAAGCACCTTTCCATGTATAAAACCTATGTGTCTGTGGGAAGGCTTGTAGCTTAGCTTTTTCCTCAATTGTCAGTTGAGGCAGGATTGAAGGGAGGGGACTAAACCATGCTGGAAGTGACATCCTTTAAATGGCAAATAATCAAGAAAATTCTTGGCAGCCTCCATCTTTCTTCCTTACATTCAGTTTTCAGTTTGGAAATGATGGAGGATTTCAGTGAGTTTAAAACTTGAAGGAAATCCCTCCCCCGCCACATAGACAACTAATTCCTTGGATACTTTGGAGTCGTTATTCAGCAAGGAGTCCTTGTATGGGTAGACGTCTCCACGACAACATTCTGCACAACTTCTGTCCATAACAATCTGTCCTTGGTAGTTCGTCTCCATGTTGGTTCTTACAACTAATTTCCCTACAACTAATTCAGTTTTTGCAAATAGATCTCATTGGCATTTTGGAGACTGAGTGGTGGACCAGAGAGGCCTTAGAAATAGATCCAGTATGAAGTTTTGATGGGTTTTGAACAGTACAGTAGAGGAAAGTACCTAACCAACAGCTATGTTCATTTCTTGGTGTGAATGATTGTCTAGGCTTGCTGTTGCATGAGTCCTCATGGTAAAGATAGAACTTCACCAGTCACACCAGAGACAAGCAACTAGATCTTCTAAACTTATGAACATTTTTTGACTTAGGATAATTATATTATAAATTAGATTCTCAGCATGTTCTTTGCCTATCTTCCC
This sequence comes from Bradypodion ventrale, assembly GCA_035047345.1. Lineage (NCBI taxonomy): Eukaryota > Metazoa > Chordata > Lepidosauria > Squamata > Chamaeleonidae > Bradypodion > Bradypodion ventrale. Next base: position 103,110,370 of record JAWDJE010000002.1, on the reverse strand, counting down.
AATGGAACTGTCTCATGTGTAACAAACCTCCTTTGACTTTTAGGGTCAAATGAGATGAGACAGCAGCTCAGGTTTAGAAGCAGAATTCCCTTAAATATATACAGTACTGGTTAAACTACTATGTCTTGCTTTTAATCACAGTGTATATTTCATTGTCCTTTTAATGTATCCTTTAATTACACTGCACAACAACGATTTTGCTACTGGAAATAACACATGTGATTTACACGATACTGAATGTGCTGATTCCAAATCTGAACTCAGAATTTACCTATCACGTACAGATTTTAAGGCGTACTATAGCTGTTCAAATGGCCAGTAATTGGGTAATGTATTTTTACATGGGAACATTCTAACAGTTGCAGCTACCACTATGCCTACTGCTGCCCCAGCTGAATTGCGTCCCCTGGTGGCATACATGTTCCAGCAGTGGCCGGGCATGTCTGGGTAAGTCAGTGAGCTGATGTCAGAAATAGGTATATAAGGCGAGATGGCTTGTCTCTAGTGCAAAACCATCTTATTGGATAGTACAGCTAGGCCATAGTGAGTCTGTTTTGAGCTAAAGCAGCTGTGGTAATAAACCGGGCAAATTTTTTTGCTACATTTGTGGCAAATATACCCTGGGTGTTCAATGCAAGAACCTTAACCAAGAGGGTGAGATTTACTAACTTAACATCCTTACGTTCTTGGCAGAATCAGACTTCGGATTTGGATTCAACACACTTGATTTAGTATAGGACACATTGATTATTAGACCAAGGAGCAGACAATTTTTTTTTTGTGATGCAGTGTTATCTGTCAAGTAATCCTGACAATAATATAGATACTCTTTATCACCCGGATGCACTCCAGATATTTTTTGACTACAACTCCCATCAACCCTCACTGTGATAGCTAAAAATGAGGGGCTATTGAAGTTGAAGTATACAATTGTTTGAAAGGTGTCAGTCTGGAGAAGGCAAGGGAAAGCATGCAGAACCACAATGTGTTGCTTAGAAGCATAATTTGGTTTAGTAACATGTACTGAATTTATGATATATCAATAAAATGAGACTTCAATAAAACAAAGCATAATTTCATGACATTTCCAGATGCCCTGTGGAAAGGAAGAACCGAAGCAGAATGAATGTCCCCTTCCGGATTGGCAGTATTAAGGGTGATGAGGCCCTAGAAAAGAAATTCCTTGATAAAGCTGTGGAAAACAATATGTTATCTTTGAAAGGGCATAGGTAAGAGAGAAGACTATGAAGAAATTGAGGTCATTATACAATATAGTAGAAAAGGCAGTGCCGGTCATACCAGAGGGAAAGCAGTATAAATATCTTTATTTTCCGGTATGGGGAAAAAAACCCAGGCCTTACGGATTATAGCTGCTGAATGTTGGCCCACTTCAGTTATTTCTGAAAAATCTTATGGACATATGAATATGCACCTTTTAAAAAATTACTTTGTTTTATAAACAGATGGGCCAATTCCACAAGTTTAGGAATCACTCAGGATAAAGGAAGGACACACCCATCTCTCACCACCACCACCACCCCATTTACTTTTACATTTCACTTGTTGAAAAAGTCACATAGCTTCCTTGTACCCTCTACTGGCCACATGGAGCAATTTCATCACTTTTTTTTTGGTAAGAGGCTGTGGTTAAGAAGCTTGCCTTGTTAGGTGGAAGGCTGGCAAGTCGGCAGTTTGAGACCCGGGTACTACATGACGGATTGAGTGCCCGTCTCTGTCCCATATTTTGGGGACATGAAAAGAGCCTCATTTGGGCATTCCCTGAGTGGAGTTTCTTCTGCAAAAATCCATTCTACCCAGAATAATTTCTGACATGAAATTATTACCACTTTCTTGTCTGCTGCTGAATTTTTTGAGATGCAGTGGGGAACCTTTTTCAAGACTGAAAGTGACTTCCAGTTTTGAAAAAGAGCCTTCCCACTTCAGCCTAAAACATCTTAAGGGAATTCCCCCCTGCATCCCCTAAGTTTGAGGAGGCTTTTTGACCGTGGGCCGAACCACACCCCCTCAGACAGCTGAGCAGGCTGTACTGGTGTTCCTCCTCCTGCCATAAATGCTGCCCTAAAATGCATCCACGGCAGTCATAAACGCATTTATGACGGCCACGGACTCATTTACGGCTGTCATAACGCATTTATGATGGCCATAAATGAGTCCGTGGCCAATTCTGGCAGCAGTGGGGGTGGGTGGGGCCAGATTATTTGGTGCCAGGGGCTGGATCTGGCCCAAAGGTCGTAGGTTGCAAACCCCTGATTTATAAAAATGCAAAGGGGGAAGAATCGGAGGGCCAAATGTGCTAGTGGCAGACAGACAGCGCATGATACAAGCCAGGTGATAACCAGCTTCCAATTACAAAGCCAAAAAGCACCAGATCAGTCATGAGTTAAAGTCCTTGAACCTGATATTCATGTTCTTTGTTGCAGAATAAATATTGAATTAAGGAGATAAGTACTGCCATAGGTTCTGAGAAATCTGTGATTGTCTCAACACCATATTTTCTTCTACTTATGGCTGTTTCCTCATTCCTAGAGTGACCCAAGTCAGTGGTCTCAAAACAATGTAGACAAATGCATTTGGTTGTAAGCCACTGGGAACCTGCTAAATCTTAGACTGAGTCATGTAGGTGATCCAAGCAGAAAAGTAGGCAAACAAAATGTGTTAAGAACAGGCCAGTATTTACTCTCTCCTGGCAACAGTTAAATTGGCATTTTTTAGTGTTTATGCCAAACATCCCAAAAAATTACCGCCTTCTGGCCCAACCCTTAATATTATATAAACGTCTGAGTTCTGTTTCTTCACAGTTCTCTTCAAACATTATCTTGATTCTCTTTTCTACATTGTTCGAACTGAGTTTTCTTCTTATCTTTGTACCGGCCCTCTTTGGATCTGCTGCTGAGCACAGGTCTCAGAGTATTAAAATATTTTTCCTGTTGGGGTAATGATATGTTTGGCAAGCAATTTTCATGGGAAAAACAGCATTTGAAAAAGTACATTCGCATGTGGCCACTGAAAGAACCACAGTTACTAGTGGCAACCCATCACTCTAGGAATTGGAACCAAAACAAAAACATTTTCAACTTCTGAAATAAGTTTGATGTACCAAAACTGAAACTGTCACCTAATGACTGGTCTTTCTGTACACTTCCTCTTTTATTCTTGTACACTTGTGTCCCTACTCCTTAGCACTATTGACTGCTTTCCTCAAAAAGATGCTTTTGAAAGCTAAACTGTTATATCTAGAAATCATGTGTTGCTACATCCTAAAGGTGCATGCCCCTTTCTGGTGTAAAACAGTGCAATGCACACATGAAAATCTGAGTAACCCCTCTAACTTTACCCGTTTTCTTGTATTTCCCACATGTTTCAGGTCTGTGGGAGGAATCCGTGCTTCTTTGTATAATGCTGTGACTATGGAAGATGTCCAGAAGTTAGCAGCATTCATGAAAAGTTTCATGGAGACTCACCGGTCATGAACCCTGGGAAACAATAGTTGCACCAAACTTTTTTTTAAAATGTAGTGTTTCTCATGAGCCAAACAATAAGCAAATTAACCCTTAATAATAGCATATAATGGCTTGCTCTCAGAATGCATTTGGGACATGATTGAATCGTTTTTTTAACAGGACGGAAAAGGTTAGGTTAAGATATTCATTAGCTCATCAAAGGATGGATAAGCTTCTTCTTTTATCCAGAATCACAGGAACATGCCATGAGTTTTATACTGTAATACTATGCATAGAAATCCTGCAAATTAATTTGTTCTTGATACAAGTGATCCTACAAACAATCCAGCTTAATATGAAATACCTGTTAAGTGTCTTTTGTGTCTTATTTTTCTGGCCGTTCACCTTTTTAAAAAAACTCATTTACAGTATGTTGAAGTCTAAAACTTAGATCACTTTTCTTGGTCTGATAAGCAGAGTTGAATTCATATCTTTGTTTACTTGCAAGAGGCTGCATTTGGCAGCATCACCAATATGTCTGGTAATTCCATGTACACCTCACTAATGGTGCTTAAGAGAACTACTGCCAATCTCACTTTGCTGAGCTGAGGCCTTATTCTTGCAAACATTTTGATACTGGAAGATACATTATTTTTGAAGACTTGATCTGGTGATATTTCCCCCCCTCTTACGATGTCATACACACATGTAACTATGCTAAAAGTACAGTTTTCCCCCTTTACAAATAGTAGACCAAAGCTTAAAATATTGGCATAGGAAACACACTTTCTCTTCCTTTCTCTCTTTCTTCTGAAGTCATTAACACCTTAATGCTTTTTCAAGGTTGTTTTTGATGTAAAGGTGAAGGTCACCCTTACTCAAAAGCCAGTCATATCTGACTCTAGGGTTCAGTGCTCATCTCTGTTTCATAGCCGAATAGTCAGCGCTGTCTGCTTCTGCAGACTTTTCCATGGTCATGTGGCAGGCATGACTAGACACCGGAGTGCATGGAACACTGTTTACCTTTCCACCGAAGTGGTCCCTATTTATCTATTTGCAATTTCTTGCTTTTGAACTGCTAGGTTGGCAGGAGCTGGGACAAAGATGGGAACTCATTCCATCCTGCTGTATTCGGGTATCAAACTGCTGACCTCCTGCCTTCCAGTCAGCATCTTAGCCACTTGAGCCACTGCTCAAATCACATCTATCACTGCCATCAAATAACATTTGACTTTAGGTAACCCTAATAGGGTTTTAAAGGTATATGAGATATGTGACTTTCCCAGTGCCAGCCTCCAGTGAGTTTCTATGGATGAGCAGGGATTTAGACCCAGTTCTCTTGTGTCTTACTCTATTCACTACGTCACACTGGCTTTCAAGGCTTTCTTTGTGCCATAGAAATTCTATTGAGGTACTTTCAGACAGAGTATTTTTCCCGTCTTTGTATTTGATTGTATCCTAGTACTGGATTTCCCCCCTGGCTTGCTTTTCCAGAAATATGGGTTCACAAAGGGTTGGACTCGACTGTGTGACTGAACAACAACAACTGGAGGATGAAGTTCCCGAAGTAAGAGAATCGTGGGTTGGAAGGTGCTTCTATGTTAAAACAACAACAACAGATGATAGTCAACAATTTTGAAGGAGTTATGAAAGGAGCTGATTTCTGATGAGGATCTGCAGTGCAGTGAACCTCTGTTTGCAAGGGGCTCACAAGAGAAATTTTCAGTTACTTAACTAATCTACTTTTTAAAATAAGTTGAGTTCAACATATGATTTTGAATCATTTCTTCAAATGAGCATTTTTCAATCACTTCTTGAAATAGGTTTAAAAGACAAAAGTGGGGTTTTAGGAACAAGTGTAGACAGATACCCAATGAGACCCACACTGGTATAGCACTAAGCAAGCACCAACCAGAATGAAAGGAAAAAGAGAAATGCAGTGTCTGAATGACCATGTGTCTTTAGCGAGGGACTACGTTGTGTCCTTTCTCATAAGATTCTGTGTACAGTGAAATGGAGTCAAACTATGAGTTTGCCATGCATAAACCAGTTTCACATAGGAATACCCTGCTGCCCCACTCAAGCATACACATTGAAGGCCCAGGCTTCCATCAGTATTTATTTCTGTCTCTCATCCATGATCTGTTTAGTGCAACTCTAGCATCTGTTCAATAATGTTTATCTCAAAATAAAACTCTTAAAAGTATAAAAGCATGTGTGCTTAAATAATATTAATAGTCTTATTCCTGGCATATACTGCCTGGAGTATAAAAATAAATCATTTTATTAGTTGAGTTTTAAATGCCCATGTTTTTCTTGTTCTTTTGTGTTTATGTATGTATGTATTTATTTTAAATTCAGATTTTTATGCCGCCCAATCAGGTAAACCCAACTCAGCGCAGCTCACAACAAGTTAAAACATACATAAAAACAATTAAATCATTAAAACCCCAACATACCCACCCACCTACCCAATTCATACTTAAAAAACTACCCACATTAAAACTGCCTGCATTGAACAAAAGAGATGGGGGCCTTATTTTATAAGCCAACAGGCGGGGACCATCCTTCCACCTGGGCCCCACACCTGCCCCGCCAACCAGGTTTTAGGTCTTTTCTGAGAGGTAGCAGCCCCGTCTGCTCCCGCAACTCTACTGGTAGGAGGTTCCACAAGGCCGGTGCAGACATGGAAAAGGCCCTCCTTAGTGTGCCAGAGAGATGAGCCCCTCTGGCAGATGGGACAATTAGGGAGCCCCTCTGGTCTGCTCTGGTTGGACAGGCGGACACTCTTGGGATGATGCGGTCTCTAAGGTATCCTGGCCCACTACCATGAAGGACTTTAAAGGTCAAAATCATCATCTTGAACTGCACCCGGAGGCAAACTGGTAACCAGTGCAGCTCCTGAAGTAATGGTGAGGCATGGGCATAATGCCCGCGCCCCATCACCACCTGGGCTGCAGCATTCTGGACCAACTGCAGCCTCCGAATGAAGGGCAGTCCCATGTTACAACAATGAGTTAAAAATGAGTCTTCTAAAGTAAATTTAGGGACTCTGCTTTGCTTTACATTTGAAAGCTCAAAAGTGATGGAAAATGTATGTTCCGAGACTTTGCAAACAAGCCTATGTCTTCGAACACATGCCAAACCTTTAAAAAAAGCATTATCTACTGATCCTTATTAATTCACTTCAACAGTGGTCTGGAAATCCACAGGAAGTTGGGATATTACCTAGTGCTGTGCAATCAAGCTTTACTATCCAAAGATATAATGAAGAATGAACATCTCAACAATCCTTTGCCTTATTTCACTTAGCTCCCATTTTAAAAATCCTGTTTTACCCCATTACCTTTTAAAAAGACTGCCGATCAGTGCTGAGTGATAACCTTTTCTTGGTTCCTATAAATCAGTGGTTCCCAATGTGGGGCCCATGCCTCAGAGGGGGACTACAATTCCCAGAAGCCTAAGTCAGCACATTGGCTGATCAGTGCTTTGGGGAATTGACTTAGGCTTCTGGAAATTTAAGTCCAAAAAGCAAAGGTTGGGAAACACTGCTATAAATTGAAAAAGTGGGCAGAATTAGTAGATATGGGAATTATGCAGATATTTTCCCATTCCTTACATATTTCCAAGACTGGACAGGTACAAAGGGATACAAAGAGTAAACCCATCACATCTTACCTGCCAGATGTGAGCCAACCGTGGATTTATAAAGCAACATAAAAAAGTATCTTGGGGTAAAAAAATCGACAGTAAAAAGCTTTCTGAAGTAAAAAGTTTATAGACAAATATTCTAAAGCAATTTTCATACTGAATACTATTTGTTACCCTGTCTGGCCCAATGGTAAAATGATCGGCAGAGGAACCATTTAACTATTCTGATTCCTAATGGTCATGGAGGCAGAAGAGGCCATGCCAGATGGACTGGCTGTGAAGGCGCACCTTGTTAGTATCTTCAAGGCTGTGGCAGTTCATTGCAGTCCCGGTGTTACCGTAAATCCTGCATGTCTCATATGTAAAACATCACACTTATATCCCGTCCCATAGCACTTAGTGCACTCTCTGGGCAGTTCACAAGTTAATTAGTGTTTTCCCCCAAAATATGCTGGGTACTTATTTTACTGACTTTGGAAGGATGGAAGGCTAAGTCATCCGTGAAAGCTGGTTAGGATTGAACTCACAACCTTTTGATTGCAGGACAGCAGCTTAACTACTGCGCCACAAGGGTGTCGCAGTAGATGATTCCGTAACCACAGTGTGTGGGTCATTTCAGGGCAAGCTGGGATCAGGCCCATGCTGGGCCGGCGGGATACCAGGATGAGTCGTCACATGCTCCTACTTACAACTCATAACTTAAAGGGCCATACCACTTCGGCAGTTTCTGCTCCCGCTTCGGCTCCTCTCACCGGCTCCCCTCTGCCCTGTGGGAGAAAGTCCAAAGAGCTTCAGCAGTGGTGCGAAGATAATAATAATAAGGCTTGGGTTGAAAAAACACAAAATTATTATCTCTGCACCACTGCCAAAGTGCTTCACTTTGGTGGAGGGGAGCCGTCGAGAAGAACTGAAGTGGGAGTGGAAACTGCTGAGGTGGCATGGCCCTTTAAGTTATGAGTTATAATTACGGGTGTGCGGCGACTTGCCACGGTATCCTGCCGACCCAGCATGGGCCTGGCTGGGATCCACCTTAAACAAATCCACGCCAATGGCATTCTACCTGTTTGTCATTCTTCTCGCATTCATCAACTGTGAAAATGATTTTCGGGGGGAAAAAATTATACTCGGATACGAGTAGCAGCTGATTTCGACGGCCCTGTCTGTAACTGGCAAAACAAAATTCAATGGTTGGCTGTGTTCCTGGGCAGAGCTAAACAGATGGGAAGAGGAGACAGAGCATGATAATGGAAACAAAATCACAGGTGCTGTTAAAGTGTTGAAAATATTCCCAGTTCCAAAAGGAAGAGTTCTCCTTCGTATAGTTTGTGAATCCCCACTATTGGGTTATGCGCCTGCGCAGAACGCCGATCGGAGGCTTGAAAAGCTATTGGTCAAAAGTTTTGGCGGTAAGACCACCCACAGTACCGCCCACCCTGAGGCGCCCGCGCGCCATTTTACCTCAGTTCTCTTCTTTCCGCTGTAGCAGCAGGACGATCGTTGAGAGCTTCTCAATTTTTTCTCGCCCTTCTGAGGGAAAGCCTTTAGCGATTTCCAACAATTTTTGCGGCGATCTTCTCCTTCGGGCAGGATTGCCACCCTGGCGCTGTTTCTTCCTTCTGGTGGACTCAGTTGCCTACTCGCTCCGGTCACCGTTTCCCCCCTCAAGGGGGTGGCGGCTGGCCTGCCCTTTGGGGTGCCCGTCTTCTAAATCCTTCCGCTGGAAGAATTTTTTCTTTGATGGCTGCAGCCTTCAAGCAGTGTTCGGCTTGCCTCAAGAAGTTCCCTGCTTCCGACGGCCATAGCCTTTGCCTTTTTTGCCTGGGAGAGTCTCACCAGAGCCAGTCTTGCCCTCACTGCAAGAAATTTACCCGCCTTGCAGTGCAGAACCGGATCAACCGGCTCAAAGCCCGCCTGATGGAACTCGCTTTGGCTCCCGCCGCAGCTGCCTCTACCTCTGCTGGTGCCTCTCAGCCTCCTCCCGCTTCTTCTTCCACGCTCTCTATCAGGAAGAAGAAGAAGAAGGACAAGAACGGGGAGAAGAAAAAGAAACATGGGTCGGAGAAGAGACGATCGCTCCCGCCTACTCCTCGCCCTCCCATCTCTCCGGGGCCTTCGCCTCCGTTCTCGGTGGCAAGATGTCCTTCACCCGGGTCTTCCATCTGGGGAGGACGGTCTTCCTCGGGATCTCCTGAAAAAGGTTGCAGGGCTGGGGCTCCAGCTCGCCCACTTCAGGTTCTCCCGTCTCCTCCTCGGGGGAGGGGCCGTTCGCCCATGAGGCAGGCGTCCGTCTCTCCGAGACCTAGGACTCCAACTATCGACGAAGCGGCAGTCACCATGCCGGCCACCATTTCGTCGCCGATCCTCCCAGCCACCGTTTCGTCGGCCACCGTTTCGTCACAACCATCGGCGGTGGATGCATCCCAGATGGAGTTCTTCAAGGGGATGTTTGAGGTCATGGCAAAGACGTTTGCCCATCAGTTCAAGACCTCCATGCCTGCGGCCTCTGCGGCTCCGGTGCCGACCACCGCAAGCCCCAGGGATGTTGGCCCTGCTGTGGCCCCACCGACCTCACGAGGGTCGAGTGTCCGCTCCGCTGGCCCACCCATATCGTCTTGGTGTGGTCCAGACGTCGATGCGGTGGACTCCCATCCCGCCGGCCCGCCCAGGCCGTACTGGCGCGGTCCCGACGTGGATGCAAGAGTTCCTCTCTCGTCCTCCGATGACTCCAGTGCGTCTTCGGAGGAGGACGAGGGAGACGTCGACGCCGAAAAGACACCGGACCAAGCCATCGGCGTGGTTGACCCACCGCGTGGTGAGGATCAACGCTCGCTAACGGCTATGCTGACGCGCTTGGGGACCGCCCTGAACCTGAAGGTGGACCAGCCACCACTGGAGGGCGAGGACCAAATGACCGCCAAACTGGACAGACGAGCGATTCGGCCGGTCCACATTACCATGCTTCCGTCCATGTTGACGTCAGCGAAGGCGACATGGAGGAAGCCAGTGTCAGCGCACTCCGTTTCGTCCAGGCTCGACGGCATGTACAGGGTCCTGGACGAGAACGTCGAATTTATTTATTTATTTATTTATTTATTTATTTATTTATTTATTCAATTTATATCCCGCCCACTCAACACAAGGCCGACTCTGGGCGGCTAACAACATAAAAAGTAACCCCAGGGCAACCCAAGGAGTTTACAGACAATATTCACAAATACAATAATAATCCTAAAAACAGTTAAAACAGTAAAAAAAAGTTAAGACTACCCACCCCCTAAAAAGCAAGGGCTGCAGGATCGAAAAGGCACCAAGGGGAAGAGTTCCTCTACACCAACCACCCCATGGTGGTTACCCTTCCACCCGCAACCCAAACTTGACCTGCCAGCCAGGTTTTAAGATCCCTTCTGAAAGGCAGCAACTCCGTCCGAAGACGTAATTCTGTTGGCAGGAGGTTCCAGAGGGCCGGTGCAGACACGGAGAAGGCTCTCCTCCTTGTGCCAGAGAGGCGAGCCCCTCTGGCTGATGGAACAATTAGAGAGCCCCTCCGGTCCGCTCTGGTTGGACGGACAGACGTCCTCAGGGCAATGCGGTCTCTTAGGTAACCTGGCCCACTACCATATAGGGCTTTAAAGGTCAAAACCAGCACCTTGAATTCCTGCAAGCTCACCCCTTGCCAAACTCGCTGGTGGTCAAGGCCTTCCAACACAGGACGGCCACCAGTGGCTTTCCGGTACCTTCGACTCCGGAAGGGAAGAAGCTGGACGCGGTGGGCCATAAGTTCTACGCCACCAGTTCCCTCTTCCTCCGAGCCGCCAACTGCTCGGCTGCCATGGGCCTCTACCAGTCCCATCTCTGGGAGCAGGTGAAGGTCGTGGCGGCTATGTTGCCCGCCGAAGCCCAGAAACGGATCGACGCGCTGGCATCCGAAGGGGACTTCCTGTCGGAGCAGCAAATGAGGACGGCCAGGTACATCAACGACTACACGGCAAAGGACATGGCCTCTGCTATTTTGCTCCGTCGTCATGCCTGGCTCAGGGGCACCTCCCTCGATGATGCGATGAAGAAGCTCATCGAGGAGTTTCCGTTCGACGGACAGGGCCTATTCGGACAGGACACCGACAAGGTCCTGAACGAAATGCGGCCAACGAACTCCACGGCCAAGTTCTTGGGACTTACCACGCCGGCTCCGCCTGCCAGGCCGAGATTCCAACCTTTCACGCAGCGGTATCAGGGGAACCCGCAACAGCAAGGTGGTCCTATGGAGCAGCCCAGGTCTGGCCCCTACAAGCAACGGTGCCAGCACAAGTCCCGCTACCAGCCCTACGGGCAGGGCAAGCGTTCCGACGCGAAGTCCAAGTCCCGTGTTTGAAGCTACGACGGCCGAGTCTCTCTCGCTCCACATCCCATACCTCCCCCTCCGGAACTTCCTCCAGGTGTGGTCGGGCATTACGGACGACCAGTGGGTCTTAAAGATCTTATCCTCTGGCTACGCCATCGAGTTCGTACGGGTGCCCCGGGTAGGAAGACATCGTCTCACCACCTCGTCCCCCCATTTGGAGGAAGAAATATCAACTCTTCTGTCCAAGGGAGCCATCGAGCGGGTAACGCCGCCCGACTGGGACAACGGCTTCTACTCGAGGTACTTCGTGGTTCAGAAGAAGGACGGAGGGCTTCGCCCAATTCTGGACCTACGCCGCCTCAACAAGTGCATCCACACCAGGAAGTTCCGGATGGTGACCCTGCAGACCGTCCTTCCCCTCATCAACAAAGGGGACTGGTTCACAGTCATAGACCTCAAGGACGCTTACTTCCATGTCTCCATTCTCGAGGGCCACAGAAGGTTCCTCCGATTCCGCATCGGCAATTCCGTGTACCAGTACCGGTGTCTACCGTTCGGTCTGGCCACGGCGCCGCGGGTCTTTACCAAGTGCATGGCTCTGGTGGCTGCCTACCTTCGCCAGCGGGGAATCAGGGTCTTCCCTTACATCGACGACTGGTTGATTGTCTCCCCCACCAGCTCATTGGCCGTTCGGGACACACAATTCACGGTCCGCCTCATGGAGAGTCTCGGCCTCAGGATCAACTTCACCAAATCGAAGTTGATTCCCTCTCAACGCATCGAGTACATTGGAGCGGTACTCGACTCGATTACTACCAGAGCCTTCGCCCCCCAGAAACGCTTGCAGGACATTGCGCAAGGGGTGAGCGACTTTCGCACCAAACTGTGCATCCGGGCGAAAAAGGCTCAGAGACTTCTAGGCCTTATGGCCTCAACGACGGCAGTGATCCCCCACGCCAAGTTGAAGTTCCGGTCCCTGCAGTCGTGGCTCCTGCACGAATTCGACGCGCTCCGGGAGCGTCAGTCCAAACGGTTGACTCCGTCTCCGGAGCTGATGGACCAACTGCTGTGGTGGACGACGCCACTCAACGTGGCCACGGGGAAGAGTTTTTACCCCCCGCAACCCTCGGTGCAGATACTGACCGACGCAAGCAACCTCGGCTGGGGGGCTGCCTGCGGGACTCTCACGGTCAACAACGCTTAGTCACCTCATGAGATGGTGCACGATATCAACTACTTGGAACTCCTGGCCATTTGGAAGGCCCTACGCTCCTTCGAGACCTTGCTCACCGGCAAGGCGGTCCAAGTGGCCTCGGACAATACCACGGCTGTGGCATACCTGAACAAGCAGGGAGGGACTCGATCCACCTCCCTCCTTTACCTTGCGGTGCAGCTCTGGGAATGGTGCCTGGAAAGACACATTTTCCCGATTGGAGTGCACATTCAGGGCAAACTGAATGTTTTGGCAGACCACCTAAGCCGTCTCACCTCGACGACCCACGAATGGGAACTGGACGTTGGGGTGTTTCAGTCGCTGTGCGAGGCCTGGGGGACGCCGAGCATCGACCTCTTTGCGTCGGAGTCCAACAAGAAATGCCACAGGTACTGCTCCAGGGCAGGCATCGGACTGAATTCCGAGGGCGATGCCTTCATGAAACGGTGGGATCAAGACTATCTCTACGCCTTTCCTCCGTTTCCTCTGGTCCAGAAGGTCCTCACCAGGATGTACCAACACAGGACCAACGCAATTCTTGTGGCTCCAGCATGGCCTCGCCAGCCCTGGTTTCCGCTGCTGTTACGCATGTCGTCACAGTATCGCACACTGCCGGAATCACCGACGCTCCTCCACATGGAGCACGGCCAGCTTCACCATTCGGACCTACCCAGTCTCCACCTCACCGCGTGGAGGATAACCCCAGACTGTCCAGGATCCTAGAGCTAGCACGGCGCCCTTCCACAAGGAAGTCTTATGCTTCCAAATACAGACGCTTTTGTGCTTTTCTGGCATCCCAGCAGACGTCCCCCCCACAGGTGGGACTGCAGGACGTCTTAACCTACCTCCTCCATCTGGCAGAGTCTGGCCTTAGCATCACCTCCATCCGAGTCCACCTCGCAGCGGTGGTGGCTCACTCTCTGGCCGGTTCGCCCGCCTCTGGTGCTTTTCGCGTCCAAACGGTGAAGCATTTCCTCAAAGGACTACGGAACGCCTTCCCTCCGGTCAAGACTCCAACGGCACAATGGTCACTGTCTGCCGTTCTCAACGCGCTCACCAGGACTCCTTTCGAGCCCATGGCTACCGCGGATGTTCGTCTCCTCACATGGAAGACGGCGTTTCTGGTGGCTATCACGTCTGCTCGACGAGCTGGTGAACTGGTTGCTCTGCGGGCAGATGCACCGTTTCTTCAGTTCTTCAATGACCGCGTGGTTCTCAAAGCGGGCATCACCTTCCTTCCCAAGGTGGTCTCCAACTTTCATATGGCACAGACTATCTCCTTGCCAACTTTCTTCCAGAACCCCACTAACGCCCAAGAAAGGACTTGGCACACGCTGGATGTGAAACGAGCTTTATTGTTTTACACCAGTAGGACTAGAGAGTTCAGGAAGTCGCAACGCCTCTTTGTGGCGTATGGGGGAAAGTCCAAGGGTGAACCTATCTCTGCCCAAAGGTTCTCCAAATGGATCACCTCTACCATCTACCTGGCCTACGAGTCAGCCTCACTGCCACCTCCACCGCATGTCAGGGCGCATTCCACCAGAGCGGTTGCCACATCCACTGCTTTCCTGGAGGGCACACCGCTCGAGGACATATGTAAGGCTGCCACATGGTCAAGGCCTTCCACGTTTGTCCAGCACTACAGGGTGGACACCAGAGCCACTGCGGACGCCAGGCTGGGCCGTGTCGTCCTCACCAGGGGGCTCCGGACTCAACGCCCTTGACGGATCAGTCTACTGGACCTTCGTACTCATCGTGGGATCATCTCATCCGACTGCCCACCGACCAAGTGAGTGTGAGCTTGCTAATCTCCCAATAGTGGGGATTCACAAACTATACGAAGGAGAAAGTTCGGTTTCACTTACCAGTGATAACTTTCGTTCTTCGAGTATATAGTTTGTGAATACACACTACCCACCCTGCCTCCCCTCTTGAGCTGCACGGATGAGATCGATTGGTTTATCCTGTGCTTGGCTTAAGTATGGAACTGAGGTAAAATGGCGCGCGGGCGCCTCAGGGTGCGCGGTACGGTGGGCGGTCTTACCGCCAAAACTTTTGACCAATAGCTTTTCAAGCCTCCGATCGGCGTTCTGCGCAGGCGCATAACCCAATAGTGTGTATTCACAAACTATATACTCGAAGAACGAAAGTTATCACTGGTAAGTGAAACCGAACTTTATGAAGCATCTGAAATATAGCTAAAAATACTCAGAGAAATAACAAAGACTTCTTTAAGTACATTAGAAGTAAGAACCCAACTAGGAAGGCCATTGGACCATTAGATCACAATGGAAGGCAAGGGGTTATTAAAGAGGAAACAGAGATTGCAGAGAGACTCAATGAATTCTTTGCTTCAGTATTCACTGAAGAAGACAAAGACCACATGCCCAAAACAGAGCCTATCTTTGTAGGGAGGAAAACCGAAGAATTATGCCAGATGGAAATAACCAGGGAAGAGGTCCTTGCATGTCTTGTTAAAATAAATGCTAACAAATCACCAGGACCAGATGGCATCCATCCACAAGTTCTCAGGGATCTTAAAGATGAAATTGCTGATCTCCAAGCTAAAATATATAATCTTTCCCTCAAATCAGGCTTTGTGCCTGATGACTGGAAGGTAGCGAATGTAACACAAATTTTCAAAAAAGGATCCAGGGGTGATCCAGGAAATTACCGACCTGTCAGTTTGACATGTGTCCCAGGTAAAGTGATGGAAGCCATCCTAAAAGATAGAATTAATAGGCACATAGAAGAGAAGGCGCTGCTAAAGGAGAGCCAACATGGCTTTTGCAAGGGCAAATCATGCCTCACTAATCTGTTGGAATTTTTTGAGAGTGTCAAGAAGCATGTGGATAAGGGGGATCCACTTGACATTGTTTATCTGGACTTTCAGAAGGCTTTTGACAAGGTCCCGCATCAAAGGCTCTGGAATAAAGGGACAGGTCTTGTCCTGGATCAGCAACTGGCTAAGGGACAGGAAACAGAGGGTAGCACTAAATGGACACTTCTCCAAATGGAGGGAAGTAAAAAGTGGGGTCCCCCAAGGTTCAGTACTAGGACCCCTGCTTTTCAACCTCTTCATAAATGATCTAGAAGTAGGAATGAATAGCAAGGTAGCCAAATTTGCTGACGACACTAAATTATACAGGGTAGTGAAAACTGTGAGAGATTGTGAGGAGCTCCGGAGGGATCTCTTGACACTGGGGGAGTGGGCAAAACAGTGGCAAATGAGCTTCAGCATTAGTAAGTGCAGAGTGATGCATGTTGGGGCAAAAAAAAAACCCAATTACATTTATAAACTGAAGGGTTCTGAACTCTCTGCGACAAACCAGGAAAGGGACCTTAGTGTTCTGGTGGACAGCTGAATGAAGGTGTCAACCCACTGTGACTCAGCAGTGAAAAAAGCAAACTCAATGCTAGGGATCATTAGGAAGGGTATAGAAAATAAGTCAGCATGTGTCATTTTGTCTCTTTATAAATCTATGGTGAGGCCCCATCTGGAATACTGTGTACAGTTTTGGTCGCCATACCTCCAGAAGGATATTATGGAGCTGGAAAAAGTGCAGAGGAGGGCAACCAAAATGATTAGGGGACTAATCTGAGGCTGCAACGGTTGGGCCTCTTCACTCTTGAATGACGGCGTCTAAGAGGTGACTTGATTGAAGTTTATAAAATCATGCACAGTGTGGACAAAGTAGATAAGGAAAAACTGTTTTCCCTATCGCATAACACTAGAACTAGGGGGCACTCCATGCAACTTTTGGGTACTAGTTCTCAAACAAATAAGAGAAAGTACTTTTTCACCCAGAGGATCACTGGTCTATGGAACTCCCTGCCAGATGAAGTGGTGACAGCTGTCAGTCTTGACAGCTTCAAGAAAGGATTAGACAAGTTCATGGAGGACAAGGGTATCAATGGGTATAATTATGGATACCTAAGGACAACCTCCGGGTTGGAGAGATAGGCAGGATCTCTCTCAATGCCATTTCCAGGGAATCCTAAGCAGGGAATACCCTGAAACAAATGGTGAGCCACTGTGTGTGACAGAATACTGGACTGGATGGGCTGTGGCCTGTTCCAGCAAGGCTGTTCTTATGTTCTTATGAACAGGACAGCTGTTCCAAAACTCTGATGAGATCATTTACAATCATACAGCAAAGAAGGCATGTCTAAGCACATCTGTGTCTATAGGCTTACAGTGCACTTAACTCTGTACATGATCACCTATTAGAAATGCTCTGTTTTATTTAATACAGCCTGAAAACAGTTGTATAAGGGGGAAGGGGTAGCTCTAGAACTAAGAAATAAGCCACCGTGAAGGAAATCAACCCTGAATGCTCTTTGGAAGGACATATATTGAAGATGAAGCTAAAGAATTTTAGACACCAAATGAGAAGAGGGGACTCACCCGAGAAGGCCTTGATGCTGGGAAAGATCAAAGGCAAAAGGAGAAGGGGGCGGCAGAGGATGAGGAGATGGCATTGTTGACGCAATGGGTATAGAGCTGAGCGGGCTGCGGAGGATAGGGGTGCCTGGCACGCAGTGGTCCATGGGGTCGCAAAGGGTTGGACTCAACTATGCAACTGAACAACAACAACAGCTGTAGAACAGTGTTTCCCAATATTTTGTTTTTGGTCTTCAGTTCCCAGAAGCCTAAGTCAATTCCCCAAAGCATTGAACAGCCACTGATCAGCCAACCTAGGCTTCTGGGAATTGACTTAGAAACAAAACAAATGATGTAGCACTTTAAAGACTACCTGCTGTATTTTAATGCTTGCTTTCGTGGATCAAGTCCACTTTGTCCGACATAAAGAGCAGTGTCTCAGTTCTGTAGGATAGTAGTATCTCTGGATTGGTCTTCCCACCCTCTTGTATTCTCAATTTAAAGAAAGCTTTTCTATAATTTTATATCAATTTCTGCTTGCAAGAACTTCCCTACCCAGGAGAGAAAAGGCTGGTGATAGACTAGTTATCTCTCTGCAGGCCTATTATAGGAAGCTTCACACGTTCTTTTTCTCTCCAGGGCTTCTGAACCTTTACAACTGTAGAAAGAGAAAGAGAAACACACAAAACACAGACTCCTGCCTGCTAAAGAGTGGAGGAGATTGAGCAGAAGGGAAGACAATGCTCACCAGGGAGGAGAGAGAGAAAGACCAGGGAGAAATTAAAATAAGACTGGGAGCAAGAGAAAAGAGAAGAGAGAAAGATGGAAGCCATAAAAATGAATGCTAGCTAAGGGAATTATGGAAGCTGTAATTTTTAAAAAAGGAAACACTTTCCCAAGCTATAATATTATGTACATCTATTGCACTCCTGTTTTTAGCAGTGGGTTGGAGTCAAATACATTTCGGCTCCCTTCTAGACCTACAATTTTACAAGTCTTAGGAATAGCTGCAGTGGCTTAGTGGTTAAGATGCTGAACTTGATGACTGAAAGGTCAGCAGTCAGCAGTTTGAGACCCAAGTGCTGCACAACAGAGTGAGCTCCCGTCTGTCCCAGCTCCTGCCAACCTTGCAGCAAGGTTCTTGCTCTAAAGCAAGAAATTGCTATGGTAACAGGGGAAACTAGATAATGGGAGTAAAAGGGAACATGTAGAGCTGCATAGGCTCCTGGGAACATTTCCCTGTATTGTTACCTTTGAGTGCGGCATTAAATCCACCTATAAAAATCTCAGAATTAAATCCAAATCCATCTAGATAGATGTAGATGCAAAGTATTGAGTACTGAATTTGTTTCCTAATAGTTTTATTTGTACTCTCCTGAGTACTGCATGACAAAATAAGCTCCTTTCTTTGTCCCAATTCCTGCTAACCTAGCAGTTTGAAAGCAAGAAATTGCAAGTAGATAAATAGGGACCATGGTGACTGCAGCCATGAAATAAAGAGGCAACTGATTCTAGGGAGACAAGCCATGAGAAACCTGGGGAACATAGTGAAAAGTAGAGACATCACCTTGCAAACAAAAATCTGTATAGTCAAAGCAATGGTATTCCCGGTGGTAATGTATGGATGCGAGAGCTGGATCATTAGGAAGGCTGAGCACAGAAGAATAGACGCCTTTGAGATGTGGTGTTGGAGGAGAGTTTTGAGAGTACCCTGGACAGCGAGAACAAATACTGTAAGTCAATCTTGAAAGAAATCAGTCCTGACTGCTCCTTAGAAGGTCAAATAGTAAAGATGAAGCTGAAGTACTTTGGACACCAAATGAGAAGAGAGGATTCACTTGAGAAAGCCTTGATGCTGGGAAAGGTGGAGGGCAAAAGAAAAAGGGGACGGCCAAGGATGAGATGGCTGGATGGCATTGTGGACACAGCGGGCACCGAGCTGAGCGGGCTGAGGAGGATGGTGGAGGACAGGGGTGCCTGGAGATCAAGGGTCCATAGGGTCGGAAGGGGTCAGAATCGACTGTGCGACTGAACAACAACAACAAAAATAGGGACCACTTTGGTGGGAATGTAAACAATGTTCCATGCACTCTGGTGTCTAGTCATGCCTGCCACATGTTGATGGAAATGTCTGCAGACATAGACAGCCCTGGCTCTTGGGCGACAAACACATGAGCTCTGAACCCTAGAGCCAGATACGACTGGCTTTTGAGCAAGGGCGACCTTTACCTTTGCCTATGAATAGCTGTCTGCTTATTTGGTGTAGGAGACAATGGGAAATGAGTATTTGACAATGCCCTTGTAAAGCTGAATTCAGTGATGCACATCAATGTTGCATTAATGGTGCAACAGTGATGTTCTGATCTGGTAGATCTGAAGATCTATCATTTCTTCACACTTCACATAGTTTTGTGAATTCTATTTTGCATGACTTAAAAAGATTGTATCATTTTGTCTTAAAATAAGTTTCTTAGATTTGGGCATGAAAACACATTAAGTTAAAGCAGCTATATATTTTTTAAAAAGACATTTAGCATGACATGACAGAATGGATCTTGAATGTCCTGTGCCTAGCCACACTCAACTGAAATTAAATTAAATCTTAAGGGTGAAAGTAGTGTCAGCTTAGGTGGCTGAATATAAAATTTATTTTGCTACTCCGATTAGTAAATGTTAGAAGTTACTGTAGTAGGATTACGGATTGAAGTTGATAGAATATTTTGATAGATTAGTTGCTGCCAAATTAGGGTGAAAATATTATTAGACTTGGCATTCCATCAGAATATGATTAATGTTTGTTACATTGCTCTTCAAGAATGTAAAATAAAATGTAAGGAAACCTCTTCACACTTGATAAGAAAATGCATAATTAAAAAGTGGCATGTTACTCGCTTTTTATATGAAATCAATCACTTTAATTGGAAAGAAGTATCCCTTATTTCTGTTGGTAATTGGACTCTTGATAATTTTAAATCAAGATTCATGAAGGTTTGTGATAAATTAGCTCCTTTTTGGCTGAAAGAAGCTCAGAAGTTATAATTATCTATGGATTACTCCTGGATGGCTAGATCAAAGAGACAGAAGATGATAGAACGAAAAACTGTTTAGTACATGAGAATTTATTAGGTTTTAAAGCAACCAAATAATATGTACTGGAGAAAAAAAATACACACACACAATAAATAGCAAAAGCTTGGGCAACATCTGAAATCCCAGAGAGAGAGAGGGAGGGAGAGGGAGGAAGGGAGGGAGAGAAAGATCATCCTTAAGAGCTACAGAGAGGTAATGGGTATTTTAGTCATCACATTAATCTATACTACATTTGAGCTGAAGAAATTTAAGTGTGCTGAATTATTGTGGCAGCAAATGCTCCTAAGTTGATTAAAAGTCACAATTTGTACAAATATAATTAGCTAAATCTGAGCTCTCATGTTTGTCGTCCCCCACCCCCGCCAACTGGTGGATTAACATATGTTTGACTACTGTGAGTTTAAAAGCAATGTTCAAATACTAATTTAAATGTCCGAAGACTAGTTATGGCTGTGTGTGTGGACCTGCTCACCTGAAGACAGGATCTACTAGGAACTACGGTGAGCTTATCCCTGCACAGGTGTGTTCACCATCAGTCTGTCCTTGGTTGTGATGATTATCCTTTTAAAATAATATAACTCCTTCACATAGTTTTTCTGCCTCTAGAGCAGTGGTTCCAAATGTGGGGCCCATACCTGTCAAGTTTTGGATTTGAAAATAAGGGAAATTTTGGCCACACCCTCTGTGGGTGTGGCCAAATATAGCCATGTGACTTGCTGGGCTCTAGTCATGCCTGCCACATGGCCATGAAAATGTCTGCAAACACAGACAGCACTGGCTCTTTGGCTGTGAATGGAGATGAGCACTGCACCCTAGAGTTGGATACGGCTGGCAAATTTTACTTTCTTAGATCAAAGATTGTTGCAGATGGTGATTGCAGCCATGAAATAAAAAGGCGACTGATGCTTGGGAAACAAGCTATGAGAAACCTGGGGAACATAGTTAAAAGTAGAGACATCATCTTGCAAACAAAAAATTGCATAGTCAAAGCAATGGTATTCCTGGTGGTAATGTATGGGTGTGAGAGCTGGACCATTAGGAAAGCTGAGCACAGAAAAATAAATGCCTTTGAAATGTGGTGTCAGAAATAGGTCAATCCTAGAAGAAATCAACCATGACTGCTCATTAAAGGTCAAATAGTAAAGATGACGCTAAAGTACTTTGGACATCAAATGAAAAGAGAGGATTCACTTGAGAAAGCCTTGATGCTGGGAAAGGTGGAGGACAAAAGAAGGGGGTGGCCAAAAATAAGATGGCTAGATGGTATTGTAGATGCAATGTGCACAAAGCTGTGTGGGCCAAAGAACCCTTTTCCCATCTTCTTGGGGGGGACTTTTGTTTTGTTTTCTTTCTTGTTTACTCATTTTTAATTAATTTCTTTCCTGGGAAGCAAAGTGCAGAATAGTAAACCAGCCTCCTAGGGTTACCAACTGCTTGTAAACAGCTTGGCTTTATTGAACTAGCCCTGCACATGGCTAGATACCCCTCCCCCCATTAGGGTGGAGGAGCAAGGGATTAATTCCCCCAAATTAACCAATCTATTTGTTCCTCACTGCAACCAATTGAAGCACCAACACCTGAGAATGTCGGATCCAGCTTAAGGAAGGGAATTAGTAAAGTAAAAAGTAACCTCTGTAGTTTCCAAGCCTCCCAGCAGCTGAGGAGTTAATCTCCCTCCAGATGGTTTGTTAGAAGGTGGGGTGCCTATTGGGCAGGGCGAGGAAACCTTCCTTCAGCAGCAGCTTTCCCTACTGTAAAAGGAACCCAGCCAGGCAACTGCAAGCAAAATAAACCTCAGCTCTCTCTCTCTCTCTCTCTCTCTCTTTCTCTCTCTCTCATATAGTGATCAAGCAACATCCCCCCCTCCCAAGTTAACTCTAGAACAGAAATGAAAGCCTCCAGGAGGCAGGGCATAAACAGCTCAATAAACCATGAGAGTGAGAGAGAAGTCTTTGCCCCAGACCAAGAGCTGATTTGCCCCTGCATATATGAAATATCGCTCACCTAGAGTAGACTCCCATCCCAGGGTGGCTCCGACCACCACCAGCAAAACTGAAGCCTCCATGACCATGTGGCAGGGAAATGAAAGAGAAGGCCCCCACCACCTTCTCTTTCTCTCTCCCCTTCCACAAGCGAAAAGTCACAGCAACCTCTGGTGGCAGGAAAAACATAATGCAGCTTCGCCTGTGAGAACTCTGGTCAGGATTTTTTTTAAAAAAGGGATGTTAAGGGGAAATTAATAAAACGGGGGGTGGGAAGAGGGGTAAAAATAAGGGGTTTTCCTGGGGAAAAATGGGATACTTAACAGGTATGGTGGGGCCCACGCCCCACAGGGGGACTTCAACTCTCAGAAGCCTAATATTCAGTGCTTTGAGGAATTGACGTAGGCTTCTGGGAATTGAAGTCCCAAAACCAAAAGTTGGGAAACACAGTGCCTCTAGCTAGAGTAAAGTTGTCAAGTAGCCTATGGTACTATCTTAGGTGCCAGACCTTCCCCTAAGCAGGAAAGACATTCCAAGCAAAAATTCAAAAGATCTTGACTTCTCTTCATTATTTCCATAAGACACAAGCAAGAACATCTTCAAATGGTTCCTATGTCCTATTTGAGCAGTTTTAATTTATTTATATGAGTTTGAAGCACTGAAATTTAAAACTAACATAATTTAAAAAACCCACTAATAATTTAAAACTGTATGCCTACATAAACTACATGTTTACATATTCACACTCTACTTTTCCAATTTTCAGCAGCTCGAATAACTCTGTCATTTGTTTCAAACAAATCCCCACTATCACACTGTTCAAGCAAGTTGCTGTAGATTAGCAAATGTTCAAAGTCTTGACTCTCACCACATTCACACTGTTCTCCATTGTCAATGTGGCTCCATCTCTTTAAGTTTGTTTTGCATTGTGTCACTCCAATTCTCAGCATATTGGAGATGGTAATCTGCTGCTCCTTCATCCCCCATAATCCTCAGGGTTATAGTCTTTTTCATAGTCAAGTTTGATGAGCCCCAGCTGTAGATGTAATTGTTACTATTGTTTTTAGGAAGGTCTTTCTTAACTTCAACCTTGATGGATGATGAGTCCAAATATTGAACACCTTGGGTCTGCTTCTTGCTTTTTCTTTTCAACTTCTGCTGCTACGTGTCTCCAAACTTCTGGAGGTGCTATTTCCATGAGTGGGAAGATTTTATTAACAGATTTCAGCCGTATAAAGCTTGCAACTATACAGCCTGTTTCATTAAAGGCCACGTTAACTTGACTAGCATGGGCAGAGTTTCTCCAGACTGGGACAGCATACTCTGCTGTAGAGGAAACAGGCCATGGCAGATGTACAGAGAACATTAGGCTGCTCTCCCCATATGATGTTTGCAAGTTTGTGGATTTATGTGGAACATCCCCAAATGTACCCCCAGATAAACCTCCCTGGGTGTACAGGGGTACACGGAACATGCTTCATCAGAGACTGTGATTAACAGTTGGGTGTACCTTGGGCAACATTGAAGGAAGCCTGAATGGCTGAATCTTCCATCACATGAAGCACTATATATATTTGGCACACACGCGCATGCACGCACACACACACATTTGGTACATATATATTTGGCACATATAGATTTGGTATTTAAACAGTAAGAACTGTATTGCAAGAACATGTCAAAGAGGAGTTCTGCACCATACCTTGTCAGTATTTCACCTCACCCCTTATTTCTGCCCAGTTATCTCCTCCTGGTTCAAGCACTTTCCACCAGTTTTATATTACTGTACTTGTGGTATTCTCTAGAAATATTCTTAGAGCAAGTACCTGAACTTTTGCAACCTCTCCCAAAGAAGAGGAAAATTTTACCTCTATTCTATCTTAACTGCTGCCCAGACGTAAAGAAAGATATTTTTTTGACTGTGTTGCATCTATATTACTTTGCAATTAGACACAAAAAAGCAATTAAAATTCTAAAAACCACGTAACTTGTTCTCTGTATATCAGTGCTTTAAATAAACACTTAAGCCACAAATTAGCATCTATTCTGTTTCATATTCCTCCCACTATGTAGTGGGACTGACATAGCCTTTACAGAGCACTAGGACTGGAAATAGTATAGGTATGACTGTAAAAAAAATGGTAAAGGGAGACATTTGTATTGGTGTTATTGAAAAAACTGGGACTGTGGTAGCTTAGTGGTTAAGATAGTGAACTTGATGACTGGAAGGTCAGCAGGTAGGTAGTTTGAGATCTGAGTGCTGCACAACTAAGTGAGCTCCCATCTCTGTCCCAGCTCTTGCCAACCTAGAAGTTTGAAAGCAAGAAATTGCAAGTAGATAAGTAGGTACCACTTCGGTTAGAAGGTAAACAGCGATCTTTGGCTGTAAACAGAAATTAGCACCAAAATCTATACAGTAAAACCCCTACTTACGCAAAAAAGTCAGTTCTGTAGGCTTTTGCTTAAATCGTATTTTTATGCAACTCGAGGCAAACCCATAGGAAACATTATTTTTTATGTGACTCAAAGCAAACCCATAGGAAAATTATTTTTTATGTAACTTGAAGCAAATCCATAGGAAATTCTGTTACGTAAATTTATGTAAATTGGGACATTTATGTAAATCGGGACATGGTTTTAGCACAAAATCATAATGTAAGTTGAATTTTATGTAACTTGGGATATTTGTAAGTTGAGGTTTTACTGTGGTTGGATACAACCAGTGGTGGGCATCAGCAGGTTTGCACCGATTCACCAAATCCGATAGCAGAAATTCTGGCTGGCCCTGCTCATCCAAGTTTTGAAATAAAGTAGTCCTAATTCGGGTGCAACGCAGGGCTTTTCCCCTGGCCATGCCCACCATACCATGCTGACAGAGTAAGTAGTAATTTTTTTTGAACCCACCACTGGATACAACTGGCTTTTGTGCAAAGGCAACCTGCCCGTGAAGACGCCGACCACTGTGCCTCCGGTCCAGAGGCCTCTGGCCAGGACTGTGAAAGGCCATTGAGGCAGAAGAACTTTTGTGGTCTGTATTTTCATCAGCTGGGGGGTAGGAATTATTGTAGTTTTGCTTTATATTGCCTATATTGTGTTTTGTATTTATTGTTCACTGTAATAGAAAATTTGCCATATTGTGGAGATTTCTTTTGTAATCATAATTTATTTGTATTTAGATTGTATCTTTGCCTTTTGTTATAAATGTTGTAAACCACTTTGAGTCTCCCATTGGGATGAGAAAAGCGGTATAGAAATAAAACTCTATCTAGCTTACAAAATAAATGGCCTGTTAATCAGCGTATCTTCACATTATTTTAGTACTTACAGAAGTAACATGCAGCCCAGCTTGCCTTTGGTTTTTCCAAATGATTCTTTCAGTTTGCCCACAACAGCTTCAGTATTTCTAGGTTTGATTTAGAAACGTCACATGATGCAGCGTATGTTTAAACCATCTGGTTCTGCCAAGGCTTCAGAAGTCTGGGCCAGGTGGCTTGGGAAATTATTTTAAAAAGTTCCCTTGTAGTATATTAGTTATTTAAAAAACTTTCTGGAATTGCTTTTAAAGGTTTATCTGCTCTCTGACCTTTTTAATAGGTCATTACTTTATTTTTCTGTGATGGATTTGCTTTAGTTGAGCACTCTGACATGCCTTGTTGTTTTTATTAAAAAAGGATGGGAAATGCGCGCGTGTATGAGAAGTAATCTGTTCGATTTAGTCACTAGGTGGCAACATTAGTTACACAGCCCTCCAATTTATGATGGCATTCAGATTTGCCAGCGTTCTCATTTTTGTTCAATATATTTAACAATGTGGCAATGACCTTGATTAAGATTCTGTAGACTTTTCTGTCGACCTGCAACAGTGAAATTCAGAGATAGTTAGGAGATTTTATATATGGGCACGTTTTACTTCCGCTTTCAGAAGCAACGAGGGCAGTGTGGGCAGGATGAATCACAGTAAACCTATTCATGTGGATTCACAGGGTGCTTGGGCTTCTGAGAATTGAAGTCCAAAAACATCTGGAGTGCCAAGGTTCACCATCATGGCCCTACCCAAACAGGAACTAAACTGAGGTAGAAAATTAATACATATACAAGGCTCAATCCAGCTAAAATTAAACATGCTGAGACATCCTACCAAGTTCCATGTAAATTCAAGTGTTCAATGAATCACTTTAATACCATACTGTTTTCACTGGCAATGTATTATAAAATACAAGAAACATCAAGGCGTGCTAAGACAAACAAAATATGTGTGTTAATATAATTAGACTAACAGAGATTCTACACCCCTCTCCCTTGAATCAAGTAGGCTTCTGCCTCGGTGAGGAAGATTTGAAATTCTAATTTGGATAATAATAAATATTTATTTTATAGAATTCCTCTGGGAATTACTCATCTCTTCTACAAGACAAAACTCCAACATGAACTAGGGGAGAGAGAAACTAAAGAAAGATTCTGCCCATTAAAGACAAATTGCATCTTCTTTTTAAAAGAATGCTTGCTAACCAAATTAAAGGTGAAAAGTTTGTGACCAATCAAAACAGCTTTTTGAAAAATAAAAATAGCACAGAAGTAACCAGATATTACAATATTTTAGATATGAATTTTTATTATCCTTTTAATTAGTTGATCTTTCCTGATTTTTAAGTTTAATTTGGCAAGAGTTGTAACACCAGTATTTGTTTAATTGTCACTACTATTATTATTCTTATTTGAATTCTGTTTCTCTTAGTTAATTGTCCGTCTTTTAGTTACTAATTAATCAATTTTGCTTATAGAGTCCTAAAGCCATATTTGTCCAAATTTACCTAAACTAATTTTAATTATTTAATATAAATTAATTTATTATTTTAATTTCTAATTTTGAATGTGTCTATTTTGCTTCAGGAGACCTTTTCTGAGTTGGAAGGTGGGGTCATGTCAATATGAGAAGATCTGAGAGATTTTCAGGTTGGGTAAGAACATATGGTTTGGGTCTTATATGTGCCAATTCAGGCTTAAAGAAATATGGAATTTTGTGTATACAGGCTTTAAAATACCTGACAAACCACCCTCCTTTGTGGCCACCTCTCTGTTGTAAAGACCTGTAAAATTATTTAAATTTACCTCATTTTGGTTAGCATTTAAATGTGGTGGTGAGAAAAAGAGCCATGTCGGGTGCGGGGGCTTGAGTGATCCAACTAGCCAGTGTTGCCCATCTCTTGTCAATAATGCTAGGCCGGGACTAGAACTCACCAAAGTGTCCTCCTCTGTCAGATCCCTTAAGCAAGGTGAAAGCGGAGGGCACATGTCATGGTCCGCCTAGCCAGTGGGTGACATGATATCCAAATGGCTAAAAAACTGCATGCAAGTGGACTTGATTTTTCAAGTCCATTTGCATGTGCGGAATATTGTCACGGAGACATCTACCAATGTGCGGACTCCTCACTGAATAACAACTCCAAGGTATCCAAGGTGAGAAAAATGTGGGCTAATTTTGTTGCTGTATTTTTACAGCCAGCCAATTGGATAGCTCAGTGGTTTGGCTATTTGGCTGCAGAGCCAGAGACTGGGAGTCCAATTCCCCACTGTGCCACATGTGGACAGAGTCAGCTGGTATGACCTTGGATTTGATTTATTGGATTTGTATGCTGCCCACTCAGCATATGCAACTGAGGGCGGCTCACAGAAATCACATATCAAACATTACAGTACAATAAAATATAACAATACA
Source organism: Bradypodion ventrale (assembly GCA_035047345.1). Taxonomy (NCBI): domain Eukaryota; kingdom Metazoa; phylum Chordata; class Lepidosauria; order Squamata; family Chamaeleonidae; genus Bradypodion; species Bradypodion ventrale. The sequence goes on along the minus strand of JAWDJE010000002.1, from coordinate 103,082,534 downwards.
ATAAAGTGTAACAGTGTAATAAAACATAAAGGACCAGCATATACATCGACAACTGTGGCCAAGGGACCATCATCTCCTGAATCAGCCACCGGCCCTCATAGCTGTTTCTCCTCCCTCAGGCCGGGTGGGCAAGCTACATGTCTCAGGATACTTCAGAAGAAGGAAAGGTAAACCATTTCTAAGTATTCTCTAACTAGAAAACCCTGAAAAGACTTCACATAAGTCAGAATTGACTTGATGGCACACACATATTATTTTTACTGATAGAAGAATAGACATGGTGGAACTCCTCTTCTAGGCAAGCCAGTCAACTACTCAGACTCCTCTTCACACAGTTGTTTATCTAAGCTGTACTTACAACTAAAGATAGATAATTAATGGCCACAACAATGCTGCCTTCTACATTCTTTGCTCCTTTAAAAAGCAAAGGGGAAGCTCTTCTTCTAATACACAAGAGAAACCGCTGTGAATCCTCTCCTGCGACCTCTGGATCAATACTGGATACTGAAGCGTCACTTTTCACAAAGAATCTATTACAGAGGGCGGGCTAGTTTCCTGCTATGGTTCAATATGTGTTAGGAAAAGATAAATGTCCCAACAATGTGGCCTCAGTGTGAAGAATGGGATCTAAGATTTAACATTTTGGTCAGGTTGACTCCAGATTATATGTTATCACAATATTTAAAGGCTCCCAGAAATCCATAGTTCAGGGTTTTGCAAAGTCTGCAGGCTTTATTCACCTTTTTCAACCTTACCTTGGGAAAGGCAAGAATAGTAACAGTACAATAGAAAGAGTAGGCTACATTCTTAGCATCAGCCTGCTGATACACAGCTCTCTATTATAAATGAGTTCAGATGCTGGCCTATTGATTTTAGGGCAAGCCATACAATGACAGACATCTTTAGAATGGTTTGGGAATGTACTCCCAGGTGTTTGATAATAGACTGATTTCTGCTAGGTCACATATGTCAACAAGAAATAACGTCCGTGTTTAGGAGAACGATTTTCTGTGCCACATCTGCCCCTTTGCCGGTTGCCGTCAAGGTTAGGTAATTCTTTAGCTGAGAAGAGCAACATAGTAACTTAGTTCTTAGCTTGGCTTGCTGAGCCAAATAATTATGAAAACAGTAATTAGCTGACTGGAAAGTTCAGTGATTTAGATATCTGGTTGAGAAGCCAGCATCAATACTGGCCTGGGACTGAACAGGACTGTGTGCCAAAAGGGCTCAGGACCAGAAAGTGGCTGACGGAACTGAATCAGTGGTACGGGTGTCATGATGCATTCTAATTGTTCCATCTGCCAGAGGGGCTCACCTCTCTGGCACACGAAGGAGGGCCTTTTCTGTGTCTGCACCGGCCTTGTGGAACCTCCTGTCAGTAGAGTTGCGAGAGCAGATAGAGCTGCTGCCTTTCAGAAAATAATTAGAAACCTGGTTGGCGGGGCAGGTGTGGGGCCCGGATGGAAGAGTGGCCCCCGCCTGTTGGCTTATAAAATGAAGCCTCCCCATCTTTTTAATGCGGGCAGTTTTAATGTGGTTAGTTTTAATAGGTGGGTGGGTATGTTGGGGTTTTAATTGTTTTTAACATGTATGTTTTAATCCTGTTGTGAGCCGCCCTGAGTCGGGTTCGCCTGATTGGGTGGCATAGAAATTTGAATTATAAATAAATAAATAAAATAAATGTGGTAGGCAAATAGAAGGTCACTGCATTATATTCTCAGGACAGTCTTCATGGCTGAATGCTATGATGAGTGCTAATATCTGGAATTGGATATGGTGCAAAACGAAGAGGAAGAAGGTGAAAGGCAGCAGGAAAAGAGGAAGAACAAACATGAGATGGGTTAAGCCCCTAAAAGAAGCCATAACCTTATGTTTATAAGAGCTGAAAAGAGCTGTTGAGGACAGGACATTTGGAGATCAAAATTTTATTTCTTTATTTATTATTTATATTCATAACATAACAATAACAAAATGGCTGAAAAAAAGAGTGAGGGCAGGCTGCATCCCTTTTGCCAAAGGTTGGAAACAACACATTTTTGGAGTACAAATGCCAGAATCCTTCCAGTTACCACTGATAGTAGCCAGTTTAGCTAGTGAATTCTATGAATTACAGTCTTCAAAAAGGTAACATTTTCAAGCACTTCTCTTAAAAAATATCTTTCTGGATGTTAGATCTCATTTTCGTATTACACAAATACTTCCGATTATTATACCTTTCTCGGTATAATGCTTTAGGAATGATTCCTCCCTGTAAACATTTTTGATAGGACCTGTATGACTGAGAGGCCAACAAGCAAGGGAATTGTTATTAATGCCTTTTCTTATCCCCTATGCAGGCACATAATTTGGCACTGCAGTGTTCACACAAGCTACTAGCAAGATATTGGTATTGGTGGACTACAGAGCAAGGACATTTGTGGTGTGTTCGCAAGATGTCTGGGGCCAATTATTAATCTAGAGCCTTGATGACCTTGTGATTTACTTAGCAAATGGCTTTCATAAGATCAAAAGATATCCACTGTTGCCTTTTAACTGTCTTGAAAGGCACATACAACATAATGGCAGTCCAAATAATCAGTATTTAGCATACTAAATGAGTGCAGAACATTAAATAATCCTAATTAGTACACAATTATAGAGTTTATAAATAAATAGTGTTCTAGCGGATTCAAAGCTCATTTGCTTTGATGAGTATAATTATTATGTACAGGCACATAAAACTTGTGAATCATTTAATTACACTGCACCAGATATGACATAATTTAACAACTAATAATATTAAAGTTTTATAGGAGCATATTTCAGGCTACTTTTGGAGATATTGATAGGATTAATCACTGGGGCTGTTTTAAGATTACTTGATGTTGTTGTTGTTCAGTATCCCGACTCTTTGCAACCCCATGGACCACCGCCCTCCAGGCATCCCTGTCATCAACCATCCTCCTCAGCTGGCCCAGCCCTGTGCCTATTGTGTCTACAACACCATCTAGCCATCTCATCTTTGGCCACCCCCTTCTTCTTTTGCCCTCCACCTTCCCCAGCATTAAGGCTTTCTCAAGTGAATCCTCTCTTCTCATTTGATGTCCAAAGTACTTCAGCTTCATCTTTAACTATTTGTCCTTCCAGGGAGCAGTCAGGGCCGATCTCTTCTAAGATTGACCTATTTATTCTCCTCGCTGTCCAGGGGACGCTCAAAACTCTCCTCCAACACCACATTTCAAAGGCATCTATTCTTCTGCGCTCAGCCTTTCTAATGGTCCAGCTCTCACAACCATACATTACCACCAGGAATACCATTGCTTTGACTATGCGGACCTTTGTTTGTAGTGAGATGTCTCTACTTTTCACTGTGTTGCCCAGGTTTCTCATACTTGATGAGATCATGAAAATTCAGCTTGATGTACAATGGTAGGAAGCAACATTTTAGAAGCCTTGGCTACATAAGTGATTACAGAATGTAATATTTCAGCATAAGCTAGAAAAATTAAATATAATCATTCACTGAAAAGAGGAGAGGAAAAAATCAATCCTGAATCTCTTAGTCAGGCAACCACAGATCTGGTGCATTGATTTTTGTTCAGCTGAAGCCTAAATCATTCTGTTACTGTAGATTCAAACGGTTTTCTTTGTGTTTGTTTAATGCTTTATGTGTGATTAAAAACATTAAAGTGTTTTCTGCAATTGTTTGATAATAATGTTTGTTTCTCCAAGTGTTTCATTTTTATCACCTGCCATTCAAATTACAAACACAGGAGGGAGACAAAGACTTAGCTAAGGTGAGAAGTAATCACCAGCTGCTGTGCTGTGAAGCATACCTAGTCACATATTTCACTTTCAGCCAGAAAATTATGAGTAATCTAGGGAAAATTAGGCTACACTTGCTCCTATATATTATAATAGAAACCTAATTTTCTATGGTATGTATCTTCCCTTTATTACTTTGCCACATTTCTATTTAAAGCAGGGTACCCAAACTATGGCCCACGGCAGCAAACCATCTGGACCATACCGCCCGCACCACTCCATAAGTGGAAGTAAAACATGCCTGCACATGTGCAAAACACTGCCATAATTGCACCCACTACTATCGTAAACATGTTTACAACAGCCACAGGTGCATTGTGGCAGTGTTTTGGGCATTTGCGGGCACATTTTACTTCCATTTCTGGTGAGAAGAACCATGTGACCAGCCCACCAAATCACATGACCGTCCTGCGGCCTGAAAAGTTTGGGCATTCCTTATTTATAGGAACAAGCACAGTATGGAAAGAATGATTTAAATCAGCCTGTAAGAAAGACTTAAATACTTTTCTCTCACTCTTGCTTTGATCTGATTTCTGACATACTGTAACCTTATCCATGCAAACTGACCAACAAACAAACAAACAAACAAAAATTGCATTGAGTGACTTCTGGGGTATTTTCTTTGACCCTATGGTATTTTTGATATTTTACAAAGTATGAAAAAATCCCCCATGCCAACAGGCATGCTTATGGATCTGGAAGTGAGGGGCCATCCATAATAGCTGAACACCCAAGACCAGAAGATATATTCCAGGTCATACACCTACATGAAGCGGAACTTTTGCTTTGAGTAGGTGACAGTCCTCTTTTTGTATAAAAAGTGTAACCCATAGAAATTCTTTGATTTAAAAATATTGCTATGCTGTTCCTAATTCAAAATAATAAAAACCTTGTTTTGAACAAAAAACTACCAACATAAACTCAGTCAGAAGGAAAGCAGCAGTTTTTATTTATTTGCAAGAAGATGGATCATTAATGTTCTTGTGGGACAATTTTCTAGCACAATAATAAACAGTGTTTGCTGAAGGAAATGACCAACCAGGAAGGGCTATTCTTTGTTCCTGGCACCCTATTGACAACTGGAGTATATCACTTTGAAGGCCCTTGCAAACAAATTTCCCATACATGGTGCACCATCTCCTGGTTTTCCTATCCATTGCCATAGTACAGAAGTAATAGTCTGTTCTTCTTCTTGTGCCATATCTGATTCTGAATATTGGCAATCATCATGGCAATCAGCCATGAAGACTGTCCTGTGAATATAATGCTGTGGCCTTTCATGTGCCTTCCACATCACAGCATGACACCTGTACCACTGACACATTTCTGTGAGTCACTTTCTGGTCCTGAGCCCTTTTGTCACGCAAAGTCCTCCTCAGCTCCAGGCCAATATTGATGAAGCTGCTGCCCTCCATCAAGATGGATTCAGGTGGGATTTAATCCACTTGGGGACCATCACCCTTCCCTGTGGACTTTGCCAAAGCCACTTGTCCTCATGGTTGTCAGGTTAGTTAATTGCCACCTGATGCTCAGCATTGAGTTGCTGGCAGTATGGTCTACTCTATTACCATAGCAGGATAACCTGGCCAGACTTTAAATAGCCTGTGGGAGGGTCATTTATACATGTTTCTGTTGAATGGTACCTGTGTATGCTAGGTCTTGGGGTAACAGATGTTCTACTAGTTCTAAGCTGGTGAAGAAATTGCCTCTCACCACAATTTATCGGGTGTGGAAACATAGTTCAACCAGTGTTGCCACTGTACTGTGACCAAACTGGGCTCTGCAGCTATTCTATGCCTTTTACAAGTTTCACATATTACAATAGAAAGAGTAAGTCTTTAAGTACGAAAATGAAAATACCACTGCATGACATTTATCATTGGGAAAGAGTTTGAGTACATAGGAATTCCTTCTTCTGTCATGCAGCTGTCATGACAATACAGATTACTGTATTTGTGTATTGAATGAAGGAGGAGGAAATCTTTAATTACTGAAAATCTTCCCTTTGTGGTGATATTCCTTCCTCAGGTATTAATTGATGCAAAAGGATTTTAACCTATATACCTGGTGGTGTAGTGGTTAAACAGCTGTCCTGCAGCCAAAACATTGTCAGTTCAATCCTGACAGGGGTCAAGGTTGACTCAGCCTTTCATCCTTCCGGTAAAATGAGTACTCAGCATGTTGGGGGCAAAATGCTAATGAACTTGTGAGTGTACTAAGCTCTATGGGGCAGTATATAAGTGTAATTGCTAATTGATATTGTTTATGTAGATTTCTTTGGCTTTCAGATTATAGTTGTTTTCATCCTTCTCCCTGTTTCTCATCCAAGCACTCACATGAACTTGTTTGCATCTATTTCGAATGCAAAACAGCATCAGACATAATTTTGTTCCAGTACATTACATTAAGTGGGACAAAAATATTTCAATGGCAAAATGCAATAGATTTCTTGTCCTTTGCTATTTAACAAACAAATAAACTGCATAATGGCATATGAAAGTTAGAGATACTATTTCGACATTTCAGATGAAAATGTTGTAAACTGTCTACTTTGTAGGTCTAATTATGTGTGACTCATGCAACAAAACCTGACTCCTGGGATACAAAAATATCCCATATTTCTGCAAAGTACAAAGTTGCACATTTATTCACCCATCTCCCAAGTTAGACTTTATTTTGCCTTGAGTATGTAATTCTACAAAATCAACCATATGCACATCTTATCTATTTGAGTTGAGAATGAAAGTGCGGCGCCAAAATGGCCGCTGCGCTCTTTGCGGCCCCCCCCACCCGGACTCAGACATCCGGGTGAGTTAGGTGGCGTGGCCACCCCTCTATAAAAGGGGTGGCCACGAGGCAGCCGAGCTGCCATTTTAAAAGCGCGACGGAGAGGAGAAGTTTTCTCCGTCGCTGTTCGTTCTTTCCCCCTTTGGTCCTTCCCCGCTGGGAAGGAAGGTTTTGCACGGAGCCTTTGGCTTGCTGGCTCCTCTGTGCCTTTTTGCACTCTTCGATCCTTGGAAAGGGATCCTGCTCCTTCCGATATGCCTCCCAAAAGGAGGGCCTCGGCGACGAAGCCGCGGCCCTCAGGGATGACTTTTGGCCCTGCGCAACGTGGGGGCCAGCCCTCGGGTCGGAGGACCAGGGCTGCGCCCACGCACCAGGGCTCTACCCCCACCGATACCGGTGGGGCGATGCAGGCTGCTTAGCCCTCGGCCGGTCAGCCTTCGTCTGGCTCTTCTGGGGCTTCGGCCCCCGGCCCGCAGCTACCGGCCATGGGCCCTGGCAGCGGGGGTGGGCCCGGTGCTGGTGCACAGCACGTTCCACCTCCGGCCCCTCATTGGCTGGAGTTTTGGGCATGGCCCTATTCGGGCCCAGGCTCTCATACCGGGGTTCCTGGTCCAATGCCTGGTGGGCCGTCCGGCCCACCCGGCCCACTTTATACTGGGGGATCTGTGGCAGTTGATGCATTGCTAACGCGTTTAGCTGTGCTTGAGGCATCTTTAGGGATGGCACACAACCCCGTGCCTGGTGGCCCTTCATTTGCTGCGGGGGCCCCTTTGGGTCCTCCGCCTGCCTCAATGGCCACCACACTGCAGCAAGCGGCCAGCCGGGTTGAGCTGCTGGAGACGCTCCGGCCTACCCTGGCCGGTGTCTCGCAGCTCCCTGTTCGGCCAGAGCTACAGCAGGAGAGTGGTCAGGTGCGGCCCCAGAGCTCGATTCCGGTCGCGAGCTCCGACGCCCGCCGTGGGCCGGAACCCCCAGTGGGGGCGGCTCACGGGGGTGCAACTAGTGAGTATCAGGTTCAAGTTAATGCACCCACATCACAGTCCACTTCCAATGGTGGGGTTCAGTGGCCATGGCCTCGTAATGTTGAGGCGAGTGGGCATCAGTTGCCACCCTATCCCAGTGCCTCTTGGTTCCATACTGGTGCAACGGTGGGGGTGGGGGTTTCCGCCCCCGGGCCAGTGCCGGGCATCGCAGGGACTGTCCAGGTTCCGCTGCGTATGCCCCGGGTACCTAATGTGCCGGTGACGGCTTTGCCGACGGCTGGTTATTCGTTGCCCCTTGGTGATCATTTGTCCCAGGTCACGAGGGAAAAGATTTGGCGGGGGGAGTACGTGGATATATTCTCCCTATTGAACCGTGAGCCCACTAAGGAGGAGAGAGAGGGACAGGATGACAAAGACAAAGAGCTGTCCCGCCGTCGTAAGCCACCACGCACCTGGGCCAACTGGTTGCCCGCATATCTTATTTATATGGCGGTGTATCTCAAGGCCCGGCCAGACCTGGCCATTCCTATGGTCCAATATTTGGACAATATTTACAGGGCGATGGTGGATTTTCCTGGCCCATTGTGGTTGGCTTACGATGAGGAATTCAGAATGAGGGTGCCCTTGCACCCGGAGATGAGATGGGATGAGCCCTGTCAGCAATTGTGGCTATTGTACATGACCCCCACGCGTCCGGCGCCTGGGGATAGGTACCATTGTGGCCATGCCGTTCAGCGAGCTGCTCCAACGCAGGCTTCCCACCAGCTGGCGGGGCAGGGGTTCCAGCCCGCTGGCTGTGTTGGAGCTTCTCGGCCAGCGGTGTGTACAATAAGCGGCAGTGCCGATACAAACATGAGTGTCCCTCTTGCGCTGGCCCCCACGCCGCCGCCGCATGTCCGTGGGCCGGCGGGTCACAGGGCAGAGGTAGAGGTGGACAGGGAGCGGGCAGAGAGGCTGCTGAGGGAGCTAGCCAGGCAAAAGGCCCCCTCCCCAGTTAATGTGTATATGTTGGAGTGATGGCTCTCAACTTATCCATGGAGAGAGGATGCAAAGTACCTCCTTGAGGGTTTCCAGTGGGGCTTCCGAATCCCATTCAAAGGAGTGCGGGGACCCCAAGATGCACCCAATTTACTGTCCTTGAAGGGTAGAGAGGAGGTGGCTGCCCTGAGTATTGCTAAGGAGGTTGGGGCCAAGAGGGTGGCAGGCCCCTTTTCTGTGCCACCCTTTCCCAACCTGAAGGTCTCCCCTCTGGGGTTGGTACCCAAGAAGGCCCCGGGGGAATTTCGTTTAATGCACCATTTATCATACCCGGCAGGTTATTCTGTCAATGATGCTATCCCTGATGACCTTTGTTCGGTCAGGTATACGTCCTTTGACCAAGCCCTGCGAATGGTGCGCTCTTGTGGTCCTGGTGCCCTCTTGGCGAAATGCAACATCAAATCGGCATTCCAATTGTTGCCAGTGCACCCTGAGGACTTTGAGCTATTGGGTTTTAGATTCCAAGGGAAGTTCTATGTAGATAAGGCCATGCCTTTTGGCTGCTCTATATCCTGTTCAGCATTTGAACGTTTTAGCACCTTCCTTCAGTGGGCCTTTGTTCGCAGGTCCGGGTCTCGGTCTGTAGCCCATTACCTCGATGACTTTTTGTTCGGGGGTGAACGGGGCTTGGACACGTGCACGCGTCTCCTCACCACATTTCAGACGCTAATGCAGGAACTGGGTGTCCCTTTAGCGCCCGAAAAGACCGAGGGCCCATCCACTACCCTCACATTTCTGGGTATCGAAATTGACACGGTCGCACAGGCATCCCGGTTACCCATTGACAAGGTCACCCGGATCTCTGCAATGATTTTGGCCTTGCTGGCCAAACGTAAGGTGTCACTTAGGGAGCTTCAGGTACTGCATGGCCATCTTAACTTCGCCTGCAGGGTGGTTACGCCTGGCAGGGCATTTGCTCGGCGCCTGTGCGATGCCATGTCTGGCCTGACAAGGCGCCATTATAGGGTCTGACTAACCAGGGGCATGCGGGCTGACCTTTTGGTTTGGCTCTCATTCCTGCGGGACTTCAACGGGGTATCCTTTTGGAGGTCCGACCTTTTAGTTTCACCTAGGTTTCAAGTCCAGTCGGATGCCTCCGGCTCCCTGGGATATGGGATTTACTTCCAGGGGAGGTGGGCTTATGGCCAATGGCCTCCAGCATGGCGGGGCAAAGATCGCCTCCGCGATCTTACATTCCTTGAGTTTTTCCCAATCCTGGGAGCTTTGATGCTATGGGGCAAGGAGTGGGCCGACTCTGTGGTCCATTTTTGGTGTGACAATGCTGCAGTAGTGCACATTGTCAATGCTCAGACATCTAAATCACCCAGGGTGATGGCTTTAGTTCGCCAATTCGTGTTACGTAGCCTACGCCTCAACGTGCTTTTCAGGGCCAGACATGTACCAGGCATTGATAATGATATTGCTGATGCTTTATCCCGCCTGCAGATCCCCCGGTTCCGCGCCTTGGCTCCGGACGCAGAGGAATTCCCCTCGCCACTTCCGCCGAGATTTGGACATTTGGCAAGGAGAGGTGAACCGGGCGATTGGCATGTCCTTGGCGCCCCGCACGCGTAAGGCGTATCATCATGCTTTCGTTCAATTTAATAGCTTTTGTGTGCAACTTCAGTTGCCAGAGGTGTGGCCCATTCCAGCAGAACAGGTTTTACAATTCATGGTTTACTTACACAGTCAGGGCCTCGCTCTCCGCACTATAGCATCAAGGCTGTCAGCATTGGCATTTATTGCCAAGGTGGGGGGTTTTGCTGACGGCATGAACGATTTTCACATACGGCATGTTTTGGAGGGGTGGACATGGGAACGTGGCCGCCGCCCGGACACTCGGCACCCAATTTCCCCAGGGGTGCTCACACACCTTGCACGAGGCTGGCCTAACCTATGTTTTGACAGGTATGAGGCAGCTCTTTTTCATGCGGCTACCACGGTGGCCTTCTTTGGAGCGCTCTGCATCAGTGAGTTGGTACTACTGTCTAAAGCGGATGCGACTCGTAGGGCACTGGAACTCGACGATGTCTATGTTTCTAATGAGTGGGCTCAGTTGAGGATACGGTCCTCAAAAGTTGATCAGCATGGCGTAGGCAGTGGAGTTAGACTGCTACGATGTTCCATTGCAGACATCTGTCCGGTTGGTGCCCTACAGGAGTTCTTGGCAGTGCGTGGCACGCACCCTGGCCTGTTTTTCTGCCACCAGGATGGGTCTCCCCTTACTAAATTTCAATTTTGGAAGGTGACCGGTATGGCACTTTCCAGTGTTGGCCTCCCTGGGGCTCGTTACGGCACCCATTCATTTAGAATAGGTGCTGCTTCAACTGCAGCTGCATTTGGGTACTCTGAGGCTGATATACGCCGTATGGGAAGATGGGGATCTATGCGTTTTGCATTATATGTTCGTCCTCTTCAGACATGAGTACCATTTAAGTCACTGTTCTCTTTTTTCTCTTACAGACCCTGTGTGTCCCCGCACACCGGTGGCAGTATGGCTGGTGGGCCACAGTTACGTGCACTGGGCAGCTCAGTATGCTGCGGCGACAGAGTGGGGACCCCAGCTTGGACTGCGTGCGGCCGCATGCATACGTTGGTACGGTAAGCGTGGAATGAGATGGCGGGAACTGTTGCCATTCCTTTTCTCCATTAGGGATGCTGAACCGCCTGATGTCCTTGTACTGCACCTCGGGGACAGTGACCTCAGCCAGGTCACTGGCCTTTCTTTAAAATTCGCGATTTGCAGAGACCTAGCTTATTTGCACTATGTGTGGCCGTTCACCAGGCTGCTATGGTCGGACATCATACCACGTCACGCTTACAGGGGAGGTATTGACCTCCGTGCCCTTGACTGCGCTCGTCGCTCGGTGAACAGGGCAGTTGCCCGGTTCGTGGCAGACAAGGGTTTGGGGATGGTCGTCCGACACCCCACCATTAGTTTACAAAATTACGATCTGTATGCAGGGGATGGGGTCCACCTGTCGGATAGAGGTATGAACCTCTTTTTGGAAGATTTGCAAGCAGGCCTGTTGACCGAGCTGACGGTCTGGGGGGCGGGGCGGTAAGTCTTAATTGAAGCCTCCCCGTGTGGCGGGTAGCACTGGTAAGGTAAAGATTTATGACCCATAGGTATCCGGCAGGTTCGCAATTGACTGGCCAACACTTAGACAGGTACAGGTGTAATAACGTTGACCAGTCAATGACGAACCAGGCAAGGGGTGATGGCAGGAGCTTTTCAGCATGCATCACCCCGTGATTTGACGGATACACGTCAGAGGGTGGGGTCAGTAGATAGTTTATTGACTACGGTCAACAATTTGTTTGTGTCAACAAACAAATTGATACAAAATGGATACATTGAAGCCAATTGCCGTTGGGAATTTTGGGAGGAACCTTACCAGTGTTACTGCGGCCTGCTTGCCTTAAAGAATTATAATTGGATGAGTACCAATTGAAAGTTATAATTCGGACTAGGGCATTATTCAATAAAAGTGGCCCAATGCCTTTATCCATATACCGGTGTCTGAGTCTTTCTTTGGGGGGTGCGCCTGCAATGAAAGCGTGGCGCCAAAATGGCCACCGTGCTCTTTGCGGGGCCCCCCCACCCGGACTCAGACATCCGGGTGAGTTAGGGGGCGTGGCCACCCCTCTATAAAAGGGGTGGCCACGAGGCAGCCGAGCTGCCATTTTAAAAAGAGCGACGGAGAGGAGAAGTTTTCCCTCCACCCCCTCCCTAGTGAACAGTGTGATATTTTGGTCGCTCCGGGGCCGGGTGGGAATTTTTGGTTGGAACCCACAATTGGCCCTTGGGTTCTGGCTTTTTTGCCCATCCCACACTGTTGCTGAGGTTTGATATAGGGTTTTTTCTTGTTCTTGAATTTGGTCACTTAGGCGGGTAGCACTGGTAAGGTAAAGATTTATGACCCATAGGTATCCGGCAGGTTCGCAATTGACTGGCCAACACTTAGACAGGTACAGGTGTAATAACGTTGACGGGTCAACGACGAACCAGGCAAGGGGTGATGGCAGGAGCTTTTCAGCATGCATCACCCCGTGATTTGACGGATACACGTCAGAGGGTGGGGTCAGTAGATAGTTTGTTGACTAGGTCAACAATTTGTTTATGTCAACAAACAAATTTATACAAAATGGATGCATTGTAGCCAATTGCCGTTGGCAATTTTGGGAGGAACCTTACCAGTGTTACTGCGGCCTGCTTGCCTTAAAGAATTATAATTGGATGAGTACCAATTGAAAGTTATAATTCGGACTAGGGCATTATTCAATAAAAGTGGCCCAATGCCTTTATCCATATACCGGTGTCTGAGTCTTTCTTTGTGGGGTGCGCCTGCAAAGTTGAACACTCAATTTTGGACATCATATTACATTTTAGCATCAGGCACCAGCAAAAGAACAACATCTGGGTTACCATCATATCAGATGGATGAATGACATTAGAGAGAGTGAGGAAAGAGCTTCGGACAGCAAATTCTCAAGGCAAGCAGCTGTATTGCCTACACAGCTATTCACTTCTTGGAGCATAAAGATTGGCATGCCACATGGCTTTTCTGCACCTTCCAAACTATTCTGCTTCCCTTGAGTGCACTAGAAAAGGCTGTCTCATTGCCAGTCTTGTTGTCTTATGCAATTCCAAACCCAGATCATTTCTATAGAAAGAACAGAGTTGTTTGGAGGTGCTTTCTTGTCATTTGACTCTTTCAACAAAACGTCTTGGGTCAGCTCTGGAAAATCGGAATGGATATCTGAAAACTAATCACCTTCTACATTGATCTGAACTTTAAGAAAACTAATTGCTTGAATCATCCATCTTGTTTGTGATGTTTGTTATTTTTGTTTTATGTGCTATAATCTCCAAAGGATTAAAAATTCAAACATTGTTCTGTTCTATGACAGTTTGCCAACAGACTATCATGTTTAGCATCCCTATGGTTTATTGTGTCTGGCTAGGTTAGCCTTCTATAGTAATAGAGTAGACCATACTGCCAGCAACTCAACGTCGAGTGTCAAACAGTGGTTACTTAACCTGACAACCCTGAGGACTAATGGTCTTTGGGTGCCGAAGTCTACAGGGAAGAGTGATGGTCCCCAAGTGGATTAAATCCCACTTGCATCCATCTTGATGGACGACAGCAGCTTCATCAATACTGGCCTGGGGCCAAAAAGGACTTTGGGTGCTAAAAGGGCTCAGGACCAAAATGTGATCTGGTGAACTGGATTGGTGGTACGGGTGTCATGCTTCAATGGGGAAGGCAGATGAAAGGCCACGGCATGATATTCTCAGGATAGTCTTCATGAATGATCGCCATGAGGATTGCCAATATTTGGCTACAGAGGAGGAGGAAGAGGAAGAAGAAGAAGAAGAGGAGGAGCAGCAGCACAGAAGTAGCTGAGTGAAGTAACAATGGACACCATGTTTATTCAGTATGCACCATGTATGCATTTGGCACATATTCTTAATCTGTAACCTGTTAAATATAATCTTTCCTTCCTGCCTTTCTGGAAGAATCTAGCAATTCCTTAAATATTAGCAAGTATCTATTCTGTAGCAATTACATGTATATACTGTCACATAGTGCTTATCCCTGGTGGTTCACAAGGTAATTAGCATTTTGCTTCCAACATGCTGAGTACTCATTTTACTGACCATGGAAGAATGGGAGGCTGAGTCAACTTTGATCCCCATCAGGATCGAACTCACAATGTCAGCAGCAATTTTGGTTACAGTATAGCAGTTTAACCACTGTGCTACCATGGTTCATTATTTAATTTGCACTGCAGTACAGCAGTTTAACCACTGCGTCACAGTGACACTCTAGTGTAAATTAGCATATTTTATATGTGTTAACATGTTCCTTCACAAAGCAATGTATACAATGTATGCATAAGCAAAGCCTTCTTGGAAAGCCTCTAGTTAAGTTGTTTACAGCTAGCTTGCTGAGGAACACACCCAAAAGGGTCTTATCTGAAACTAGCATAGGTTGCCCGGTGTTGCCAGGCTGTTATAAACTGTGATCAGCTTTTTTTTTGTGGATTAAAAAAAGAACAAAGGATGATATAATTGTTTCAAATTGTTTTATTTAACCAAATAATGTTTTAGTTTGTGTTTTTTTAAAATAGTTGTACCGTAGGTAATATTTATAAAAATGTGAAAGTACATGTTTTTTGCATTCAATGTTTTTAAACTGTTTCGATGTTTTGGGTTTTTATTTGAGTTAAAACTGAACACAGGATGTTATAAATCTTTTTATTTTATTTTTTTGACATATGTTTGTGATTTGTGTAAAATTGCGATTTATTGTTATGTTTTTGACTTGTTTTTACTCTTGTGGCCTCTAGGTGGGGCTGTTGAGTCTTTTGGAGTTGTTTTTACTATTCTGCCCTGCAGGTGGGGCTGCTAGTGGTTCTGTTTTAGTTTCACTGTTTTTTCTCTCCTGGCCTCTGGGTGGGGCTTCTTCCGGTAAGTAGTCTCTTTGTTTCTTCATTTCTGTTCCGGTCGTCGTGGAGGGAGGATGTGCTGGTGAGTTCTCTGGTTTTCTTTCTTCTGGGGTTTTTCTTTGTTTTGTTTTTGTGGTGGTGTGCTGGGAGGTGTTTCTGTTTGTTCTTTTTTGTTTTGGTTTAGTTTTAGGTTTGTTTAATTGGTTTGGTTATTTCTGGTTTTGTTTAATTTTTCTTATTTCATTGTTGTTTATTTGTGTAATTAGTTGTTGTTTGTGTACTTTGTGGTTTTTTTCATGTTGTAGTTAGGTGTTTTGTATGTGGTTTTGTGTCATTGTGGATGTTTTTGTTTGTGCATTTTGTGGTTTTTTTGGTTATTAATTGTTTTAATTATTATTTTATTTTTGTTTTATTATTTTTAAAATAATTTTGGTGTTTGTTTTTGGTGTTTACTTTAGTTTGAAGAACAGACTGCCTGTCGGTTCCTCTTTCCCCATTGCTGCTTTGAATTTTGGTTTAGATGCAGCAATGGAGGAAAGGAGGGAGGAAGCAGTCAGCCCGTTCTCCTGGGAAGGTTCGTTAGGTAGGTCAGGGGAGAAGGAGGCAGAGAAGAGCCATCTGCGTAACGATGGTTCTCTCCTCTCTGTCTCCTCTTTCTCCCAGCTTACCTAACCGGAGATGGGCAGGCAGCAATCCATAAGGGGTGGGGCTCTTCCTTGCGGATTGCTGGCTCTTGTTTTTGTATTCGGAAGTACAAAGGCATCAGCCAGTCATCCGCCAGGGAGGGTGCTTCCCCTGATGAACTGCTGCCTGTTTTTGGGGTTTTTTTCCACCCCGGCTCAACTTCACTTGAGGTAGGTGGTGGTCTTGCCGTGTCTTCGGCGGGGTAGTATGGAGGAGAGGGAGTCCCTCTTCTCCCCATTGCGCCAGGAAAGAAGGGCGGCGGGTGTCTCACGGTGGCAATTTGTGGAATTTTATTTTGCGTGGCTGTGAGGCGCTGAGTCTGCCTGCTGGGAACTTGCACTCCCATTGCTTTTTGTAAGTTTATTTTTCACGTGCTGGCTTTCTCAGCGTTCTGCACGCTCATGGTGCGCAGGACGCTGGAACTTGTAGTTTTGTTTGTGGTTTGCTTTCGTGCGGCGGTTTTTTCCTGTGGCTCGATTTCGATTGGCCCCGCCCTATTTCCCAATGTTCTTTTTGCTCGAGCCTCTCAGCCTGATTGGCTGTGGCATTGCGCAGTGCAAATAACGTTGGGAATTGAAGTTGTTTCCCTTTGTTTGCGTTTGTGGGGCTCTTGCCCCACTGGCGCATTTCTCAAACATTTGTTGACCTCCAGACTGGGTTTGGGCGAGTGCAGAAAGCTCGATACGGGACAGTGTGGACAGGTGCGGGAGCCTTTGTCACATTCCAATGGTTAACGCTTGGATTTATAGGTATAGATAAGCAGAGTCGTTTACCACTGAACATGTTAGAATGTACGTCATTGTATATGTAAGTTAGAATGTACGTGACAGACATGGAGGTCAAGATAAAGTGTGAAATGCCTAATGCCCTGGGAGACCATCTGGACTGAAGACACGTGTGCGAGGCTTCATGAAAAGTATAAAAAGCTGGCTATATTTTTGATAGAGGTCCTTGGATCTGATGGATCCAAGACCATGCATATATATATGCAATTTCCCAAAGATGAGGAAATTAGTAAAAAAGAAGCTGGAAGGGAATATTGAGAGAGTCCAAACACTCCAAGAGGCATGGAGGCTGTTTACAAAAACAGTAACAGAGGCCCAGTTGGAATGCATACCCAAAAGGGAAAAGGGCACTGCCAGGACTCCGATGTGTCTTACAGGAGCTGTTCAGGAAGTGATCAAAAGCAAGAAAAGCTCTTTTAGAAGATGGAAGGCTTGTCCAAATGAGGACAGAAGACAGAAACATAAATTCTGGCAGAGCAAATGCAAGGCAACAATCAGGAAAGGAAAGCAAGACTTTGATGAGCTAAAAATACTCAGAGAAATAACAAAGACTTCTTTAAGTACATTAGAAGTAAGAACCCAACTAGGAAGGCCATTGAATTCTTTGCTTCAGTATTCACTGAAGAAGACAGAGACCACATGCCCAAAACAGAGCCTATCTTTGTAGGGAGGGAAACCGAAGAATTAAGCCAGATGGAAATAACCAGGGAAGAGGTCCTTGCATGTCTTGTTAAAATAAATGCTAACAAATCACCAGGACCAGACGGCATCCATCCACAAGTTCTCAGGGAACTTAAAGATGAAATTGCTGATCTCCTAGCCATAATATATAATCTTTCCCTCAAATCAGGCTTTGTGCCTGATGACTGGAAGGTAGCGAATGTAACACCAATTTTCAAAAAAGGATCCAGGGGTGATCCATGAAATTCCCTACCGGTCAGTTTGACATGTGTTCCAGGTAAAGTGATGGAAACCATCCTAAAAGATAGAATTAATAGGCACATAGAAGAGAAGGTGCTGCTAAAGGAGAGCCAACATGGCTTTTGCAAGGGCAAATCATGCCTCACTAATCTGTTGGAATTTTTTTGAGAGTGTCAACAAGCATGTGGATAAGGGGGATCCAGTTGACATTGTTTATTTGGATTTTCAGAAGGCTTTTGACAAGGTCCCACACCAAAGGCTCTTGAATAAACTTACCAGTCATGGAATAAAGGGACAGGTCTTATCCTGGATCAGCAACTGGCTATGGGACAGGAAACAGAGGGTAGCACTAAATGGACACTTCTCCAAGTAGATGGAAGTAAAGAGTGGGGTCCCCCAAGGTTCAGTACTGGGACCCCTACTTTTCAACCTCTTCATAAATGATCTAGAAGTAGGAGTAAATAGCAAGGTAGCCAAATTTGCTGACGACACTAAATTATACAGGGTAGTGAAAACTGTGAGAGATTGTGAGGAGCTCCAGAGGGATCTCTTGACACTGGGGGAGTGGGCAAAACAGTGGCAAATGAGCTTCAATATTAGTAAGTGAAGAGTGATGTACGTTGGGGCAAAAAAAAAAACCCAATTACATTTATAAACTGATGGGGTCTGAACTCTCTGTGACAAATCATGAAAGGGACCTTGGTGTCCTGCTGGACAGCTCAATGAAGGTGTCAACCCAGTGTGCCTTAGCAGTGAAAAAAGCAAACTCAATGCTAGGGATCATTAGGAGGGGTATAGATAATAAGTCAGCAAGTGTCATTTTGTCTCTTTATAAATCTATGGTGAGGCCCCATCTGGAATACTGTGTACAGTTCTGGTCGCCATACCTCCAGAAGGATATTATGGAGCTGGAAAAAGTGCAGAGGAGGGCAACCAGAATGATTAGGGGACTGGAACACCTTCCTTACCATCTGAGGCTGCAATGGTTGGGCCTCTTCACTCTTGAACGACGGCGTCTAAGAGGTGACTTGATTGAAGTTTATAAAATCATGCACAGTGTGGACAAAGTAGATAAGGAAAAACTGTTTTCCCTATCGCATAACACTAGAACTAGGGGACACTCTATGAAACCTTTGGGTACTAGTTCTCAAACAAAGAAGAGAAAGTACTTTTTCACCCAGAGGATTACTGGTCTATGGAACTCCCTGCCAGAAGAAGTGGTGACAGCTGTCAGTCTTGACAGCTTCAAGAAAGGATTAGACAAGTTCATGGAGGACAAGGGTATCAATGGGTATAATTATGGATACCTAAGGACAACCTCCGGGTTGGAGAGATAGGCAGGATCTCTCTCAATGCCATTTCCAGGGAATCCTAAGCAGGTGAATGCATCTGCTTGGGAATACCCTGAAGCAAATGGTGAGCCACTGTGTGTGACAGAATGCTGGACTGGATGGGCTGTGGCCTGTTCCAGCAAGGCTGTTCTTATATGTTCTTATGCATTATTATGATGTACCATGATCATGTGTAATTGTATCTTGTTGTACTTTGACAGAAAAACTTGGATAAAATTCTCTCTTTCCATTTCAAACCTCTCTGGCTGAGTTATTTACTCCAAAGCTGTTTACTTCTTGGAGAGTGGTAGTGACAACAGGGCTCGTTATCAGAGCATGTGGCACAAAAACCAATGGCATGTGGTGTAGAGGAAACGTAGAGGATAGCTTAAACTTCTCAGAATCCATCCAGGCCCCCTTTACTCAGTAAGCAGCATAAGTAGCATTTCATATGGTAAAATTTATCAGCTGGTCAGGACAGAGAGAGATAAAGCAAGCAGGTCAAACAGCAAGAGAGGGGTGAGTCAGATGCATGAAAAAACCTTTGCTAATTGTTTAGTAAGAGCCCTGGTGATGCAGTGGTTAAACTGCTGTACTTTAGCCAAAACATTGTGAGATTGATCACAGCACCCAACATGTTGGGGGCAAAATGCTAATTAACTTGTGAACCACCCCAGAGTGCTATGGGGTGGTGTATAGGTGTAATTACTATTGCTATTATTGTGAAAGGAAAATTTCTTTAGGCCCTTCCAAGTCCCATCTTAGTTCACAGCTTCTCAAGACAATCTCTTGCTAGAGGCTTTGTCAGAATGTTGCTGTCATATCTGTAGTCAGGCAGCAGATCATTTAGATGTTCCCCTTCTCAGTCAGGTTATATACCAGGTGGTACCTCATGCCAATGTATTTGGTGTACATTTGTTGACTCAATCGGCAACAATTTAATGCAGCTCTGGTTATCTTCAATTATCTGGATCTAAAGCTCTTCCAAGTTCCTTTAGCAGCTTCTCTAACCATGCTTCTGTTGCAGCAATGAACCTGTGACTCTGTGGAAGACAAAGATACAACAATGTTTATGACTGACCCATGAAATAAGCCCATCACATGAAACCACTGGTGGATTTATAATCTGTGCTATCCTCTGCCCAGTCTTCATCAGTATGTTGGGTTTATGCTGGCTGGTAGCCTTAGCTTAAAGTCCATAGTTCCTTTCAGGTATCTGGCTATCCCTTTGACAGTTGAACAGTCACCCTATGATGGGGAACAAACTTTTCTGGTCAGTAACTTTAGTGTTCTGGAAATAATTGCAGTCAGCAATACAGGCCAAATACAACTATATTCAGAATAAGAATAGGTTGCCAGAGCTAACAACATACCCTCACATTCCTTAGTTATCTCTGATAAGAACTGACAGTTGGAAAAAACAATTGGAACCATTGACAGCTCTGTCTCGTGGTTTCTCATTCAAAACCTTCCCAAAGTCTCGCAAGACTTTGGACCATAGTAAAGCAAATACATATTAAACTCTATCACAACAAAGAAAATGGTAAACATGTTTCCTTAAATACACAACACCCCTCCCCCCTAGGATCGAACAAAATCCCGCAACCATTTAGGAGGACCACAACATATTTTGTGGAGCACTGGCGCCTGGACTGTTAGTGAAGCCCTGGGGCTAGTTGAGGTAGATGGTAAAGTCCCCACAGTGGGGGCACTTCTAGAGCTCACAGCAAGGTATGGACAATTACCTGTTTCATGTTGAGCACCATTGCCTGTTTCAGTAGGGGACAACTCAACACAAAAGTCCCTTCTTTGGTTACAAGTGGGGGTAGACTCTTACACAGGAGGACGAGGGGTCCCAGGGGAAAATTCGAACATTTCCCCCAATCCTACTTGTTCCTCACTGCAACCAATTGAAGCACCAACACCTGAGAATGTCGGCTCCAGCTTAAGGAAGGGAATTAGTAAAGTAAAAAGCAACATCTGTAGTTTCCAAGCCTCCCAGCAGCTGAGGAGTTAATCTCCATATATGAAATATCGCTCACCTAGAGTAGACTCCCGTCCCATGGTGGCTCTGACCAGCAGCAGCAAAAACGAAGCCTCCATGACCATGTGGCAGGGAAATGAAAGAGAAACAAACTACAGAAGGCCCCCCCCCCACCACCTTCTCTCTCTCCTTCCACAAGCGAAAAGCCACAGCGACCTCTGGTGGCAGAAAAAACATAATGCAGCTTCACCTGTGAGGGCTCCGGTCAGGATTTTTTTTTATTTAAAAAAAGGATATTACGGGGAAATTAATAAAATGGAAGGTGGTGGGAAGAGGGGTAAAAATAAGGGTTTCCCCGGGGAAAACAGGATACTTGACAGGTATGAGTCGGATAGACTGGCTTTTGAGCAAGGGAAACCTTTACCTTTACCTTATGAACTGAAACAAGTTGCTCAAATCTGAAAAGAAAAACTGAAAAATATGCTGTTGCAACAAGGTTCAAAGCAAGGTGACGCAGATCAGAGGGTTTATACCAAGAGCAGGAATGGGCATTTCACTTTTATTCTTGCATATCTTGATGATCCAATTGTTGTTGTTCAGTCGCACAGTCGATTCCGACCCTTTGCGACCCTATGGACCATCGTTCTCCAGGCGCCTCTGTCCTCCACCATCCCCCTCAGTCCTCCCAGTTCTGTGCCCATTGTGTCTACAATACCATCTATCCATCTCATCCTTGGCCTCCCCCTTCTTCTTTTGCCCTCCACCTTTCCCAACATCACGGCCTTCTCAAGTGAATCCTCCCTTCTCATTTGATGCCCAAAGTACTTTAGCCTCATCTTTACTATTTGACCTTCCAATGAGCAGTCAGTGTTGATTTCTTCTAAGATTGACCTATTTGTTCTCCTCGCTGTCCAAGGTACCCTCAAAACTCTCCTCCAACACCACATTTCAAAGGCATCTATTCTTCTGCGTTCAGCTTTCCTAATTGTCCAGCTCTCACATCCGTACATTACCACTGGGAATACCATTGCTTTGACTATTCTAATTTTTGTTTTCAAGGTGATGTCTCTGCTTTTCACTATGTTCCCCAGGTTTCTCATGGCTTGTCTCCCTAGAATCAGCCGCCTCTTTATTTCATGGCTGCAATCTCCATCTGCAGTGATCTTAGATCCTAAGAAAGTAAAATCTGTCACTGCTTCTACTTCTTCCCCGTCTATTTTCCAGGAACTGATCGGGCCTGTTGCCATTATCTTGGTTTTCTTGATATTGAGTCTCAAGCCAACTTTTGCACTCTCTTCCTTCAAACCGATCAAGAGATTCTTTAGGTCTTCCTCACTTTCTGCCATTAGGGTGGTGTCGTCTGCATATCTCAGATTGTTGATGTTTCTCCCAGCAATTTTGATCCCATATTGTGATTCCTCCATCCCTGCATTGCGCATTATGTGCTCTGTGTATAAGTTGAATAAGCAGGGTGACAGAATGCAGCCTTGTCTTACTCCTTTTCCTATTCCAAACCACTCTGTCATTCCGTATTCTGTCCTAACTGTTGCTTCTTGGTTCATGTACAGATTTCTCAGGAGGCATATGAGGTGCTCTGGTATTCCCATCTCTTTAATCACTTGCCACATCTTGTTGTGATCCACACAATCAAATGCCTTAGTGTAGTCAATAAAGCAAAAATAAACTTGTTTCTGGTATTCCTTTGTTTTCTCCATGATCCAACGTATGTTGGCAATGTGGTCTCTAGTCCCCCTGCCTCTTCTGAAACCAGCCTGCACCTCTGGTAATTCTCTTTCCACATGCTGCTGAAGTCTATCCTGTATTATCTTGAGCATCACCTTGCTGGCGTGTGGGATGAGCGCAATTGTTCGATAATTTGAACATTCTTTGGCATTGCCCTTTTTTGGGATTGGAACATATACTGATCTTTTCCAGTCCTGTGGCCACTGTTTTGTTTTCCAAATCTGCTGGCATATTGAATGCAGTAATTTGATGCCATCATCTTTTAGAGCTTTGAAAAATTCAACTGGAATACCATCATCTCCACTAGCTTTGTTGTTTGCAGTGCTCTTTAGGGCCTTTCTGACTTCACTCTCCAGGATGTCTGGCTCAGGTTCAATTTCTTCATCATTGTGACTATCAGGAGTGTTGAGTTCCTTTTTGTAGAGTTCCTCTGTGTACTCTTTCCATCTTTTCTTAATCTCTTCTGCATCAGCTAGCTCCTTTCCGTCTTTGTCCCTTATCATGTTCATTTTTGCTTTAAATGTTCCCTTGATTTCCCGGATTTTTTTGAAAAGATCTCTGGTTCTGCCTCTTTTGTTGTTTTCTTCCATTTCTTTGCACTGTTCTTTTAGATAGTTTTCCTTATCTCTCCTTGCTTTTCTTTGAAATTCTGTGTTCAAATGATTGTATTTTTTCCTTTCTCCTTTGACTTTTGCGTTCCTTCTTTCCTCTGCTATTTTAAGAGCCTCATCAGACAACCACTTTGCTTTCTTACTCTTCTTTTCTTTTGGTATGGTTTTCTTTGCTGCTTCCTGCATGATGTCCCTCATCTCTGTCCATAATTCTTCTGGCACTCTATCTATTGAGTCTAAGCCATTGAATCTGTTCATCACCTCCACCGTGTATTCTTTAGGGATGCTGTCTAGGTGATATCTGTCTGGTCTCTTTGTTTTCCCTATTTTCTTTAGTCTAAGCCTGAATTTTGCAATCAGTAGGTTGTGATCTGAGCCACAATCTGCTCCAGGTCTTGTTTTTGCTGACTGTATGGAGGTTCTCCATCTTTGGCTGCAGAGTATGTAGTCAATCTGGTTTCGGTGTTGGCCATCTGGTGATGTCCATGTGTAAAGTCGCCTCTTGTGTTGCTGGAAGAGGGTGTTTGCTATGACCAGTGCATTCTCTTGGCAGAACTCTATCAATCTTTGCCCTGCTTCATTCTGTGTTCCAAGACCGAACCTGCCTGTTATTCCCTCCACTTTTTGATTGCCTACTTTGGCATTCCAGTCTCCTAGAATAATTTGAACATCATTTCTTGGTGTTTGTTCTATGAGGTGTTGTAAGTCCTCATAGAACTGGTCCACTGTGGCTTCATCTGCACCCGTGGTTGGTGCGTATATTTGGATCACAGTAACCCAATTATAGCTGCTCAAAGAGAACAAACAGAAGCACAAAGAAATTGTACACCATTTTAACAAAGAGGTAGGGACAAAGAAGTTAGGATATGCAACATAGTATTTGGGCATTTGAACAGAAAGAGACATAGATGACTCATATTTGTTGAACCAGGGGGAAAAAATTGAACTTGTAGAGTAACTAAGGCTCCAAGATGCCCAGATTGTTGCAATACCTATGCTGGCAGACTTTCTGAAAGGCAGAAAGGAAAGTGAAACTGCCAAAGAATTGGAAGTATAGAATAGCTATACAGTACGTGGTCTAGCCCATGGCTGAAAAAGATTGAGAACCCCTGACTTAAATGGTGGTTTTGGTTGGCAATTTATTCTGATTTTTAAAAAAGATTTCATCCCAAAATTTGTTGGTCACAAATTAAGGAGTCAGTATATGTATTTTTGTTTGTGTGCTGAGTCACGTGACTAGTGTGTGACAGCAAATGACTAAACTGACTTCTTGGGGTAATTCATCACCAAAATTTATGCTGATAGTTGTGGGTGAAGTAATAGGATTCCATTGTATTATGTACTCAAGGCAGCAATTAATATAGAATTTTTCTGATCTGTAGTACATATTCTACTACATATTTATGTGGACAACTATCTTGAATGCTTGCAAAAATGTAGCGGAGAATCCTGTTGTGGAGTTACATTGCCAGAAGGACAACAAGGTAGCTTGCCAATTGATGCTAATTAACAAGTCACTACTTCAATTCCTGGTTGCACACTTGACTGCTGTTTACCTTCCCACTTTATCTACTTGCAATTTCTTGCTTTTGAACTGCTAGGTTGGCATGAGCTGGGACAGAGACAGGAGCTCACTCTGTTGTGTAGCACTTGGGTCTCGAACTGCTGATCTGCTGACCTTCCAGTCATCAAGTTCAGCATCTTAACCACTATGCCACCGCAGTCCCTCAGACTGAACATTACAGATACAATTTTTATATCCTCTGAACCATTTTAAATCTAAAGAAGTTTCAAATCAGGAAATGGTATCAAATCAAATGGCAAGCCTACATACCTGAAGGAACTTGATCAAAATGTCATCTTCAATAGAAGCAAACAATGCATCAATACTTGCACTTCTATGCATATACCCATTGACAAATATGTTCTTTCAATATATTCCATGGGTAGCATTCAATTCACACTGCCTATGTGTAAGTTATAAAGCAAAAGAAATCAGATTACCTGTACACACCTGAGATGGATATTCAAAGCCTAGTGAAATGTTGAAACAAATATCTAAACTTGAATGGTGAACATTTCAGTAATGTTAATGAATGCAAAAGTTAGTTACATTAAAAAATACAATAAAAACTATGAGGTTTGATCAACACATACTTTCATTGTAGAGTGGACTATCTTAAAAAAGGGACTGACCTTATTTTCCAGATGCTTTTTGTATAGTATTCTTGTGCAATTCATAACAATGTTCTAGCGTAGTTCCAAAGTATGTGTAAGATTTCATAAATACAGACTTCGCCATCCATGCTGGCCAGATTGCATTTTCACTGCAAGTCGTTTTATCAAATGCATTTCTATTACAAGTTAATGAAACAAAGAGACTCTGGGCAGAGAAGAGCCCGAGTTAATATAACACAACTGAATTAGATAAAAAAGGGGAGGAAGGAGATCTGCAATTACAGATTGACAAGTTGTTTTAATATCCAGTAATGCAAGTTGGGAGCAGCTGGATTAATTAAGTAATATGGCAAACCAAACCAAGGGTTATTATGAATTTCAGCATACCTCGGTGGTTAGTGAGACCTTAGGGTTTAGAGTTCAACTTTTGACCACACAAATGTGCTGGTAGCTATAATTATCTTGGGCATCTTGCTGTGATTATGGAATACTGGCTTGAAAATAAGGTAGGAAGCATAAGCTTTAAAATTAGCAGGAGCGTAAAACTATAGGAACAAAAACACAAGAAAGTTATGCTGGAGAATGTAACACAGATTGGACTGAATCTGTTATTACTGGCAGTCTTGGTGTTACTTCGTGCATTTATTAAGGCTAACCAGAGAGTTCAGTTCAAGGTTGAAAGTGAACAGTGGTATACTATTATTTATGTACTAACACACGCACGCACGCACGCATGTATGCACGCACACAAGCCAGAGAATTTTGAATACATGTGTCATAGAAAAACCTGGGGAAGATATAAGAATTCCAGCCAAATAGGTGATCTAGTTGAATTACTGATAATTCATTGAATGTTCCAGTCACTGGATCTATACGTTTTTATGCAGGTCTGCAGTGTTTCAGAACTGTAATCTGAGATATCTTGTGTACCAGTCATGAACTCAAAAACAAAAAGAGTAGAAAACAGGTGTGTTAAAAAAAAGAATGTTATCGAGTTACTCAGCCTAAATCCAACATCACACAAATGTGTGGCCACTACTGCAACATAAATTTCTTTCCCTTCTGCCTCCCCCACCATTCAGGCCTCTCTGCCACCTACCAATCTGTTCTGGACAGTTTCCCAACCCTCCAAAGTAGGTTTTGAGTGTGTTGCAGAAAGATGGGGTAGTTGTGGAAATTACAACAATATTGTAAAATTGTTCCTTTCTTTTGTTATTTCAACTTTAAAAGCCTTGATATCTTCCATGGTTGCTACATCTTCGGTGGTATATTAAATGAAAGGATTACGGAGTCAGCAGTCCAGGTGAATACATATTCTTTGCCCTCAGAAGGTCACAGATGATTAGCAACTGAATCATCCTAATTTTAAATACAACATTTTAAAAAGCCTCAAAAAGTTATCTTGGCTGTACATATTTAAAACCAAGAAGATCCAACGAATGCTAATTTGGCTCATTCTTCATCTCTTAGTTATGTGGGATCCTGATCTTTAATATGCTGCTTGGTAGAAATTTCATTTCCTATCAATTTTATTGGCATCAATGGGATTAGCTTGATTTACGTTAATGCTCAGCAGTGCAGTATGCAAAACCACATCTGAATATAAGAAGAGCAGATGGGCAAAACCAACCTGTTAATAAGAAATATACGGAACAGACAGGGATTTGTAAGGCTGTAGGGTGGATAAATTTAAAAAGCCATAAAACACAACAAGTACCTTCAAAATATATTTCCAAGAGTTATAGCAACTGTAAGATGATGATGGGAAGACAACTGGAAAAACATATGTTTTCCTTCAAGAATAGTAAGAGAGCAGGAATTACTGTTAGAATTGGGATCCTTTAGAGACATTTGCCAACCCATTCTCCAAAAGTTATATGAAGTCAGCTTGTCCTTCATAATGCATTGAATTCATGAAAAAAGATATCTGAAGAAGATTAAGCTTTTTGGAGAAAGTGAGAAAATAAACAGAGATGGCATGGTGGATGGTAATGCAGGACCAACTAGTGACTGGAGTTCGAAAGGGAAAATGTTTAGGTTGCACATTAGAAAGAAAGGGCTGCAACTTCCTAATTAGTGCATATACTTTGTCTGCACAAACTGGGTTCATTCAGTCACTGGCAACTCCAGGAATGACTAAGAAAGCCCCCACTTGAAAGTATGGAGACATTCCAGGTTACAGTTCTGAACCTGATGGTGGACTCCCATCAGTCTTTGCCTGCATAGGCAGTGGTGAGTGATGTAGCCCAGAGAGACCTCAACATCTGTCTGTAGGCTGTCTGCCCTCTATATATTCACAGCTGAGCAAAGTGGGTCAGCTGTTTGACTTGGCAGTAGACGTTTTCCTTTATTTCCAATTGTTCTTCAGTGGCAAACTTAACTGCCTCTTCACTGCAGGCTACAGTGGCTCAGTGGTTAAGAAGCTTGGCTTGTTACCTGGTAGGCTGGCAAGTCAGCAGTTTGAGACCCGGGTACTGCATGATGGATTGAGCGCCTGTCTCTGTCCCAGCTTTTGGGGACATGAAAGGAGCCTCATTTGGGCGTTCCCTGAGCAGAGTTTCTTCTGCAAAAATCCTTTCAACCTAGAATAATTTCTGTCACAAAATTAGTATTATTAACTGCCTATTCCTGTGTTCTGAGTCACTTCCCATATCCCAGGAAGAGCAGGAAAGGAAGTGTTGCCACATTTGCACACCAAACCTGACAGAAATCCTTGTTTATTAAACTGCAGTGCAAGCAGTGAAATTGTACTTGCAGCTCTTTGCTTCTGCTTTGTCTCCTCCTTCTCCTAGGGATGCCATATTTCTCTCCCTCAAAAATGGGACAGGAGTAAAGGTTGCCCTTGCTCAAAAGCCACTTGTATCAGACTCTAGGGTTCAGTGCTCATCTCTGTTTAAAAGCTGAAGAGCAGATGTATTCCGTGGTCATGTGGCAGGCATGACTAGACACCAGAGTGCATGGAATTCTGTTACCTTCCCCCCAAAGTGGTCCATATTTATCTACAGTACTTTCAATTTCTCTCCACTCCCATGTTTCTGGTATTTCCAAAAGAGAAAGAAATGAAAACTTCAGGGCATAACCAAACGGAGCCCCGCCTCCCTGGAGATGGTCAGCAGCAGGTCGAACTCTTTGCCTCCAACAAGGTAAAAGCCACGTGGTGGGTTTCGCTCATGTTGCTGGAAGGCGCTTTCCCCCAGCTTTACTCTGGGGAAAGGGGGAAAGGAAAGCCTGCTGACTGGGGAAAGAGGCTCCTCCATCCCCGAACTCCAGGAGAGAGGCGGGAGAGAAAGAAAGAGTTGTCAGGAGGCAGGGGGGAACCCTCCCAAAATGCCTGGAGTTGGCACCTCACCATGTTCATGTGACAGGCATGACTAGACACTAGAGTGCACGGAACACTGTTTACCTTCCCCCCGAAGCAGTCCCTATTTGTCTACTTGCAATTTCTTTCTTTCGAACTACTAGGTTGGCAGGAGCTGGGACAGATGACCGGAGCTCTTTCCATCGCATGCAGTATTCTTCTGACTGTAGCTGCACAGATGCCACCTGCTGGTGATTCAATAGAATCATTGCTCTAAGGTAAGAAAAAGGTGTGATATTTTTTCTTTTGAAACCAAGCTTGGTTTCAAAAGCGGGAATTATCAATGTTTTTAATGGGATTGGGCGGGACAGTTACAACTTGTGAAATTCCTAAGTTTCCATGATGTATGGCAACCCTATCTTCTCCACAAGTGGAAAATGGAGCTAATTGTAAATATAAGCCATCCACTCTTTCAAGGAAAGAGGTGGCTTTTCTCAGATGGGCAAAAAGAAAGTTGGAGTTGTGAAAGTTTTATTCTTTTTGGTAACCCACAGCGACCCAACCTGTGATTTGCCCATTTTGGCAACAGATTCACAACTGCCTTGTTCAAACAGGTGTCCTCTGTTGTGTTGCATACCTGTGAGCAGTGTGTACTTACCAAGAGTGTATTAGATGATGAACGAAAGCACTATTGCTCCCTATATGAAAATAATAAGGTGACAGAGTCTTGATTTGTTTTATACAAGATTTACTGTCAAAGAGTAATAGTTATTGGAGAATATTTAGTAAAGTATTTAGCAAAATCCCTCTAAGACTTACCCAGTTTCCATGTGAAATCAATGGTTCTGTAAGGAGATTAGTGGTATAAATTTTATACATATATTCATTCCTGAAATGCACTCCCTTTTTAGTGGACCCTTTGATAAGCAAAACAAATATTGCAGCCATAAGAAATGTTGCTAATTAAATGTATTTATTAGTGTTGTATCACAATTTTCTCCCATGAGATTTCCAATTATTTTTAAAACAGTAAATAAAACAAAGAAAGAAATGTGCTTGTAAATAATTTTCAAAAGAGAAAAAAAACATTGGAGGAAATATAAATAGATTCAGGATTCTTGAGTTTTATTATATTTATGAGGTGGCTGAAGACTGTGTATATATATGTCTTATCTCTCCTTTTACATTCATCTCCATGGCAGTTGGTAGCCCTCTAGAACTTCCTTCACTTTAATTAAAGGCCAGGATGAGATCTCATCTTTCTACAGGGCTTTGTTAGATCAGGAAATGTGTGCAGCTACTGTAGCTGTTAAAGTGATGATAAAATGTATCATAATTTATAATAAAATTTTGGGGTAATTTAGATTGAGTGTGAATTATTATTTTTTGCAGGATCCTTGAAAAACTTGAGCCTGGCCCTACCATTAAGTACATTGAAATGGTCGCTTCAAGTAGCAAATCACTGGAGGTAATGAATGCAACATGCTCTTCTTTATCCCATTCTGTTTCTCTTGGAGCTGTCACAGAGAGCAGTCTCTAGAGCTGGCTATTTTTCAGTAAGAGTTGATGGTGGCAATGACAGAAATAGAGTCAGCTGCCCAAAAGGTCACTTTTTCCTGAGCATTGGTTTCTGAGAAGGAGTAGGTAATGCTATCAATGGTGAGAGAAACCAATAGCAGAAAGAAACTCAGGGTTGAGGAAAAAAAGGAGACATTGTCTTGGTCCTACTTTCATATGTAGGTGCCAATATCTGAAAGGCACTATGTGTCTCTGAAAGGCATTTAGCTCAAAGGCCAGTTTTTAGCCATAGAAAATAAGCCCCAAAATAAGGTTTAAAATGGAGTCAGTTTCCTGTTTCCTTAAATGGAAAGGCACTAAGTGAATTTTACCACTCCTTGTTTCTACTCAAAACAGGAAATTCATTTGCAAATGTTCAGTAAAGAACCATTTTCAAAGCAATTTAATACAAAGGTTTATGGAATAGACACGTGGTTCATTCTAACTTATAGAGGAAAGCAAAATTCAGTTGGTAGTGGAGTGTGTGACAGGCCCCTGGGCCATCACATGGCTCTCATCATCACTGGTGAGTTTGTATAATTTTTGCCATACCTTGTAATCTGATACATAATGGGTCTTGTCTGCTTCCAGACAGGAAGCAGCTCTTCCCTTGTGATTACAGACTGCATTGCTGTTTGTCTTGTGATTCTTTCACTGCCTTATTCTTGTTTAAAATAAGGATGATGCTTTCTGCTATGGTATGAGATTGCAATTTAAACTTCTGTGTCTCTCTAAAATGTTTTACTTTTAACTTCCAGCTGTGCTAGCCAAATCGTGGAGGCCAATGTAGATTTATGGGCTGTTTTCTTAGGCTTTTTTCCTTTTCATGTTATGTTACAAAAAGGCATGCAGATAAGAACCTTGCCTGGAATGTAGTAAGTGCTACAATTAATTGTTTTGCTTTAAAAGCCACTGTTTGTTTCTCCCACTTCTTGAGACAAGCTGAGAAGGGAGAGAAACTTATAATTCTTCTCTGTTTTTGTTTATATAGAGATTTCCACAGGCCAATAAAGTGTAGGCCTGCAACCCATTCCTAGGCTGCCTTGCCTTACTGAGAGAGGAAAGATAATGTTTTAAGTATGAATATTATTAATTAAACTGTTTTGTGTCTCAGAAACATACAGTCCCAAATAAGATAAGCTAATAACTGCTTTTTTTTGATCATTTAAAGTCATGCAACCTGTTGATTGTTGTTACTTCTTTACTTAATAATGATCATATGAGTGATCAATTGTCCTCATAGTATTGCTTTGAGGCTATTAAGCTAATAAATACTTTCTTTGTTATTCTAAGTCATATACTTAGACTAACCCATATGCAGATGCCTTGTTAAAGTTACAGTTATATTTCTAATTGTTGTAGCATACTAGTAGCTTTATTAACTGCATTTACTCTCATGTAGCCAAATAATTAAGCTATAAAAGTTATTTCACTTTATAAGATTGTGTTGCTGCCATATGTAAGTGTAGGTTTACATTATTCATTAATATGCATTCCTTTTGAATAAATTTACCTAACTTGTTATAACTTAACTCTGAAGTAATTCAACTTCATAACTATTTTAATTACATCTAACTGTTCAGTTAACCTCTGATTTAAAGTCACAAGTGCTTTTATACTATTGTGTTGTTAATCTTTTGAGGTTTTGCTATTAATGTATCACACATATATTAATAATCATATTCAGTAAAATGAATTGAAAAAGGATTTTTTGTCATCATTCATGTCTCTTCAAAACAATGTAAAACAGAGTATAAATCTATGAATAGCTATGCAAGTATGCTGGATCATAAATTTTCTTGAGGGATTTTGGGGTTTGGGGCAGTGATGCACTGAAACAGGTTCTGTCCTGTTCAGGAGAAATGGTAGCGGAAATTCCCCCAGGCCATGGCCACCTGGCTGGCCATGCTCACCTCTATACCCCATTATGTTGGCCATGCCCACAGATTTGGTCCCGCCCACAGATTTGGCCCTGTCCACAGATTTGGCCCTGCCCAAAGATTTGGCCCCACCCACAGAGGTGGTAGTAATTTTATTTGGAGTGCATCACTGGTTTGGGGTAAAGAATCTAGTTTTGGAGTTTTAGTTTTTGGGTACAGCAGCAATTTTTACTGTGCCCTTTGCAAAGAGAGGGTTGTTTCTCACTCAGGTCTGGTGCCTTGCATAAAATCAAGAAAAGAGAAAGAATCCTGAGAATTGGCTTCTGTTCTGCCAGTTCTACCTTTTCTTCCATCTTGGAGCCAGGCATCCAAGAGGCATAAGGCGGGGGGGAGGAGGAGGAGGAAGGGAGACTTCTATTTCTGTTGCTGGTGGCTTTTTCCTTCTGAGGTGTCTTCACCTTCTTGATATTTGCATTTAAATGCAGGTTTGGCTTAGGTTGTTAAGCCAGTCTTGGCTTCATTGTGTCATATATTTTGGCACATCCTTCCAAGAATCCAAACACTGCCTCCAACAGCTGCTGCCATTAAAACACAAACCACACATTCAGGCTCCTTCAAATATACTCTGATTTGCTTATTTAGCAAATAATCTCTAGTGATTACAATGTGGGAGATGATTTATTTGTCAAAGGTCATAATTGCCACCCTCAAAGTGTTCAGCATGGTTAATGATACAGGTGGGTTACAGCAGGTTCCCTGAGGCACATTTCAGTGGCAGAAATCTCCCTGCCTTCTACAGATGATGAAAGAATGCAAGCGCGGCGCCAAAATGGCCGCCGCGCCCTTTGCGGGCCCCCCCCCACAGGACAGAGAATCCGGGTAGTTAGGGGTGTGGCCACCGCCTTGATAAAAGGGGTGGCCACGAGGCAGCCGTGCTGCCATTTTGCCTCAGCGACGGAGCGGAGAAGTTTTTCCCCCTGCGTCTCCGTCGCTCGTTGGTGCTACCGGGAAGCCTTTTAGTTCCGTTTACTAGCTAGCTTCCCTTTCTGCTGCGGTGAGATGCCTTCCAAAAAGAAGGCTGCTGCGAATGCAGCTCGGGTGGTTCGGAGGCGTAATCCGGGTCGGAGGACCGCGGTGCCGCCTCCCCAGCAGCCACCTTTGCCATCCCCGGCCGGGGCTGGTGGCATGGGGGCTATCGCCCCTTGGCCCGATCAAAGTGCGGGCGCGGAGGGAGTTCCGGCCCGCGGCCCGCGAGCGGTGGGCACCGCTCATCCTCCTGCTCAATCGGTTGGGCCTATTCCTGTTGGGCCGCAGCCTCTCCCGGGGCCCTCTAGCCTTGGGGGGTGGCCCGGCTCCCTGCCTTGGCAGGTTAATCCACCAGCCCTCCCGGGCTTCGGTGGTAGTCAATGGCAATATACGGCCCCTGGGGTGCAGGGACCTGTCCCCATGCAAGGATCAGGTGGGCCGGCCGGCTCTTTACCCATGGTTAATGTGGACTCCTTACTGGCACGTATTGCGGCCCTCGAGGCGTCTTTGGCCCGGGCCAGTCAGGCAGGTGCCCCTTTTGGGGTACCTTTGGAGGCGCTAACGGCAGCAGGACAACAGCCGGCGGGGAGGGTTGAGCTGCTGCAGGCGGGTGGCGCGGCTACGGCCACTGCCTCGCAGCTCCCCAGCCAGCAACCTGGTGCGGGTCAAGCCCCGGTGATGAGCTCTACATCGGTCGTGAGCTCCGACGCCCCCAGTGGGCCAGAACCCCCGGTGGGGGCGGCCCACGGGGGTGCAGCATGTGAGTATACGGTGCAAACGAGTACATCTACACATATTCCCAATATAGGGGGGGCCTTTCAGTGGCCTTGGCCTCGCTCGGGTGGTGCGGGGACTACCCCTCTGGTGCCCCACCCGGCGACAACGACAGCCACCATGCCCACGGGGGTGGGCCTAGGCTCTTACACTGCTGGCAATGTCTTGGGGGTGGCAGGGTTAGCTCCGGCTCCCTTTACCAGGCCTGTTGTCCCCTTTTCGGCTTTGCCGACGGCGGGGTATTCCTTGCCACTGGGCGATCACTTGGCACAGGCTACCAGAGAAAAGATTTGGAGGGGGGAGTATGTAGATATCTTCTCACTCCTGAACAGAGAGCCCACCAAGGAAGAAAGGGAGGGTCAGGATGAGAAGGACAAGGAGCAGGCACGCCGCCGCAAGCCGCCGCGTACCTGGGCTAACTGGCTCCCCGCTTATTTGATATATATGGCGGTATATTTGAGGGCGCGGCCGGATCTAGCTATTCCCATGGTCCAATATTTGGACAACATATATAGGGCGATGGTAGATTTCCCGGGCCCCTCATGGCTAGCATATGATGAGGAATTCCGTATGAGGATTCCCCTCCATCCCGAGATGAGATGGGATGAGCCCTGCCAGAGACTGTGGCTCTTGTATATGACACCCACACGCCCTGCCCCGGGGGATAGATACCATTGTGGACATGCGGTCCAGCGAGCAGTTCCAGCGCAGGTTACCCGCCAACCGGCGGGGCAGGGGGTTCCAGCCCGCCTGCTGTGCTGGACTTTCTCGTCAAATGGTTCCTGCAATCGAAAGAACTGCAGGTATAAGCATGAGTGTCCCATGTGTTCTGGTCCCCACGCAGCCTCGGCTTGTCCCAAGCCTGGGGGGGCGCGAGGCAGAGGGAGGGGTGGACAGTGGGCTGGCAAGGCTGCCACGGAGGGAACTGGTGCTCCAAAAGGCACCCTCTCCAATTAAGGTGGACATGCTGGAGCGCTGGCTCGCATCGTACCCAAAGGGGGAGGACAGAGAGTATCTCATTCACGGTTTTAAGCAGGGATTTCGTATCCCTTTTATGGGTGTTAGATCACCTCAGGACGCTCCCAACCTGTTATCCCTCAGAGGAAGGGAGGAGGTGGCTGCGGCCAGCATTAAAAAGGAATTAGACGCGGGCAGGGTCGCTGGACCTTTTCCTGCACCCCCTTTTCCCAACCTTAAGGTTTCACCATTGGGTTTGGTTCCCAAAAAGTCCCTAGGTGAGTTTCGCCTTATTCATCATTTGTCCTACCCAGCCGGCAGATCGGTCAACGATGCTATACCTGATGACCTTTGTTCGGTCAGGTATACATCGTTCGACCATGCGCTGCGCATGGTGCGCTCGTGTGGCCCGGGTGCCTTGCTGGCCAAGTGCGACATTAAGTCAGCTTTTCGCCTCTTGCCAGTGCACCCGGGTGACTTTGAATTGCTGGGTTTTAAATTTAAAGGGGAATATTATTTTGATAAGGCCATGCCTTTTGGCTGCTCCATATCATGCTCGGCCTTCGAGCGTTTTAGTACTTTCCTAGAGTGGGCTTTTGTCCGCAGGTCAGGGTCCCGGTCTGTAGCCCATTACCTGGATGACTTTTTATTCGGGGGTGAACGGGGCTGGGACACGTGTGCACGTCTCCTCAATACATTTCAGACGCTAATGCAGGAACTTGGTGTCCCTTTAGCGCCCGAAAAGACCGAGGGCCCATCGACCAAGTTAGTGTTCCTGGGGGTTGAGATTGACACAGTAGAGCAGGCTTCTAGGTTGCCGGGCGATAAGGTGTCCAGGATAGTGACCCTTATCTCGGAATTGCTGGCCAAGCGTAAGGCATCCCTGAGGGAACTCCAGGTGCTACATGGGCACCTTAATTTTGCCTGCAGGGTGGTCGCACCGGGCAGGGCTTTTGCC
Source organism: Bradypodion ventrale (assembly GCA_035047345.1). Taxonomy (NCBI): domain Eukaryota; kingdom Metazoa; phylum Chordata; class Lepidosauria; order Squamata; family Chamaeleonidae; genus Bradypodion; species Bradypodion ventrale. The sequence continues at coordinate 103,046,779 of JAWDJE010000002.1, read as the reverse complement.
CGGCGCTTATGCGACGCCATGGCAGGGTTATCCAGGCCCCACCACAGAGTTAGGCTCACCCGGGGTATCAGGGCAGACATGTTCGTCTGGTTGCAATTCCTGAGGGAGTTTAACGGGGTCTCATTTTGGAGGTCGGACCTCCTGGCTTCCCCCAATTTCCAGATCCAGTCTGATGCCTCAGGATCCCTGGGTTATGGGATGTACTTCAATGGGAAGTGGGCCTATGGTGGGTGGCCACCGGCATGGGCAGGCACAGGTCGCCTGCGGGATCTCACATACCTGGAATTTTTTCCCATTCTGGGGGCTTTGATGCTATGGGGCGAACAGTGGGCTAATTCGGTAGTGCATTTTTGGTGCGACAATGCTGCTGTGGTACACATTGTCAATGCACAGACTTCTAAATCGCCCAGGGTTATGGATCTAGTGCGCCATTTTGTGCTGCGCTGCCTGCGCCTCAATGTCTTGTTCAGGGCCAGGCATGTCCCAGGGGTTAATAATGATATTGCTGATGCTTTGTCCCGCCTGCAGATCTCCCGGTTCCGCGCCTTGGCCCCGGATGCGGAGGAATTTCCCTCGCCACTCCCGGACGAGATGTGGACTATTGGCAAGGAGAGGTGAACCGGGCGATTGGCCTTTCACTAGCGCCACGCACGCGTAAGGCGTATCAACAAGCACTCAGTTCATATAGGGTTTTTGCCACTCAATTTCACTTGCCAGAGACCTGGCCTATTCCGGTGGACCATGTACTGCGGTTCATGGTCCACCTCCATGCACAGGGCCTTGCACCTCGCACCATAGCATCCAAGCTCTCGGCGTTGGCTTTTATGGCCAAAGTAGGGGGTCATGTGGATACCACCTCTGACTTCCGCGTGAGACACGTTTTGGAGGGGTGGGTGCGCGAGCGCGGGCGTTGCCCGGACGACCGGCACCCTATTTCCCCAGGGGTTCTTACCCAGTTGGCCCGGGGCTGGCCAGGCCTCTGTTTTGATCATTATGAGGCAGCCCTTTTTCATGCAGCCACAACGGTGGCATTTTTTGGAGCGCTCCGCGTCAGCGAACTCGTGATGCTGTCTAAGGCGGATGCAAGTGGTAGGGCACTGGAACTCGGAGATGTCTACGTTGCCAAAGACTGGGCCCAGTTGAGGATTCGCTCCTCAAAAACAGATCAGCACGGCGTAGGCAGTGGAGTAAGACTGCTACGGTGTTCTTTGGCAGACATCTGTCCGGTTGGTGCCCTACAGGAGTACCTGGCACTGCGTGGCTGGCACCACGGCCCGTTTTTCTGTCACCAAGATGGGTCTCCCCTTACTAAATTTCAGTTTTGGAAGGTGACAGCCATAGCCCTCACCAGGGTGGGTTTTTCAGGTGCCCGTTATGGCACACATTCGTTCCGTATTGGTGCAGCCTCTACAGCAGCTGCTTTTGGGTACTCGGGGGCTGACATACGCAGCATGGGGAGGTGGGGCTCACAGTGTTTTCAGTTTTATGTGCGCCCACTCCCGCCATGAGTACCAATTCAGTCACCTTACCTTCCTTTTTTCTCAATTTTATTGCAGACCCTGGGTGTCGTATTACACCGGTGACAGTATGGCTGGTGGGCCACAGCTATGTGCACAGGGCAGCGCGTTACGCTGCGGCGACAGAGTGGGGACCCCGACTGGGACTGGGTGACCACGCCAGTCTCGCATGGCATGGTAAGCCTGGGATGTTATGGCAGGAGCTGAGGCCTTTCCTTTTTTCTGGCCTGGGGGCTGACCCGCCTGACATTCTAATTATCCACCTGGGGGGCAATGATTTGGGCCAGGTCACCGGCTTATCGCTCAAGCATGCGATTTGCGAGGAACTCGCCTACTTGCACTATGTCTGGCCTGCCACAACCCTGGTTTGGTCGGACATTGTTCCGCGCCACTCTTACAGAGGGGGCGTTAACCTCCTTGCGCTTGACCGCGCGAGGCGCGCGGTCAACAAGGCGGTGGCGCGGTTTCTTACCACCAGGGCTTGGGGGCGGGTTAGTCATCACCCCGATATTAGTCTGCAAAATTATGACCTCTATGCAGGGGATGGGGTCCATCTGTCGCGAGGAGGTATGGACCTCCTGTTGGGTGACTGGCGAGCAGGCCTGTTGACCGAGCTGACGGTCTGGGGGGGGGCGTCAGGTCTTCTGTGAAGCCCCTCCGTGTGGCGGGTAGCACTGGTAAGGTAAACAGTATGACCCACAAGTATCCGGCAGGTTCGCAGTTGACTGGACAACACTAGACAGGAATAAATTAGTTAAACGTTGTCCGGTCAACGACGAACCAGGCGATGGGGTGATGGTGATTGCTAACCAGCATGCATCACCCCTGTGATTTCACGGATACGCGTCAGAGGGTGGGGTCATGAGTTAGTTATTGACTACGGTCAACAATTTGTTTGTTGTTGACAAACAAATTGATACAAATTGATACATTGTAACCAATTGCCGTTGGCAATTTTGGGGTGGTACCTTACCAGTGTTACTTCGGCCTGCTTGCCTTAGGAATTATGATTGGTCGTTTTACCAATACAAATTTATAATTCGGACTAGGGCATTGAATCAATAAATGTGGCCCTTTGCTGTTATCCACTTTCAATGTTGTCTGTGTCCGTTATTGGGGGGGTGCGCCTGCAATGCAAGCGCGGCGCCAAAATGGCCGCCGCGCCCTTTGCGGGCCCCCCCCCACAGGACAGAGAATCCGGGTAGTTAGGGGCGTGGCCACCGCCTTGATAAAAGGGGTGGCCACGAGGCAGCCGTGCTGCCATTTTGCCTCAGCGACGGAGCGGAGAAGTTTTTCCCCTCCACCCCCTCCCTAGTTAACAGTGTGATTATGGTCGCTTCGGGGCCGGGTGGGAATTTTTGGTTGGGACCCATATTGGCTTCGGGTCCTGGCTTTTTTGCCCACCCCACACTGTGGCTATGGTTTGATATAGGGGTCTTTCTCCATTACTACTGTTGACTTTGGTCACATGGGCGGGTAGCACTGGTAAGGTAAACAGTATGACCCACAAGTATCCGGCAGGTTCGCAGTTGACTGGACAACACTAGACAGGAATAAATTAGTTAAACGTTGTCCGGTCAACGACGAACCAGGCGATGGGGTGATGGTGATTGCTAACCAGCATGCATCACCCCTGTGATTTCACGGATACGCGTCAGAGGGTGGGGTCATGAGTTAGTTATTGACTACGGTCAACAATTTGTTTGTTGTTGACAAACAAATTGATACAAATTGATACATTGTAACCAATTGCCGTTGGCAATTTTGGGGTGGTACCTTACCAGTGTTACTTCGGCCTGCTTGCCTTAGGAATTATGATTGGTCGTTTTACCAATACAAATTTATAATTCGGACTAGGGCATTGAATCAATAAATGTGGCCCTTTGCTGTTATCCACTTTCAATGTTGTCTGTGTCCGTTATTGGGGGGGTGCGCCTGCAATAGGCTTTTTCAAGTGGATGTCTAATTCCCTCACCTTGGACAGCTCCAGTGAGTCTCTCCACCAAAGCAACTTCCCAATAGTTCCTTACTAATATTTTTGATGGAGGGACCATTATTTGCAAGAGACAGATCCTTTCTAGGTTCTTCTATAAAAGGATGGCAGCTTATGTCATTGCATTGCTGGGGCTGTATTATTAAGAGGGAGGAATATGTTCATATAAAACATTTATTTGCACTTAATGAATAGCCATATGTGGGGAAGAAAGTGAAAGTGCAAAAGATAAAGAAAAGGCACACTGTCTTGTGTTTCTACACGAGAGGCTGTCATTATGATTGGCCATCCATGCCTTCCTGGACCTTTTTTTTCTTCTTATTTTAAAGCAATAATTCATATGCTGGAAAAGTCTACTAGGAGATGGGATGCTGTTTGCCTTTCTTCCTCATTGCTTTGCCCTGAGATGTTAGTTACATAAAAAAGAGCAAGCAAATAAAATTCCCTTAAGAACCCTAATAAAGCAGAAAGAAAAACAGTAACAATAACACCAATAAAAATCATCCCATTGTAAACAGCAGGTGGAGCTTACGACAGGCTTTGTTTGCAAATGAGAACAATTATAGGCAATTTTTCATTTTGATGGAGGTGCATGCAGAGGGGGAAAGAATTCAAGAAGGAAAGCTAGACAGAATGATACAGAGAGTGCGATTTCCCAGGTGTCTTATTCAATCCCAGGTCGACAACCTAACATGCATGTAGAGAGCTAGGAAGTTTCTGCTCATCCCATTGAGTGAGATCTAATTGTGTCTGTACTGTCTGTTGGCAGATGCAGTTTCTACATAACAACAGCCCTGAGACAGAGCTGCTTGATTAATGCCTCCAGCTGTCATATGCCCCATTATCTGTGCATTTGCATAACTTAATGGTTTAGGACAGGGGAGAGAGGATGCTTAATTTAATGTTTAGCAGACCCTTGATAGCTGAATAATTTAAGAACTGTCAAGGGAGGTCAGTCCTACAGCAATACAGTAAGACAGCTATAATTTCTGCATATCATTATATTCTCTGACTAAGAAAGAAAGAAAGAAACGTCTGACAGGATGTGGTATTTTTATGTTAACCACATAACCATGCATTAGGCCCTATCCGTGGACATTTTTAAGAAACAGCTTAAAATTTTACTCTTCAAAGAGGATAGTAAAGATATTTTACCGTTGCCAATGTGTTAGATCTTTATATTGCATATTGTCTGCTTCGGACGCCTTCAGATATTATTGATTAATTATTATTGTTGTTTTGAATGGGACTGTTGTTTCTTGCTTTAACTGTTGTACACTGCCCAGAGAGGGAAATATCCCATATTGGCAGTATAAAAATTGAATGAACGAATGAATGAATGCATAAATAAACAAATAAATAAGAGAGCCTTTAGGGAACCAGTTAATAGCTTTTGAACACCACCACCCCCATGCAACATCAATTTGCTTAAGGGAAGAAATACAGAATTTATTTAAATTCAACTAACAGCTGAACATGCTTTGAACAGGAAACACTCTCAGTTTCATTAGATACTAATGAATATTATTAAGCTAATCTGCCATTTGTTTTCTAATTATGTGTCACCAGGCACCACAGTGGCAGCTGAGACAGCTGTCATAGTGCATTTATTTATTTTTATTTCTGTACTGCATTTCCTGACTGAATCTAGAAGGAAATTATTAGGATGAGCTGGAAAAAGGCTAACAGGATACTGTCTAAGAACATCTTCTTTGAAACCAGTCAGTGCTGGTATTATGACACATAGTACTGTGTCTGTAAAATGGGTATAGAGTTCCTATGTAACAATGTGTCTCAGAGCTGCTTTGTTGCCTTTCATGGAGATAGTAAAAAACAGAAGTTGTATAGTAGGGATAAGGAGGTCAGTCTTAGTCTCAGGTAGGTGATGTGTCCTTGTCAAAGAGTGTGAGCTGTTACATGACGACTGTAGACAACTCAACTCGAGAGCTTAGAAGCAATGTGCTTCTGAATAGCAGCTGCTGGAGAACAATAATGGTGAGAAGGCTTTGTTCTCATGCTCTGCTTAGAGCAGGGGTTCTGAAGGTTTTCGCACCACAGGCCAGACAACTTCCCCTCAGACACCTGAGAGGGCTGGACACATGGTTTCCAGCTGCCGGCAGGCACATTTGTGCATGCAAAGGTGCATTTGCACATGCACGTCCACTTCTGAGTTGTTGCCGTGGGCTGGATGGAATGGCGTTGGGGTCCAGGGACAGCCCGTGGGCTGTAGGTTTCAAACCGCTAGCTTAGAGGCCACCACAAGAGGCTAGAACCGTGGTCTGCTCCAACAGGGATTGTCTTTTTGGTTGCATAAAACCAGAATGCAAATGCAACTGCTTATATACCACCCAGAAGTGTTAAAGCACTTTCTGTGCAGTTCACAGGGTAATTATACAAACTATGATGTGCTCCTGTTATGGTGAACCTTGGCACTCCAGGTGTTCTTGGACTTCAATTACCAGAAGCCCAAGTCTGATCAGGGCTTCTGGGAATTGATGTTCAAGAACACCTGGAGTGCCAAGGTTTTACATCACTTGTGCCCCCAACAAGCTGGGCACTCTTATACCAATCTTGGATAGATGGAAGGCTGAGTCAACCTTGGTGTGTCAAGATCAAACTCAGATCATGAGCAGAGTTTTGGCTGCAGTACAGTACTTCAGTTTAACTACCCCAGGGGCTATGTATGTTCAGGGGCTATGTATGTTCAGCTGCTACATCCTGCATTTTGTTGTGGCCAGTCAGGTACTTCTGGAGGTCTCTAAGCAATACATGAGAACAGAGATTTCTTCCATAGTGATCTATATTTTGCTGAGGTGGGGGAGTTATTTACATGTTTCATTATGTTTGTATGTGTAGTTGCTGTTCTTGTATTAACTTTGGATACGTCTATACTAGGAGCAGAGCAAATTTAGGTCAAATGGCTGAATAGATACCTGTAGTTGTTATTTTTCTTTTAGTTACATTGGTCTCTTTCACTTTGTGTCTCTGCAGTGCTCCTGAGAATAATTCATACTCTTTCACAGTGGCCAGTGTTAGGATACCATATTTACAGCGCTAAACATATACCGTCTTCTCATTTAGTTAACTCTCTTGTTCAAGGAGGCCTTTCAGGGTATTGTCCCTTTAGCTATAAATTAGTCAGTCAGGTTGATCCCCTATGCCCTCTGACTCCAGTTATTTTATTTTATTTTGAGACGTATTTGTCAGTTGTCTGTTTTGATTTGTTGTGTGTTCTGTCATGTTATTTGATACTTGCTCGTACACTGCCCAGAGTGGAATACCTCCCAAATGGGTGGTATAGAAATGTAATAAATAAATAAAAATAAAATAACTATAGTAACTTTCTTATATACCAATGGGCAAAACAGTAGCTAGAGTTGCTAGAGGGTTAATCATTCCCTATCTTTGAATCTATGATCTATCCTATCTTTTCAGGAGATTTGTGGCTCTTGCTTTAACAGTATTTGGGATGTGCTTTTCCCCTTGGGTTTTGAATTTAAACATTTGATAATAGATAGCAGAAATCATTGCACTTGATTTGAAAGGGATGGTTGCAATGTGTACACAAGCAATAATGTCAACCCAGATTGTTCACCTATTTATTTTTTTAAGGTCAAAACTGATGATGTCTTTTTTTCTTGCACATTTTGAAACAACAGATTGCAATAGCAGCTGGCATAAGGACATTAAGGTTGTCTCAAAGGTAAAGCTTCAGGGAAACTGTACGAATAAGAAAAGAGAAAGAAGAAGCTATATTACAGAATGACAATGTATCTGTTGGGGAGTTTGATAAAATTTTAAGAAGTTCCCAAAAGAAAGATTATCTAGCTTTGAAGAAGGAGGTATTCACATAGAAAAGCTTATAAAAGATCATTTAGCTTGGATAAGTTAACACCTCCAGAATTACAAGCTTCATGATAAAAAAAAAGGTTGGAATTTACCTACCCCTTTAATGCACGTTAATGCACTGATTTGAGATTCCAGTCTTCTAGAGGAATAAATTGGTCAAAGCATGAAACCATTTTCATGGGTTTCATTGCACTCTAGTATCACAACAAGAAACGGAAGTCAGGGAAGGTGTATGCAGATTATGGAGATCTTTACTGGCTCAGTTCCCAATTTTTCCTTTTACGTTTAATGGGATAAAACTGGTTAAGCTGTCAGACTATGAAAATAGCAGGAAAAGTGCTCAGATGGCACTTATGTTCCTGGCTGATTTCCCCCCCACTTTAAGTCCCTTCCTGGCAGTGAATATGTGAAAGCTAAAGTATGGGTGTGCCAGCATGACTGTAACTTGTGACCCCACACCACAAACACCCAAGTTTTTTCAACAAGGCCAGGTGAAGACATTCTGTTCTCTGAGAGCCAAGCTGGACTTCCAGAGAATTGTGCACCCCTTACTATTAGGAAATTTCTTCCCTCACATTTGAACATCTTCAGTGATATGTGCCTCAGCAACTAGACTTCCAAGCAAAGACTGTGTTTATTTTCCAGTGACTAATTACAAAACATAATAGGTAAGATATGAAGGTGAGGAAAATTGCATGCTTTGACAAGCACCTTTCTTTCTCCTCTTCAGGAAGCAGTACAGTATTACTAAAAACATGATGGTCCTTTGTTTCCTATAAATCAATGACAGCATTGCACTTGTAGACAACTTTGTAAAATGGTTAAAAGCCATAACCCTGTTGAGCCAACATTGATGGTACCTCATAAAAGATGACCAGTGTCTTCTAAGAATCATAAGGCTGTATTGTTCTGCTCCATTGCTAAAATGCTTGGGTATGGCATGTCTGCATTCTAACAAGGATAGAATGTTTGGAAGCCAAACATTTGGATACAAAGGAGGCATGGTTTCCTGTGTACACTTGTTTTTCATGCAGAAGTGCCACAATATTTTCTTTTCTTTTCTTTCTCTCTATTGCTGCTAGAGAAGCTGAGGTGCTCAGTTTCAGCCAGGGCCATATAATAGGGACACAATAGAAATGGTCAGAGGGACAGATGATTATTGTCCCCCCTCTTCTTCATCTTCTTCGTCTTGGTCTTCAGGTGCTGTATCCATTCTGGATATTGGCTTTCATCATGACGATAGTCTTCCTGTTCTTAATTCCTCAGAACTGTTCTTCCGAAAACATGCCACACCAGTCTCTCAGGTTCTTCAGGCTGAAGTCTGTCTATGTCCAGGGCCTCTCTTCCCAAGGATCTTTACTTGCAGAGTGATTTGGAGAATTCTATACTTTATGTTGTTCCTCTTGATATGTCCAAGGTATTGGAGCTTTCTTTGCAGCCACTGCAAGCGCGGCGCCAAAATGGCCGCCGCGCCCTTTGCGGGCCCCCCCATAGGACGAAGGCATCCGGGTAGTTAGGGGCGTGGCCAGCTCCCTTATAAAAGGGGTGGCCATGAGGCAGCCGAGCTGCCATTTTGCGAAGCGACGGAGCGGAGAAGTTTTTCCCTCTTACCTCCGTCGCTTTTACCTTTACCGGGAAGCCTTTTGGCTGCTGAATTCTATCGTTTCGGCTTCCCGTTGATTGGCTGAGGTGCTCTTGAAGAAGAAGGCGGCGGCGAGCGCGGCTCGTGCGGTTCAGAGGCGCAACCCGGGTCGGAGGACCGCGGCCGCGCCTCCCAAGCAGCCGCCTTTGCCTGCACCCACCGGGACCGGTGGAATGGGGTCTTTTTTCCCTGGCCGGAGAATGCTGGCCCACGCACGGGTCCAGTAGGGGCTGCGGCCCTCAGCCCACAAGCGGTGAACACCGCTCCTGGTGTTGCCCATTCCGCTGGCCCTTCCTCTATAGGGGCGCAGCTCGCTCCGGGGCCTTCCAACCTTGGGGGGTGGTCTGATCCTCCCTATTCGGGCCCCGGGGTGCAGGGACCTGTGCCCATGCCTGCAGTAGGTGGGCCGGCTGGCCCTTTGCCCCTTGTCAGCGTGGGAGCCTTATTGGCCCATGTGGCGGCCCTCGAGGCATCCCTGGCCCGGGCTAGCCACTCTGGGGCTCCCTTTGGGGTTCATTTCGACGCGTCGTCTGCTGGGCAGCGGCAGGCGACGGGGCGGGTCGAGCTGCTTGAGGCGTGTGGCACGACCTCGGCCACTGCCTCGCAGCTCCCCAACCAACGGGCCGGTGCGGGTCAGGCCCCAGTGACGAGCTCTACGGTGGTCGTGAGCTCCGACGCCCCCAGTGGGCCGGAACCCCCGGTGGGGGCGGCCCGTGGGGGTGCATCGGGTGAGTATGCAGTTCAAGCTAATGCACCCACACAACTGACTTCCTTGGGGGGGGGCTTTCCAATGGCCTTGTCCTCGCGTGGGTGGTGCGGCGGTACAGCCGCTGATGCCCCACCCGGCGACGACGACTACCACCCAGGGCCCCGTGGTGGGGGGTGTTTCCTACCCTGCGGGGAATGTTTTGGGGGTGGCTGGGTTGGTCCAAGCCCCTTTTCATATGCCCGCAGTTTCTGCGGTGCCTGTCTCGGCCTTGCCGAAAGCGGGGTATTCCTTACCACTGGGTGACCACTTGGCACAGGCCACCAGAGAGAAAGTTTGGCGGGGGGAGTACGTGGATATCTTCTCACTCCTAAGCAGAGAGCCCACCAAGGAGGAGAGGGAGGGGCAGGATGAGAAGGATAAGGAGCAGGCGCATCGTCGCAAGCCACCAAGTACGTGGGCCAAATGGTCGCCGGCCTACTTCATATACATGGCGGTGTACCTTAGGGCCCGGCCGGATTTGGCAATTCCGATGGTCCAGTATTTGGACAGCATCTACCGGGCGATGGTTGACTTCCCGGGCCCATCGTGGTTGGCTTATGACGAGGAATGCCGTAGGCAGATTTCCCCGCACCCCGAGATTAGGTGGGATGAGCCATGCCAGAGGCTGTGGCTTTTGTATGTGACGCCCACGCGCCCCGCGCTCGGGGACATATACCATTGTGGACATGTGGTCCAGCAGGCGGCCCCAGCACAGATCACCTGCCAGGGGGCGGGGCAGGGGGGTTCCAGCCCGCCTGCTGTGCTGGACTTTCTCGTCCAATGGTTCCTGCAATGGGAGGAATGGCAAATACAGACGTGAGTGTCCCACCTGTGCTGGCCCCCATGCGGCCTCTGCCTGTCCCAGGCCTGGAGGGATGCGGGGCAGAGGGAGGGGCGGACAGGGGGCTGGCAAGACTGCCGCAGATGGATCTAGTTCACCGAAGGGCTCCCTCCTCAATTAATGTGGACATGTTGGAGTGTTGGCCCACATTGTACTCGAAGGGAGAGGATGAGGGTAATCTCCTTCAGGGTTCTAGGCAGGGGTTCCGGATCCCTTTCATGGGAGTTAGGTCCCCTCAGGATGCCCCCAATCTTTTATCCCTTAGGGGGAGGGAGGAGGTGGCTGCTGCCAGCATTGACAAGGAGGTCTATGCGGGCAGGGTCGTTGGCCCTGTCCCTGCGCCCCCGTTCCGGGGAGCATATTATTTCTATGATGCCATGCCTTTTGGCTGTTCCATTTGGGCTCGGCATTCGAGCGTTTCTCCACCTTCCGGGAGTGGGCTTTTGTCCACAGGTCAGGGTCCCGGTCTGTAGCCCATTCCCTGGATGGTTTTATTCGGGGCTGAACGGGGCTGGGACACGTGCACACGTCTCCTCAACGCATTTCAGACGCTAATGGAGGAACTTGGTGTCCCTTTAGCGCCCGAAAAGACCGGGGCCCGTCTACACAGCTAGTATTCCTGGGGGTGGGGATTGACACGGTAGTGCAGGCTTCTAGGTGGCAGCGGGATAAGGTGTCAAGGCTAGTGGCCCTTATCTCGGACTTGCTGGCCGAGCGCATGGCATCACTGAGGGAACTGCTGGTGCTACATGGTCACCTCAATTCCGCTTGCAGGGTCGTCGCACCGGGCAGGGCATTTGCTCGGCGCTTGTGCGACGCCATGGCAGGATTATCCAGGCCCCACCATAGGGTTAGACTTACCCGGGGTATCAGGGCAGATGTGCTTGTCTGGCCACAGATCCAGAGGGAGTTCAATGGGGTGTCATTTTGGAGGTCTGAGCTCCTGGCTCCCCCTTGCTTTCAGATACAGTCTGATGCCTCGGGATCCCTGGGTTATGGGATGTACTTTAATTGGAAGTGGGCCTATGGTGGGTGGCCACCACCCTGGGCAGGCACGGGTCGCCTGCGTGGTCTCACGTATCTGGAATATTTACCTATCCTGGGTGCTTGGATGCTGTGGGGCAAGGAGTGGGCCAACTCGGTTGTGCATTTTTGGTGTGACAATGCGGCTGTTGGCCACATTGTCAATGCACAGACTGCTAAATCGCCCAGGGTTATGGACCTAGTGCGCTAGTTTGTGTTGCGCAGCCTGTGCCTTAACGTTCTCTTCAGGGCCAGGCATCTCCCAGGGGTTGATAATGATATTCCTGACGCTTTGTCCCGCCTGCAGATCTCCTGGTTCCGTGCCTTGGCCCCGGATGCAGAGGAATTTCCCTCGCCACTCCCGGACGAGATATGGGACGTTCGCAAGGCGAGGTGAACCGGGCGATTGGCCTGTCACTAGCGCCATGCACGCGTAAGGCGTATCACCACGCATTTAGTTCTTTTAGAGCATTCTGTACCCAATTTCGACTGCCAGGAACCTGGCCGATCCCGGTAACCCATGTTCTGCGGTTCATGGTTTACCTGTATGCCCAGGGCCTTGCACCACGCACCATAGCATCTAAGCTGTCAGGGTTGGCTTTTATGGCCAAAGTGGGAGGTCGTGCGGACAGCACCAATGACTTCCGTGTGAGACAGGTTTTGGAGGGGTGGGTGCGCGTGCGCGGGCGTTTCCCGGGCGACCCCACCCGATTTCCCCAGGGGTTTTTACCCAATTGGCCCGGGGCTGGCCTGGCCTCTGTTTTGATAGATGAGGCAGCCCATTTCATGCGGCTACTACGGTGGCCTTTTTGGAGCGCTCCGCATCAGCGAGCTTGAGATGCTGTATAAGGCGGATGCAAGATTTTCCCAAGGGTTTTTTACCCAATTGGCCCGGGGCTGGCCTGGCCTCTGTTTTGATAGATGAGGCAGCCCAATTCATGCGGCTACAACGGTGGCCTTTTTGGAGCGCTCCGCATCAGCGAGCTCGAGATGCTGTATAAGGCGGATGCAAGTCGTAGGGCACTGGAACTTGAAGATGTCTGTGTGGACAATATTGGGCTCAGTTGGGGATACGCTCCTCTAAAACGAATCAGCACGGCGTAGGCAGTGGAGTAGACTGCTACGATGTTCCTCGACAGACATCTGTCCGGTTGGTGCCCTACAGGATTTCCTTGCACTGTGTGGCACGTGCCATGGCCCGTTTTTCTGTCACCAGGGTGGGTCTTCCCTTACTAAATTACAATTTGGAGGGTGCCGGGAAGGCACTAGACAGTGTTGGCCTCTCTGGGGCTAGTTGCGGCACCCATTCGTTCAGGATAGGGGCGGCTTCTACTGCAGCTGTTTTTGGGGTACTCCTGGGCTAAATACGCCGCAGGGGAGGGTGGGGATCACAATGTTTTCAGTTTTGTGTTCGCCCTCTTCAACCGTGAGTACCAGTTTAGTCACTGCACTGTCTCTCCCCCCCTTTTTTTCCTTGACAGACCCTGGGTGTCGTTTTACACCGGTGACAGTATGCCTGGTGGGCCGTAGCCACGTGCACAGGGCAGCGCGTTACGCTGCATGGGGCAGCGCGTTACGCTGCATGGGGCAGCGCGTTACGCTGCACAGGGCAGCGCGTTTCGCTGCACAGGGCAGCGCGTTACGCTGCAGGCGACAGAGTGGGACCCCGACTGGGACTGGGTGCATCCGCACGTCTCAGGTGGTATGGTAAGCTCGGCATGTTATGGCGAGAACTGTTGCCATTCCTTTTCTACATCAGGAATGCTGACTCGCCCGATGTCCTGGTTATGTACCTTGGGGGCGATGGCTTGGGGCAGGTCACTGACCTATCGCGGAAACTTGCGGTTTGCAGTGACCTGCCCTACTCACATTATGTGTGGCCTGCCACATCCCTCAATTGGTCGGACACGTTACCGCGGTACGCTTACAGGGGGGCGTTCGACCTCGAGGCTCTTGACTGAGCCGACGCTCCGTGAACGGGGCTATTGCCCAGTTCCTTTTTGACAAGGGCGGGGGAGGCGTCATTAGCCTCCCCGACATCAGTCTGCAAATTTACGAGCTTTACTCAGGGGATGGGGCCCATCTGTCGCAGGGAGGTATGGACCTCTGGTTAGTGGACTGGCGAGCAGGCCTGTCGACCGAGCTGACGGTCTTGGGGGGGGCGGTGAGCCTTTTGGAAGCCTCCCCGTGTGGCGGGTATCACTGGTAAGGTAAACATTTATGACCCACAGGTATCCGGCAGGTTCGCAATTGACTGGACAACACTAGACAGGCATAAGTTGGTTAAACGTTGTCCGGTCAACGACGAACTAGGCGACGGGGTGATGGCGATAGCTAGACAGCATGCATCACCCCGTGATTTCACGGATACGCGTCAGAGGGTGGGGTCATTAGTTAGATATTGACTACGGTCAACAATTTGTTTGTTGTCAACAAACAAATTGATACAAATAGATACATTGTAACCAATTGCCGTTGGCAATTTTGGGGTGGTACCTTACCAGTGTTACTTCGGCCTGCTTGCCTTAAGAATTATGATTGGTCGTTTTACCAATAGAAATTTATAATTCGGACTAGGGCATGAATCAATAAATGTGGCCCAATGCCGTTATCCACTTTTACCAGTGTCTGAGTCCTTTATTGGGGGGTGCGCCTGCAATGCAAGCGCGGTGCCAAAATGGCCACCACGCCCTTTGCGGCCCCCCCCCATAGGACGAAGGCATCCGGGTAGTTAGGGGCGTGGCCAGCTCCCTTATAAAAGGGGTGGCCATGAGGCAGCCGAGCTGCCATTTTGCGAAGCGACGGAGCGGAGAAGTTTTTCCCCTCCACCCCCTCCCTAGTTAACAGTGTGATATTTTGGTCGCTTCGGGGCCGGGTGGGAATTTTTGGCTGGGACCCACAATTGGCTCTCGGGTCCTGGTTTTTTCGCCCATCCCACACTGTTGCTATGGTTTGATATAGGGGTTTCTGTTGCTGCTGTTGACTTTGGTCACATGGGCGGGTATCACTGGTAAGGTAAACATTTATGACCCACAGGTATCCGGCAGGTTCGCAATTGACTGGACAACACTAGACAGGCATAAGTTGGTTAAACGTTGTCCGGTCAACGACGAACTAGGCGACGGGGTGATGGCGATAGCTAGACAGCATGCATCACCCCGTGATTTCACGGATACGCGTCAGAGGGTGGGGTCATTAGTTAGATATTGACTACGGTCAACAATTTGTTTGTTGTCAACAAACAAATTGATACAAATAGATACATTGTAACCAATTGCCGTTGGCAATTTTGGGGTGGTACCTTACCAGTGTTACTTCGGCCTGCTTGCCTTAAGAATTATGATTGGTCGTTTTACCAATAGAAATTTATAATTCGGACTAGGGCATGAATCAATAAATGTGGCCCAATGCCGTTATCCACTTTTACCAGTGTCTGAGTCCTTTATTGGGGGGTGCGCCTGCAATGAAGGGCAGCTGGGGACTGAAGGAAAATGTCTGCATGGAAACAGGGAAATTGATCTTCCTAGTACTGTATTTTCTACAAAATAAAAAAGTACAATCTAAAGAGCTGCAGAGTTTGAATCAGGTTGTATGTTACAGAGTTCTCATCATTGTTGTTCAGTCGCACAGTCGACTCCGACCCTTTGCGACCCCATGGACCATTTTCCTCCAGGCGCCTCTGTCCTCCACCATCCCCCTCAGCCCTCCCAGCTCTGTGCCCATTGTGTCTACAATGCCATCTAGCCATCTCATCCTTGGCCTCCCCCTTCTTCTTTTGCCCTCCACCTTTCCCAACATCAATGCCTTCTCAAGTGAATCCTCCCTTCTCATTTGATGTCCAAAGTACTTTAGCTTCATCTTTACTATTTGACCTTCCAATGAGCAGTCAGGGTTAATTTCTTCTAAGATTGACCTATTTGTTCTCCTCGCTGTCCAGGGGACTCTCAAAACCCTCCTCCAACACCACATTTCAAAGGCATCTATTCTTCTATGTATTCCTTGAATGTTGAAAGCAGTGTTTCACAATACTCCTGGAAGTGGGGTTGAAAGGGTGGTGAGGATATGGGGATGCGTTGAAGCCCCACCCTTCACACCTTATCTCTTCAGAATTCCTCCAGACTTTTGCGTGTTCAGCGGGAAAGGGACATGGTAGACAGGGTGTACCTGCATCCTGACCTCTCTACTCTGTTTTGAGATGTTCATGTTTTCAGGCAGAATAGGGCAACGTTAGAATAAAATGGCAAATTAATTATCAGGTCAATGTTCTTCCTCCTTCCATTTCTTTCTGTGCCCTCCCGTGGCTAAATCCTATGTATTGCTGTTTGAATTAATGTCCATTAGGTGTTCAGTGGTGATAGCAGTTTTCTGATATTTGTTTTTAGCACCTGCCAGAGATGAGAAGGGTAGGCGCTTAAGTCATTTATTTCTTCATTTATAGATTTCTATCACAGCAACATAAAACCCTCAGGGCAACTAGCAATATATCAAAAGCAATCAAGTCTATCATTAAAATGATAAATACTAAAATCTCAGCACACACAAATGTGATATAAAAACAGAACAGCAGGTAAACATCATTAAAAGAGCCTACTGTTCAGATGAAAAAACAGCTTACAACTTCCTCAAAAACCTCCTAGGGAAAAAAAATCCACAAGACTGAAAACAGATGTATGGATCAATTTGAGGTTCACAACCAAAATAGAGAATTGTATCCTGAAGGTGTATGTAAGTACCCATCCACCTTTCTAGGAGATATGGAATTCTGGTTAAAATTTGATGTGTTTGTGTGTGAGAGAGATACAGAAACAGACAAAGGGTAAGGTCTTCTTCCATGTCTAGGCCAGATGTTAAACTGTCAAAATGAAGCCACCTTTTGGTGAGTCCATTTCATAGTTCCTTTGGTCTGACCTAGTGAGAGAAAGATTAACTGGCAACACAAGGTTACCATTACCAGGGTACACCTGATTGTGGTTCAAAAAGAACACAATCTTCAAGGAGGCTCTTTCTGTGTACCAGTACCATGAAGACTGCCCTGAAAATATAATTCAGTGGCCCTTCATCTGCCTTCCTCATCACAGCATGACCCCTGTACCACTGATCCAGATCCGCGAGTCACTTTCTGGTCCTGAGCCCTATTGGCACACAAAGTCTAATGGAGACTCTGTGGAAAACACAACAAGTTTCTGCAGTCATCTCAGGAATCTTATGGAAAAATGTAGACATGATTTCATTCTAGCTCAAAACATGCCAGAAGTTTGGGCAAGATAAGAAACATGAGGTAAATCAGAGCTACAGATCTGCAGCAGAGATGAGCTTTAGTCCCTAGCATCTGCAAGTAGGGCTGGGGCAAGGAAGACTCCCTTCTGAAATTTTGGAAAGTAGTTGCCATTGAATACAGACATGGCTCAAATAGGTGGATCAGTGATCTCACTACAATGCACCTTCCTAAATTTTCAACTGCCCAAAGTTATCCCATTAAATATTTGCTGTATGGCAGAATCAACGATACCTCTGGCTTCATGTGGGATGGGTGAAATAAATAGATGGTCAGTTGTTGTTAGATTATAACTACTATTTCATCTAGACCAGCATTGTCATTAGGAAAGTCAATCGGAGTTCCAGTCCAGCAACAGTTGGAGGGCCATGTGTTCCTTATTCCTCAAGCTGAGTAGACCCCAACAGTATCATAATGCTTATTCCTTTAAGGGACTTTGTCTCTGAGGTGACTAGTTGAATTTATTGATGTACTGCAGAGAACCTGTATTATCCTGGAAGAATACATGTAGAATCTCAGAAAGAGAGGTGTCTCATTTGGATTTCTTTAGGAATAGATTATCCGTTGCCAGCTTGCTGGGCCTGTTGCAACATCAACAGAGTCCCTTTGGCCAGGTCATTTCAGGATGACCCTGGATGGCCTTCATGTCTGCTCTAGCTCAATCCTAGCAATCCCTTACTTTAACCTGTTACCACCACTCATGACGTGGATGTGGAGCTGGACTTTGAATGTTGGATTGGACTGAAGGTGGGGAGATAAAATCAAAGAAATATTTGAAGAATGCTAGTGGAGGCCGCAAGAAGTATCCAAGCAATAACTGAGTATCTTCCTCGACACCTGAAAGAGGAAATAAAGAAGAGAGCTTACGTTTCTGTAAATCAAAATAAAAATGAACAATTTTTAAAAATACGTGTCTGAAAGAATCCCCTTGCCTTTCCTGTTGAGATAGCAAAAGCAGAAGCTTTGAAAGGAAGTTTCTGCAAGGAGAGCCCCTCCTGCATGCATGTGATCATAAATCAGCTCAGTAGTTCACATCAGCACATATGGTACTGTAGCAGTGCTCACAGCTCAGAGACCCACTAATGGAAGACCATATGTGCTGCTGTAATATCAAAACGCAGTGGGCCTCAGTTTAGGGCTCTGCAGTGGCCTTGGTTCTCAACTTGCCTTGCTGTGTTTGGAGTGCATCCTTCTGTAACAACATTTTTTCTTCTGGTGTAATATATGGATTAGAATTTGCTTCTGCCACCCCAACCACCAGTAAATTAATGGGGCCTATTTACTTATTTATTTAAGAAAAGGGCTTTTTTTAAAAAAAAAAACAACAAACCTGTTCTGAATATATTTTTGCTGTTTCAATCAACTGGGTGAGAGATCTGACAAAAAAAGTATTTTGTTTCTGGATCGGACCAATGTATACAACAATAGCTTGCTAGAAGAGCTGAGGAAGTTCAGAGATCTTCAGTAAGGTATGTCTGGCTTCTTACATCCTTTCCGTGCATCTCATGGCTACCTGTGAAAGGAAATGTCTATTTTCTGCTATTATAACATTTTCCCTCCTGGCACACAGCTCTTTCAAAGTACTACCAGAGGGCCAGTCCTGAAACAAAAGCAGAAATAGGCGGCTCTATTGAAGTTTGTCTGTTACAGATGCATGATAATTTTGTTGGGTTCAGTATATGGAAAGAAATATAGCCAGCTACATCCAACTCTAGGGTTCAGGGCCCATCTCCCTTTACAGATGCTTTCTGCATCTGGAGATGTTTCCATGGACATGTGGCGGGCATGACTAGGTGCTGGAGTGCACGGAACACTGTTTACCTTCCCACCAAAGTGGTACCTCTTTATCTACATGCAGTTTCTTGCTTTCAAACTGCTAAGTTGGCAGGAGCTGGGACAGAGGCAGGAGCTCACTCCATCGTGCAGCACTCGGGTTTTGAACTGCTGAACTGCCAACCTTCTAGTCATCAAGTTCAGTGTCTTAACTACTAAGCCACTGCAGTCCCCGGAAAGAAATATGCAAAAGAGTAAACTGGTACTTTGGAATATAGGAGAAAATGAAAAAAGATTTAAAAATAAAAATTTAATAAATAAATTTAGAAAATAGAAAGTCTGGAGTATTGTAAACTGTGAAGCTGACATTTGTCTACACTTAGAGGCTTCTAGCTATATAATCAGAGATGCACTGTCTCTGAACCTAGGCATTCTTGCTTTAGTTATGATGGCTCATCTTAGTTTATACGAGTGCTTTCTATGTATAGGTTTGGTCTTAAAATTAATTAAACAAATGTAGTACAAGAACTCTACTACTCCTGCTGCAGGTAAAATGAGAGCCTCACGTTAAGTTCTCTCCCTTTTTCATCACAACCTGTAATGACCGAGCATGGCTTGAGTAACATCATCACAGTATCTACTTCCAGAACAGCTAATAATGTGAAGCAGGACAGGGAAATGAAGGTATGTGATGACCTCAGGACATTTACAAGTTATGGAGGGAAAGAGGAAAACTCAAGAAAAGATGGCTATGGTTAATCAAAACCGTGTGTGTCTCTATTTCCTGGGTTTTCAGGGGTATAACGTCTCTGAAGAGTTCAGTTTTTAGTATTTTTCTGAAGGACAAGAGGGATAATGCTTGCTGAACTGCCAACAGTGATGTGTTCCATAATATGGAGGCCAGACAGAAAATGCTCAATTTCTAGTTGTGGGTTTTCTGACCTCCCTTAATGGTGACACTTCCAGTGACATGTATGCTAAGGCCCAAAGGAGATGGCTAGATTGCTTCAGGGAGAGACGTTCCATTAGATATTGAAGCTCCAAGTCATTTAGGGATTTGTAGGTCAAGATCAGCACCTTGAATTGAGCACAGAAACAAACAGGAACCCTGTGTATATGATCCAGAACAAATGTGCTTCTGAGTTCTGGATTCTCCTTTACCTTCCGGAAAAGGTCTTAATAAACTGTGTGTATATCTTCATGGCCAAAACAAGATGGCTTATGCCTAGGACAGAAGACCATGTGGTACCTTACTTCTTTCTTACTGGTAGTTGAATATTACATTAGCACTGGCAATAGCACAGTATCTTCTGTCTTAAGAAGGGCAGTCCCAGCTCTTTCCTTTGACACTTTGCCCCTTTCTACAGTCCCAGAACCTGGTGCCTGAGGCAATTAACTCACTTTGCTTAATGACATAGCCAGCTGCATATCTCTTTATGGTGAGAAGGGTCTGTTTGCTTCTGCCTTTTATTGAGCTAGCAGTTCATTAGAGGACTCAGCTGCCAAACTTTTCTCAGTTTCTATATTTCTCAGCTAAACTGGATTGAAAGACTGGAATGAAAGTAATGAGCAAAGCCAATTTTCAAGAGGCTTCTTGACATATCATGCCAGTTTAGGAGACAGAAATCTTCAGATTTTCTTTTTTTCTTTTCTTTTTCTTTCTACAGGAAAACCTGTCATTATACATGAAGGCTGATATTGTAGTAAGAGTATTTGTGATTAGAAATAGGCTGCTCATCTTAGGGGCTACATGCAGTCATTGCCTACTTCTTGTGGCAGGAACCTGTGGTAATACTAGGCTGCAAAGGAATTGCATGTTGCTATGAGTATATATCATTAGATATTTGTGCTATGATTACGATGATAAGATGCCAGTGATATGCAGTTGTGTGGCTATTATGACAAACCTCCTGTAAAGCATCTCTGTTGCTGTTATGCAAAAGAGTTTTCAGCTCATGATATTGCTTTAAAACTGATTTCATAGAAAGTGATTGGCAACTTTGCCCTCCCCTGGACTTCTGCTGGTCTTTTATGTGTAATTTCAAAAAAACTAGCAGGACAAAGATTACAACAGTGCTAGATTCAACTGTGGTTCAAATTGATCTTCAACCAGAGAACTATGATCAACTTGTAACTTTTGTTTTTGAGTGCTCTTATACCTTTATTCCAAGAGAGTGCCAGACTAATTACATTTCAGCTCTCATTACAGAAAGAAACACTCAATAATTAGATTATATTTAACATTTTGAAAAAATTCTTTTTAGTGAACATACCATAAAATCTGGAAAAAAATTGATCTCATCTCTTGCAGAAACAAAAAAAAACCCCAAAAGAAAACCTTGTAGGAGGATAGTTGTTATAACAGACATGGCAAGAAGTCAAAAAAGCTTGGGAATTACAAAAAAGACTGAACAGTGTTTCAAACAAAAGGACTATGTATGCAAATATAACCCCAAACCAACTCTCTTGGTGGTGAAGAACAACCAAAACATAATAATAAATAAAACATCAAAGGATTATTTAGAGTGGATTCAGTGAAATTTCTACAGCCTTCATATTGGTGGAACTACAGGAAGCTATAGGAATAGAAAAGTGGAAGGACTTGACAATAGGGATCTGGAATGAGTAAATTAAATATTTTAGCTAAAACAGAAAGGAATGGTTCCTTCAACTCTTTAATAAATTCTAGAAGAACAAACAATTTTGAGAAATATGGTGGAAGACAAAAGTAATCTCTATAAATCTCCCTAACATGCTACTTTGAACAAATGACATTAAACCATCTAGCCACTAAAATCGAGCCTCTTCTAAATAGCAAATGATGGATGAAATAAGTAACACAGCACCAAAACAATCCACTTCATGAACACCAATCCCTAGACCAGGGTTCCTCAAACTTGGCTCTCCAAATGTTCTTGGACTTCAATTCCCTGAAGCCCTGATCAACAGGTGTGCTGATTTGGCCTTCTGGTAATTGAAGTCCAGGAACACCTGGAGAGCCAAGTTTGAGAAACCCTGCATGTTGTTGTTGTTGTTGAGTCACATAGTCGAGTCCGACCCTTTGCAGCCCCATGGACCAATGCCTGCCATGCACCCCATCCTCCACCATCCTGTGCAGCCCACTCAGCTCTACGTCCATTGCATCCACAATACCATCTAGCCATCTCATCTTCTGCCACCCCCTTCTCATTTTGCCTTCAAACTTTCCCAGCATTAAGGCCTTCTCGAGTAAGTCCTCTCTTCTCATTTGGTGTCCAAAGTACTTTAGCTTCATCTTCAATACAGTAAAACTCTGGCATATGACTGCCCTGGGTTACGTTTGCTGTGGTTTACCATGACAAATTATTAAAATAATTCCCCAGGTTATGACGGATTTTTGGTTCACAACCAAAAATCGTGCTATTTTAAATTCTAATGTCATTGTCATTGTCGGCATTTCTGCCACTATTTCCAGACTGCCTGCCACCCCTGCCGGCATCAGGAGAGCCTGGGGACATTATCTGTTCGGTCCCCACATTCCTCTGAGTTCCCTAGGCAGCGCTACAGCTGAAAACACGCGTCTCCCCCAAGATAAGGTCCCTAGACTCTCCCAGTGTTGGCAGGGGTGGAAAATGGGCTTAACACATGCCTCCCCCAGGTTGGAACCGAGTGGATAAGTTCTCCAAGTGGTGTGGAAAAGGTAAGGAGATAACTTCATTGCTTTTGTGGGGGTGGGGGACGATCGTGTCTGGCATTTTCGGTTTTTTTGGTGGTTTTTTGTATTTTTTTGGTCCAATCAGGACTGTTTCCTTTTGAGGGGGGTGTAGCATGATCGTGTCTGGCATTTTTTGGATCTTTTGGTGAGTTCTTTTTGGATTATTTTGGTCCAGTCAGGCCTTTTAAAATTTCCAATGCATTCCTATGGGAAAATGTGCTTCAGGTTATGATTTTTTCACATTACAATGGAAGCTGTTGGAATGGACCCCCGTTGTAACCCAAGGTTTTACTGTATTTGACTTTTGTTGGCAGGGTGATGTCTCTACTTTTCATTATGTTCCCTAGGTTTCTCATAACTTGCTTCCCATTTAATTTATTGCCTTTTTATTTCATGGCTGCAGTCACCATCTGCAGTGATCTTGGATCCTGAGAAGGTAAAGTCTTTTTTTTTTAATGTTGAGTCTCAGCCCAGCTTTTGCACTCTTTTCTTTCAACCTAATCAAGAGGTTCTTTAGGTCTTCTTTACTTTCTACCATTAGGGTAGTCTCATCTGCATATCTCAGGTTGTTGATGTTTCTCCCAGCAATTTTAATTCCAGCTTGTGATTCATCCAGCTCTGCATTGCACATTACGTACTTTGCATATACAGTAAGTTAAATAAGCAGGGTGACAATATGCAACCTCGTTGTACTCCTTTTCCTATTCTAAACCACCCAGTTGTTCCATTTCCTGTCCTAACTGTTGCTTCTTGACTTATGTACAGTTTTCTCATAAGACAGATGAGATGGTCTGGTATTCCCATCTCTTTAATTACTTGCCACAGTTTATTGTGGTCCACACAATCAAAGGCTCTGTCCTAGATGATGGCCAAAATCAAGGAAATGTTTTCTGCACACTTCTCAAGTTCTACAGTAAATATTGAACCAGAAGAGGCAAAGCTGAACCTATGGGGAGCAGAAACTACACACCTTGCTGAACAGGGGGATGTGGAAGAGAGTCTCCCACCAGGACAAGCCAGATTTCAAAGTGAAGTAGGAAGATCAAAGAATAATGAAGTAAATGTAGTTGGATACAGGACAATTTTTCTGTGAATGTGGAGAAATTCTATCAATGTAATGTATGTCCTATTATGTGTACAAAAGAAGAGCTAGTAAAATGGGTAAGAGAATGCAACTGGGATAGTCCCCTTCTGGTCACAAATAGTTTGATTGCTTTAACAATTTAATGTGTGTTGAATTTCACCTATATTTCATATATATCCATAATTTTAAATTGTGCAGTGCTATAATAGGAATAAAGAAAAGGTCTGTTATTAGACTTGAGTGGTATTATATTATCTTTATGATATGATCAATTTTTGTGGAACATGAGCAAATAAGGGAATGGCTGTGTATTGTCTCCCTAAGAGTAAACACACATGCTCACGTAGCTCAGTTGGAAGTATCAACAGAGAAGGAGAGCATGATATCTTAAAGGCTAATACATTTATTGTTATAATAACAGTAGTGCCCAGTTTTGCATAGTCCAGAAAACCCCGACCACTTTCATCACCCTGATGCTCTTCCTGTCCCACCCACCTAGAAGTATTTCCCCTCTCTCTTACCCATTCACTTACTCCTGTCTTCTTTGCCTCCTGCTGAGGAAAGGTGCTCTTTGTGTCCCTTTATTCCAGGAGCTTGTGCTTCTCTCTTTTCCCACCTGTCCTGGTGATAATTCTTTCCCCCATTTTAAGAGTATTTCCCCACCTTTCAATTCTTTCTCTTCTCCCCTTCCTTATTCTTTTACTTGCTTGTAGGGCATTTATTTCCCTCCAACCTTCTACTTGTTCAGCCTTTTCTGTTGCTCCTTCTCTCCCCTTTCCTTACAAGAGAGAAGGACGTGGATTCTCTCTCTCTCTCTGTACCAACTTCTTGAAGAGCTTAGGACCCTTCACATGGAAGCAACAGCTGCACCCAGCATGTTGTTCTCCCTACTGTGTCTCTTGGAGAGTTGCCCAACATCTGCCTGGAGAAATGAATATGCCAAAGCTAAACACAGTTTCTTCTTATTGGGCATGGATGTCTACCACCTTGAGAATGATGGTAACACTTGCTTCAAACATATTATAATTAATTAGGCTTATTTAATTGATATAACTCCTCCCCTTTACCAATGGTGCTGTCATGACCACCTCTAGAGTCTCCTTAATTTTCATGATAATTTTGAAGTTCTAGGTTCCACTGTCTTTGAATCCAGTGGTTGAGAAAGACAAGCTTATACAAGTGCACAGGCACAGTCTCTTTTCTTTTCTGGTGTTTATGAAGCTTTTGTGTGGTATCATGCACTTTGCTGTGGCTGCATAAACGGTGAGGCATGTGTAATCTTCTCAGTGGTCAAAATAATATTGGAGCTTTATGGATCAATAAACAAGGACACTTTGCAGTTTCAGCTACACTTCTTTTCCTTTCTTTTTACTGCCTGTCTTGTGCTCTGCATTTTCCCAATGAATAGCAATAATAAACAGTTTAGGCTGGGGTATATATCTCTTATATGCTACTTTTTTCACACACAGCAAAAACCTCTAGATAAACATGATGGAAGGCAATTTGTCAGTTTCTCTTTCACCTCTTTCCTTCTTTGATTTATGGGTTGACATTTGGGAGGTCCAGTTCCAGAATTTTGTGTGCTGATATATCTTAGTAGGTTGGAATAGGAGCTTGAATCCTCACTATATCTCTAGGGAAACAAATATGTGTGGCCAGTGATGTTATGTGTCCTCCCACCTGTATGATTTTTGGCAAGGTGCAAGATTCCAGAAGGAAGTACTGATTCTGGCTATGGTACTTTCATGAATGGTGTCTTTGCACTTCATGGTTAACTTGTATCATGTAGCTTGGCCATTATTCTTGCATTGGTCCTTCATATTTGAATAGTCCTCTCCTCCTGTATCACTTGAAATTTATCTCCCCACCTGGATATCCAGAGAAGCATTGCAATTCCCTGAGACGTAGGGTCTGGCACCCTAAGACCTGGAAGCTCTAGGATGAGAAGTATTGGCACTTTAGTCAGGGCTCATTAAGGCACAGACAACACCTCACCCTGTCTTTCTGTGCCTTTTTTCTTTTGCTCCTGTTTAGTGTTTGGGAATCAAGACAATGGAAGCAGCTGTAAACTAGCCTAACACATCTTTATTGCATGGGGTACAGCACGAACATGAGGTAATGGCGGACAAACAGCTCCTTTTATGCAGTGGCTATACATTTGAATGTGGCTCCTCAATAGCACATTGGCTATTGTCCATGTGACGTCATCCTTAGTCACGCCCTTCTTGTCCAGGTGAAGTGAGGGCGGGAATCTTTCCCGCGCAGCTGAAGGTATTTGAGGAATGTGTACCCTGTGAGCTGAATGCTCGCTATTTCCCCCTAGTGGTCCTAGCTCGCGTTCTACTGTGGTTTGTTACATTGTTTCTATTGCAAGATACAGATTGTTACACTCGCTCATTCATGTGGTTACAGATTGTTACATTCGCTCATTTGTGTGGTTACAATTACATTCAATACACAACATCCCTCCCCTCTAAGATGTGACAAAGTCCCTTAACCAAAGTAGTTTTCCGCATGTGCATTTTGGGCGTGTGGCCGTTATGCTTGACTCAGCCGTACCCCCTCGTTTGTGTCCTCCTGGCTCTTGTCCTGCAATTGGAGAGGATGACTCGTTAGCGACGCTGCAGATTTGCAGCTATGGGTTGGGCAGGAGGAGAAGGGTTGTATTCTGATGCGGATGCGGGCAAACCGGGGGCACTAGGGACTAAAGAAAAACCCCGCTCCTCACTTGGATGGGTGGGGGAACACTCCGGAAAACCCCCCTCAGTTTGGTAACTCAAAATCTAACTCAGGGGCAACAGGGGCAAACTCATTCCTATCTTTCATGGTGCTGTGGAGAACTGGTGTATTAAAAGGATACGGACTTGAGTCTGCTCTCCCCGCCTTGTTTGGGACTGTTGCCCCTCATTTTCTCCCCCTTGGGATAAGTGGGTGGGGGACGACCCTAATGTTGAGCTCTGCTGCTGGGCACCCCTGTCCAGCCCCCCAATCACTCAGTGCCTTAGTTGGTCGGCGTGCCTTCTCCAGAGGAGACCTGTGTTGGTCTCGACACAGTATGAAACTGGTCCCGTTTGGTTAATGACTACTCCCGGCACCCAGGCTGGCCCTGCAGCTGTGTAATTCCTGCAGTGCACAGGTTCACCTATCTCAAAGTTTTTTGTGGACCTGAGCTCAATGTTTCTTCCCCTATCCTCCACCCTGGTGGGATCCAACCTGGTTAACAACAAATGCAATTTCCTTTTCATGAGGAGTTCAGCGGGGGAAAACTCTGATGCCAATGGCGTCACCCTGTATGCCAACAAAAACTGGCAGAGCTGTAGGTCCAGATCCCCTGGGCCCATGCACTGCAACCTCTCTTTCATGGTTCGCACCAGGCATTCCACCTGGCCATTTGTTGCGGGGTGAAAAGGGGCTGAGGTTATGTGCCAAATGGCGTTTGATTCCAAGAACGCTTGGAATTCTGCGGACTTGAAAGTACTAGCGTTATCGCTCACAATGACGTCACGTATCCCGAAGGTACTTATCAGCTTGCGCAGCTGTTTTATGGTTGCAGCTGATGAGTTGCTGTGCATCGGAATCACCTCCAACCACTTGGAGTATGCATCTACTACCAGTAGAAAAAGGGAACCCCTGAACGGACCTGCGAAGTCTATGTGAAGGTGAAACCACGCCCCCCTGGCTGTGTCCCATTCTCTGTGTGGAAGTTGGGACTCCTCAGGGCGAGAGCTCTGGCAACTTTCGCAGGTGTTCATCATGTGCTCAATGTCTGCATCTAACTGTGGCCACCAGAAATAGCTTCGGGCCAGCGCTTTAGAGCGCACGATCCCCGAGTGGCTGACATGTAGAAGCTGTAGTACCCTTGCCCTTAAGGACTCTGGGATGATCACCCTCTCCCTCCACAGGAGGCACCCCCTATCTGTGGACAACTCAACCCTCTTCCTGAAAAACGCAGCAAATTCATCTGCGGGAGGAGCTGTGGGCCACCCCTTTTGTACCCACAACCTGACAAGAGCTAGTGTTTTATCCTTTGCTGTGGCTGTAGTGATTTCCATGGGCAGTATGGGGGGTGCATCTAGGGCTTCTATAAGGAGGACTTGGCTGTCCTGCTCTACTTCGCATTTTGGGTCTCCCAGCTGGGGAAGAGGATACCTTGAAAGTGCGTCAGCATGGCTTATGTCTTTTCCGGGGCGGTACACTAATGAACCCCTGTATGCATTGAGGAAAATAGCCCACTGAAGCATCCTTGGGGAGAGGATCTGCAGAGTGCGCTTGTCTGTGGTGAAAATACCCAATAGTGGCTTGTGGTCAGTTACAATGGTTGCACCTGGTAGCCTCTTTAACAGACATTCCACAAGCGACTGAAATATCCCCGGTGCCGAGTTCACGCCGAACTGTAGGCGCGTCACCTTAAATGCCCCCTTGTGAGTCACAATGGTTTGCGCAGCAGCTGTAGCTGGGGTTACTGATAGCTGCTGGTACGCCTGCGCCAGATCCAATTTGGCGAAACACTTTCCCCCATGTAAAGTAGCTAGCAGATGACTAACTACTGGCACCAGATAAGGATTAGGACGGATTGCCTTGTTGATTGTACACTTGTAGTGGGCACAGATCCGCACCTCCCCATTTGCTTTTAGCGCTGTAACAATAGGAGTCTCCCACTCTGCAGAGTCCACAGGCACTAAAATCCCCTGAACCACCAGTTTGTCAAGTTCTGCCTCTATTTTGTCCTTCAGGGCGAACGGAACCCATCGTGGCTTGAGCCTAATTGGGCGGACCTCCGGGTCTAGGTTGAAAGAAACTAGGGCCTCCTTGTACTTCCCGAGTCCCTTCTTGAATACCTCGGGGTGTGCATTGCACACTGCCTGAATTTCATCCCCCCCGATGGCATGGACGCCTCCTATGAAAATCTCCAAGGGTTTGAACCACTGTGTTCCCAGGAGGTTGCAACCCCCCTCCTTTAAAACCACTAGGGGAAGTTTCCTTCTGAGTCCCTTGTACTGTATCTCAAACTCCCCCACTCCCAACACTGGGATTCCATTTCCCTGTACATCCCTTAAGTTCGACCTCAGTTCCTTGAGTCTGGGCTGCACCTTGGGGGGAATGTGCAAAAACTCTCTATGAGAAAGAATGGAGTAGGCAGACCCCGAGTCTATTTCCATCCTAACAGGGATCCCCTGCAACAGTACCTCAACATAAAAACGTGGGTGCCCTAAGGGCATGCTGTGAATGGCCAGGTCGTCTCCCCCGTATGCCCTTCAGTACACATGGTACCCCTCTGGGCCGTCGTCGCCATTGTAGACTCTGCTGACGCCATCCCGTCTCCACATGGAGCACTCTGCTGGGTCCTTGCACTCGTCTCGCCGTTGTCTGCACGCCTTGGAGATGTGGCCCCATCGTCCGCAGTTGTGGCACTCAGCCTTCCGGAATGGGCACTTGCTCCAATCGTGGGATGCTCCGCAGCCATTGCAACGCCGGCCTCCTTTTCCTTTCTTCTCGCCCTGGCCCTTTCTGATTTTCCGGACACCCTCATCTTCACTGGAGCCTGCGTTGGCGGAGGCCTCTGAAGATGTGGGTGAGTGTGGGGCAGGGGGCACCCTCCAGGTTGCCTGGACTGTGGATGCAGCCGCCTCAAATGGTGGTGGCTTCGCTTTGAGGAGCTTGAAACTGGCCCTTGTGGACTCAGCCATCTGCGCCTCTTGCAGAACTTCTTGGAAGGTTAGGTCGTGGCCGTGGGTCATGAGCTTCTTTTGGGTGTCTCAAATCTCGCATTCCGCAAAGCAGCCGGTCTCTAAGGGCCATATCTAAGTTCTCCTGCCATTCACATGTGGTTGCCGCCAAACGGAGGGCCACCTCAGTCATGGACTCACCTGGCTTTTGGTCCCTCCTCGCGAACGTGGCTCTGGCTGAGAAGAAGGACACCTTGGGCTTGAAATGGCTTCTCAGTGCAGTCAGCCTGCACTGAGCCTGTACAGAGACCTGCTCCACTTCTCTTGGTGCCACCAGGTCCATTAGCGTTTGCACTGCATGGTAGCCGAGCATCGTGATGAGAAGGCTCCTCTCCTTTTCAGCGTCTGTGATGCCAGCAACCGCTACCGTACTCCTGAAATGCATCTCAAACCAGTCCCATCGTTCGGGCTGGCTTATGTCGAAAACCGGTTGCTGTAGAAGTGTCTTGTCCCCGTGGGAAGCCATATCCCACCTTTGTCGCCAATTTAGT
Organism: Bradypodion ventrale; assembly: GCA_035047345.1. NCBI lineage: Eukaryota > Metazoa > Chordata > Lepidosauria > Squamata > Chamaeleonidae > Bradypodion > Bradypodion ventrale. Next base: position 103,017,123 of record JAWDJE010000002.1, on the reverse strand, counting down.
GTTTGGGAATCAAGACAATGGAAGCAGCTGTAAACTAGCCTAACACATCTTTATTGCATGGGGTACAGCACGAACATGAGGTAATGGCGGACAAACAGCTCCTTTTATGCAGTGGCTATACATTTGAATGTGGCTCCTCAATAGCACATTGGCTATTGTCCATGTGACGTCATCCTTAGTCACGCCCTTCTTGTCCAGGTGAAGTGAGGGCGGGAATCTTTCCCGCGCAGCTGAAGGTATTTGAGGAATGTGTACCCTGTGAGCTGAATGCTCGCTATTTCTCCCTAATGGTCCTAGCTCGCGTTCTACTGTGGTTTGTTACATTGTTTCTATTGCAAGATACAGATTGTTACACTCGCTCATTCATGTGGTTACAGATTGTTACATTCGCTCATTCGTGTGGTTACAATTACATTCAATACACAACATCCTGCAAGTGTCTTAAATGCTCCCTTGGTTGCTTATCCTAATCTTACCAAGACCTTTATCAGTAACAATGGGCTAATACTAGGAGCCTCTTCAAACAGAAAGGGAAGCACTGTTGCCATCAAAATAAGGTAAAGACAAAAGCCTGAACTTTATATGGCCTTCTTTTTAACACATTATGTGTGAAAATAGATATCTTCATTGAAATTATTTCCTCCTAGTAATGCTAAGAATCATCTACATTTTGAAGTGTGCTTCAGCACACTTTCCAAGTTTCCCAACTCAAAATATATGTTAAGTACCAATGTTTCTCCTTTTTCTTCTCCTTTATTTGGAGAACTGCTCTTTAAGTATCTTGACTATCTTTATTACTAGAAGAAGAAAAATTAATGCTCCTGCGATTGCTCCTGCTCCTGCTGAGTCTCATTTCTCAGGAAATGTTATCTCTCCAGGGTCTCTTTTTTCCTCTTTCAACTCACTACCTGGGAAAGTTATAACAGCATTTTGTTTCTGTTGTAAAGCTAAAACTAGCCAAGCGATAAAAACAGCCATCGTAAGTTCCTTCCTAACATGATTCTCAATCAATGGTACTTCTCTAGTGTTCATTAAAGCACAAGGCAGCCAGCCTTGTCAACCAGCAACGGTTTTTAGTTCAATGGTAGAACATATATTTTGCATATGGAAAGGCATAACCAGGAAGTGCTCTTGTCTGGCACAGAATTTAAGGTATGTCCACTCCAGCATCAACACCGTCATGAGTAGCCAAATCCATTTAGCTATGATGACTATGGCTTAAAAAAAAACCAAAAAAACAAAAAACAAAAACGAAACACATAAAATCAGTGTGGTGATAGCTTTCACTGACCAGCTCCCCTGTTTCCTTAGTAAAGATGATATTTTGGTTCTTTGCCACTCCCTTACAATGCTTTCGCCATAATAAATCCTTTTTGTGTAATACTAGAATTTAAAATGAAGTTATGGGCAAATTAGATCCAGGAGTGAGAAAATATGCAATAAAATGAAATGAGGCAAGGCACCATTGCAGAAATAGGAAAAGCAAATGTTTAGGTGCATGAAAATAACATTGTCACCACCACTACCATCATCATCAAAACAGAAAATACAATTTTTATTATCTATAATCTATATTACATCCATTAACTCTCAGAATAAGGAAACTAGATATTTGAGGCAGGTCCATCTATCTGCATGACAAGTAAAAAACATGGAGCAGGTGAGCAGGGCAGAGAGCTGAGGAAGCCAATTTGCTAACTTCATTTTTGTAGGGATGTTGAAGAACTTTGGTTGTTTTTCATTTCTAAGTAAACTGGTATAATTTTCACTTCCTGGATGAATATGCTGAATGAATGTGCTTATCTTTGGCATCTGCTCTTTTCCAAATTTTGCCCTACACTTCCTTGATTCAGAGAATGTGTATTTTGGGAAATAATGCACATCGAATGATATTTTTAGGGGACAATATACAAACTTATTTGTGAATAAAAGTGATGCAAACATCTATGCTGCTTAAAAACAATTGACAGAAAGCAAGACAAAACAGACTAACCATTAAAATTGAGCAAGCGAAAATGACACAGATCAAAACTAGATTTATCTGTTCATTTCTAAATTTGTGGTATCTATCCTTACATTTGGACTACCCATATCTGCACATCTGTCAACATCTGGTATCTGGCTTTCCAAATGATAGCATTGTTATCAAGTGTATCAGCACTTGCATTGTTACAAAGTGTATCAGCACTAGCAACAGAACTAAAGCATGCAGCCAAATGCACACAGCATCAAACTATTGGATTGGCAAAAGATTTCAAGTGAGAAACATGATGCTGAACAGTTGACTTTCCAACAGCAAAAGCTGGTTTCAGTGCTAATAGAGGACACTGTAAAAAGAACAGGTTCAGTATTCAATATAAACTACAGATATACAGTAAAAACCCGGGTTACGGAATTAATTTGCTCCGCTGGGTTTTCCTTATACCAAAAATTCCTTATCGCAAAATGTCCATAGGAATGTATTGCATGGTTTCCCATAGGAATGAATTGAAAAATAATTTTTTAAAAAAATGCTGAGGCATTTTCAATGGATTTCTTTCTGTAAGTTGAGTTTTCCGTTACTTGAAGTGTATGTTATGTATGGTTATCTTGGAAACATATAGTATAAGTAGTTATACTAAAGTTTGTAAAATTACTTATGTCAGGGGTTTCATAGGGGTCCTAAGAGGCTTTGGTGGTGACACAGTGCTGTGTATGCTGCAGTCCAACACAACTCCCTCCTTTCAGCCTCTGCCAGCCTGTCCCAAGGACCCAGACACCCTGATCTTACCCAGTCACAGGGAGTGTGGTTTTTCCATAGTAGCATGGATGTAGCAGTAGCAGTGTGTGGTAGAAGCAGAGAGCTAGGTGCCAGTGCTATGCTCAAGTAGAAGCCAACAGAGTAAAGTCCCAAAACAGAACTTTATTTTCTATTCCATAAGAAGAAATACCTGTAGAGAATAAAATCCTCAAATCCCAAAGTCCATAGGGCTATTTTAGATCCAGAAATGTCCATGAAATATTTCAAAGAGCCAATAAGTCCATCAGAATGTCCATCAACCTGTGGAGCAAAAGAACCACCCAAAGTCTATGGAAATATTCATCAGTCCATGAAAAGGCAAAGTGTTTTGATGTTGCAGGCAAGGCATTTCTCTGAGTCCATCAGAAATCCATCATCAATCCATTGGGCAGGGTATATCTCCAAGATAGAATCCAATTAGCCCCATTGGGCTACATTCTGCCTTTGGGGTATTCCCTCCAGGGAATATCATTCAGCCAACAATAACCTTGTGGTCCTCCATTAGAGATCTGTTTTTAGGTCTCAAAAGGGTTAAATGTTCCCTTCCCCTTTGAAACTTCCTGGGTGGAGTGTAAGATTAGGGTACTGTTGATTACCTAATCTCCAAGGCATTTGACCACTAAAGGTCATGGAACTTAGCCAATAGTATACTTTGGGCTAGAGAGACTTGGAGTATCCCTCCGGCTCACTCTCACTGATGTCATCCCTCTGGTATGTCTGAGGTATGCACTCAGAGAAGGTGGTCTTTTTAATCCAGCTCAGGCTGACTCTCAACCTTTTTGAATACATGAAAGCAACTAAATTATTTCTATCAACTTAACTAAAGATTTACTTTACTCCTAAGCAAGTGAACTAAATACACACAAGTCTACCTTCTAACTCTAAGGTAAGTTAAACTTATAATTAAGTGATTAATATTTCTTCTTAACTAAACTCTTTAACAGCTAGCTTAAAGAATACATTTCTATCAGCTAAATTAAACATTTCTACTTAAAATCTAGACAGCTAACTTAATTTTAAGCAAGCTAATTCAAAGCATACACACATCTGAAGAAAGATGCAGCACAGCACTGTGTTAAGCATCTCAGGATCATGATAATTTATAGTTCCAAGTCTGGTTAATTCTATAGTTATACTTTTGAAAAATAACTTTTAAACTTTCCTGCCTATGAAAATAACTGGTGCTGAGTAAGGTGGGATATAAATTTAATAATAAATAAATAAAATACTTTTATGAAAGCTTTTTTTCTTCACATGTCAGCCCATTTCCAGATGCAATTTAAAATATGGGTCATGACCTTTAATACAATACATGGCCCAGACCCCCTGATAGCTACAGGGCCATTTCCTCCTACGTTGACCTGACTTTCCATTGAAGCTGATAAGGGTGGGAATCTGGCAGATCATATATCCATCCAAAGTGTGTCTGGTTGGAATGCAGTAGGCGATGGGGGTGGGATTCATTTATAGCATCTAACCTCTGAAGTATCTTGCTCTAGCAGGTTCCATCTTATGGATATTTTGTCATCTTCAGAAAACATCTTGTTGTAGGCATATCCTGATTACCATTTGCAGGCGCACCCCCCAATAAAGGACTCAGACACTGGTAAAAGTGGATAACGGCATTGGGCCACATTTATTGATTCATGCCCTAGTCCGAATTATAAATTTCGATTGGTATTCAACCAATTATAATTCTTAAGGCAAGCAGGCCGAAGTAACACTGGTAAGGTTCCACCCAAAATTGCCAACGGCAATTGGTTACAATGTATCCATTTGTATCAATTTGTTTGTTGACAACAAACAAATTGTTGACCGTAGTCAATAATCTAACTACTGACCCCACCCTCTGACGCGTATCCGTAAAATAACGGGGTGATGCCTGCTGCCCAGCTCGTGCCATCACCCCATTGCCTGGTTCATCGTTGACCGGACAACGTTAACCAACTTGTGTCTGTCTAGTGTTGTCCAGTCAATTGCGAACCTGCCGGATACCTGTGGGTCATAAATGTTTACCTTACCAGTGCTACCCGCCCATGTGACCAAAGTCAACAGCAGAGCAAGAAACCCCTATGTCAAACCATAGCAACAGTGTGGGATGGGCAAAAAAGCCAGGACCCGAAAGCCAATTGTAGGTCCCAGCCAAAAATTCCCACCCAGCCCCGAAGCGACCAAAATATCACACTGTTAACTAGGGAGGGGGTGGAGGGGAAAAACTTCTCCTCTCCGTCGCTTCGCAAAATGGCAGCGCGGCTGCCTCGTGGCCACCCCTTTTAAAGGGTTCTGGCCACGCCCCCTAACTACCCGGATGTCCAAGTCCGGTGGGGGGGGGCTGCAAAGAGCGCGGCGGCCATTTTGGCGCCGCGCTTGCATTGCAGGTGCACCCCCCAATAAAGGACTCAGACACTGGTAAAAGTGGATAACGGCATTGGGCCACATTTATTGATTCATGCCCTAATCTGAATTATAAATTTCGATTGGTATTCAACCAATTATAATTCTTAAGGCAAGCAGGCCGAAGTAACACTGGTAAGGTTCCACCCAAAATTGCCAACGGCAATTGGTTACAATGTATCCATTTGTATCAATTTGTTTGTTGACAACAAACAAATTGTTGACCGTAGTCAATAATCTAACTAGTGACCCCACCCTCTGACGCGTATCTGTAAAATAACGGGGTGATGCCTGCTGCCCAGCTCGTGCCATCACCCCATTGCCTGGTTCATCGTTGACCGGACAACGTTAACCAACTTGTGCCTGTCTAGTGTTGTCCAGTCAATTGCGAACCTGCCGGATACCTGTGGGTCATAAATGTTTACCTTACCAGTGCTACCCGCCACACGGGGAGGCTTCAATAAAGGCTCACCGCCCCCCCCAGACCGTCAGCTCGGTCAACAGGCCTGCTCGCCAGTCTCCTAACAAGAGGTCCATACCTCCCGGCGACAGATGGACCCCATCCCCTGCGTAAAGCTCACAATTTTGGAGACTGATGGTGGGGTGTCGTATGATGCGCCCCCAACCCTTGTCCATAAGGAACCAGGCAATAGCCCTGTTCACCAAGCACCAAGCCCGATCAAGGGCTTGGAGGTTAAACCCTCCCCTGTAAGCGTGCTGCGGTATCATGTCCGACCAAAGCAGGGTTGTGGCGGGCCACACATAATGCAGGTAGGCCAGGTCACCGCAAATCGCATGCTTCAGCAATAGGCCCGTGACCTGTCCCAAATCATTACCCCCGAGGTGTATAATCAGGATATCAGGCGGGTCAGCATCCCTGATAGAGAAAAGGAATGGCAACAGTTCCCGCCATAACATTCCGCGCTTACCGTACCACCTGAGACTTGCGGATGCACCTAGTCCCAGTCGGGGTCCCCACTCTGTCGCCGCAGCAAACTGCGCTGCCCTGTGCACATAGCTGTGGCCCACCAGCCATACTGTCACCGGTGTAAGACGACACCCAGGGTCTGTCAAGGAAAAAAGCAAACAGGGCAGTGACTTAACTGGTACTCAGTGTTGAAGAGGGCGAACATACAACTGAAAACATCGTGATCCCCACCGTCCCATGTTGCATATTTCAGCCCCAGAGTACCCAAACGCCGCTGCGGTGGAAGCCGCCCCTATCCTAAATGAATGGGTGCCGTAACGAGCCCCAGGGAGGCCAACACTGGCCAGTGCCTTACCGGTCACCTTCCAAAATTGAAATTTAGTAAGGGGAGACCCATCTTGGTGACAGAAAAACGGGCCATGGTGCGTACCACGTAGTGCAAGGGACTCCTGTAGGGCACCAACCGGACAGATGTCAGCCATGGAACATCGTAGCAGTCTTACACCACTGCCTACACCGTGCTGATCAACCTTAGAGGAGCGTATCCTCAGCTGAGCCCAATCATTGGAAACATAGACATCTTCGAGTTCCAGTGCCCTACGACTTGCATCCGCCTTAGACAGTAGCACCAGCTCACTGATGCGGAGCGCTCCAAAAAAAGGCCACCGTAGTAGCCGCGTGAAACAGGGTTGCCGCATACCTGTCGAAACACAGGTCATGCCAACCCCGTGCAAGGTGAGTAAGTACCCCTGGAGAAATAGGGTGGCGGTCATCCGGGCTGCGCCCACGTTCCTGCGCCCACCCTTCCAAAACATGTCGTATGCGAAAATCATTAGTGTTGTCAGCAAAACCACCCACCTTGGCCATGAATGCCAGCGCTGACAGCCTGGATGCTATGGTGCGGGGGGCTAAGCCCTGGGCATGTAAGTAAACCATAAATTGGAGGACGTGAGTCACTGGGATGGGCCAACATTCAGGCAGCCGTGATTGGGCACAAAAGGCCATGAATGAACTGAATGCATGGTCATACGCCTTACGCGTGCGAGGGGCGAGCGACATGCTGATCGCCCAGTTCACCTCTCCTTGCCAAGCGTCCATATCTCGTCCGGGAGCGGCGAGGGAAATTCCTCTGCGTCCGGGGCCAAGGCACGGAACCGGGGGATCTGCAGGCGGGACAAAGCATCAGCAATATCGTTATTAATACCTGGAACATGTCTAGCTCTAAAAAGCACATTGAGGCGCAGGCTGCGCAACACAAACTGGCGAACCAGTTCCATAACCCTTGGAGATTTAGACGTCTGTGAGTTGACAACATGGACAACTGCCGCATTGTCACACCAGAAATGGACGACCGAATTGGCCCACTCCTCGCCCCATAGCATCAAAGCTCCCAGAATGGGGAAAAATTCCAGATACGTGAGATCGCGCAAGCGGTCCGTGCCCCACCAGGCTGGCGGCCATCTGCCGTAGGCCCACTTCCCTTCAAAGTAAATCCCATAACCCAGGGACCCAGATGCATCCGACTGAACCTGAAAACGAGGGGAAACCAAAAGGTCGGACCTCCAAAAGGACACCCCGTTGAACTCCCTCAGGAACTGGAGCCAGATGAGCATATCAGCCCTCATGCCCTTGTCCAGTCGGACCCTGTGGTGGGGCCTGGCCAAGCCAGTCATGGCGTTGCACAAGCGTCGAGCAAATGCTCTGCCAGGTGCAACGACCCTGCAAGCAAAATTGAGGTGACCATGTAACACCTGGAGCTCCCGAAGGGACACCTTGCGTTTTGCCAGCAAGTCCAAAATGAGTGCAACGATCCGTGAAACCTTATCAACAGGTAACCTGGATGCCTGCACAACCGTGTCAATCTCAAACCCCAGGAATGTGAGCTTGGTTGAAGGGCCCTCGGTCTTTGCGGGCGCTAAAGGGACACCGAGTTCCTCCATTAGCGTCTGAAATGTATTCAGGAGACGTGTGCACGTGTCCCAGCCCCGTTCACCCCCGAATAAGAAATCATCAAGGTAGTGGGCTACAGACCGGGACCCTGACCTGCGAACAAAGGCCCATTGGAGGAAGGTGCTGAAGCGCTCAAATGCCGAGCATGAAATGGAGCAGCCAAAAGGCATGGCTTTGTCGAAATAAAATCCACCCCGGAACTTGAAACCCAGCAACTCAAAGTCGCCCGGGTGCACTGGCAGGAGACGGAACGCGGACTTAATGTCGCACTTAGCTAGTAGTGCACCCGGGCCACATGAGCGCACCATTCGCAGGGCCTGGTCAAAAGATGTATACCTGACCGAACAAAGGTCGTCAGGGATAGCATCATTGACCGAACGGCCAGCCGGGTAAGACAAGTGGTGTATCAAACGGAACTCTCCCGGTGACTTCTTGGGCACCAACCCCAACGGGGAAACCTTGAGGTTGGGAAATGGTGGGAGAGGGAAAGGGCCAGCGACCCTGCCAGCAGCAACCTCCTTAGCAATGCTCATGGCAGCCACCTCCTCCCTTCCCCTGAGTGATAACAGGTTGGGTGCATCTTGAGGGGACCTGACCCCTGTGAAAGGAAGGTGAAACCCCTGCTGGAAACCCTCAAGCAGGTAAGCTGCGTCTGCCCTCCTAGGGTACATCGTGAGCCAACGCTCCAACATGTCCACATTAATTGGGGAGGGGGCCTTTTGCCTGACCAGCTCCCTCCGCGGCAGTTCTGCCCGCTCCCTGTCCACCTCTACCTCTGCCCCGCAGTCCGCCTGCCCTAGGACACGCGGAGGCAGCATGGGGGCCAGCACAAGAGGGACACTCGTGCCTGTATCGGCACTGCTTCCTGTTGCACGCATCATTGGCCGAGAAGCTCCAACACAGCAGGCGGGCTGGAACCCCCTGCCCCGCCACCTGGCGGGGTGCCTGGGCTGGAGCAGCTTGCTGGACCGCATGTCCACAATGGTACCTCTCCCCTGGCGCCGGGCGCGTGGGGGTCATGTACAGAAGCCACAGCTTCTGGCAGGGCTCATCCCACCTCATCTCTGGGTGTAGGGGCACTCTCATACGGAATTCCTCGTCGTAAGCCAACCACGACGGGCCAGGGAAATCAACCATCGCCCGGTATATGTTGTCCAAATACTGGACCATCGGAATTGCCAGGTCAGGCCGGGCCCTGAGGTACACCGCCATGTATATAAGGTATGCGGGTAACCAGTTGGCCCACGTGCGTGGCGGCTTACGTCGACGAGACTGCTCCTTGTCCTTCTCGTCCTGCCCCTCCCTCTCCTCTTTGGTGGGTTCTCTATTCAAGAGGGAGAAAATGTCCACATACTCCCCCCGCCAGATCTTTTCCTTGGTGGCCTGGGCCAGGTGGTCCCCGAGGGGCAACGAATAACCTGCTGTCGGCAATGCCGACACCGGAACAGTGACAGTACTGGGCACCATAAAAGGCGCCTGGACCAGCCCCGCCACCCCCAGTAAGTTCCCCGCGGGACAGGGTACCCCGCCCCAAGAGGGGCCCTGGAGTGCCGGAGCCGTTCCCAGATGGGCCGGCGGCGGCTGACCAGCCGCCCCAGCCAGGCGAGGCCACGGCCACTGCAAACCTCCCCCTGTTGTGGGTTGTGGTGTGGGTGCACTAGTTTGGACCGTATACTCACAAGCTGCACCCCCATGGGCCGCCCCCACCGGGGGTTCCGGCCCACTGCGGGCGTCGGAGCTCGCGACCGCAACCGAGCTCATAGACGGGGCCTGACCACTACCTGCTGGTGGCATCTGCTGCGTGGGGAGCTGCGAGGCTGCGGCTGGTGCCGACCTACTCGCCCCAGGCAGCTCAACCCTTTCGGCCGCCTGCCGAAGACCTGCAGGCACTGAGTTGACCTGTAAACCAAAAGGTGCCCCGGATGGATTAACTACCCCTAAAGATGCCTCCAGGGCCGCTACGCGGGCCAGTAGGGCATCCACGTTTACATAGCCCCCAATGCTGATGGGGGGCAAAGGGCCGGCCGGCCCACCGGTCACTGGCGCCGGGCCAGGTCTCTGGACCCCAGGGCCCAAATATGGACATGCCCCAACCACCGGCCCCTGGGGGGCCGGGGGCATGCCCTGCCAGGGAAGGGAACCCAGCCAACCCCCTTGGTTAAAGCCCACCGCTGGAAGCTGCATGCTAAGGCCCGAAGGCCCAGCTTGGCTATGCGCCAAGCCCGGGCCGGTGGCCGCTAATTGCGGGCCGGGGGCCGCATCCCCTGGAGGGCCGGTCTGAGGCTGCCCAGCCTCGGGCCAGGGCGCAATCGACCCCATCCCGCCGGTCCCGCCGGGCGCCCCCGGAATGGGGGCCTGCTGAGGGGGCGCAGTCGCGGTCCTCCGACCCGGCTGGTGCCTCCGTGAAGTGCGAACCGCGTTCGCCATGGCCTTCTTTTTAGAAGGCATCGCTGCAATTCGCTGGAAGCCGAAGAAAAGAATCGCAGAAGAAACCGCTGCCCAAAGAGGCTTCCCGGCTAAAAGGAAGAGCGACGGAGCAAAAGGGGAAAAACTTCTCCTCTCCGTCGCTTCGCAAAATGGCAGCGCGGCTGCCTCATGGCCACCCCTTTTAAAGGGTGCTGGCCACGCCCCCTAACTACCCGGATGTCGAAGTCCGGTGGGGGGGGCGCAAAGAGCGCGGCGGCCATTTTGGCGCCGCGCTTGCATTGTTTTCATTATGCCTTCTTCCTCCTAGCTTGCTTATTACTTCTTCATACCCCTCTGTCTCTTAGGGTTTGGGGTGTGTGTCTTATTTTAGTTGATGTTTACCTTCAGTCTTCCTATTAATTTACTTAGGTAGTTCAGTTTGCATAATTAAGGCAGGAAACAAATGATCTTTTAAATAAATGAAATGATGACGGTAATTCTGAACAGCCATTACTTCAAGATATATTTATTTGATAGTTTCAAACACTTTATATGACAACTCAGTGCAATCTGTGCTACTAGCCCAGTTGCCATAGGTCCAAAATGGGGTGTGTGCGTGTTACCTTGAAAATATTCCCAAGTTAATGAATTTTTTTGATGTTGTGTATGGGTACCCAATGGAACTACACTCAATTTATCCAACAAAATTTCCTTGTGGAACCTTGGGGTGGGTGGGAGTGGGGAAAAACTGCAAAATTTTAGCATTCTTCTCAGTTTTTTGATTATATCTTCTAAACCATGTGTTTTTTTTATGTACCACATGTAATTAGAAAGTTGTAGAGCATTAAATTTCCTTCAATTATCATTGGTAAAACCTATTTTAACCCCATAGGTACTGAGATACAGGGCTTTGAAAACGTGCTAAATTTCTCAAACACCCCCCCCCCTACAATGACGTGGCTTTATCCTGAGTGACCTTTATAAGATGTTCTTTAGGCTAATAAAGACTAAAAAACACAGGTATTTCTTCAGAAATTATTAGTAGTTATGTACAGTAAAATGTAATAAAAAACGGGAAGCAATATGTATGTACAAAATGAAAGCGCGGCGCAAAAATGGCCACCACGCTCTTTGCGCCCCCCCACCCAGACTCAGACATCTGGGTGAGTTAGGGGGCGTGGCCACCCCTCTATAAAAGGGGTGGCCACGAGGCAGACGAGCTGCCATTTTAGAAATAGCGACGGAGAGAAGAAGTTTTCTCCGTCGCTGTTGTTTCCAGTCTTCGGCTCTTTGGCCTTTGAGCCTTTTCCGGCTGGGAAAGGACGATTTGTGCACGCGGAGCCTTGGTTCCTCGGCTACTGCGTGCTTTGCCTGCTTTTTGATCCCTCGAAAGGGATTCTACTTTTGCTTGACATGCCTCCCAAACGGAAGGCGCCAGCGACGAAGCCGCGGCCATGGGGGAGGACTTTCCCTGGCCCTGCGCAGGATGGGGGGCAGCCATCGGGTCGGAGGACCAGGGCTGCGCCCCCGCTGCAGGGCACTATGCCAGCCTTGCCCACCGATACCGGTGGAGCGATTCAGGCTGGCACTTGGTAGTTGGGCTTGGCTGGCCAGTCACAGGCCGGCCCCTCAGGGGCTCTGGCCCTCGGCCCGCCTTTACCGGCCATGGGCCAGGGCAGCGGGGGAGGGCCTGGTGCGAGCGCGCAACCTGTTCCTCCTCCGGCCCTTCATGGGCCGGAGTTTTGGCCATGGTCCTATTCTGGCCCTGGCTCTCATTTCGGTGTCCCTTTCCAATTGCCTAGTGGGCCTTCCGGCCAACCCGGCCAGCCTTATGCTGGGGGCTCTGTGGCAGTGGATGCTTTACTAGCACGTTTAGCAGTGCTGGAGGCATCCTTGGGGATTGCACAGCCTCCTGTGGGCGCTTCTCTTTCTGCCGGGGCCCCTTTGTGTCCACTGGCTACCTCGACGGCCGCCACACTGCACCAGGCGGCCAGCCGGATTGAGCTGCTTGAGACGCTCCGGCCTGTGCCTGCCGGTGTCTCGCAGCTCCCTGTTCGCCCAGAGCTGCAGACAGGGAGCAATCAGGTGTGGCCCCAGAGCTCGATTCCGGTCGCGAGCTCCGACGCCCACCGTGGGCCGGAACCCCCGGTGGGGGCGGCTCACGGGGGTGCACCTAGTGAGTATCAGGTTCAAATTAGTGCACCTACATCACAGCCCACTTCCAGTGGTGGGGTTCAGTGGCCCTGGCCTCGTCAAGTTGAGACGAGTGGGCATCAGTTACTAGTCTATCCCAGTGCCCCTTGGTTTCAAAATGGCACCTCATTGAGGGCGTTTCCGCCCCCGGGGCAGTGCTGGGCATCGCAGGGGCTGTCCAGGTCCCGCTGCGTATGCCCCATATACATAATGTGCCGGTGACGGCTTTGCCGACGGCTGGTTATTCCTTGCCCCTTGGTGATCATTTGTCCCAAGTCACGAGGGAGAAGATTTGGCGGGGGGAGTACGTGGATATATTCTCCCTATTGAACCATGAGCCCACTAAGGAGGAGAGAGAGGGACAGGACGACAGAGACAAAGAGCTGTCCCGTCGTCGTAAGCCACCACGCACCTGGGCCAACTAGTTGCCGGCATATCTTATTTATATGGCGGTATACCTTAGGGCCCGGCCTGATCTGGCCATTCCTATGGTCCAGTACTTGGACAATATTTACAGGGCGATGGTGGATTTCCCTGGCCCATCGTGGTTGGCTTACGATGAGGAATTTAGAATGAGGGTGCCCCTACACCCAGAGATGAGATGGGATGAGCCCTGTCAAAAATTGTGGCTCTTGTACATGACCCCCATGCGTCCGGCGCCTGGGGATAGGTACCATTGTGGCCATGCCGTGCAGCGAGCTGCCCCAACACAGGCTCCCCGCCAGCCGGCGGGGCAGGGGGTTCCAGCCCGCTTGCTGTGTTGGAGCTTCTTGGCTAATGGCGTGTGCAATAAGCGACAGTGCCGATATAAACACGAGTGTCCCTCTTGCGCTGGCTCCCACGCCGTTGCCGCGTGCCCGCGTGCCGGTGGGTCACGGGGCAGAGGTAGAGGTGGACAGGGAGCGGGCAGAGCTTCTGCTGATGGAGCTAGCCAGTCAAAAGGCCCCCTCCCCAGTTAATGTGTATATGTTGGAGCGATGGCTCTCAACTTATCCAAGGAGGGAGGACGCGAGGTACCTCCTGGAGGGTTTCCAGTGGGGCTTCCGTATCCCATTCAAAGGGGTGTGGGGACCCCAAGATGCCCCCAATTTACTTTCCCTGAAGGGTAAGGAGGAGGTAGCTGCCCTGAGTATTGCCAAAGAAGTAGAGGCCAAGAGGGTGGCGGGCCCCTTTTCTGAACCTCCCTTCCCTAACCTGAAGGTCTCCCCTCTGGGGTTAGTACCTAAAAAGGCCCCGGGGGAATTTCGTTTAATCCACCATCTATCGTACCCGGCGGGTTAATCTGTCAATGATGCTATTCCTGATGACCTTTGTTCTGTCAGGTATACGTCGTTTGACCAAGCCCTACGGATGGTGCGCTCTTGTGGTCCTGGTGCCCTCCTGGCAAAATGTGACATTAAATCGGCATTCCAATTACTGCCAGTGCACCCGGGGGACTTTGAGCTGTTGGGCTTTAGATTCCAAGGGAAGTTCTATGTAGACAAGGCCATGCCTTTTGGCTGCTCTATTTCATGTTCAGCATTCGAACGTTTTAGCACTTTCCTTCAGTGGGCCTTTGTTCGCAGGTCCGGGTCTCGGTCTGTAGCCCATTACCTCGATGACTTTTTGTTCGGGGGTGAACGGGGCTCGGACACGTGCATGCGTCTCCTCACTACATTTCAGACGCTAATGCAGAAACTGGGTGTCCCTTTAGTGCCCGAAAAGACCGAGGGCCCATCCACTACGCTCACATTTCTGGGTATTGAAATTGACACGGTCGCACAGGCATCCCGGTTACCCATTGACAAGGTCACCCGGATCTCCGCGATGATTTTGGCCTTGCTGGCCAAACGTAAGGTGTCACTTCGTGAGCTTCAGGTACTTCATGGCCATCTTAACTTTGCCTGCAGGGTGGTTACGCCCGGCAGAGCATTTGCGTGGTACCTATGTGACGCCATGTCTGGCCTGTTAAAGCGCCATCACAGGGTCCGACTGACCAGGGGCATGCGAGCTGGCCTTTTGGTTTGGCTTAAATTCCTGTGGGAATTTAATGGGGTCTCTTTTTGGAGATCCGACCTTTTGGTTTCCTCTAGATTCCAAGTACAGTCGGATGCCTCCGGCTCCCTGGGATATGGGATTTACTTCCAGGGGAGGTGGGTTTATGGCCAATGGCCTCCAGCACGGCGGGGCACAGATCGCCTCCGCGATCTTACATTCCTTGAGTTCTTTCCAATCCTGGGAGCTTTGATGCTATGGGGCGAGGAGTGGGCCGACTCAGTTGTCCATTTTTGGTGTGACAATGCGGCGGTAGTGCACATTGTCAACGCTCAGACGTCTAAGTCACCTAGGGTGATGGCGTTGGTTCGTCAGTTTGTGTTACGTAGCATATGCCTGAATGTGCTTTTTAAGGCCAGACATGTACCAGGTATTAATAATGATATTGCTGATGCTTTATCCCGCCTGCAGATCCCCCGGTTCCGTGCCTTGGCTCCGGAAGCAGAGGAATTCCCCTCGCCACTCCCGGCCGAGATTTGGACATTTGGCAAGGAGAGGTGAACCGGGCGATCAGCATGTCTTTGGCACCTCGCACGCGTAAGGCTATCACCATGCTTTCGTTCAATTTAGAACCTTTTGTGTACAACTTCAGTTGCCCAAAGTGTGGCCCATTCTAGTCGAACAAGTTTTACAATTTATGGTTTATTTACACAGTCAGGGTTTGGCTCCTCGCACTATAGCATCCAGGCTGTCGGCACTGGCATTTATGGACAAAGTGAGGGGTTTTGCTGACTGCGTGAATGATTTCCGCATACGTCATGTTTTGGAGGGGTGGACACGGGAACGTGGCTGCCGCCCGGACACTCGCCACCCAATTTCACCAGGGGTACTGATCCACCTTGCACGAGGCTGGCATAATCTGTGTTTTGATAAGTATGAGGCGGCTCTTTTTCACGCGGCTACCACGGTTGCCTTCTTTGGAGCACTCCGCATCAGTGAGTTGGTACTACTGTCTAAGGCGGATGCGACTCGTAGGGCACTGGCACTCGACGATGTCTATGTCACTAATGAGTGGGCTCAGTTGAGGATAAGGTCCTCAAAAGTTGATCAGCACGGCGTAGGCAGTGGAGTTAGACTGCTACAATGTTCCATTGCAGACATCTGTCCGGTTGGTGCCCTACAGGAGTTCTTGGCAGTGCGTGGCATGCACCCTGGCCCGTTTTTCTGCCACCAGAATGGGTCTCCCCTTACTAAATTTCAATTTTGGAAGGTGACCGGTATGGCACTATCCAGTGTTGGCCTCCCCGGGGCTCGTTACGTCACCCATTCATTTAGGATAGGTGCTGCATCCACTGCGGCTGCATTTGGGTACTCTGAGGCTGATATACGCCGTATGGGAAGATGGGGATCTATGCGTTTTGCATTATATGTTCGCCCTCTTCAGGTATGAGTACCAGTTAAGTCATTGTTCTCTTTTCTTCTTTTACAGACCCTGTGTGTCCCCGCACACCGGTGGCAGTATGGCTGGTGGGCCACAGTTACGTGCACTGGGCAGCGCAGTATGCTGCAGCGACAGAGTGGGGACCCCAGCTTGGACTGCGTGCAACCGCACGCATACGTTGGCATGGTAAGCGTGGAATGAGATGGCGGGAACTGTTGCCATTCCTGTTTTCCATCAGGGATGCTGAACTGCCTGATGTCCTTGTACTGCACCTCGGGGGCAATGACCTTGCCCAGGTCACTGGCCTTTCTTTAAAATTCACGATTTGCAGTGACCTAGCTTATTTGCATTATGTGTGGCCGTCCACAAGGCTGCTATGGTCGGACATCATACCGCATCATTCATACAGGGGAGGTATTGACATCCGTGCCCTTGACCATGCTCGCCGCTCGGTGAACAGGGCTGTTGCCCAGTTCTTGGCAGACAAGGGTTTGGGGATGGTCATCCGACACCCCACGATTAGTTTACAAAATTATGATCTTTATGCAGGGGATGGGGTCCACCTGTCGGCTAGAGGTATGAACCTCTTTTTGGAAGATTTGCAAGCAGGCCTGTTGACCGAGCTGATGGTCGGGGGGCGGGGCGGTGAGTCTTCATTGAAGCCTCCCCGTGTGGCGGGTAGCACTGGTAAGGTAAAGATTTATGACCCATTGGTATCCGGCAGGTTCGCAATTGACTGGCCAACACTTAGACAGGTACAGGTGTAATAGCTTTGACCAATCAACGACGAACCAGGCAAGGGGTGATGGCAGGAGTTTTTCAGCATGCATCACCCCGTGATTTGACGGATACACGTCAGAGGGTGGGGTCAGTAGATAGTTTATTGACTCCGGTCAACAATTTGTTTGTGTCAACAAACAAATTGATACAAATGGATACATTGTAGCCAATTGCCATTGGCAATTTTGGGAGGAACCTTACCAGTATTACTGCGGCCTGCTTGCCTTAAGAATTACAATTGGATGAATACACCAATTGAAAGTTATAATTCGGACTAGGGCATTATTCAATAAAAGTGGCCCAATGCCTTTATCCATATACCGGTGTCTGAGTCTTTCTTTGGGGGGTGCGCCTGCAAAGTAAAACAGGAAGCATTGAGAAGCATACATTTAATATTTTTGGCATTTTGTGCCGTACAGAGCATCCTCTTCTTCTCTTTCTTTGTCCATATCCAGCACTGCATCCATCATGCTCTGCTCTTTGCAGTCCCCCACTTTTTCCTCCTGGAGGTCAGGCTCGGGGGAATTTTCACAACTGTTCCCCCCGCAGTTCTTGCAAAGGGTGGAGTACTGCAGTCCTGCTTTCTTGCAGCTGCAACTTGCAGTGCTGCACCTTTTCTTGCATTTACAGGAGATTATATTCAAGATGATGTCAGGAGCTGCGTTTTGAGTGGCTCTGATGGGAACAACACCTTCCCTTGTCAGTGACCACCCCAAAGTGATGGTATGATGTCGTCATTACCTAGCCAGATCTGGACTTGGAGGTATGTGCAAAAAATATGGTGGGTGGCAGCATCTTTGGTAGGAGGGAGTCTGGCCAACTGGAATGTGGGTTTGGCCACCGACTTGATAAACAGTTGGTTCTGGAGGTTGTTTAACATGTCGGTCTCCATGTTTTCCCCATACAGCACTCCCAAAAACTTCTCCTCTGCTTCAGAAATCTGGGAGGGTGTGGCTTCCAAGTCTTTTAAAGCAGCAGCTAAAAAGTGTAGGGAACTGTTCTTCTCATACAGCTTGCACACTTTCTTCTTTCCTTGTCCAAAGGGGGTTGAAATGGTGTCGCAACCGCTGACTGCGTGAAGAAACAGGATGTCTTTTGGGTCAATCTTGCATGAAGCTGCTGAATATAAGGTTGATGGGACATTGCCTCTCCCACTCTTCTGAAAATAGATGTTTTTGTGAGTAGTGGAGGCAAGGGCTGTCAGTATCACGAGGAGATCGACATCTTCACCTGTGATTACAACACTGTCATATGCAGCAGCCTTCGATATTGCTGTTCTCACAATCATAATGTCTGCAACTTCAGTAGCCTGTTGCACTTCAGTCCCCTTTGCTGTCATTTCTGTCATCAGCATTGTGATCAAGTTTATTTTGTTGATGTCATTTGATAAAAACGACTCTTGAGCTATCGTCACAGCAGTTGTTACCTGCCAAACTCCTTTGACAAATAAAACACTGTTCTGGCTCACTGGAAAAGGCCATTGGAGCTCCTGTCCAGATAATTGTACACGTAATCACTGTCACTCAAGTTGAAACGAACATAATGAAAGGAACAAGCAGCTTCAACGATGGGACACAACTGAAAAACATAAAACGAAAATTAAGTCTTTAATGTACGTTTGAAACATGTAGGTAGGTACTGAATGAACAATTACTGAGGAAGGTGTGTTTGTGGGGGGTGGGGTGGGGGTCAAAATTTCCAAACTGAAAGACGAACTCAGTTTTCATGCTCTTTGAACTTTAGATGTACACTGTAAGTATGAACATCCTACAGAGGAAGGGGTACTGGGAGGGGGAAGAGGGGCGGAGGGGGGATGTAGTTGAACATTTGGAAATTGAAGTAGAATCCAAAATTCCATTAAATATGTTGCAAAATAGAAGATACATAGCAAAACCCAGCCTTTTTAGCAGTTTTTTTTTACAAATTTGAAAAATTTAGCACTTTTTCAAAGCCCTGTATCTTGGTACCTATGGGGTTAAAAATAGGTTTGACCAGTGATAATTGAAGGAATTCTAATGCTCTACAACTTTCTAATTACATGTAGTACACAAAAACACATGGTTTAGAAGATATAATTGAAAAACTGAGAAGAGTGCTAAAATTTTGCAGTTTTTGGCTCCTCCCCCCAAGTTTCCACAAGGAAACACTTAGTATTTTGTGCCTTAGGTATCCCTTATGACACTGATGGTCTTCCAATACGAAACTGGCATTCTAATGGAGGTACTGTACTGAGGTAATTTCTTAAACATATTAGAAAATCCAATGTAAACCAGAAATTAAAATGCTATTCTGAGATGAATCAAAGATTAGAAAACAAAGTAAATGTAATTACTGTATTTTCTGGCATATAAAACTACTTTTTAACCCTGAAAAATCTGTGCCAAAGTCGGGGGTCATCTTATAGGACAGATACTTAACTGCAGCTTGTTTCCCCTTGCTTCATATGTCCGGCGCATATGGTGGGGAGTGCCGCGGTCGAGTCCCTGCTCTGTGCGGGGAGTATGAAGCAAGGGGAAGCAAGCTGCACACATCTTCCTGTACCTCGAGGAGGAGAACGTGAGCGTGGATTGGCTCTCCACCAGAACCTGCCCATTCGACTCGGAGGGCTGCACGTCTTCGGGTTGAGTGTGGGTTAATTTTTATTTGGTGTGCATTGGAAGAGAGGTAGTCTTATACGGCAAGTATATTCCAAACTCTATATTTTAACTGGAAAAGTTGGGGGTCGTCTTATACGCCCAGTCGTCTTATACGCCGGAAAATACGGGTAATGAATTTCCATGTCTCTAATTTTGGACTGCCCATTTTGACTTTTGCAGGTTTTGAAGTTTTTCCAGTGAAACTTCATTAAA
The DNA here is from genome assembly GCA_035047345.1 of Bradypodion ventrale. Taxonomy (NCBI): domain Eukaryota; kingdom Metazoa; phylum Chordata; class Lepidosauria; order Squamata; family Chamaeleonidae; genus Bradypodion; species Bradypodion ventrale. The sequence goes on along the minus strand of JAWDJE010000002.1, from coordinate 102,997,429 downwards.
ATTGATAGTTTGAGAGTTTAGCTAATTTGGCACGTTTGCTTTTTGGTTAATTTTTATGCTCCCTGTGATAGATATGATGACATTTTGCTTGGCATATAATCTAAAAGTATTAAAACCATATGTAACCAAGGTAATCAGTGTACCTTTAGAATATAACAAATAAAATTTGTGTTATGAAAAAATATTGGAATTCAAGTGAATGAGTTCTGATTTATTTATTTATTTATTTGCAACTCATTTTGTTTGCTTTTCATTGGGATGAAAATTTGGAAGAGTATTGAACATCTTACTCAGGTCACAGGAATACTACAGGGTGGGAATAAAAAAGCAGTTAAATTGACTTAAATAAAATTGGGCTCTGTAAAATGGAAATTGTGAGAATTTTACACTAGATGTATATATACACAGGTTTGTATAGGTTTGTGTGGTAAGTAACTGGGGTTAATTGATAGCTGTGGATGGGATGTGTGCCATGAATAACTTTAAAACAATTGAGAAGTGTGAAAGAATGACAATGAATGAAAATGCAAACTGATTGGTTTCTAGCTGCAGAGGTTTCATTTTGTATTCAAAGGTTTGTGTGTGAGAGAGTAAGAACTGTGTGTTGATTAAAGGAACTTGGGGAAAGAATAAGTATGGTTTCTTTGTGTAGGGTTGTGAATAAAATTGTGGTCCAAATTGAATTTGTGTCGAAGTGAGTTTCTATTTATATGGAAGAAATAGTAGGGGTACAAAAATATAAAGAAAAATAAAGGTTTATTATTATATACTGTTTACAACCGCTACTTATTATTTTATAGATAGCAATCACAGGACATTATATCAATGTATGCTGCTAGTCATTATTAAGACACATGGTTTATGTATGTAGTGTTACCAGAATAAATAATGCTTTATGTTTCACCAAAACTGTTATTAATTTTTAAAAGAGCAGTGTGAAGTTAGCCTTTCACTATGGCAGTGCTAGAGCAGCAGTGTAAAACTGAACACAATAGACGCGCATTGGTGAGGACTCTCGCCGCCGTGCGCTTTGCCGGCCCAGCCCCTTAGAGCCGGGCACCTGCGCCGGACATATGAAGCCTTTAAAAGGTGGCTCCGCACGCTCCCGCCGGCCTTTTCCAAGATCGGCTGGGCCAGGGCGCATTTGCCCTCCACCCCCTCCCTAGGTGACAGTGTGACTATTTTTGGTCGCTCCGGGGCCGGATGGGAATTTTTGCTTGAACCTGCATTGGCCCTTGGTTCTTGTAGTTTTCGCCCATCCCACACTGTTGCTGATGGTTGAATTATGGGGTTTGTTGTGGTTCTCATTACAGGTCACTTTGGCGGTTAGCACTGGTAAGGACAAAGTGGATGACCCCTAGGAACCCGGCAGGTATGCAGTTGGTTGGCCACCAGAAGCACAAGGTAGAGGGAAAGTTGGGCTGGCCAATCAAATGCGGACCATGAACAAGGTAATGCGAAGTTCGGAAACTTGTAAAGCCTTTGAGAGTTCACCGGATGTCTGTCTGAAGCTGGAGTTAACTAGTATCACTTCTGACTGGGGTCAACAATTTGTTTAATGAAGTAAACAAATTGATACAATGTAGCAAATTAATATCAGGAAATAACAATTAGTCCTTACCAGTGCTATTCTGGCCCGTTTGTCTTAACACAGTTAATTAAAGTTGCAAGTTAATAAAGTGGCCCAATTTTAAAACCAACACAGGTGTCCGTCTCTTTATTAGGGAGGTGGGTCTGGCAATATGTCTTGGCTGGTGATAAGGATAATCCAAGAGAAGGCGTTCCTTCACTTTTCTTTATTTGTGTCAGATGCACCACCAGCATATAATAACATACAAAGCTAAAATTAACAGATATAAAACAAAACAGAATTAAAAGGGCTAGATGACATCCACCCAATATTGGGCCATGTCAATAGCATTTCCTCTTGCCAACATAAGGTCCTCCTCAGTGCATGTTGAGGGGCATCATGTGCATTTTATCATATGGGTGATAGTTTGTTCTTCTCCACATTCACACAGGCTGTCATCTATAGGGGGCCCCGACTTTCTCAGATTAGTCCTTGATCTTGCTACCCCGGCACACAGTCTGTTTAAAACTTTCCATACAGGCCATGGTTGTTCTTGTCCAGGTGGTAGAGAATCGTTTGGTTCTGCCCAGTTATCTGGTAGCTCCTTGCTGGCCTTCCATAGTTCTAAGGCAGTCTGTGGGGGCTGGTTGTTCAGGGGAGGGGGAGGGGGAGGGGGAGGGGGAGGCAGACGTTTTGAGGAAGCTGTGCCTTGATTCCAATCTCTGCTTTGGTGGTTGGTGATCAAATAGCAGGTGTGCTTCTGAGGATCTTGCTTTGATCCACTCCTTCTGAGCAGCACTTTCTCGACAGACTTTTGGTGAAGGGTTGCCACGTTTTGTATTGAAGTTGGTTTTAAGCATCCTGTGACCAATCTCGCTGTTTCATTTAGGGCCACATCCACCTATTTTGCATGTTTTGATCTGTATCATACTGGACTAGCATACTCTCCTACAGAGTAACATAGAGCTAAAGCAGAGGTTCTTAATGTGTGTGGTTGGGCACCCCATCTTGTACCTATTATTTTCCTCAGAATATTGTTCCTGGCAAAAACCTTCTGTTTCGTATTAATGCAGTGGGTCTTGGAAGTGAGAGTTAGATCCAGGGTAACTCCCAGGTATTTGGGGGTGATGCAGTGTTCAAGCCTGGTGCCATTCCAGTTCACCTGCAACCTTCTAAATGCCTCATAGTTTTTCAAATGAAAAGCACAGAGTTGAGTTTTTAGGCAGTTTGGCTTCAGTTGGTTATCCCTATAGTACAGGGGTGCCCAAACATTTCAGGCCACAGGCTGGTCATGTGGTTCAGCAGGCCAGCCAAGTGGTTCCTCCCACTGGAAGTAGAAGTAAAACGTGCCCACACATGCACAAAACACTGCCGTAAATGCACCCGTGGTTGTCGTAAACGCATTTATGACAGCCACAATTGCATTAATGGCAGTGTTTTGTGCATGCATGGGCATGTTTTACTTCTGCTTCCAGGAGTGGCACGGGTCGGATGATTTGGTGCTGTGGGCTGGACCCAGCCTGTGGGCCATAGTTTGGGCACCATTGCAATATTATACAGCCATTAAGTATGTTGTGTTCTAATAGTGTAACCTCATTCATGTGATAACAATGTATCTTAACAATGTAACCTTTCCTACAAGTAACAATATAGTCGTCAGCTGTATCACCATAAACCCTGTATTAGGACGCGAGCTAATAACCACCAGTGGGCAGCAGCGAGCGTCCAAGCTCTCTTGGTCCATACTCATCAATAGCCACAGCGCGGAGTTTCCCGCCACTACCTACACCTGGACAAGAAGGGCGTGACCAGCAATGATGTCACGCAGACAATAGCCAACCGGCTATCGTGGAGCCACATTCGAATGTTTATCACTGCATATATAGAGCTTTGCATCCGCCATTACCTCATGTTCCCTCTGTCCACCATGCAATAAACCTGAGTTAAACCAGCCCATGGCTGTTTCCTGTGTCTTGGTTCTCATACACTAAATTGGCGACGAAGGTGGGATGATGGATCCCCAAGGAGCCAGGGCACAGAGCGGTTTCAACATTACCAAACCGCAAGACTGGGAACTCTTTGAGATGGACTTCCAGGCGGCACTGGTGGAACTCAAAGTCAAAGACGACGAGGAAAGGAAGAGGGCCATCCTCACCAGAATGCTTGGGATAGAAACCAAGCGAACGCTGGTGAGCATTATTGCACCGAAGAAGATGAGCGACTTCAAAGCCGAGGACATTATGAAACTGCTGCGTGACCGGTTCCGACCCTCGAGGACAATGTTTCCCGCTCGGAGCGCGTTTTGGAGGCGAGTCCAAGCGCCGGATGAGTCGGTTGAGACCTTCGTAACAGCCATGAGAATAGCCGCCGCCCCCTGCAGATGGGACAACCTAGAGATGGCCCTAAGGGACGGCGTTCTTTGTGGCCTGAGGGACAAGGAAGTGCAGCGCAGCCTGATGAACAAGGAGCCGCCACCCACGCTGGCAGAGGTTGTGGAGGCCGCGGAATCCGCGGAATCCACGAATGCTGGGGTAGACGAAATGCACCAGTGGCGTGAGTGGCGTCCTAGGGCCGGCAAAGCGGAAAATTCGGTGCACGGCAAGTCCGGACAGTCGGTGCACGCAACCCGACGAACCTCGAAGTCGTCTACGGAAGGCAGCGACGGCGAGGAGGTCCAGAAGGTCCGAAAAGGAGGGCGCCGCTGCGATGGTTGCGGAGCGGCCCATGAGCGCGCGAAGTGCCCATTCAGAAAAGCCGAGTGTTACAACTGCGGCCGTCGGGGGCACATCGCCAAGGCGTGCAGAAATCGGAAAGAGGGCCGGAGGCACTCACAAGACCGTTCGGCCAGACCGGACCGTCCACCGAGGTCCAAAGATGGCGCCCGGACCACGAGGAAGCAGGACGGCGTGGGCCGCATCTCGGACGACAGCGAGGACGACGCCCCCGTGTTCAGTGTGTCCGCGGGACAACCCCATTACTTCGTCGAGGTACTAGTACAAGGGGCCCCTATTAGGATGGAAATTGACTCGGGGTCCTCCTATTCTATAATTCCCCAGAGAGAGTTCTTGAAAATCGACCCCCACGTGCGGCCCAAACTTAAAACGTTGAGGTCCACGCTACGAGACGTGCAGGGGAACAGCATTCCGGTGTTGGGGGTCGGGAAATTTCGGGTCCGTTTTAAGAAACATTCTGCGGAACTCCCTCTAGTTGTTCTCAAAGGGGGAAATTGTAGCCTCCTCGGGACTCAGTGGTTTCAGCCTTTGGGTTTGTTCATAGGGGGGGGTGCATGCTGTGGGTGCGGATCCAATAAAAGCGTTGTGCGACGCGCACTCCGCCGTTTTTAAAAAAGGACTGGGAAAGTTCAAGGGACCTCCTGTAGCCTTCGACCTAGACCCGGAGGTCCGCCCGATAAGACTCAAACCACGCAGGGTGCCGTTCGCACTAAAGGACAAAATAGAGGCGGAACTGGACAAACTGGTGGACCAGGGGATTCTTGTTCCTGTTGATTCCGCGGAGTGGGAAACTCCAATTGTTACAGCACTAAAAGCTAATGGGGAGGTGCGCATTTGCGCTGATTATAAGTGTACAATTAACAAGGCAATCCGCCCTAATGCATACCCGGTGCCGGTGGTCAGCCACCTTCTGGCCAGGCTGAATGGGGGAAAATGTTTCGCTAAGCTCGATTTAGCACAAGCCTACCAGCAACTCCCTGTAACTCCCGCCACGGCAGCGGCACAAACTATAGTTACACATAAAGGGGCGTTCCAGGTGTCGCGTTTACAGTTCGGCGTGAACTCGGCACCCGGCCTTTTTCAGTCGATTGTGGAACGCCTCCTGAAGGGGCTGGAGGGAGTGTTGTGTTATTTTGATGACGTATTGATAACAGGGGGGAGTGAGGCCGAACTGGCAAAGAGATTGGATAAAGTACTGACTGTGTTCGAGAAAGCGGGGCTGCGACTGAGAAAAGACAAATGCGTATTTTTCGAAACCGAGGTTGAGTTTTTAGGGTTCCGTGTCACACCCGAGGGAATTAAGCCGTCCAAATCCAAAGTAGCCGCCATCAAGCAGGCTCCTCGCCCCACATCCAAAACCGAACTACAGTCATTCCTGGGGCTCCTAAATTTTTACCATACCTTCCTTCCACGGAAGGCGTCTGTGGCCGAACCGCTCCATCGGTTGCTTAAAAAGGAGGAAACATGGCTGTGGGGTGACGAGCAAGAGAGGGCTTTTAAAGAGTTAAAGCAACTCCTAACATCCGAGGCAATCCTAACTCATTTCGACCCCAAACGGCCAGTGGTCTTAGTTTGTGATGCGTCCCCGGTGGGGGTGGGGGCGGTGCTTTGCCACGCGTTGGACGACGGAAGGGAGGCCCCGATAGCGTTTTATTCAAGGTCCCTGTCGAAAGCAGAACGGAATTACGCACAGACCGACAGGGAGGCATTAGCGATAGTAGCGGGAACCAAAAAATTTCACGATTTTCTGTATGGTCGCCCGTTTACGATCGTGACCGATCACAAGCCTCTATTAGGAATTTTCACTGCAAATAAGCCCACGCCACAGATCCTGTCCCCGAGAATGCTGAGGTGGGCTATCTTCCTCAATGCATACCAACATGAGTTGGAATACCGGCCCGGAAAAGAGATCAGCCATGCAGACGCACTCTCACGGTCTCCTCTGCCCTTGTCGGGTGACCAAAAGGCAGGGGTAGAGAGAGACCACCAGGTATTGTTGATAGAGGTCCTAGAGTCACCCCCAATAGTACCAGCCGACATTGCCAGGGCGACAGGCAGGGACAGAACGCTAGAGAAAGTAAGCTCATGGGTACAGAAGGGGTGGCCGGCGTCCTCCCCAAGTACGGAATTCGACCCATTTTTTCGGAAGAAAATAGAGTTGTCCATAGAGAGGGGGTGCCTTTTGTGGGGCCAACGGGTGGTAGTCCCTACATCCCTGCGACCGAGGATACTCAAACTGTTGCACGTCAGCCACCCGGGGATCGTCCGTTCCAAGGCGCTGGCCCGGAGTTACTTCTGGTGGCCCCAGCTGGACACAGACATAGAGCACATGATCGGCACTTGTGAGGCATGCCAGGGCTCCCGACCAGAGGCGGCTCGACTCCCGCATAGGGAATGGGACGCGGCAAGGGGGCCGTGGTCCAGAGTGCACATAGATTTTGCTGGCCCGTTCCGAGGAACCCTTTTTCTCCTGGTAGTGGATGCGTACTCCAAGTGGCTGGAGGTGATGCCGGTAAAGAGCACGTCCTCCACCACTACAATTAACCATCTAAGGAGAGTCTTTTCCACGTTCGGTTTACCCGACACTCTGGTCAGCGATAACGCTAGTTGTTTCACGTCCGCTGAGTTCAGGGCATTCATGGAGGCAAACGCCATTCGGCACGTCACATCCGCGCCGTTTCACCCGGCCACGAATGGCCAAGTGGAGCGGTTGGTGCGGACAACAAAGGATGCGCTGAGGCGCATGGGCTCGGGGGACCTGAATCACCAAGTATGTCAGTTTTTATTAGCGTATAGGGTGACCCCCTTAGCATCCGGATATTCGCCGGCAGAGCTGCTGATGCGGAGAAAGCTGACCACGATTCTGACCAGGTTAGACCCAACGAGGGTCGAGGACAAAGGGAAGAACGTAGGGGTAGCGGTGTCGAAAGGTTTCGCCGCCGGTGATCCTGTGCATTGCAGGAACTACGCCAGCACAGGGCCAGCCTGGGTACCAGGGAGAGTTGTAGAACAGACGGGACCAGTGTCATATCGGGTGGAAAAGAGCACCGGTCTACTCTGGAGGCGGCATGCAGATCAGCTCAGGAGCCGGGTTCCCAGGAAGCAATCCACGGACGGCATGGAAAATGCCTCAGCGTTAGGGTTCTCCTCCACCCGCTTAGCCCAAGGAGGAGACAACGAAGGGCAACAGTCCCAAACAAGGGGGGGAAGCAGCGTTTCCGACTCAGATCCTTTTGACACGCCAGCTCTATCCGATTCCGGGGAAGAGGGTGAGGAGTTTGCGACTGCTGCCCCCGAATTTGATTTTGCGTTGCCGAGCCGGGGGGTTTTTTGGGAGTGTTCCCCCACCCATCCAAGCAAGAAGAGGGGTTTTTCGTTAGCCCCCAGTGCCCCCGGTTCTTCCCAAATAAAGCACACACCTCCCAAAAAAGCCGCAGAACCGCGGCAAGTCACTAACAAGTCTCCCTCTCCAATTACAGGACAGGAAGCCAGGGGACAAGGAGAAGGTAGCAAAACCGGGGCAGGGCAGCCCGCACCGAGACCCCAGCGTCTTCGAAATAAGCCATCTTGGCTGAGAGACTTCGTCTCATCCTAGGGGGGAGGAGTGTTGTGTTCTAATAGTGTAACCTCATTCATGTGATAACAATGTATCTTAACAATGTAACCTTTCCTACAAGTAACAATATAGTCGTCAGCTGTATCACCATAAACCCTGTATTAGGACGCGAGCTAATAACCACCAGTGGGCAGCAGCGAGCGTCCAAGCTCTCTTGGTCCATACTCATCAATAGCCACAGCGCGGAGTTTCCCGCCACTACCTACACCTGGACAAGAAGGGCGTGACCAGCAATGATGTCACGCAGACAATAGCCAACCGGCTATCGTGGAGCCACATTCGAATGTTTATCACTGCATATATAGAGCTTTGCATCCGCCATTACCTCATGTTCCCTCTGTCCACCATGCAATAAACCTGAGTTAAACCAGCCCATGGCTGTTTCCTGTGTCTTGGTTCTCATACACTAAAAAGTACAAAGCCTCAGTCAGTTTTTTCTCAATAGCCTCAAAAGTTGTGCACTGTGCAGCAATTGCAAGGTCATTGGTGTAAATAAAGCTTCTAGTGGCTTCCGGCATACCTGTCAAGTTTTGGATTTGAAAATAAGGGAAATTTTGGCCACACCCCTCTGTGGGTGTGGCCAAATCTGTGGGCATGGCCAAATATAGCCATGTGACTTGCTGGGCTCTAGTCATGCCTGCCACATGGCCAAGAAAATGTCTGCAAACACAGACAGCACTGGCTCTTTGGCTGTAAATGGAGATGAGCACTGCACCCTAGAGTTGGATACGACTGGCAGATTTTACTTTCTTAGGATCAATGATCGCTGCAGATGGTGACTGCAGCCGTGAAATAAAAAGGCAAGTGATGTTTGGGAAACAAGCTATGAGAAACCTGGGGAACATAATTAAAAGTAGAGGCATCACCTTGCAAACAAAAAATTGCATAGTCAAAGCAATGGTATTCCCGGTGGTAATGTATGGGTGTGAGAGCTGGACCATTAGGAAAGTTGAGCGCAGAAAAATAGATGCCTTTGAAATGTGGTGTTAGAAATAGGTCAATCCTAGAAGAAATCAACCATGACTGCTCATTAAAGGTCAAATAGTAAAGATGACGCTAAAGTATTTTGGACATCAATTGAGAAGAGAGGATTCACTTGAGAAAGCCTTGATGCTGGGAAAGGTGGAGGACAAAAGAAGGGGGTGACCAAAAATAAGATGGCTAGATGGTATTGTAGATGCAATGGGCACAAAGCTGTGTGGGCCAAATAACCCTTTTCCCATCTTCTTGAGGGACTTTTGTTTTCTTTCTTGTTTACTCATTTTTAATTTAAAAAATTTTCTGGGAAGCAAAGAGCAGAATAGTAAACCAGCCTCCTAGGGTGAACTAGCCGTGCACATGGCTAGACACCCCCCCCCCCCAATTAGGGTGGAGGAGCAAGGGATTAATTTCCCCAAATTAACCAATCTACTTGTTCCTCACTTCAACCAGTTGAAGCACCAACACCTGAGAATGTTGGCTCAAGTTTAAGGAAGGGAATTAGTAAAATAAAAAGCAACCTCTGTAGTTTCCAAGCCTCCCAGCAGCTGAGGAGTTAATCTCCATATATGAAATATCGTTCACCTAGAGTAGACTCCCGTCCCATGGTGGCTCCAACCAGTAGCAGCAAAAACGAAGCCTCCATGACCATGTGGCAGGGAAATGAAAGAGAAACAAACTACAGAAGCCCCCCCCCCCCCACACACACACCTTCTCTCTCTCCTTCCACAAGTGAAAAGCCACAGCGAACTATGGTGGCAGGAAAAACATAATGCAGCTTCGCCTGTGAGGGCTCCGGTCAGGATTTTTTTTTAAAAAAAAATAAGGGATATTACAGGGAAATTAATAAAACTGCTCAACCCAAATCTCATCCATGCTGGCTGCTTTACTGTTCTTACACCTGCCTATTGCCTCTTCCAGCTCTCCTATGGTAAAGGACATAGTCATTTCTCATTTCCTCTTATTTGTTTGTCTTTCTGTGAATGGTTTTTCCATGGATTGGATTCTGGTTTCCTGTTAAGTAATAGCTGGTGGGCAATTTGGTTGGCTGAAACATTGGCATGTACTGGTTGTTTGGTTACATCGTTATTAAGGTGATCAAGTAATCTCCATGCTTTTTGACTGCTGCAACTTGTGTCGATTTCTTCTATGAGCTTAATCCATTTTCCCCTTTTGTGCTCTGAAATAGTTGACACTACCTGTTGTCCAGCTTTAATGATATTTTCACTGAGTGGATTTGCATCAAAGAGGGTAAAATATTCATTCAGTAAGCCAACAGTTTCTTGTGTTAGACCTTGGATATAGGAAGTCCTACAACCTTCAGGGATAGATTCCCTAGAGCATTTCTGGACAGCAGCAATAAATCTATCATATGATGTGGGATCTGGATCAATATCTACCACACCTCCATTAAAAGTCACTGAAAACATGGGCCAGTCAACCTTTTTAAAGTTGTACCTTCTTTGGTAAGTCACAGCTTGTGGTCAAACAGCCGTTGTGATCTCACATAGAATGGGGCAGTGTTGGGTATTTGATATTGGCTACTGACTTTAAACATTGATGTGGTACATTCTCACTTACAAAAATGAGGACTGGGTTATACCTTCTCCTCCATCTGCCACTGTTAAAGGTAATTTGCTGTCATGAATGAGTGATAGTTGATAAGATTCTGCCCCCTTTACAACTGCTTCTTCACTTACATCATTGTCTTCATACCCCACACATTGCTGTGGCTATTAAAGTTGCCTTTTGTGAACCTTACATATTTATTTCAAAGGTTTGGTGGTTCAGTGAAGGAAATTTTTCTAATTGGTGGTTTATATACTGTGCAGTCACTGAGCTCAGTTGTTATTATTTCAACATTGTTCTCCTCCATCACTGCTGTAGACAGAATCTGGAGATCTGTTCTGGCAAACACTGTGCTTCCATATTGCCGGTGGCATTGTTCAGCGATTAATCAATTTCCAGGAACTTTAGGGCAATGTTGGTTTTCATCCCTGTGAGTTTCTTGCATGCATAGTAGGTTACATTTATGTCTATTGCAGAGTTCCTCAAGCAAGCTTTCTTGAACTGATGATTTTCCTTCAATGTTGAAGGAAATATCACTGTCTGTCTGGGCCCTGAGAAGAGCCACTGGTTAAAATATTTCTTTGTAGTCATTTCTACTCAAGAAGGTGCTTCTGGATTGAAAGGATTATCCGGAGACAATCACTGTTGTCACTGTTGCCCAGGGGATGCCCAATCGCTGAAATAGCAATCTTTGGGGAGGATCCTTTCATTCCCTCCATTCCTTCACTAAAACAAAGCAATCACACTTATATACCACCACTTAGAATTTAGTGTATTCTCTGGGCGGTTGACAATTTAATTAACATTTTGCTCCCAACATGTTGGGTACTCATTTTACTGATCTCAAAAGCATGGAAGGCTGAGTCAACCTTGAGTCCAGGCCAGGATCGAACTCACAACCTTTTGGTTGCAGGACAGCAGTTTCACACTGCAGTGTCAAGGCTCCTACTCTCCTGCCTCCAACGTAAGGGAATTTTAAGAGCAGGTTGTGCCATGCACAAGATGAGATCAAACTATACATATAGAGAGAATCCTTGCTTTCATACACACACACACACACACACACACACACACACAGAGAGAGAGAGTTTATTTTCAGTTTATTTTACAAAAGTCAATCAATCTGGTTATATGTGAGGATTGCAGTTGTCTCTTTTGGATCACAAGACAGTTCCCCATAAGAGGTTGTCCTTCCTCAACTCCCACAGTCTGCCTAGCTGTCTGTGTGGTTGAATTTTTCCATTGATTACTGGACTGTCTTTTCTTAAAACTGATTTTTCTTGTTGTTTGTTGCCATCTGGTCACTCAGAGCTATGGCAACTCCAAAAGGGTTTTCAAGGTGTGTGAGATGTTCAAGGCATTATTCTGCATTGCTACTCCAAGGAGTTTCCCTGGTTGAGATGATAATCCAAAAGACTGTGTTCTTTCTATTCATGAGTTTAAAAGGCAATCCCAAACTAGTGCAGGGATTTGGGGGCAGTTGTCATTTGTGAGGTGATACACATCGGTAAAGAAGGTGTGATAAATATCTTGTGTCTCCCTCTGCCATCTACCTAAGGTTTGTTGGATCTACTGCATGAAAGACCATCACCAGTATCTGGAATGGTTGGATTAATGATGAGGCCTACTCACTCAGCCTGTTTGTAAAAACAGACAGCCATTTATAATGTGCCAGACAACATATTAACGTGCTGCCCAAAAACAAATGTATCCAGAAGATGCAGGTGGAAGCTGGAGAACTGCTGCCACTCCCTCAACCACTTAGTAATTGTGGCTGATGCACTCCTCATAGAAAAGGATGGCATGTCCACTGTCAGATAAATATACCAGAAAGGGGAAACAACTGGCAGCACATGTTCCTGCAGTTGGGGAGAGTGGTACTGCTAGGATCTGGATCTCTGGAGGTTGCCATTTGTTGCTTGGTACTGGTTCACTGGGACTGCAGTGGTTTAGTAGTTAAGACACTGAACCTGATGACTGGAAGGTCAGCAGGTTACCAGTTTGAGACCTGAGTTCTGTATGACAGAGTGAGCTTCCACCTCTGTCCCTGCCTCTCTCCTCTCCTGCCAACCTAGCAGTTCGAAAACAAGAAATTGCAAGTAGATAAACCAGTAACACTTCGGTGGGAAGGTAAACAGTGTTCCATGCACTAGTCTAGTCATGCCTGCCACATGTCTATGGAAACATCTGCAGATGCATACAGCGCTGACTCTTCGGCTATAAACAAAGATGAGCACAGTTGGAAATGACTGGCTTTCGAGCAAGGGCGACCTTGCTAGTTAATTGATAGTACCATGCCAAAGGCCTATTCAGATGATGATGATGATGATGATGATGATGATGATGATGATGATGATGATGATGATGATGATGATAATAATAATAATAATAATAATAATAATAATAATAATAATAATAATAATAATAATAATAATAATAATAATAAATACCCCGCTCTTCTAGTGCACGCACTACTCAGATACTCAGAGCAGCTTCCAACAATAAATAATAAGCAATATACAATACAACATAATAAGAATACAATACATATAAGCATAATATCATATATAAAATTACAATTCAAAAAATCACATCAAGAAAATAACACATACATTATTAAAAAATTACAAAATTAACCTCAACCACCCAGCAACCACAAAGGTGCCCCATGGTTAAAACGTTCAAGAGGGCAGCTGCGTCGGCAGTGATGGCTCCCACCTGTCTCTTCCCCAGTAGAGCCGGTAGCGTGGACTCTCGGGGTGAGACAGGGAGCTCCTCGAGGTGGCGGGCGACAGCATCCTTTTCTGCTCTCCGGGTGTGCCATTCCAGAGAGTGAGGGCAGCTGGTGCAACCATGAATATAATGTAATCGGATGCAAGAAAGCATATTTTGATGGGAAATGCCAATGTTTTAAGCAGGAAAAGAGCTTCCTATCTTGGAGTAGGGTGGGGAGAGAAGATTTCGGGATGCCCATTTTTTTTTTTTTGGTATGGCTATAAAACTGTGAACTTTTGTCCAATCACCCAGCCATGAGGTAGGTTTGATGTGCTGACATTTTAGATGATTGAAATGTAAATGGAAAATGTGGAAGTCTTGGGCAGCAGAAGACTCGCTATGGCACACATTGAATTGAAGAGAAAAACAGCAACAAATAGAAAAATAATACACCCATTCCAGAGAATGAAAAATGAAACAAATGGAAAATGAATAAACAGAAAATGAAACAAATGGGACTTTGGGGAAATGAAAAAATAATTCATTTTCGTACTTGTACCACATGGGTATAACTGTCTTGGGAAAATTCATATATTTCATGTTCATGATGTTTTTCTCAGTTTGCCCTTAATTCTACATCCAAATCTCTTTGTCATACCCTGCACACTGTTGTAAATAATTTCTGCTCCCACATTTCTACAACGAGAAATCTCTGTACTCTCTTTATTCTTTCATGGAGTTTTATTTTATTTTGAAGTGAAATTCAAATATACTCCCCCTCGCACAAAATACCAATCGCAATGCAATGAAACAATGAAGAAACTCACTGATTATAATTTTTAGCATATCATGTATAAGCCTGTGGGACAACAGCTTAAAGAAAAGCTCTCTACCACCCACTTAATTGTCATTTAGCCAAACTGCTCATGCAGCTTTTAATCTTCATTCATAATATGCTTCTGTCCTCATAATTATTTTTGTTCTTCTTTGAACTCTTTCCAAATTTTTAGTGTCTTAATTCCTAGCTGCCAGTAATGGGCATATCCAGGCTGTACTAAGGTACCCCATTACCATCAGATTTTTTTTGTTTTGCCAAACATTTTGCCCTGCAGTGATTTTTCCATTACCCTATATGCATTGCCCTGTAATGCAAGACATGGCTTACACCCTTCATTTCTTTGTGCATTGCTGATTTCCGGGTTTGCCTCCCAAATGAATTTTGGAATATCTCTTTCCAGGTTTACAAATATTTACTATTCTAAATGGAATGACAATTTGCCTTTTCATTTCAGTGTTTCTAATCTCTGCAGTGTTACGGTTTCACTAAAATTCCTGATATATATCTTATCCAATAGGATATAAATGTTCCACTATAAATCTGTTAAATTGCATTAGCACTTATTCAATTTTTAACTATTCCACACACGCAAAGCCTTTTTTACACAGTTCTGTATCATTCCAGCTTGCTCATCTATGTATGTATCCTCAAGCTAGATACTTAACATGGATGCTACCAATAAATATGTACAGTGGAACTTCACACAACAATTGCCCCATATAGCAACAAAATCACATAACAATTAGGGGTTTTTTTTGGGGGGGAGGGGGGATGGTGTCCTGCATAGCAATTTTCCCTATGGAAAAAAACATACAGCAAATTTTCAATGGGAAAAACGACTTAAAAAATATCATGCAGCCCATAGGGAAATTCACTATACAATGCATGTATCATATAGCAATTGTTTCGTACAACAACGAGCCCCATGGAATGGATTAAAATCGTTGTATGAGGTACCACTGTATATTGGTTTCTTGCCTGTATTATCCTATAAATCCAGGTTCAGTTATTGTATTTTTGCATTATAGCTTTAAAAAGTAAATTTTTTGGATGAGAGCTTCCAGATCCCCAAAGCAGCATGGCCAATGGCCATCCTGGCTTTGATGGGGAAATCATGGGAGATATAGTTAAAAACCATCACTTTTCAGTACTGTGTTCAAAATATACAAATACATTCCGGTGTTGAGACTGCCTGTGAGTATAGAAGTCCCATTCATTTCAATAAGGTTCTCCAAGTATCTCAGTGAAAAGACACAAAGGCATGGAGCAAAATCTTGGCAAGTATAGTGCTTTTCAGGCTGAAAGACATTTATGTTTTCCTGCAGCTGGAGATAAGCTCAGCACTCTTCTGCTTCCAACATAAGGGAATTTTTATTTATTTATATTTAAATTTGTTAAGAATTTAAGAATTTGTTATGTTGTGCCATGCACAAAATGAGATCAAACTATAGATTGAAAGACCTAAGGAAGAAGAGTCCTTGTTTTCAGTTGTACTTTACATAAGTCAATCAGTCAGGTGATATGCGAGGATTACAGTTGCCTCTTAGTCTTCTGGAACACACGGCAGTTCCTCCATTAGAGGCAGTCCTTCCTCAACATCCACTGTTTACCTAGCTGTCAGGGTTGTTGAGTTTTTCCATTGATTACTGGACCACCTTTTGTTAAAACTGATTTTTCTTGTTGTTTGTTGTCATCAGGTCATTCAGATGTTTCTTCTTCTTCTTCTGTATCAGAATCTGAATATTGGTGATCATCATGGTGATTAGCCACAAAGACTGTCCTGAGAATATAATGCAGTGGCCTTTCATCTGCCTTCTGCATCACAGCATGACCCACGTACCACTGATCCAGTTCCACAAGTCACTTTTTGGTCCTGAGCCATTTTGGCATACAAAGTCCTCATCAGCTCCAGGCCAGTACTGATGAAGCTGCTGCTCTCCATCAAGATTGATTTAAGTGGGATTTAATCAACTTGGGGACCATCACCCTTCCCTGTGGACTTCAGGACCCAAGGTCATTAACGCCTCGAGGTGGACAGGTTAGTTAATTGCCACCTGACACTCAGCGTTGAATTGCTGGCAGTATGGTCTACTCTATTACCATAGCAGGATAATCTGGCCAGACTCTAACTCAGGTGTATGGCAACTTCAAAAGGGTTTTCAAGGTATATGAGATGTTCAAGGAGTTGTTCTGCATTGCCACCCCAAGGAATTTCCGTCCATGGCTGAGTGGAAATCTGAACCCTCTGTCCACTATCACAGCTGGTCTTTTTACTCTCATTCTAGCTCTCTCTCTCTCTGTTTCTCACAGATATAACAGGACAGGGGAAAGCGGAGGTCATTTTACTCTACAAGAACTTTCCCCCATCCTAGTACCATTTTAGGTCCACCACACCTATTTTCTCTAGCCATCAGAGCCAATGGCTGTAGGGTGCCACAAAGTGTGCATTTACCTTTGCCCATGTGACTCTTAGGAGAATCGTTTAACAATCTTCTTCACCATGTCCTCATTAAATGGGCAATGTCAGAACTGTGATGGCTTTCTTTTTAAAATACTTATCAATGTGCAGTAACATACAATATGTCTGCTTTTAAACAGGAAAGATTCTGCTGTAAGGCTGAATTCTTCATCACACACCCTCCACACACACACTTCAGAGCAAGAGAGAGAGATGGATTGTTTCCTGTTTCACCCATTAACTCTGAATCCTGCAATAATTAGACAAAGTAAAATGAATATTAACTTATGCTTAACTGCCTTTCCAGCATGTTACCCTGCTTTGACCTAGTACTGCTAAACCAATTTTTTTTAACTTTATGGATTTAAATAATCCTTTGCTCTAAAACACCCTCTACCCCCTCAGCTACTTAACCACAGGCCCGACTGCCCTAAATCCTTTTCTTATACTTTGTAGCTTTTTAAGCAAGCCCCCTCTTTAAGTAGACATAATCCCTTCTCTGTAGAAAACATGAAAGACCTTGAACAAATCAAGATTTCTCCATGGAGAATTCAGCTAATCCTGTGCTTAGCTCCTAACAAGGAAATCCATCTCTCCACCAAGCACCCCATTACTAGGACTAATGCCTGAGTTGAATAACAAGCAATTTATTGTGCTTTAATTGTAACATTGCTATGTCACATGGAAAACTTGAGAGAGGAATGTGACTAGGCTTTGCTGGGAGAGACAGGTGACACCCTTTCATTGTTGTTAGCAAATTCTGTGTTTTAAAGGCAAGGTAAATTAACTATTAATAGGGGCTGCACACACGATTAGGATTAGATGACACAGCCGTGATACAGCTCTGTTGATTTGATTGCCGGCAGAAGAGATTAACTTTTATTTAAAAAATTGCTTTCTGTATATGTATACAGTTTAGATAATTGTTTTGCTTTCTGTGTTTTGAGGGAAGGGACTCAGATCTCGTGGCTGTACAGTATACTGCAGGAGAAAACAGGATAATAGCAAGTGGTGTAATTAAAAATTGACCCAAGCATCCTGTGGTAAAAATAATAATTTTGTATCAGAAATTATTCTGGTTTGAAAGCATTTTTGCTGGAGAAACACCACTCAGGGTACGCCAGAATGAGGCTCCTTTCATGTCCCCAAGAGCTGGGACAGAGATGGGCCCTCAATCCATCTTGCAGTACCCAGGTCTCCAACTGCCAACTTGCCGACCTGAGTTGTGAATTCGATCCTGACTGGAATCAAGGTTGACTCAGCCTTCCATCCTTCTGAAGTCAGTAAAACAAGTACCCAGCATGTTGAGGGCAAAATGCTAATTAACTTGTGAACCGCCCAGAGAGTGCACTAAGCGCTATGTGTACTAAGTGTAATTGCTATTGCTAATTGTTTACCATAACAGATGCAGCTTAGATGAGTGTGCCCCTTGATCCCTGTCAGGACCAAACTCACCAGGTCAACAGTTTTGGTTGCAGTACAGCAGCTTAACCACTGTGCTACCAGGACTCTTTAAGCATGCAGAAATCAGCATGCAGAACCAGTGGTCATAAATATAGGTGTGACTTAGGAAGAGCCACTGGTGAAGTCAAAAGGGATTGTCATGAGAATAACTCTGCCTTGATGAACTGGTGTTCCTGAACAAAATGCAGAACTACTCCTGCCATGCTGTTCAGACCGTCTTGCAGCCCCTTGCTCTGCTTTTTATTGAAAAGTGTGTCATCATTATGATGAGGACATCATTACTTTGTTCTTCTGATAGCAAAAGCACTTAAACTTATATACCGCCCCATAGTGCTTAGTGCTCTCTCTGGGCAGTTCATAAGTTAATTAGCATTTTGTCCCCAACATGCTGGGTACTCATTTTACTGTCCTGGGAAGGGGGGAAGGCTGAATCAGTTGCAGTTCAGTAGTTTAACCACTGTGCTACCATTGATGAGTTATATTACATTTGAATTTTTCACAGATGACCTGAGTGATGTTTTGTAGTTCAGCTACTGGGTTCCTGTGCTCCTGCTTCACTCTTGGCATTAGGGAGGAGTAGGTGCATTGAGAATGCAAGCGCGGCGCCAAAATGGCCGCCGCGCCCTTTGCGGGCTCCCCCCCACAGGACAGAGAATCCGGGTAGTTAGGGGCGTGGCCAGCTCCCTTATAAAAGGGGTGGCCACGAGGCAGCCGAGCTGCCATTTTACCTCAGCGACGGAGCGGAGAAGTCTTTTCCCCTGTGTCTCCGTCGCTCTTGAGCCTACCGGGAAGCCTTTTGGGTAGCGATTCTGCCTTGCCGGCTTCCCTTTGCTTCGGTGGAAATGCCTTCGAAGAAGAAGGCAGCTCCGAGTGCAGCTCGCGCGGTTAGGAGGCGCAACCCAGGTCGGAGGACCGCGGTGCTGCCTCCTCAGCTGCCGCCTTTGCTCGCCCCTGCCGGGACCGGCGGAATGGGGTCTATTGCCCCTTCGCCCGGAGTGGGCAACCAGAGTGCGGGCGCGGAAGGGGTTCCGGCCCACGGCCCGCGAGCGGTGGACACCGCTCCTCCACCTGCTTTCGGGTCCTGGGTACAGGGGCCTGTACCCACGCATGGACCAGGCGGGCCAGCCGGCCCTTCGCCCCAGGTTAACGTGGAAGTCAGGCGGGGGCCCCCCCTCCTTTGGGGTTCCTTTTGAGGCGCTGTCTTCAGGAGGACAACAGCCGACAGGGAGGGTTGAGCTGCTGCAGGCGCGTGGCGCGGTTTCGGCCACTGCCTCGCAGCTCCCCAGCCAGCGGCCAGGTGCAGGTTCTCCGGGGATGAGCTCTACGTCGGTCGTGAGCTCCGACGCCCCCAGTGGGCCGGAACCCCCGGTGGGGGCGGCCCGCGGGGGTGCAGCATGTGAGTATACGGTGTAAGCGAGTACATCCACACACATTCCCAATATGGGGGGGGGGGGCTTTCCAATCGCTTTGGCCTCGCGCGGGTGGTGCGGCGGTGCACCCGCTGACGCCTCACCCGGCGATGACAGCTAACACCCAGGGCCCCGTGGTGGGGGGTGTTCCCTACCCTTAGGGGAATGTTTTGGGTGGCCGGGTTGGTCCAAGCCCCTATTCCATACCGATGAGTGACCACTTGCCACAGGCCGCCAGAGAGTAAATTTGGCGGGGGGAGTACGTGGATATCTTCTCATTCCTAAACAGTGTGCCCACCAAGGAGAGAGGGAGGGGCAGAATGAGAAGGATAGTGGCAGGCACGTTGTCGCAAGCCACCAAGTATGTGGGCCAAATGGTTGCCGGCCTGCATCGTATGCATGGCGGTGTACCTTAGGGCATGGCCGGATTTGGCAATTCCGATGGTCCAGTATTTGGACAACGCCTACCGGGCGATGATTTACTTTCCGGGCCCAGCGTGGTTGGCTTGTGACGAGGGATGCCGTAGGCGGATTTCCCCGCACCCCGAGATTAGGCAGGATGAGCCAGGCCAGAGGCTGTGGCTTTTGTACGTGACGCCCACGCGCCCTGCACCCGGGGAGATATACCATTGTGGGCATGCGGTTCAGCGGGCGGCCCCAGCACAGGTCACCTGCCAGGGGGCGGGGCGGGGGGTTCCAGCCCGCCGGCTGTGCTGGACTTTTTGTCCAATGGCTCCTCTAAGGGGAAGACTTGCAAATACAGACAGGAGTGTCCCACCTGTGTTGGGCCCCATGCGGCCTCTGCCTGTCCCAGGCCTAGAAGGATGCGGGGCAGAGGGTGGGGCAGACAGGGGGCTAGCAAGACTGCCGCAGATGGATCTAGTTCACCGAAGGGCTCCCTCCCCATTTAGGGTGGACATGTTGGAGCGTTGGCTCACATGGTGCCTGAAGGGTGAGGATGCGGGTATCCTTCAGGGTTCTAGACAGGGGTTCCGGATCCCTTTCATGGGTAATAGGTTCCCTCAGGATGCCCCCAATCTTTTATCCCTTAAGGGGAGGGAGGAGGTGGCTGCTGCCAGCTTTGACGAAAGGGTCTATGCGGGCAGGGTCGTTGGCATTGTCCCGCACCCCCGTCCTGGGGAGCATATTGTTCAATAATGCCATGCCTTTTGGCTATTCCTTTGGGGCTCGGTATTCGAGCGTTTCACCATTTTCCTAGATTGCGCTTTTGTCCGCAGGTCAGGGTCCCGGTCTGTAGCCCATTCCCTGGATGGTTTTATTCGGGGCTGAACGGGGCTGGGACACGTACCCACGTCTCCTCATCACATTTCAGACGCTAATGGAGGAACTTGGTGTCCCTTTAGCGCCCGAAAAGACCGAGGGCCCATCTCCACAGCTAGTATTCCTGGGGTGGAGAGTAACACGATAGCGCAGGATTCTAGGTTGCAGCAGGATAAGGTGTCAAGGCTAGTGGCCCTTGTCTCGGTCTTGCTGGCCGGGCGCATGGCATCACTGAGGTAACTTCTGGTGCTACATGGTCACCCAGTTTCGCTGGCAGGGTCGTCGCACCGGGCAGGGCATTTGCTCTGCGCTGGTGCGACGCCATGGCGGGATTATCCAGGCCCCATCACAGGCTCAGATTTACCCAGGGTATCGGGGCAGACGTGCTTGTCTGGCCATAGATCCAGAGGTAGTTCAACGGGGTGTCATTTTGGGGTCTGATTTCCTGGCTCCCCCTTGCTTTCAGATGCGGTCCGATGCCTCATGATTCCTGGGTTTCTGGGATGTACTTCAATTGGAAGTGGGCCTATGGTGGGTGGCCACCATCCTGGGCAGGCAAAGGGTTGCCTGCATGGTCTCACGTATCTGGAATGTTTCCCTATCCTGGGTGCTTTGATGCTATGGGGCAAGAGGTGGGCCAACTCGGTTGTGCAACTTGGGCATGGCAACGCGGCTGTTCCGCATCGTCACTGCACAGGATTCCAAATCGCCCGGGGTTATGGAGCTAGTTAGTTGGTTTGTGTTATGCAACCTGTGCCTCAACGTTCCCTTCAGGGCCAGGCATGTCCCAAGGGTTGATAATGACATTGCCGCTGCTTTGTCCCGCCTGCAGATCTCCCGGTTCCGTGCCTCGGCCCCCGGATGCGGAGGAATTTCCCTCGCCACTCCCGGATGTGAGATGGACCGTTGGCAAGGAGAGGTGAACCGGGCGATTGGCCTGTCACTAGCGCCATGCATGAGTAAGGCGTATCACCACGCATTTAGTTCCTTTAGAGTATTATGTACCCGATTCTGACTGCCAGGAACCTGGCCTTTTCCAGTAGCCCATGTTCTGCGGTTCACGATTTACCTGTATCCCCAGGGCCTTGCACCACGCACCATAGCATCTCAGCTGTCGGGTTGGCTTTTATGGCCAAGGTGGGAGGTCGTGTGGACAGCACCAATGACTTCCGGGTGAGACATGTTGGGAGGGGTGGGTGCGCGTGCCCGGGCGTTTCCCGGGCGACCGCCACCCCATTTACCCAGAGGGTTTTTGACCCAGTTGGCCCGGGGCTGGCCTGGCCTCTGTTTTGATAGATGAGGCAGCCCACTTCATGCGGCTACAACGGTGGCCTTTTTTGGAGTCCTCCGCGTCGGCGAGTTTGAGATGCTGAGTAAGGCGGATGCAAGAGTTTCCCAGGGTTTTTACCCAAGTGGCCCGGGGCTGGCCTGGCCTCAGTTTTAAGAAAGGAGGCAGCCCATTTTATGCGGCTACAACGGTGGCCTTTTTGGAGCCCTCCGCGTCGGCGAGCTTGAGATGCTGAGTAAGGCGGATGCAAGATTTTCCCAGGGTTTTTACCCAATTGGCCCGGGGCTGGCCTGGCCTCTGTTTTGGAAATGAGGCAGCCCACTTCATGCGGCTACAACGGTGGCCTTTTTGGAGCGCTCCGCGACAGCGAGCTTGAGATGCTGTATAAGGCGGATGCAGGTGTAGGGCACTGGAACTCGAAGATGTCTATATTGCCAAAGACTGGGCCCAGTTGAGGATACGCTCCTCTAAAACAGATCAGCATGGCGTAGGCAGTGGTGTAAGACTGCTACGGTGTTCTTTGGCAGACATCTGTCCGGTTGGTGCCCTACAGGAATTCCTGGCACTGCGTGGCAGGCACCACGGCCCGTTTTTCTGTCACCAAGATGGGTCTCCCCTTACTAAATTTCAGTTTTGGAAGGTGACAGCCAGAGCCCTCACCAGGGTGGGCCTACCAGGTGCCCGTTATGGCACACATTCATTCCGTATGGGTGCAGCCGCTACAGCAGCTGCTTTTGGGTACTCTGGGGCTGACATACGCAGCATGGGGAGGTGGGGCTCGCAATGTTTTCAGTTTTATGTGCGCCCACTCCTGCCATGAGTACCAATCCAGTCACCTTACCGCCTTTTTTCTCAATTTTCTTGCAGACCCTGGGTGTCGTATTACACCGGTGACAGTATGGCTGGTGGGCCACAGCTATGTGCACAGGGCAGCGCGTTACGCTGCGGCGACAGAGTGGACCCCGACTGGGACTGGGTGAACACGCCAGTCTCGCATGGCATGGTAAGCCTGGGATGTCATGGCGGGGGCTGCGGCCTTTCCCTTTTCTGGCCTGAGTGCTGACCCGCCTGACATTCTCATCATCTACCTTGGGGGCAATGATTTGTGCCAGGTCACCGGCTTATCGCTCAAGCATGCGATTTGCGAGGACCTCGCCTACTTGCATTATGTCTGGCCTGCCACAACCCTAGTTTGGTGGACATTATCCCGCGCCTTTCTATAGAGGGGGCGTTCACCTCCTGGCCCTTGACCGCGCTAGGCGCACGATCAACGGGGCGGTGGCGCGGTTTCTTGCTGACAGGGTTTGGGGACGGGTCAGTCATCACCCCGATATCAGTCTACAAAATTATGACTTGTACGCAGGGGATGGGGTCCATCTGTCGCGAGGAGGTATGGACCTCCTGTTAAGTGATTGGCGAGCAGGCCTGTTGACCGAGCTGACGGTCTGGGTGGGGGCGTCAGGTCTTCTTTGAAGCCCCTCCGTGTGGCGGGTAGCACTGGTAAGGTAAACAGTATGACCCACAAGTATCCGGCAGGTTCGCAATTGACTGGACAACACTAGACAGGAATAAATTAGTTAAACGTTGTCCGGTCAACGACGAATCAGGCGATGGGGTGATGACGATTGCTAACCAGCATGCATCACCCCTGTGATTTCACGGATACGCGTCAGAGGGTGGGGTCATGAGTTAGTTATTGACTACGGTCAACAATTTGTTTGTTGTCAACAAACAAATTGATACAAATTGATACATTGTAACCAATTGCCGTTGGCAATTTTGGGGTGGTACCTTACCAGTGTTACTTCGGCCTGCTTGCCTTAGGAATTATGATTGGTCGTTTTACCAATACAAATTTATAATTCGGACTAGGGCATTGAATCAATAAATGTGGCCCTTTGCTGTTATCCACTTTCAATGTTGTCTGTGTCCGTTATTGGGGGGGTGCGCCTGCAAAGAGGTATGCCCAAAGGGCCTGTATGATTTAAAGGACAGCACCATCAGTCTGTACAAAATTGGATGCAACCGCTTAAGAGTAGCAAAATTTGGCTGTAAAATACAATATGCAAGCTTGTGTTATGGGTTTTTGGAGGGCATTGGCAGTAGTAAACCAATTTGGTGCCTATTGTCTAAAGAGGGATGGAAAGTAAAGGAAAATAATATCTCTGGAGAAAAGGGCTTATTGGCACAGTGCAAAGAGCATTGATTATATTTCTCTCTCCCTATCCTCCCCCTCTTTTGCCCACTAGGAACTCTTATGGAAGCTAATTTTTTGCTGTTACCTTTCAAGATCCAGAAAAGCAACATTAAATAATAATAATAATAATTTTGTGTCAGAAATTATTCTGGGTAGAAAGGATTTTTGTGGAAGAAACTCTGCTCAGGGAACACCCAAATGGGGCTACTTTCATGTCCCCAAGAGCTGGGACAGAGACGGGTGCTCAATCCGTCATGCAGTACCTGGGTCTCAAACTGCCAACTTACCAGCCTTCCAGCTAACAAGGCAAGATTCTTAACCACTGAGCCACCAAGGCTCCGGTACATTAAATCATGAAGTGAGGGTTGTGGGGAAGCATTAAAGACCAAGCAGTAGAAATTATGTGCCTTAGGCTAATATAGTGCAATATTTTAATTCCCATATCTATGGTGAAATTTCCTGGGAGACAGTCGCCTGCACATCTCCTCTTAATAACTTAAGTGTAAAGACCTCATTGGCTCTTTCTCCTCTCACCCCCTCCATTTTCTTGCAGGGATAAGAAGCACCTCCTAGTAGAAGTGAGGATTAATGGGCTGTAGTTTTACAGGAGCTCCACTAGATGATGGTATAAATCTTCATAATGAGCAAGTTGAGAGTGGGCAGCTTAAGCAGGAGTTCACAAACCGTGAGCCTACACAAGCTGTGACATATTGAACCAGATCCTCCCTGCGCTGCACCATTAAAAGTCTAGACCGCACAGTTCTGTCAGCCATGCAGATGTAAGCGGCAAATGGCAACATCATAATCTATTACAGACTAAAACCATAGAAAATGAACCAAGTAGATGACTTGCTTGATTTAAACATCAAATAAAGACTGTGCTTGATTTATCCCACAAATTAGAATGGGCTGACGTCAATTCATTTGTTAAAACTGGCTTGTTAAATTGAGAGTAATTGTATAATTAGCTTTAGATTCATTATGGGATAACATAACCATTTACATAGAACTGAAATGGAAAATTAGAGCAGGGCTGTTGGTGCACCTTTGGCTAGCAGACACCAAATGACTTTGGGTAGCAGATTACCTACCATCAGGGAATGGTAGTGCAGAAAACATATGGCCTTGGTGGGTGGGGACAGGAGGAGAGAAGAGAGCTCTGTGGTAGACTGAAAGCTCAGATTGCACATAATGACAGCGGACCAAGACTTGGGAAGGTCATTATTTCCCAGAGCTTCAGTTTTTTATTTTTAAAAAGGTATTTCTGAGATTTTCAGCTCACCAATGTCTTTAAAGTCACTTTCACCAAGCTGTTGCCTGTCAGATGTCTTAGACTATAGGTTCCATCATCCTTCGTGATGGTTGTGGATTACAGGAGCTGTAGTCTATCAAAACTGGAGGATGCCATGAAATGCTGCACTTGGGACTTTTCATCGTCCCTTTTTTACATAGCTCAAAGAAAACAAAGCCAGCAATTGAAAAACCCAAAGAGGTCATAGTACAGTGCACCTTTCCCTGCACATACCCTCTCCATGTAAACAATATTTCGAACAGTAACATTCATTTCAGGGAGGATGCAGACTACAAGGACGTGAGGAAGGAGAGACATCCACACCTTTTCATCCTTTATGTTGTGCCTCAGTTTCTTGGCCAACCCAGTGCCCTTTAGATGTCCTGGACAACAATTTCCTCCATTTCCAGAAGAGCAAGTGTGTGTGTGTGTGTGTGTGTGTGTGTGTGTGTGTGTGTGTGTGTGTGTGTGTGTGTGTGTGTGTGTGTGTGTGTGTGTGTGTGTGAGAGAGAGAGAGAGAGAGAGAGAGAGAGAGAGAGAGAGAGAGAGAGAGAGAGAGAGAGAGAGAGAGTCATGTTAAAAGATCTGGCTCTGTGACTGTCATAATTTATTTGGGCAAGTCGATGAATGAGAAAAAGTACTGATAAGCTTAGAAAGCTTTACTTGTTAATCACTTTAGCTATATTGTAGGCATTTCAGAAGATACTACGGTGTCTTAGTGGTTGAGACACTGAACTTGATGACTGGAAGGTTGGCAGGTCAGCAGTTCGAGACCTGAGTGCTGCATGATGGAGTGAGATTCTGTCTCTGTCCCAGCTCCTGTCAACCTAACAGTTTGAAAGCAAGAAATTGCAAGTAGATAAAAAGGTACTGCTTTGGTAGGAAGGTAAACAGCATTCCATGCACTCCGGTGTCTAGTCATGCCTGCCACATGTTGAAGGACAGTGCTGGCTCTTTGGCTATAAACAGAGATGAGCACTGAACCCTAGAGTCGGATACAACTGGCTTTCGAGCAAGGGCAACCTTTATCTTTACCTAGGCATTTCAGATATAATTATCTAAATTTGGCTCTAGCCAGTTCATTGCCTATAGTGGACAATTTCATCCTCAACTAATGGTGTCATTCCTACACCTATTCCTAATATCATCAATTTCCCCTCCCAAGATAGACTTCAAGCAAACTGCCTTACCCTTTTGCATGGAAGGCCCAGCTCTGTAAAGACGAAGTGGATTGTACTTGCCTGGAAACAACACTCTGAGGGAAACAATTTGTAAGCTTTTGCAGTACTAATATTTTTAAAATACTAAAGGTTAATGAAAAAGTTTATTTTTTTTAAAAGTCGGCATACCTAGTTGAAATGAAACATTCAATAGCTAACAGAAAGACAGGAACAAATCTAGATAAGATTCATTTTAAAATCAATACAAGAGAGTGAAAATCAGCAAGTCTTGCTTTCCCCATTCATAATCCATAGAATCTAGCAAAAACTGGGACAAAAGCTTATCAAAACATCTTCAATAAACACTGAATAAACAGAAGCCTGGATGGATTCCTGAGACAGTAAGTGTGATGGCTTCTGCTAGAGAAAATGCCCCAAACAGAGCTATGACAGCTCAGGTTTATGCCTGAATTCTTAAAAAACACTAGAAAGGGGCATATGTCATGCTTGCAAATTTTGCAGGTGAAAATAGAGCCATATGCAAATTTGTAAGTGGTGTTGCTGAGCAAGTGAAGGTCATCAAGCCTTTGGCAAGGCAGCAGGGTGGGGGTGGGGATGGATAAGGCTAGGCAATATAGTTGAGGATATCACTAGGCATCCCAATGGTTGTGGTCAAATGTAAATGTTATAATGATAAAGAACATGAAAAACAGCAGTATGTTATGCAGAGGAAACTGGTGGCCTACTATTTCTGCCTAGACTCTGAGATCACCATCTCAGCCCACCTGATCTCTTAAAATGACCCTCGAGGCTATGTGCCTCATGCCTGCTAACTTTATGGCAAGAACAAACATTCTTAAGGGTACACAAGAGCAAAAACAAATTAAAAGATAGAGGAAGGAGCTTACTAAACATGGAAAAACATTAAAGGAGGATATGGCTGAGGAACCCAACCTCACCTATGTCACTGAGGACTCTGAATAGGCTGAGGGTCTGAGTGCCTAAATGCAACATGCCCAAGTGGGTGCTGCTGTTGGAAAACAACACATTGTGTGAATGTGGAGATATACAAAATTTGGCTTATTTGCTGGTTTGCCGATTACTCCCAGAAACATGTACTGATAAGGATTTGGGTTTGGCCAAAAACAAAGAAGTGGCTTCATTCTGGCAGTTTAAAGTTTAACCTGGACATGAAAGAACAAGAAGCTCTTAAAACAGTCTTGCTCATTCTGTTGAATAAAATACATTGCCCTTTTAAATGTCCTGCCACCATGTGAATTTCATTTGGTAGAAATCAGGGAGGATAAGTACATAAGGCAATTAGAGGAGCTATACTGAATCAGACTGCTGGTTTATTTCTTCTAGCATTGCGTTCCCACTGGAGCCAGCCAGAAGATTTCAGATAGTATGGCCATTATTCCATTACCAAAAAGGAGAATGGATACCTTAAAAAATGAGGACATGGAGGAGAAAGAACACCAAGAAGGAGGACATTCTTCACAAAAAAAGGAGGATATTTTTGCATTAAATTTGCATATGTAATTTGAACTAATATATGCAAATCTCATTTCAGTTCAACATTATGATTATAATTTGAATGAAAATACACCATTGCTCACTATATTGCACAAGACTGTGGCTAGGTAAACACCCAGGGATACAGCTTTGAGGATCAAGAAAAATAATATTGACGTAAAATCAAGATAAGGGTTGCAAAAAGCCTTTGCTACTATTCCTGCTGCTTTTCAAGAGTGCAAGAGTGAGGTTGGTTGGGAACAGAGTATCGAAGGTCATGCAGACATAAGCAGGATTTTTTGTCATGCTAATGAAACTCTCCCTTGTGACCTTTCTCTTGCTATGTAGACATAAATTGGCCTTAACAATTGCACCATTCTCATTAATGCAGATTCTGTTTCTGTTGTAGAGTCAACTCCATTCATCATTTTCTGTTTTCATTTAGGTACTCAGTATTCAGCCCATGAATAATCCAAGATGGAACATGAACACATGTAGAGAGGTGGGGATAGTTATGTATGGTTATTTATTTAACAAAAAATGGTTATTTAGCCAACCTCGGTGGTTTAAAAAAGGAGAGAGATCAAAATGATCAAAACAAGGCAAAAGCATGCCGCACATCTTTTGCTAGCTAATGGACCTTAATTTCCCCCTTTCCCTCATCTACAATAATCTTGGTAATGTTTCCATGAAGGACACATTATGATAATTTGGTGGTTTCCCAATCCTTGGTTTACTTGGAGGATGGTAAAAGGGGAGCCAGAAATTTACTGTGCATAAGGCTGTGATGCTTGGCAAGTAGTTCATCAATTTTTACAATCCCCAGCAGCAGGGTAAAATAAAGAGAAATTCTCCCAACTTGACATCGGAAATGTTCCCAGACTTCAAAGCCATTTCAGCTGCACAGGTAGCTCCATTTATTGAAAGCAAGAAGAAAGGTAGAGAGAAATCTAGAAGTGAAGGGCTTTACATCAGGGACATGGCAGAACAGAGCATGAAAGAGATGAAATCTCTATTGGTAGACCAGGACTGAAATCGTCAAAGAAACTGCGTGGCAGAGTGGGGCATGTTGAATGGAAGCTGCTTAATGTAAAAAATACCCTCCCTCCCTCCTCCTTTCTTTCTTTCTTTCTTTCTTTCTTTCCTTCCTCTCTCTCTTTCTCTCTCTCTAAAGGAAAAGCCAGCATAATTCAGTTCCTAATATGTTGGGCTAGGAGTGAGGAGAGCCAGGTTTTAATTCCCACTGAGTCCTGTAGCTCATTGAGTGAACTTGAGGTCAAGTCAATCTCTTACCTTAACCTATTCCTCCCCCCCCCCCCCTAGGGGGGAGGAATGTGAAAAAAATCTTCTTGGGTGAATGGTGAATTAAAGTTAAGGGAGTGGTGAATGTCTGCAGGGTAGGATCCCTACATGCTTAAAGGAGGCAATAGTAAGAAGAGCAATGAAAAACCTCCTCTTTGAATCCTACTTTTCTGGGCAACTATTGGCCAATCTCAAATATGCCAATTCTAGTCAAGGTACTGAAGAGTGTGGTGGTTTCTTAGGTGTATGTGTGTATGCATGTGCATGCATGTGAGTGCGTACACACACACACACACACTGTATGTGTGTGTGTATATGGCGTGGGCTGGATTATTAGGCAACATGGGTGGACCCAGGCCATGGCCTGTAGTTTGGGCACCCCTGGCTAGAGTGCTTTTACTTCTAAAAATTAATAAAAATAACTTAAAGAAACCAAAATCTTGTCAAGGCTATATGCAAACAATTAGTGAACCACATCACTTTTTTTTAAAAAAATTAAAAGTATTAAAAAGTCAAGAACAGGAAAAAGCATACAGTGGGATCAAAAGTTTAGGAAGACAGACAGAGAGACAGACAGATAGATGATAGACAAACACAGATTTCTCTGCTAAATAGCAAAATGTAAATGATAATCTTATCCTATAAGGAAGGGATGTGGCCATGCGTGTGTGGAATGCGTGTCCAGCCTATCCTGTAAGGCACCGTTTACACCTTATGTCCCAGACATCATCCCCGCAAGGGTCTGGGAGCCGAGAGTGGGACCAACACCCCATGAACGCGGACAAAAAAACCTACAAATCCCAGCATCCTCCATGCTGTGGCACGCCTCAGCCAACCCCTGATGAATCCTTGTCTGGCACCTTTGCATTTCCCCTCTGCTGTTTTGAATCAGCCCTCAAAACAGTGGAGGGGAAAATGCAGAGGCGGCAGCCAGCGATCCGCCAGGGAGAGCCCCTTCCCTGACGGATCCCTGTCTGGTGCCTTTGCATTTCCCCTCCACTGTTTTGAGCCAGCCCACGAATCAGTGGACGGAAAGATGGAGAGGCAGCAGCCAGCGATCTGCCAGGGAGAGCCCCTTCCCTGACGGATCCCTGTCTGGTGCCTTTGCATCGAAACAGCCTGAGGGAAAAATGCAGAGGCGGCAGTCAGGAAGGCTCTCTCCCTGCCGGATCCCTTCCTTCTGACAGCCTGCTATCCATCCGGCGACGTGTGTCCCCGGTCGGAAAGAGCAGCCTGGCAGTCACCTTCCCTCTCCGCAGGGCCCAAGTGACCCGAACGGCGAAGCCAGGTAGCAATTACCAGTAACTTATAAAAGCTTGAAGGTAATGTATTATCTCAGTTCTCTAATTCCTTTCCTCTCATCCTTTCAGGATTTTCTCAACATATGACTCTTATCTAATGCTGATATGGTGAACCCCTTTATATGAAAACTGATTAGAAGGCTGTTTTTCTGTCTGCTAGTTCAGTCAGTAGCTCAAGGTCATCTGAAAATTGAGGATTTTGGATTTATAAATATCTCTGATGGAGCTGTGCATCTTTACAGTAGAAGGTTAAGACATCAAACCCCAGGAGGGATTCTCTTCTTTGAAAATGACATTTGGCTTCAAGATTTGCTTGAATTTCTTTGCAGTAACAACTTGGGATTTAACTATAGTATATTTCATAGAATTTTGTAGAACCAGAAATTGCTTTATTTCCTTGCATAAATAACACAGATCTCTTGTACATTCCACATCTCTTTCTTTAAGCTACAGGAATTGGAGCAGATCGGAGACCCCAGAGTACATATACTTGATTAAAGGTGCTTTGTGCAGTGGGAATACTAAAGCCTAAACATTTTATAGTCTTCTCTCATTAAAAATCACCTTTAGGGAAAAAAAATTCCATAACAATCCAGAAACCATGTTCTTTCTCCTGTACCATCAAATGGCATCTTATAACCACCAAGCAATTTTTTAATATCCCCTGGACTCCACTATATGATGCCAAGGCTCAGGCGCTGTCAAGGAAAAAGAGCCTACTGTCATATTTAAAAGCCGTTATTGGGACAGGTTTTACAGGCAGTGGACTAAGACAATTCAGAAACAATTGCTTATGTGATAGTTTGAGGATTTGTCCCTGTCAAACAGTTAATATTGCTCTAATACATGAAGTAGGCTGTATAAGACGACAATAATGAAAAATGTCAGGAAAGACAATATCAATTGTTATTCAACATCCACATCAAAAGATTACTTTTTTGTCAGTAGCTTTCAGAAAATGTATTTTCCATCAGATCTGATTGTGTTCCTCTTTGAAGTGCTCCATCCTCCCGGTAGATTTAATGTGACATCCAGGCACTTTTTAGTCCCTGGGCCTCTGAGGCGATTCAAAGAGGCACAACAAGCCATCACAGGTTTATCCTCAAAGGCCGACACTGTCTGTCTGATTTATTGTAACTTTAAGAATCATCTCCAGTAAAGCATGAGCCTTCCTTACCCATCCGCAGCTCTAGACTTTTATCAGTTCATTGGTATGCAGACTGTACAATCTTGGAACTGAGAGCCCTATAGCCACTCATGGAAAATGCATTACCTGCTACTAATCCTTTTTATCTGTAAAGTCTGTATTTTTTATGTATAAGTCATTTTGGGTTATCATAAAATATACATAATTCTCACTTCTCCCCCGCTTTCCCCTCCTTGCCCCCCCCCCAAAAAAAAAAGAAAGAAAGAAAAGAAAAGAGAAAAGAGAGAGAGACAAAAATGAAAATGGAATGTATAATAAGTTATGCGCTCATAGCGACCTTATCACCAAGGTTTCTAAATAAACAGCTCTCTTTATGTAAACACGGAGAGATGTAAAACAATGATTACTTCCAATAGGAAATAGAAGGGGTTTTCAGGTTTTGTTGTTGCTCCTTGTTTCAAAGTGAAAGGCTCAAACAAATCACTGGGTTGGGGAAGCAACTTTATTTTATACCTCAGTGGTCTGTGGGGCCTAACAATTGCAAGGCTAAATGATGTTTCACACTTTACACAATACAGAAATAGAGCAAAGCAGTGTTCTGATGAGTATTCAACAAATTTCTCAACGATTTTCTGAATCTGGCCATGCTAAGAATCCCTGCTGAGACATACTACATCACTGGGATTTCCCAGGTCCCTGTGGATATGAGTTTTGTTTTAACTTTTATATTTCCATTTTCCCTTGCTTCTTCTGTGTAGAAAACCACCAAATTCTGCACTGGGTAGTTCTGCATTTGGGGAATTCTGTGCAAGAAAATATGCCATTCTGCACAGAAATTGTCACTGGTCAGCATGATGTTCCTTCTACCATTTCTATGTGGACACTGTACAGGAAAGATGTTGGTATTTCTTCATCTGAGGCAGGGGTCAGCAGACTTAGTTCTCCAGGTGTTCTTGGACTTCACTTACCAGAAGCCCAAGTCAGTACACCTTCTGGGAATTGAAGTCCAAGAACATTTGGAGAGCCAAGTTTGCTGACTCCTGATCTAAGGGAATCCTGTTTAGGAAGCATGTCCTGGTGTTTCTTCTGTCTTTTCCTAGTGAATTATGCACAGGACATGTGCCATCTTGTCCACAAATTGTAGTGACATTATTTCCAGGAAGAAAACAAATGTGATTTTGTGTGAGCTTTCTTGGGGAAAGCATCTAACCACAGAGAAATCTTGATGTGAGGAGAAAATGTATATTCCCCCAGATTCTAAGTTTCTATCTGTGAGTGATAGCTTCAGAATACACATCCCTATTTTACAATTTCTCCTCCAGTCTGTCTCCTGACTGGGTTTTCAGCCATTCAAAATTAATGATTTTATTATCTGAAAGTATGACAAGAAGTGACACAACATGAGAACTCCTTTGCCAATATAGGTATATAAGCAGAAATTTCACTACCCTGTTTTACTAAAGTAAGTAAATAGATAAAAACTGTATCCAACAGTTTCAGTAACTAGCATGACTAGATCTACAGTGTGAGAGGGCTCCTGTATCTACATGAAGACTACACATTGGGATGCTGGAGACATTTGCTAACTATTGCAAATGCTTTTTCAGAACCTGCATCTGCAAACTTCACAGTAGTGAGGAATGATCCTCGTAAAAAGGAAGGTGGCAGATTGAATACTCTGAAAGCCCTCTATAGTCTCAGTAAACAAATATACCAGTTCTTCTAATCTGAACAATAAAACCAAGTGCCTCAGGTGCAGTTCACCTTGAATTAGGAAGGTATAAAATTATTAACCCCTAATGGACATGCTTAGAGGGGAGTACTTGGGCCCCTGACTCTCTGCCCTCAAGTTCTTCTTCATGGTTTCAATGTTGGATCCGAAGAGGTGAGGCACCTGCTCACAGGTAGACTCTGTACATGAGCAAGACCCTTAGAACATGTCAGTTATTGTTTGGGTTTACAGTCAAAGTGCTAGTAAGACCTCTCTCTTCTCCAGCACTTGCACTGAAACTGTGAATAAGGTGACCAGTGGTGGAAGGCAGTTAAGGACTCCTCCAAGCATACTCACAGTATTAATATATAACAGTTGACTAAGGCTTTAGTTGTACCTTGCATTATGTTTTTCTAAATCCCTTTGTTTGGGGTACACAGAAAGGGCCTCCTCAATGATTGTGGTATTTTTGAACCACAATTGGGCATACCCTGGTAACGGCAACCTTATGTTGCTGGTTAATTTTTCTCATACCAGGTCAGGCAAAAGGAACTGTTGAATGAACTCACCGAAAGGTGCCTCCATTGCAGGCGCACCCCCCCAATAACGGACACAGACAACATTGAAAGTGGATAACAGCATCGGGCCACATTTATTGATTCAATGCCCTAGTCCGAATTATAAATTTGTATTGGTAAAACGACCAATCATAATTCTTAAGGCAAGCAGGCCGACGTAACACTGGTAAGGTACCACCCAAAATTGCCAACGGCAGTTGGCTACAATGTATCAATTTGTATCAATTTGTTTGTTGACAACAAACAAATTGTTGACCGTAGTCAATATCTAACTCATGACCCCACCCTCTGACGCGTATCCGTGAAATCACGGGGTGATGCATGCTGGTTAGCTATCGTCATCACCCCGTCGCCTGGTTCATCGTTGACCGGACAACGTTTAACTAATTTATTCCTGTCTAGTGTTGTCCAGTCAATTGCGAACCTGCCGGATACCTGTGGGTCATACTGTTTACCTTACCAGTGCTACCCGCCAATGTGACCAAAGTCAACAGTAGGAACATAAGAAGACCCCTATATCAAACCATAGCAACAGTGTGGGATGGGCAAAAAAGCCAGGACCCGGAAGTCAATATGGGTCCCAGCCAAAAATTCCCACCCGGCCCCGAAGCGACCAAAATATCACACTGTTAACTAGGGAGGGGGTGGAGGGGAAAAGACTTCTCCGCTCCGTCGCTGAGGTAAAATGGCAGCTCGGCTGCCTCGCGGCCACCCCTTTTATAAGGGAGCTGGCCACGCCCCTAACTACCCGGATTCTCTGTCCTGTGGCGGGGGGGGGGCCCCGCAAAGAGCGCGGTGGCCATTTTGGCGCCGCGCTTGCATTGCAGGCGCACCCCCCCCAATAACGGACACAGACAACATTGAAAGTGGATAACAGCATCGGGCCACATTTATTGATTCAATGCCCTAGTCCGAATTATAAATTTGTATTGGTAAAAC
This sequence comes from Bradypodion ventrale, assembly GCA_035047345.1. Classification (NCBI taxonomy): domain Eukaryota; kingdom Metazoa; phylum Chordata; class Lepidosauria; order Squamata; family Chamaeleonidae; genus Bradypodion; species Bradypodion ventrale. Next base: position 102,962,370 of record JAWDJE010000002.1, on the reverse strand, counting down.
GACCAATCATAATTCTTAAGGCAAGCAGGCCGACGTAACACTGGTAAGGTACCACCCAAAATTGCCAACGGCAGTTGGCTATAATGTATCAATTTGTATCAATTTGTTTGTTGACAACAAACAAATTGTTGACCGTAGTCAATATCTAACTCATGACCCCACCCTCTGACGCGTATCCGTGAAATCACGGGGTGATGCATGCTGGTTAGCTATCGTCATCACCCCGTCGCCTGGTTCATCGTTGACCGGACAACGTTTAACTAATTTATTCCTGTCTAGTGTTGTCCAGTCAATTGCGAACCTGCCGGATACCTGTGGGTCATACTGTTTACCTTACCAGTGCTACCCGCCACACGGAGGGGCTTCAAAGAAGGCCTGACGCCCCCCCCCAGACCGTCAGCTCGGTCAACAGGCCTGCTCGCCAATCACCCAACAGGAGGTCCATACCTCCTCGCGACAGATGGACCCCATCCCCTGCGTACAAGTCATAATTTTGTAGGCTAATAGCGGGGTGATGACTGACCCGTCCCCAAGCCCTGTCGGCAAGAAACCGCGCCACCGCCCTATTGACCGTGCGCCTAGCGCGGTCAAGGGCCAGGAGGTTAACGCCCCCTCTATAAGAATGTCGCGGGACAATGTCCGACCAAACCAGGGTTGTGGCAGGCCAGACATAATGCAAGTAGGCGAGGTCCTCACAAATCGCATGCTTGAGCGATAAGCCTGTGACCTGGCCCAAATCATTGCCCCCCAGGTGGATGATGAGAATGTCAGGCGGGTCAGCACCCAGGCCAGAAAAAAGGAAAGGCCGCAGCTCCCGCCATAACATCCCAGGCTTACCATGCCATGTGAGACTGGCGTGTTCACCCAGTCCCAGTCGGGGTCCCCACTCTGTCGCCGCAGCGTAACGCGCTGCCCTGTGCACATAGCTGTGGCCCACCAGCCATACTGTCACCGGTGTAATACGACACCCAGGGTCTGTAAGAAAATTGAGAAAAAAGGCGGTAAGGTGACTAGATTGGTACTCATGGCGGGAGTGGGCGCACATAAAACTGAAAACATTGCGAGCCCCACCTCCCCATGCTACGTATGTCAGCCCCAGAGTACCCAAAAGCAGCTGCTGTAGAGGCTGCACCAATACGGAATGAATGTGTGCCATAACGGGCACCTGGTAGACCCACCCTGGCGAGGGCTCTGCCTGTCACCTTCCAAAACTGAAATTTAGTAAGGGGAGACCCATCTTGGTGACAGAAAAACGGGCCGTGGTGCATGCCACGCAGTGCCAGGTATTCCTGTAGGGCACCAACCGGACAGATGTCTGCCAGAGAACACCGTAGCAGTCTTACACCACTGCCTACGCCATGCTGATCTGTTTTAGAGGAGCGTATCCTCAACTGGGCCCAGTCTTTGGCAACATAGACATCTTCGAGTTCCAGTGCCCTACAACTTGCATCCGCCTTAGACAGCATCACAAGTTCGCTGATGCGGAGCGCTCCAAAAAATGCCACCGTTGTGGCTGCATGGAAAAGGGCTGCCTCATAATGATCAAAACAGAGGCCTGGCCAGCCCCGGGCCAACTGGGTAAGAACCCCTGGGGAAATGGGGTGCCGGTCGTCCGGGCAACGCCCGCGCTCGCGCACCCACCCCTCCAAAACATGTCTCACACGGAAGTCAGAGGTGCTGTCCTCATGACCTCCCACTTTGGCCATAAAAGCCAACGCCGAGAGCTTGGATGCTATGGTGCGAGGTGCGAGGCCCTGTGCATGCAGGTAAACCATGAACTGCAGAACATGGTCCACCGGGATAGGCCAGGTCTCTGGCAGGTGAAATTGAGCAGAAAATGCTCTGTAAGAATTGAACGCTTGTTGATACGCCTTACGCGTGCGTGGCGCTAGTGACAGGCCAATCGCCCGGTTCACCTCTCCTTGCCAATAGTCCACATCTCGTCCGGGAGTGGCGAGGGAAATTCCTCCGCATCCGGGGCCAAGGCGCGGAACCGGGAGATCTGCAGGCGGGACAAAGCGTCAGCAATATCATTATTAATCCTTGGAACATGCCTGGCCCTGAACAAGACATTGAGGCGCAGGCAGCGCAACACAAAATGGCGCACTAGTTCCATAACCCTGGGCGATTTGGAAGTCTGTGCATTGACAATGTGTACAACAGCAGCATTGTCACACCAGAAATGCACAACCGAATTAGCCCACTGCTCGCCCCATAGCATCAAAGCCCCCAGAATAGGGAAAAATTCCAGGTATGTGAGATCCCGCAGGCGACCCGTGCCTGCCCAGGCCGGTGGCCACCCACCATAGGCCCACTTCCCATTGAAGTACATCCCATAACCCAGGGATCCTGAGGCATCAGACTGGATCTGAAAATTGGGGGATGCCAGGAGGTCAGACCTCCAAAAAGAGACCCCATTGAACTCCCTCAGGAATTGCAACCAGACAAACATGTCTGCCCTGATACCCCGGGTAAGCCTGACTCTATGGTGGGGCCTGGATAACCCTGCCATGGCGTCGCATAAGCGCCGGGCAAAAGCTCTGCCCGGTGCGACCACCCTGCAAGCGAAATTGAGGTGACCATGTAGCACCTGCAGTTCCCTCAGTGATGCCTTGCGTTTGGCCAGCAAATCCAAGATAAGGGCCACTATTCTGGACACCTTATCGGCCGGTAGCCTAGAAGCCTGCACTACCGTGTCAATCTCCAGCCCCATGAATACTAGCTTGGTAGATGGGCCCTAGGTCTTTTCGGGCGCTAAAGGGACACCGAGTTCCTCCATTAGCGTCTGAAATGTGTTGAGGAGACGTGTGCACGTGTCCCAGCCCCGTTCACCCCCGAATAAAAAGTCATCCAGGTAATGGGCTACAGACCGAGACCCTGACCTGCGGACGAAAGCCCACTCTAGGAAAGTACTAAAACGCTCGAAGGCCGAGCATGATATGGAACAGCCAAAAGGCATGGCCTTATCAAAATAATATTCCCCTTAATTTGAAACCCAGCAACTCAAAGTCGCCCGGATGCACTGGCAAAAGGCGAAAAGCCGACTTAATGTCGCACTTAGCCAGCAGGGCACCCGGGCCACATGAGCGCACCATGCGCAGCGCATGGTCGAACGATGTATACCTGACCGAACAAAGGTCATCAGGGATAGCATCATTGACCGATCGGCCGGCTGGGTAGGACAAATGATGAATAAGGCGAAACTCGCCTAGGGACTTTTTGGGGACCAAGCCCAGTGGCGACACCTTAAGATTGGGAAACGGGGGTGCAGGGAAAGGTCCAGCGACCCTGCCCGCATCTAACTTTTTTAATGCTGGCCGCAGCCACGTCCTCCCTCCCTCTGAGGGATAAAAGGTTAGGGGCATCCTGAGGGGACCTATCACCCATGAAAGGGATACGGAATCCCTGCTTAAAACCCTGAAGGAGATACTCCCCATCCTCCCCCTTCGGGTACGATGCGAGCCAACGCTCCAGCATGTCCACATTAATTGGGGAGGGGGCCTTTTGGAGAACCAGCTCCATCCGTGGCAGTCTTGCCAGCCCACTGTCCGCCCCTCCCTCTGCCCCTTGTCCCTCCAGGCCTGGGACAGGCGGAGGCTGCGTGGGGGCCCGCACATGTGGGACACTCATGCCTGTACTTGCAATTCTTCCTATTACAGGAACCATTGGACGAGAAAGTCCAGCACAGCAGGCGGGCTGGAACCCCCTGCCCCGCCGCTTGGCGGGTAACCTGCGCTGGAGCTGCTCGCTGAACCGCATGTCCACAATGATATCTGTCTCCCGGGGCGGGGCGTGTGGGCGTCATGTACAAAAGCCAAAGCCTCTGGCACGGCTCATCCCATCTCATCTCGGGGTGAAGGGGAATCCTCATACAGAATTCCTCGTCATAGGCTAACCACGAGGGACCCGGGAAATCCACCATCGCCCTATATATGTTGTCCAAATATTGGACCATGGGAATAGCCAAATCCGGCCGCGCCCTCAAGTACACCGCCATGTATATTAAATAAGCAGGGAGCCAGTTGGCCCAGGTACGTGGCGGCTTACGGCGACGTGCCTGCTCCTTGTCCTTCTCATCCTGTCCCTCCCTTTCTTCCTTGGTGGGCTCTCTGTTCAGGAGTGAGAAGATATCTACATACTCCCCCCGCCATATCTTTTCTCTGGTAGTCTGTGCCAAGTGATCACCCAGTGGCAAGGAATACCCCGCCGTCGGCAAAGCCGAAAAAGGCACCGCAGCCATAGGGAAAGGGGCCTGAGCTAGCCCAGCCACCCCCAGAACATTCCCCGCAGTGTAAGAAGAAGTACCCACCCCAGTGCCCGGGGTGGCAGTCGTCGTCGCCGGGTGGGGTGCCGACAGCGTGGCCCCCGCATCACCCGCGCAAGGCCAAGGCCATTGAAAAGCCCCCCCCCCGTATTAGGAATGTGTGTGGGTGTACTCGCTTGCACCGTATACTCACAGGCTGCACCCCCGCGGGCCGCCCCCACCGGGGGTTCCGGCCCACTGGGGGCGTCGGAGCTCACGACTGACGTAGAGCTCATCACCGGGGCCTGACCCGCACCTGGCTGCTGACTGGGGAGCTGCGAGGCAGTGGCCGAAACCGCGCCACGCGCCTGCAGCAGCTCAACCCTCCCTGTCGGCTGTTGTCCTTCTGCCGACAGCGCCGCAAAAGGGACCCCAAAGGGGGCTCCCGCCTGACTGGCCCGAGCCAACGACGCTTCCAGGGCCGCAATACGGGCCAGTAATGCTGCCACGTCGACCTGGGGCCAAGGGCCGGCCGGCCCGCCCGGTCCAGGCGTGGGTACAGGTCCCTGTACCCCAGGACCCGAATATGGCCATTGGCCAGCACCGAAGCCCGGCAGGGTCGGTGGAGAAACCTGCCAAGGCAGGGGGCCGCACCACCCCCCAAGGCTAGAGGGCCCAGGGGGAGGCTGCGACCCAAGAGCAGCAGGCCCAACAGGGTGGGCAGGTGCAGGAGCGGTGTCCACCGCTCGCGTGCCACGGGTCGGAACCCCTTCCGCGCCCGCATTCTGTTCGCCCACTCCGGGCCAAGGGGCAATAGACCCCATTCCGCCGGCCCCGACCGGGGCCTGCGAGGGCGGCTGCTGAGGAGGCGGCACCGCGGTCCTCCGACCTGGGTTGCGCCTCCTAACAGCGCGAGCCGCACTCGAAGCTGCCTTCTTCTTCGAAGGCATCTCTACTGAAGCAAAGGGAAGCCGAAAAGGAAGAACCGCTACCAAAAGGCTTCCCGGTAAGATAAGAAGCGACGGAGACACAGGGGAAAAGACTTCTCCGCTCCGTCGCTGAGGTAAAATGGCAGCTCGGCTGCCTCGTGGCCACCCCTTTTATAAGGGAGCTGGCCACGCCCCTAACTACCCGGATTCTCTGTCCTGTGGGGGGGGCCCCGCAAAGAGCGCGGCGGCCATTTTGGCGCCGCGCTTGCATTTTGGCAATTTCACTTCTGGCCTAGACACGGAATCATCATCAAGATTTGATTTTTAAAATTCCCATGCTTTTTCTGCAGTGTACATATTTATTTATTTACTCATTTTCCTAAAATAGTTTTCTTTTGCACACACCTTCCCAATGAACTAGTGCATGTGTTTCCATATTTTTAAAGTATTCATTTCAGTAAGTTGCACATTCAAAAAGTATGCATGAGGTTTTGCACACAAAACATACCACATGGCTCAGAAATGTTCAGATGTTTGAGGCAATGGTGTGCTTTGCAATGAGTCCAAGTATTTCAGACAAAAATCTCATAGGCACCTCCCCCCGCCCAATCCTTTTACACCCTTAGCTAGTCTCCATTTCTTTACCACACTTACTTTCAGAAGAATTTATGACATGGGAAAAATCATTAAAAAGCACAATAATCTCTCTGCTTTATGAAATGTTATGGTCCAGAGGCGACAGTGTTGTGCTTTTTCATGAAAATGTAGTTTACCCCTAAAGCTTGTTCTCCGAAGGACCACCTGAAGAAGAGTGATGATGTGGTATTTCCTTAATATAGTGAATGCTTAGCCAGTATCTCTGCAGAAGACGAGGCAGTAGACTTACTAATTCCTTGCTTCAGTTTCCTTTGAACACTGCATGGCAAAGAGAGGTTTGACGGGTGAACCTTCTCCTCCCCTCCTTCTCTTCTAGGGATTCAGAGTGCAGTATAGAGGTCACCAATGAAAAATGACATTTGAAAGGAATGGCATGGGGTTTTTCTCTGAGGGCTGCTCCTGCTATTCTTTAAAAGACATATTCTCAGAAGTCATGGCAATGGCTCAAGATGAGTGAGAACATCACGCTGTAAGGGTAATGCATATGTCTGTTTCAGTGAGAAGACTTGAGTAGGGCAAGCTTTTGGCGGCAGCTTCAAAATCTATGTGCCTTTCACCACAAAGTGGTATATGAATAATGAATCAACACATTTATAGTTCCTGAAATAGGATTCTTTTTTTTTGTTGTTGTTAGTGAACTGATGGTGTTTAACATCAGTAATCTGAAAAGCATTAGTTATTATGCATGACTAATCAGAACTTGTCTTCTAAAAGGATGTCAATATCTTTTAAAAGAAAAGTAAGGAAAAAACTTGTGTTTCCCTTTCAACACTAAGGCCAGCTTGGCATGATACAGGGCAACCTATTTGCCATTCATAATGTAAAGGTCTTCCTTGCTTGAAAGCCAGTTGTGTCTGACTCTCTAGGGGACGGTGCTAATCTCCATTTACCACCAAAGAGCCAGTGCTGTCTGTGCTGTTTCCATGGTCAAGTGGCAGGCATGACTAAATGCCGTAGTGCATCTATTGAAGCGGTACCTATTTATCTACTTGCAAATATTTTTTTGCATTCAAACTGCCAGGTTGGTAGGAGCTGGGATAGACAAGGGTAGCTCACTCCATTGCACAGCACTTGGGTCTCGAACTGCTGACCTGCTGACCTTCCGTTCATCAAGCTCAGTGTATTAACCACTAAGACCATACTAAATGGTCTATAACAGGGGTTCCCAATGTATTCAAACTGCGGGCCACGTCCCCCAGACAACTGAGTGGGCTGGTCACGTGGTTCCTCCCACTGTAAATGCTGCCGTAAAACATGTCCGTGGCTGCTGTGAACGTGTTTACAACAGCTGTGGGTGCATTTATGGCAGCATTTACGACAAGCGTTGGGTGCATTTACGCATGTGCAGGTGCATTTTATGGCTGTCATATGTGTCCACTTCCAGTAGCAGCGAGGGTGGTGGCAGGCCACATGAATTGGTGCTACGGGCTGGGGCCAGCCCACCGGCCATAGGTTGGCCACCCCTGGCCTATAACTTGTATTATTATGGCAGTCATGTAGTGCAAAAAGCTATGTGTTTTGCCATTGTTCATTTTTAAGAGCAAGCTTAGGTAGATGGGTGGTACCATGTTTGTGGTGGAAAATGGTGCCATTGAGAGAAAAAAGGGAGAAGATGAAAGTGAATGCTGAAGAACACAGAAATAAGAAACATTACTTTAAAAGTCAAAAGGGGGGAACTGTTTTCCTCACATCCAGTAGGGAGTGGACATGCTCAGCTGCCAGCAGAGGCTAAAGGAAACATTTGGAAAAAAGAAAGAAACTTGGTAAAAAAATTTTGGTAAAAAAAGGGGTTACAAAAAAGAAGAAGAAAAGAAACATAAACAAAAGATTTAAAAAATGGTGAAAAACATGGAAGTAGTGTGAACTGGCCAATCAGAGCTCCAAACAGTGTGTAGCAGCCTTATCCAACCTGCTGCCCTTCAGATAGTTTGATGTACCCCTCACACTGTCTCTGGTAATTGATCCTAATAAATGAGGTTGATGGGACGTGGTAGTCCCCAACATTTGGAAGGAAAGCTGACTCATTGCATCTTGGAAGATAGTGTTTGTCTTTCTGGGTCTCTAAAGTAGAACCTTTCTTTTGGAGGACAAAGATATCCTGCAATATATAATATATCCTGTCAAACAGTGGTAGAAAGATGATACCTTCTCCTAATGTTATAATGTAAACATGTATTAATATACTTTATCCTAGTTTTAAGGAGGCTACAATTCCATAGCTTTGGGGGAATCTCATTCAGTGGTGGCAAAACTATGGCACGTGTGCCAGAGGTGGCACACAGAGGCCTCTCTGTTGGCACATGCATCATTGAGGGGAAGCCCCGCCCCACTAGCTGGCCGGTACCAATGACTGCACCACTTCCCCACCACCTCTCCCGCTGCCAATGGGTAGGCGAGAGGGGAGGCTGAAATTCCGCCTAGGAGGTGCTGGTGGTGACAAGGTAAGGTGACAAGACACCTTCCACCCACCCCTTCTAGCAGTCCGGTTCACCCATAGGGGGTGGGAGAGCACCCATGGTGGGGCAGCACCCGTGGGGGGTGTCATGCCCACATGGTTTTTCCGGAGGCGTGCTGGCGGTGTCACATGGGTGTGTGGGCACACATGGTGCCTATCCACACGCCTCCTTCTTCTTGGGCACTCAATCTCTAAAAAGTTTGCCATCATTGCTCTAATTAATAGATAACCTCACTGTTATAGTTCTTTAAAGATACTGAAAGATCAATTATACGTAACTTTCACTTTTTGCATCCAAATATTTCACTTTCTGATTTCTTAGCCACAGAACTCTCAACTATTTATCCATGTTTGTGGCTTTTTTAAAAAAGTGGTTCATTTTGACTTGCTCTGCACATAAATTCGGCTCAAATGAGACGTGTAATAGGATAATTGTGTAGAAGGGGTTAGCACAGATCAGCTATCAAATACAGAGGTCTTTTACATCATGCAAACACAATGCTTCTGTCAGTGGGGGGCAAGCTAGAATGTGAGAAGGCTATCACTTATTAACAGCTACTTTAGCTGCCTTTTTGAATCTACTTTTGCTTTGAGCTTTGCCAATGAAACAGCCTCTTTGGGTAGACACATCCATCTCTCTCAAACCGAGCACACCTGTTCATCATTTATCAGTCAGTCTGTTTTCCAGTTTCTAGCTCTTCCCACCCCCCAAAAAATGAATTGCTCTGTGTTTCTGTCATCTCCATAGTAAATTATACTGTTTCATAATCTCAAGGGTTCATTTAAAGCCTGAATTGCTTTCACTCATACGTCTTCTATGTTTTCCCTTTACATGTGCAGATGTATGCTTTCCCATGTCAGGCTTTTGGTTCACAGATTTTTGAACACTCATGTATTGCCTGCATTTGTAGACAGCATGGACTCAAAGACTATTAGATCCAATACTATAATATATGGAAACATCATTAACAGGACACTTCCAGTTCAGTAGCTTTGCAACATTGAAATCATTCCTCTGCACTGCCTGATCTCATTTATCTATAAATGATTTTCTCTAATTGTTCTTCATGCCCAGCTCTTTTTATTTATTATTCTTCAAGGTAGGAAAACCATATCCCAGTCTAGAAAAGTGTTTCTCCTTGAAAATGTTCTAAATATATATTTCATTTCTGCGTTTATAAAATGGTTTTTCAAAACTTTGAAAGCGCGGCGCCAAAATGGCCGCCACGCTCTTTGCGCCCCACCCAGACTCAGACATCCGGGTGAGTTAGGGGGCATGGCCACCCCTCTATAAAAGGGGTGGCCACGAGGCAGCCGAGCTGCCATTTTAGAATAGCGACGGAGAGGAGAAGTTTTCTCTGTCGCTGTTTTTTCTCTTAGTCTTCGGCTATTGAGCCCTTGCAGTTCGTTTCCCGGCTGGGAAAGGAGGATTAACGCACATGGAGCCTTGGATTGCTTGGCTACCGCGGTGCTTAGGCGCTAGGAGTTCGATCCCTGGATAGGGCAAAACAGTGGCAAATGAGTTTCAACATTAGTAAGTGCAGAGTGATGCATGTTGGGGCAAAGAACCCCAATTACATTTATAAACTGATGGGGTCTGAACTCTCTGCGACAAACCAGGAAAGGGACCTTGGTGTCCTGGTGGACAACTCAATGAAGGTGTCAACCCAGTGTGCCTCAGCAGTGAAAAAAGCAAACTCAATGCTAGGGATCATTAGGAAGGGTATAGAAAATAAGTCAGCAAGTGTCATTTTGCCTCTTTATAAATCTATAGTGAGGCCCCACCTGGAATACTGTGTACAGTTCTGGTCGCCATACCTCCAGAAGGATATTATGGAGCTGGAAAAAGTTCAGAGGAGGGCAACCAGAATGATTAGGGGACTGGAACACCTTCCTTACCATCTGAGGCTGCAACGGTTGGGCCTCTTCACTCTTGAACGACGACGTCTAAGAGGTGACCTGATTGAAGTTTATAAAATCATGCACGGTGTGGACAAAGTAGATAAGGAAAAACTGTTTTCCCTATCGCGTAACACTAGAACTAGGGGACACTCCATGAAACTTTTGGGTACTAGTTCTCAAACAAATAAGAGAAAGTACTTTTTCACCCAGAGGATTACTGGTCTATGGAACTCCCTGCCAGAAGAAGTGGTGACAGCTGTCAGTCTTGACAGCTTTAAGAAAGGATTAGACAAGTTCATGGAGGACAAGAGTATCAATGGCTATAATTATGGATACTTAAGGACAACCTCCGGGTTGGAGAGATAGGCAGGATATCTCTCAATATCATTTCCAGGGAATCCTAAGCAGGCATCTGCTTCGGAATACCCTGAAGGAAATGGTGAGCCACTGTGTGAGACAGAATGCTGGACTGGATGGGCTGTGGCCTGTTCCAGCAAGGCTGTTCTTATGTTCTTATGTTCTTATGTTTTCTTCTCCTAGGGAGACATGGCTCCCAAGCGGAAGGCCCCGGCGATGAAGCCGCGGCCGAGGGGGAGAACTTTTACTGGCCCTGCGCCAGACGGGGGCCAGCCATTGGGTTGGAGGACCAGGGCTGCGCCCTCGCGGCAGGGCAGTGTGCCAGCCTTGCCCACTGGTACCAGTGGGGCTACTCAGGTTGACACTTGGCAGCCAGGCTCCAGCTCGGTAGCTGGGCAGCTACAGGCCGGCCCCTCCGGGGCTTCGGCCCTCGGCCCGCCGTTACCGGCCATGGGACAGGGCGGCATGGGGGGGCCTGGTGCGGGTATCCAACCCGCTGCTCCTCTGGCCCCTCATGGGCCGGAGTTTTGGGCATGGGCCTATTCTGGCCCTGGCTCGCCTTTTGGGTTACCTTTCCCTCAACTGCCTGGTGGGCCGTCGGGCCCACCCGGCCCGCCTTATGCTGGGGGCTCTGGGGCAGTGGATGCTCTGTTAGCACGGTTAGCAGTGCTGGAAGCATCCTTGGGCATTGCACAGCCTCCTGCGGAGGGGGGCGCTACTCTTTCCACTGGGGCCCCTTCGTTGGCCCCGGCTACCTTGCCGGCCGCAACGCTTCAACGGGCGGCCAGCCGGGTTGAGCTGCTTGAGATGATCCGGCTGGCACCAGCTGGTGTCTCGCAGCTCCCCGTTCGTCCCGATGTATAGACTGGGAGCAGTCAGGTGTGGTCCCAGAGCTCGATTCCGGTCGCGAGCTCCGACGCCCGCCGTGTGCCGGAACCCCCAGTGGGGGCGGCTCACGGGGGTGCACCTAGTGAGTATCAGGTTCAATTTAGTGCACCTACATCACAGCCCACTTCCAGTGGTGGGGTTCAGTGGCCCTGGCCTCATCAAGTTGAGGCGAGTGGACATCAGTTACCAGCCTATCCCAGTGCCCCATGGTTTCAAAATGGTCCCTCGTTAAGGGCGGGGGTGTCCGCCCCTGGGGCAGTGCCGAGCATCGCAGGGGCTGTCCAGGTCCCGCTGCGTATGCCCTCTATACAGAATGTGCCGATGACGGCTTTGCCAACGGCTGGTTATTCCTTGCCCCTGGGTGATCATTTGTCACAGGTCAGGAGGGATAAGATTTGGTGAGGGGAGTACGTGGATATATTCTCCCTATTGAACCATGAGCCCACTAAGGAAGAGAGAGAGGGACAGGACGACAGAGACAAGGAGCTGTCCCGTCGTCGTAAGCCACCGCGCACCTGGGCCAACTGGTTGCCGGCATATCTTATTTATATGGCGGTATACCTTAGGGCCCGGCCTGATCTGGCCATTCCTATGGTCCAATACTTGGACAATATTTACAGGGTGATGGTTGATTTCCCTAGCCCATCGTGGTTGGCTTACGATGAGGAATTTAGAATGAGGGTGGCCCTACACCCTGAGATGAGATGGGATGAGCCCTGCCAGAAATTGTGGCTCTTGTACATGACCCCCATGCGTCCGGTGCCTGGGGATAGGTACCTTTGTGGCCATGCTGTGCAGCGAGCTGCTCCAACACAGGCTCCCCGCCAGCCGGCGGGGCAGGGGGTTCCAGCCCGCTTGCTGTGTTGGAGCTTCTCAGCTAATGGCATGTGCAATAAGCGACAGTGTCGGTACAAACATGAGTGTCCCTCTTGCGCTGGCCCCCACGCTGCCTCCGCGTGCCCGCGGGCTGGTGGGTCACGGGGCAGAGGTAGAGGTGGACAGGGGGCGGGCAGGGCTTCCGCTGATGGAGCTAGCCAGTCAAAAGGCCCCCTCCCCAGTTAATGCGTATATGTTGGAGCGATGGCTCTCAACTTATCCAAGAAGGGAGGACGCGAGGTACCTCCTGGAGGGTTTCCAGTGGGGCTTTTTGTATCCCATTCGAAGGGGTGCGGGGACCCCAAGATGCCCCCAATTTAGTTTCCCTGAAGGGTAAGGAAGGGGTAGTTGCCCTGAGTATTGCCAAGGAAGTAGAGGCCAGGAGGGTAGCGGGCCCCTTTTCCGAACCACCCTTCCCTAACCTGAAGGTCTCCCCTCTGGGGCTAGTACCTAAAAAGACCCCGGGTGAATTCCGTTTAATCCACCATCTATCATACCCGGCGGGTTCTTCTGTCAATGATGCTATTCCTGATGACCTTTGTTCGGTCAGGTATACGTCGTTTGATCAAGCCCTACGGATGGTGCGCTCTTGTGGTCCCGGTGCCCTCCTGGCAAAATGTGACATTAAATTGGCATTCCGATTGCTGCCAGTGCACCCTGGGGACTTTGAGCTATTGGGTTTTAGATTCCAAGGGAAGTTCTATGTAGATAAGGCCATGCCTTTTGGCTGCTCTATTTCATGTTCGGCATTCGAACGTTTTAGCACTTTTCTTCAGTGGGCCTTTGTTCGCAGGTCAGGGTCTCGGTCTGTAGCCCATTACCTTGATGACTTTTTGTTTGGGGGTGAACGGGGCTCGGACACGTGCACGCGTCTCCTCACTACATTTCAGACGCTAATGCGGGAACTGGGTGTCCCTTTTGCGCCCGAAAAGACCGAGGGCCCATCTACTACGCTCACATTTCTAGGTATTGAAATTGACACGGTCGCACAGGCATCCCGGTTACCCATGGAGAAGGTCACCCGGATCTCCGCGATGATTTTGGCATTGCTGGCCAAACGTAAAGTGTCACTTCGTGAGCTTCAGGTACTTCATGGGCATCTTAACTTTGCCTGCCGGGTGGTGACACCCGGCAGAGCATTTGCCCGGCGCCTATGTGACGCCATGTCTGGCCTGTTAAAGCGCCACCATAGGGTCCGACTGACCAGGGGCATGTGGGCTGACCTTTTGGTTTGGCTCACATTCCTACGGGAATTTAACGGGGTCTCTTTCTGGAGATCAGACCTTTTGGTTTCCCCTAGATTCCAAGTACAGTCAGATGCCTCCGGCTCCCTGGGATATGGGATTTATTTTGAGGGGAGGTGGGCTTATGGCCAATGGCCTCCTGCATGGCGGGGCATGGATCGCCTCTGCGATCTTACCTTTCTTGAGTTCCTTCTAATCCTGGGAGCTTTGATGCTATGGGGCGGGGAGTGGGCCAACTCAGTGGTCCATTTTTGGTGTGACAATGCAGCAGTAGTGCACATTGTCAACGCTTAGACATCTAAATCGCCTAGGGTGATGGCGTTGGTTCGCCAATTTGTGTTACTAAGCCTACGCCTAAATGTGCTGTTTAAGGCCAGACATGTCCCAGGCATTAATAATGATATTGCTGATGCTTTATCCCGCCTGCAGATCCCCCGGTTCCGTGCCTTGGCTCCGGAAGCAGAGGAATTCCCCTCGCCACTCCCAGCCGAGATTTGGACATTTGGCGAGGAGAGGTGAACCGGGCGATCGGCATGTCTTTGGCACCCCGCACGCGTAAGGCGTATCAACATGCTTTTATACAATTTAGAACCTTTTGTGTACAACTACAGTTGCCCGAAGTGTCTGAGTTGGCCCACTCCCCGCCCCTTCCAGTGGAACAGGTTTTACAATTTATGGTTTATCTACACAGTCAGGGCTTGGCTCCTCATACTATAGCATCCAGGCTGTCGGCACTGGCATTTATGGCCCATTCCAGTGGAACAGGTTTTACAATTTATGGTTTATCTACACAGTCAGGGCTTGGCTCCTCGTACTATAGCATCCAGGCTGTCGGCACTGGCATTTATGGCCAAAGTGCGGGGTTTTGCTGACTGCATTAATGATTTCCGCATACGTCATATTTTGGAGGGGTGGACACGGGAACGTGGCCGCCGCCCGGACACTCGCCACCCAATTTCACCAGAGGTACTGACCCACCTTGCACGAGGCTGGCATAACTTGTGTTATGATAGGTATGAGGTGGCTCTTTTTCACGCAGCTACCACGGTGGCCTTCTTTGGAGTGCTCCGCATCAGTGAGTTGGTACTACTGTCTAAGGTGGATGCGACTCGTAGGGCACTGGAACTCGACGATGTCTATGTCACTAATGAGTGGGCTCAGTTGAGGATACGGTCCTCAAAAGTTGATCAGCATGGCGTAGGCAGTGGAGTTAGACTGCTACGATGTTCCATTGCAGACATCTGTCCGGTTGGTGCCCTACATGAGTTTTTGGCAGTGCGTGGCATGCACCCTGGCCCGTTTTTCTGCCACCAGGATGGGTCTCCCCTTACTAAATTCCAATTTTGGAAGGTGACCGGTATGGCACTATCCAGTGTTGGCCTCCCCGGGGCTCATTACGGCACCCATTCATTTAGGATAGGTGCTGCATCCACTGCGGCTGCATTTGGGTACTCTGAGGCTGATATATGCCAGATGGGGAGATGGGGATCCATGCGTTTTGCATTGTATGTTCGCCCACTTCAGGCATGAGTACCAGTTAAGTCATTATTCTCTTTTCTTCTTTTACAGACCCTGTGTGTCCCCGCACACTGGTGGCAGTATGGCTGGTGGGCCACAGTTACGTGCACTGGGCAGCGCAGTATGCTGCGGTGACAGAGTGGGGACCCCAGCTTGGACTACGTGCAACCGCACGTATACGTTGGTACGGTAAGTGCGGAATGAGATGGCGGGAACTGTTGCCATTCCTGTTTTCCATCAGGGATGCTGAACCGCCTGATGTCCTTGTACTGCACCTCGGGGGCAATGACCTTGCCCAGGTCACTGGCCTTTCCTTAAAATTCACGATCTGCAGTGACCTAGCTTATTTGCATTATGTGTGGCCGTCCACAAGGCTGCTATGGTCAGACATCGTGCCGCGTCATACATACAGGGGAGGTATTGACCTCCGTGCCCTTGACCGCGCTCGCCGCTCGGTGAACAGGGCAGTTGCCCGGTTCTTGTCAGACAAGGGTTTGGGGATGGTCATCCGGCATCCCACGATTAGTTTGCAAAATTACGATCTCTATGCAGGGGATGGGGTCCACCTGTCGGCTAGAGGTATGAACCTTTTTCTGGAAGATTTGCAAGCAGGCCTGGTGACCGAGCTGACGGTCTGGGGGGGGGGCGGTGAGTCTTCATAGACACCTCCCCGTGTGGCGGGTAGCACTGGTAAGGTAAAGATTGATGACCCATAGGTATCCGGCAGGTTCGCAATTGACTGGCCAACACTTAGACAGGTACAGGTGTAATAGCTTTGGCCGGTCAACGACGAACCAGGCAAGGGGTGATGGCAGGAGCTTTACAGCATGCATCACCTCGTGATTTGATGGATACAAGTCAGAGGGTGGGGTCAGTAGATAGTTTATTGACTCCGGTCAACAATTTGTTTGTGTCAACAAACAAATTGATACAAATGGTTACATTGTAGCCAATTATCATTGGCATTTTTGGGAGGAACCTTACCAGTGTTACTGCGACCTGCTTGCCTTAAGAATTACAATTGGATGAATACATCAATTGAAAGTTATAATTCGGACTAGGGCATTATTCAATAAAAGTGGCCCAATGCCTTTATCCATATACCGGTGTCTGAGTCTTTCTTTGGGGGGTGCGCCTGCAAAGCATGGCGTGTATCTGACTCCTTCATGCATCTTGTTTTTGTGATTCAGGGTCAAGTAGATTAAACTGGCATTCCCTATTTTTTCTTTAAAAGAATGCATTGTGTTTTTTTAAAAATTCAGAATTGTTGAAATGTCCATTTTACTGTCATTTAATTCTTAATTTTGAAGTTCCTGTGACATATTTTTCAGGGTGATGTTATAACAGCCAATATATAACCAATAATTGGAAGTTAAGTAAGGTAAGTAAACAAGTTTATTTAAGCAGGGGTTGTATGCAGGGGAGTACACATTAAAGCAGATATAAGAGATGCTTTAATGGATTTAGCATTAGCAATCAGATCTAGACTTAATAAGAATCAAACAACATTGCTGTCTTGGCCTAATGCTCACCCACTCATTCATTAGCATTATTCAACATAGATTACAAATATTAGTAGTGAAATCATCAGTATCTGAAGAGTCTTTCCTCTAACACAGCAATAATTGAACAATAATGATGACATTTTTATGAGTCACGATGACTTGTATTGATTTACACTTGGGGACTGAAGAAAGCTTTCTCAGCTGGTTTGCAACAGGGAATGGTTACATTAACAGACAACTAAGAAGGAGAGGGAGGAGGAGAAAGAGAGGAAGAGAAGGAGGGAGAATTGGCTCATGCTGTCCTTTTCCTTTCTATAGGATGAAAACAAACAAACAAAAATTCAGCAAAAGTGTTCTCATCTGGATTTCCTAGATGTTGCTTGGATGCATGGTACTTACCATATGATACCACTCTTTTCCGCTTTGAAGGGATTCCACTGCTTTATTATTATTTTTAAAAAGGCATAGGACTACAATATATACTGCTCAAAAAATAAATAAAGGGAACACAAAAATAAGGCATCCCACAATCTGAATGACTGAAATTCTGTATTCCTATTGTTGTTCACATACTGTAGTCGGATGTGCTGACAACAAAATCACACAAAATTTAACAATGGGAATCAAATTCATCAACCCATAGAGGTCTGGATTTGGAGTTACACACAGAGTGACAGTGGAAGAAAACATTACAGGCTGATCCAACTTTGATGTGATGTCCTTAAATCAAGTCAAAATGAGGCTCAGTAGTGTGTGTGGCCTCCACCTGCCTGTATGACCTCCCTACAATGCCTGGGCATGCTCCTGATGAGGTGGCGGATGGTCTCTTAAGGGATCTCCTCCCACACCTGGACTAAAGCAAACCCCATCTCCTGGACAGTCTGTGGTGCAATGTGGCGTTGGTGGATGGAGCGAGACATGATGTCCCAGATGTGCTCAATTGGATTCAGGTCTGGGGAATGGGTGGGCCAGTCCATAGCATCAATGTCTTCATCTTGCAGGAACCACTGACACACTCCAGCCACATGAAGTCTAGCATTGTTGTGCATTAGGAGGAACCCAGGGCCAACCGCATCAACATATGGTCTCACAAGGGGTCTGAGGATCTCATCTCGGTACCTAATGGCAGTCAGGCTACCTCCAGCTAGCACATGGAGGGCTGTGCAGCCCTCCAGGGAAATGCCACCCCACACCATTACTGACCCACCGCCCGGTCATGCTGGAGGATGTTGCATCTCCAGACCCTGACACATCCGTCATATGTGCTCAGTGTGAACCTGCTTTCATCTGTGAACAGCATGGGGCGCCAGTGGTGAACCTGCCAACCTTAGTGTTCTCTGGCAAATGCCAAACATCTTGCACGGTGTTGGGCTGTGAGCACAACCCCCACCTGTGGCCATCGGGCCCTCATACCACCCTCATGGAGTCTGTTCCTGACCGTTTGAGCAGACACATACACATTGGTGGCCCGCTGGAGGTCATTTTGCAGGTCTCTGGCAGTGCTCCACCTGTTCCTCCTTGCACAAATGGTGGAGGTAGTGGTTCTGCTGCTGGGTTGTTGCCCTCCTACGGCCTCCTCCACATCTCCTGGTGTACTGGCCTGTCTCCTGGTAGTGCCTCCATGCTCTGGACACAATGCTGGCAGACACAGCAAACCTTCATGCCACAACTCACATTGATGTGCCATCCTGGATGAGCTGCACTACCTGAGCCACTTGTGTGGGTTGTAGGCTCCGTCTCATGCTACCACTAGAGTGAAAGCACCACCAGCGTTCAACAGTGACCAAACCATCAGCCAGAAAGCAAAGGCACTGAGAAGTGGTCTATGGTCACCTCCTGCTGAACCGCACCTTTATTGGGGATGCCTTGCAAATTACCTCTGATGTCCACCTGTTGTCTCTTCCATTTGCACAACAGCATGTGGAATTGAATGTCAATCGGTGTTGCTACCAGGGTGGACAGTTTGATTTCACAAAAGTGTGATTGACTTGGGGTTACATTGTGTTGTTTAGGTGTTCCCTTTATTTTTTTGAGCAGCACAATATATTTTGTAAGTTGGTCAGGCATGCTACCATCTTCTTTTGGGTCTCTGTGTTTTCACACATGTAAATCTGCAGTTGCTCAGAGTTGCCATGAAGAACCTTCTAGACTGAGAATGTGTTGGCAGTAGCACTGCTTCCATAATACACAACTTTCTCAGTTCCATTTTGTTTGCCACAGCAACCACACTTAATAGAATGACTGAGAGAGAGTTTTCAAAGCATTCTTGGTGTTGGTGGTTTATTTCTTCTAATTCTTTATTTTCTTAGTGGGTTTTTTTGCATTTACATTTTCCTTTATTCTACTGTCCTTCATAAACCTGCATTTAATATCCTTTCCCTCCATACTTATATTTTCTGCCCTATTTAAGGTCTCTAGGCCCAGGGTCTTTTTTTGAATTCTGTTGTCTGAAAGGGCAAAAAAACCCTTTCTGTACAGACACAACAAGTTCCCTGAGCGGAGTTTCTTCTGCAAAAATCCTTTCAACCCAAAATAATTTCTGACATGAAATTATAATTATTACAACAAGTGACTTTTTTATTTGTTTTCGTTAGGGTCACATAATGCTTCAACCAAGAACACTTGTCATTCTTTCCCCAGCTTAACTTGTTATAAATGGAGTGACCTTGGCTTGTCATTCCTCCTAAAGAAGGCTATTTTGGCAACTGACTCCTCTGTTAAAAGGTTCTCCACACTGATGACACCTTCAACATCATTATCCAGTTTGGCCCAAGCTCAGCAACTTCCAACATTCTTTTCTGTTGAAAACAATAAAACCAACATGACATGAGCTCCCATCCACTCCCTTTACTTCCCATCATTTGGAAATATTTTACAAGGTCCGGGATGAAGCTTGCCCATTTTTGTTGATAGATCTCACAGCTAATACTGTTGCCTCCTCCATTGGAAAGAAATGTTCCTCTGTTCCACCTGACAAGGAGTGGTGACATTTGGATGCACTGTGTTGAAAAGCCAACTCAGGAATTGTGTTGTATCTTAAGATAGCAAACCAATAAGTCTGCCTCAGCTGCTACTAGTTTCCTCTCTGGGATAAGCTGACTAATTTAACAGAATACTTTCCTGATGATAAAGGGGAGGTCATTGGTATCTTTTTCAAAGAAGCTGGAAATGTCCTTTGCCAACAAATCAATTTGGTTCCTCCTGCTTCTTGAGAGCTCTGATATTCACCATTACCCTGTGGCTTCATATCAATGTTCTGTCAGAAAGTGGTTGCATAAAGGCTGAGGACAAGTCTTTTTGATGGTCTCAATCTTTCCTTGAAAACAGCAGATGAAATATTAGACACCTGTCTTCTGAAGGCTTTTACAGATAAACTCACTAGTTTTTATCCAGATGTATGGATTAAAAAAAAACCAGCTGAAAACACTGCTCTATGAGGAGGCCTTTGGGAATATTCTGTCTACAACTGTCCTTTAGAGATGCTGCCCTGTCCCAAAATAGCTTGCGCATTTAGGGCCCTTGTTTGATGTATTTTCTGGCAATTTTAATGTTTTGTGACTGTTTTTTGTTGTGTTTTGGGATCAAGGAGACAGCGGAGGCTTGATTCATGAAGAGGCAATAGGGCAAGATAGGCCGGTCGGAGTTTATTAGGAATAACAGACAAAGGCATTCCAGAGAAGAGTATGCAATCTATTCTTATTGGTTACCTGCGATAACATAAAGTTACTTAATTGGCTAAATATCAGCATATCTGCCTCGTGCTCACCTTGCTAATTGGACGAAAGCTGCGTGCTAGCTGAATGACTGCGTGCCATCCCTGGGCATAGTGGGGAGGGCCAAAAGCCTTGAGTCAGAGGCCCAAACTGGGGCCTCTAAGTTACCGCGTAAAAACAGATGAGGTAAGGAGAACGATCACCCACGATTTATGACCATGGTGTGCCAATGAGCCACAGCGATTGTGCTGTGAAACTCCTCACATCTTCCCCCTTCTGTTTTTAAGAAGCTTATAAGCATAATAAATTTGGTCCTTGCGTGCACGAGGCCCGAAGCGAAATCCTTGCAGGCAGGTGGCTAGCAACGAAGGTATGCATTGAATAAAGCAACAGGCAGTTATCAGAATGGCAAGAATAATTAAACCATACTGCAGGATGGTCTGTACCCAAGCTCCGTTGGGAAGCCAGGACCAAAGAGTGCTCCACCATGAAGGCAGAGGGTTTTGCTTAATATCAGAAACAATTTTGGTTAAAGAATCCAATTGGTTTTGTACCTTATTAGAATTATCGGATAAGTTAAAGCAACACATATTATGCACAGACTCACAACCTTGATGATGCAACATCAGCAAATAATCGATCGCGGCACGGTTATCTAAAATGGCGTTGCGAAGCTGAAATTGCTCCCTGTTCAGGAGGCTAATAGCTTGGGAAGTGTGATTAATGGCTTTTACAAATGCACAAGCAAGCTTCCCAAGCTGCCTTGCATTCCCGGCTGCCAGGCCAGGCACGCCAACAAGACTGATGGCTAAGGATGTGTACTCGGCCTGGGAAACCACCTTAACAGTGCTATCGCAATCAGAGGGTAACTGCTCAGCGGCAGTACCCTGGGTGATGCGTTTGTGGGCGGGACGCTGACGGACCAGCGTAGTGCGGTTGGGCAAAGCAACAATCATACCGCTAAGGCAACAAGTGGTTTTAGAGAGGTTAGCAGGAATATAGTTCCAAGTTCATGACCCACAGGTCCAGAACCACCCAGAAGGCAACAGAATGTGCTGAAAGTTAAAATGAAGGTCCTCTGTTTCTCTCCCGGTGCAATTAAGACCGCGACCGGGCTGGAAACAGCGAGGCTTTGACTTATGTTGAGTACAGTTCACAACCCTGGCACATTTACTAGCATTACTAACAGCTACAATAGGAGTATAGAGAGACAAGGCATCACAAACCCATTTACATGTGTAGGGTACTGAAAACTCTTCCATGTACTTCTGGAGGTACCTTGAGATATGCAGTTACATAAGGCAAAATATAACATAAGCAAAGACAGGTCTTTCCCCAAGAGAATAAGCAAAACATTTAAGCATGAACAAAACATGAACATTTCTCTTCTTCCTTACATGAAGGAGGTTTCTGTTGCATTCTAGAAAGCATTTCTCACTCCCCAATTACATGAGTAAGGCATTACATTTCTTCTTCTCTCACTAGGTGTAAGTGAAAGAGGCATTCAATAACTTAAAACCAGCATAGCATGGTAAATCAAATACAGTACAAATATCATTAGAGCATTTCACACTCATAGCATGAGCAGGTAGACAATTTTTTAAAAAGGCTTTCAGGTTTTATAATGCAAACAAGGCCAATTCTTCTTTAGAGTCCACACAAACTTTTTAGTCCAATTAAAATGTCCAAATTAAAAGTCCAAATGTTGATTGAAGCTTTCTTCTTCTCAGATTACAACTTAAACACTATCTTCTCTCAAGCACAGTTCTTGGCATGGCAAGGTTGAAATTAGGCCATAAATTAATTCTCACTGAATTCACAAGACAACTAGACAACCCCCCTTTTCAGCTTTTCAGGCAAACACACATTCCTTCATGCTCCAGCCACCCTGATGCTTGAAACTTGGAACAGCCCACTCGGATCTCTTTGTTTGAGGGGTGGGCAGTTCAAAGTCAGCCAAAAACTGGAGTATGTTTTCTCCCTCCTTGTATTTTTGCAAAAGCCTGCTGTCCATAGAGGAAGGATCCACCCCCTTTTCCTCTGGACTTCTTTCATCTGCAGCATCTGAATCTCAACTTTATGACAAACTGCACCTGTTAGTTTGTATTTGCGAGAAGACCCCTTTCTGGGCTTGGGTTTTCTGCATTCCTCCTCTGGGCCATCCTTCCACTCCATGGCCAAACGTGAGGAATCAAGTTTACTACTCAGCTTCTCCTGCTCTTGTGATGAGGGTTGCTTCAGGGGCGAGCTGAGGTCTCCTGTGCTGCTCTTGGAATCACACTCCTTGCTTCCTGCCACTTTGCATGCATTAATAACTTCAATCTGTGATGAGGTCCCCACCATTTGTTCCCAATCAGCTGGCACTAGTTGTTTTTTAGACTTGGCAGGCAGTATTGCAGCAGTCCCATTTGCAAGAGCCTCTCTGTTCACTGGATATACAGCAACAGGTTCCATATCCAGCACAGCTGCAGTTAAAGCAGCAGAGAACAGGTCTTTTGTAGGGCTAAAAGTGCTTGATTGCTGCAAGGCAGGATATAATGTCCCATCTCCATTTCCACCCCCACCTCCATCAGGGGGCTCATGCTGTTGTTTCTCATATGATGGAGGGGCAGTCAGACTCCCTCCCTTGGCTGGGGGCAAAAGCTGTGGCAATGGTACAGTAAGCCTCTGGGACAACAAAATATTTTTTGGAGTGAAATCTTGCACTTCTTTTGTTTCTGCTCTTTGCCCATCATCCCGTTTGAGTGATCCAATTTCTGGGTACCAAGGACATTGGCATTTGACTTCCTTAGTGAAGCCTTCTATACTATTAAGCGTGATGTCTGGACATCCGCTCTCCTTGATGATTCTCTGCAATTCGTTTGCATGGGTCTTTTGCCCTAAAGAAAGTCCCCCCCCCCATACTCACAATCGGGAGCTTGAAAGCTGAGGGAGCCTAAAAAGGCTGTGGTGCACCAGGGGGCTATTCCAGCCGGTGAGTCGGGGAGTTGGGATCTAGCAATCACGACGCGGGTCACCAGATGTTGTGTTTTGGGATCAAGGAGACAGCGGAGGCTTGATTCATGAAGAGGCAATAGGGCAAGATAACCCGGTCGGAGTTTATTAGGAATAACAGACAAAGACATTCCAGAGAAGAGTATGCAATCTATTCTTATTGGTTACCTGCGATAACATAAAGTTACTTAATTGGCTAAATATCAGCATGTCTGCCTCGTGCTCACCTTGCTAATTGGATGAAAGCTGCGTGCTAGCTGAATGACTGCGTGCCATCCCTGGGCATAGTGGGGAGGGCCAAAAGCCTTGAGTCAGAGGCCCAAACTGGGGCCTCTAAGTTACGGCGTAAAAACAGATGAGGTAAGGAGAACGATCACCCACGATTTATGACCATGGTGTGCCAATGAGCCACAGCGATCGTACTGTGAAGCTCCTCACAGTTTTTATTGTGAGTTTTATTGTGAAGTAACTGCAGTGGCTCAAGTGCCTAAGACGCTGACTGGGAGGCGGAAGGTCAGCAGTTCGATTCCCGAGTACTGCAGGATGGAATGAGCGCCCGTCTTTGTCCCAGCTCCTGCCAACCTAGCAGTTCAAAAGCAAGAAATTGCAAGTAGATAAATAGGGACCACTTCGGTGGGAAGGTAAACAAGATTCCATGAGCTCTAGTGTCTAGTCATGCCTGCCACATGACCACGGAAATGTCTGCAGCAGCAGACAGCACTGGCTCTTCGGCTTTGAAACAGAGATGAGCACTGCACCCTAGAGTCGGATACGACTGGCTTTCGAGCAAGGGAAACCTTTACCTTTACCTTTTAATAATTCTGGATTGTTTTATTGTTGGTTTTATGATGTTAGCCGCCCTGAGTAGAAATGATTTTTCCCCTAGAGGGGTGGGATACAAGTAAAATAAATAAATAAAAATAATAAATAAATAAATAAATTGATGAACAGTGACTGAAATGTTTTCTTCTTTCAAGAAGAAAAGCAGATTGTTTACCCATAACATTTGCTCTTCATGTTGGTGGGGAGAAAAGCAGGGGCAGGGAGAGAAATATGAATAGATTGCTGATACTATGCAAATTATATTCACAAATACCCCATGGTAAAAGGGATCATGACCAGGTAAGCTTAGCTTTCCCAGAATGGCCAGCCATTTCTTTTTCTGGTTTATGTAAGACAGCTATGCCTTTAAGACTACCTTCAGTGGGGCATGCTGACTGTAGGGTTTCTGGGACTTGGAGTCCATAAGGAATATATGTAAGGATATAGAAAGCTGTCTTTTTACTAATTCAGATCATTAGTTCATTGGTGCTACCAACTCTGATTGGCTGCAACCCTCCAGGTTTTCAGGCTGGATTCTTTCTTCATTATTTAGGGCTGCTACATCCAAAATCAATAGAAAGATGATTATGCCAAATCTCCAGCACCAAAGGGAAAAGAAGTCATCCTGTAGTGCAGGCTGTGACTAACAATAGATGTCCGAGGAACAATAGATCAGAAATGATAGTGACTGAACCATGATAATTTAACTGTATTTCCTGCAATGAATTACTCTATGAAAATGGAATGCTTGGCTATTCATTTTTAGGTTCACAAAACAGGCATATGAGAATCATTTTACCTTGTTTTTCCATCCTAAATAATGCTACATGATCTTATTTAAACCTACCATTCTTAGCTTTATGCCCATTTAATTTCACTATGACTAGATTAGTGAAGGCAAGTCAAGATTGATTTGATGGACCTCCCTGCTTTTTCCTAGTCACAGCACAATTAACTGCAAATAATTCTCATAATTTCATAGTGCTGTTTTTTTAAATGGCAAAAGAGCTTGTCCTTCGAATTGCTCAAGGCCAGACTAGGTTTGATATTGTTTGAATGTAATTAAGTCCTTGTTATGTAAATGGCATCCATCAGAGAAGGATTCTCTTGAAATGTAGATAGCAGCTTCAAGATTTGGGTTTTTTTTGGGGGAGAAAAAAGAGTGAAACAAGCCCAAATTATAATTAAGTAAGAAAAATAATAATCAAAATCACCAAAATGTAAGCCAAATCTATGATACCACTTTTTTTTACACCTTTCATACTTTTGAAGAGGAGCATCTTGAACAGGGAAAGTAAAGCAATCACACTTATATACTTGTACAGTATAGCACAGTGCACTCTCTGGGTGGTTCACAAGTAAATTAGCTGGGCACTCATTTTACTGAACTCGGAAGGATGGAAGGCTGAGTCATCATTGACTCCTGGCCAGGATCAAACTCACAACCTTTGGGTTGCAGTACAGAAGTTTAACTACTGCACCACCAGGGCTCCTTGGAAGAATACTATGAGTATAAGATGAGATGGGGAGCATTACCATTTTCTTTGATCAGAGCCTGGAGAAAGTTAATTTTTTGGATCACAGGCCAACAGTTGCTTTAGTGATGGGGGTTTTTGAGCTGATTTCATATGAATTTGATCCCCTGAATTCAAATATGGCATTAGTTTTTGCCTAGGAGCTCACATTTCTTAGATATAACATCTTAGTGAAATATATGTTACACTAAAGGTAAAGGTAAAGGTTTCCCTTGCTCGAAAGCCAGTCGTATCCGACTCTAGGGTTCAGTGCTCATCTCTGTTTCTATCTTAAGTTAAATCAATGGAACAAATAAAAAACCTAAACACAGAATTTTTATTATTATAGTATACAAATATTATTATATACAAAAATAGAGGAAGAAGTCATTGATGAAACCAACTAGTCACTAAACACTTCGGAAGCTTCTTTTCTGTGACATTCTTGAATGTATTTTGGAACAGCAGTAATCTGCCATCATGTGCGTATCCCATCTTCCTTGGTAGTGGTCCTCCATAGTTTTAATATCCTGGTAAAATCTTTCACCTTGTTCCTCACTGGTGTCTCCTAAATTTTCAGGAAAATGGTCTAAGTGGTTGTGTAAATAGTGCACCTTAATACTCATGTTACACCCAAGGGATTTGAAACTGTTAAGCATCTCGTTTACCAGTTCAACATAGTTTTCAGCTTTGTGTTTGCCTAGAAAATTTCCGACAACTGCAACAAATGAAGTCCCGGCTTTTTGCTCCGCCTCATTCATTGAATGACAATAGGGCAAATATACAGGAACCAATCCTTGTATATGTGATTTAGAACTGCACAAAATGGAGTTAGAACTGCACATTTCACATAGAACTGCATGTTAAAAAACACTGATCTAAAAAAGTAGAGCAGATAGAGAAAAAACCGATTTCATATATGGATTCAGCAACCCAAATATAGCTAAAATAAGTTCTAAAATCCTAGGCACCAACAAATTTTTTTTTCTTGTAAGCCTGTGTATAGATCCCAGAATTCCTGGCAAGCTTTTGGCCATGATGGCTGGGTAGTGGTTTTTCTGGGAAATGTAGTTTAAAAAACAAGTTTTGGAAATTGTGTGTTGTCCTTCTCCAGTAGAAGAGAGCTGAAATAGAAACCACTGCAGACAAAGCTATGTATCTGTGTGTGTATCAGTGAGGTATGATTGTGAAAGAGAGACAGAGAAACAAAGAAAGATGCTACCCCTGAGTTTTCTAGAATATTATTGACTGGCCTTTGTGTTATGTGTCACAGGGGAAAGGAATTGTTTTGGATTTCTCTCAGGTTTAAATGAGGGTTTACTTGGGTGAGGGATGGCTTAAGTGGAGCTCTGTCTGCATTAACTTCCCAGTTTGTTTTCCTGTTTTGAAGCAAACAAATGGCTGGAGACAAATGTCTACTTTATGCAATACTTCATGTATGTGGGTAAAACCCAGGAGGATGTCAACTTTATCTGGTGCCTTTGTTGATGTATTGTCACTAAATAGCAAAGGCAATGTAACATTCTGAAAAGAAGAGATCCATTATGGTGAAAAAGAGCCAGGCTCTTGATGCTATCCCATCTCCCACATTGTACATTGGTTTGTTAGATTTCCCCTTATCCCAATCTTTATCTCTAGGAGACAGAAGATTAACTATCTCCAGGTTAGAGAAACAAAAAGGGACTCAAACAAATTGGAATATTGTGGTTAGTTGGAGTTACACTCTCTCTTTCATTGCTTTATCCATTTGCCTTTCTTTTGTAAGATATTGCTATATATAATTAGAAGAAACAAAACAAATACAACAACAGGTTAAAGTTATCATTTCATTCCACAATTATCTCATTCTACTGGAACTTTGGAACATGATTTTAGACTAATCAGCTCTCTGAGTATCTGCAAAATTCAATTTATGTTTGGAATATTTCCTTTTTAGTCATCTCCCTTTGTACTTAAAAGGGGAAAAAAAACCAATTACTTTATTTCATAGGATTTCCTTTTACTAACATTAATCAATTTGCAATTTGAAATAAAATGTTTTAAAAATGGACACACTTAACTTGTTGCTTAATTTCCTGAAACCTTTAAGCTCATCATGGTAGACTATGACTTAGATTCTTATTTTTTCTGGTAAAACTTTGAAAAGTTAATTAACCATCTCTGAGTTTTAACCCCACTAGATGCACTTGTGACTGCAGCAGGTGGTGATCTGTTACACACATACAGTTTTAAAAAGCCAAATTGGACACTATATGAGGAGCCTCTTTTTTATAAAGTCTTACTTTGTGAGCTCACTGTGGCAGGGAGGTGCTTTGGAGTTCTTGAAGACTAGGTCCCCTGAAGAGGAACTCTAGCAGGTTCTACTGGACAATTAAAACTTTGAATATAATAATTTCATGTCAGAAATTATTCATGATTGAAAGGACATTTGCTGGAGGAACTTGGCTCAGGGGATGCCCGAATGAGGCTCCTTTTATGTCCCCAAGATCGTTTCCCACTGAAGTGGTCCCTATTTATCTACTTGCAATTTCTTAATTTCAAACTGCTAGGTTGGCAGGAGCTGGGACAGAGATGGGCACTCAATCCATCATGCAGTACCCAGGTCTTGAACTGCTGACTTGCTGGCCTTCCAGCTAACAAGGTGAGCTTCGTAACTTCTGAGCCACCATAGCCAAACTCTAAGTAGGGACCAGGACAGATTGTGTGCCTCCTACTGTACAAAGGCGGCTCGCCTTTGTACAGTAGGAGGCACACAGTCTGTCCTGGTCTAAGTATGGACAACCTTGTCACTGGAAGTTGGATACTAGGTGACAAACTGGCTCTAACAACTATCCATAAAATTTAATGGGAAAAAGGTATATCCTGCAAAACAAAATGGCTTCACTTGTATTCCGCTGTCAATGGCTGTTCCTCTTAGAATGCTGTGTTTGGAGGCAAAGGAAAGACAACTGTACTAACCAACCCTTTGTGTCACAAATAAACCAAAGAGATTTACTGCCTGAGGTAGCTTGTGAATGACTTGAAACACATAGCAACCAAAGCCAGGTGGACTGCTTTGAGTACCTGTTGTGTTCTATTACTGTACCTTTTACAATGTACCCATTCACGTGTATCCAATGTAACCATGCTTGTGTAACATTATAACCAGCAGTTGCTTAACTGTAGCCCTTACAATAGGACGCGAGCTAATGACCACCGGGTGGCAATAGCGAGCGTCAAGCTCTCCTGGCCCAGACTCACCAGCAAACAACAGCGCGGGAAGATTCCCGCCATCACCTACACCTGGACAAGAAGGGCGTGACCGTCCATGACGTCACGCGGACAGTAACCAATAGACTGTCGAGGAGCCACATTCAAAATGTATAGCCACTGTATATATTGAGCTACCCATCTGCCATTACCTCATGTTCCCCCGGATCATCATGCAATAAACCTGTGTTAAAGCCAACTCTTCGGCTGTTTATTGTCTTTGGTCCCATATACTAAATTGGCGACGAAGGTGGGATAATGGCTGCCCACGGGACCAAGACATGCACCGGTTTCGAAATCAGGAGACCGGCAGACTGGGACATCTTCGAGATGGACTTCCAGGGAGCCCTGGTGGAATCCGAAGTCACGGATGAGGCAAAGAAAAGGGCCATATTCACCAGGATGCTGGGGCCAGACACCAAGAGGGTCTTGGTGGACCTGATCGCGCCGAGGAGGGCGAGTGAATTCAAGGTGAAAGAGCTCATGCACATGCTGCGCGAGTACTTCCGGCCCTCGACGGCGATGTTCCCCGCTCGGAGCGCGTTTTGGAGGCGAGTCCAAGCGCCCGGGGAGACGGTCGCCGATTTCGCAGCGGCTCTGCGACTGGCGGCCGGCCCATGCAAATGGGAGAACGCAGAAATCACACTAAGAGACTGCGTGCTGTGCGGCCTGAGCGATGCCGAAACTCAGCGCACATTGATGAACCGGGAGCCACCCCCCACGTTGCAGGAGGTCCTGAAGGAGGCACAAGCCGCGGAAGCTACGAAGGCCGGGGTCCAGGAGCTCCAGGACTGGCGGCCAAAGACGGGCAAGGCAGAGACTTCGGTGCACGTTTCGGTGCACGCGGCCCGGCGAGTTTCGAAGTCGTCCGCGGAGAGCAGCGACGACGAGGACGTCCGGAAGGTCCGGAAGGAAGGCCGGCGTTGCGACGGCTGCGGAGCGAACCACGACCGCGCCAAATGCCCCTTCAGAAAAGCCGAGTGTCACAACTGCGGCCGCCGCGGGCACATCGCCAAGGTCTGCAGGAAAAGGCGCGAGGCCCGGAAGAGCTCGAGAGACCGCGCAACGAGACCCAAGGACGGCACCCAGGCCACGAGGAAGCGAGACGGCGTGGGCCGCATCGCCGACGACAGCGAGGACGACGCGCCGGTGTTCAGCGTGTCCGCGGGACACCCCCGTTACTTTGTTGAGGTACTAGTACAAGGGGCCCCCATTAGGATGGAAATTGACTCGGGTTCCTCATATTCCATCATTCCCCAGAAGGAGTTTCTGAAAATTGCCCCCCACGTGCGGCCCAAACTCAAAGCTTTGAGGTCCACGCTACGGGACGTGCAAGGGAACTGCATTCCAGTGTTGGGGGTTGGGAAATTTCAGGTCCAATTTAAGAAACACGCCGCGACTCTCCCCCTAGTTGTTCTTAAAGGAGGGAATTGCAGCCTCCTCGGGACTCAATGGTTCCAGCCCCTGGGTTTGTTCATTGGGGGGTGCACGCCGTTGCCGTGGGGACTGACCCAATTCAGGAGGTGTGCGACGCGCACCCCGAAGTCTTCAAAAAGGGACTTGGGAAATTTAAGGAACCCCCAGTAGCTTTCGACCTAGACCCGGAGGTCCGCCCAATAAGACTCAAACCGCGCCGGGTGCCATTCGCGCTCAAGGACAAAATAGAGGCGGAACTGGACAAATTGGTGGGCCAGGGGATTCTTGTTCCTGTTGATTCTGCGGAGTGGGAAACTCCAATTGTAACAGCACTAAAGGCCAATGGGGAGGTGCGCATATGTGCTGATTACAAGTGCACCATCAACAAGGCCATTCGCCCTAATGCGTATCCGGTGCCGGTAGTCAGCCATTTGCTGGCCAGGTTACATGGGGGAAAGTGTTTCGCTAAACTCGACTTAGCACAAGCCTACCAGCAGCTCTCGGTGACCCCAGCCGCAGCGGCTGCACAAACCATAGTCACCCATAAGGGGGCGTTCCAGGTGACGCGCCTTCAGTTCGGCGTAAACTCGGCGCCTGGGATTTTCCAGTCACTCGTGGAACGCCTCCTGAAGGGGCTCGAGGGGGTGTTGCCTTATTTTGATGACGTATTGATAACGGGGGGGGGGGGGGGGGAGTCGGGCCGAATTGGCAAAGAGGTTGGGCGAGGTTCTAGCGGTATTCGAAAAGGCGGGGTTGAGACTGCGAAAAGACAAATGCGTCTTCTTCACGACCGAGGTCGAATTCCTAGGGTTCCGTGTCACTCCTGAGGGAATAAGGCCGTCCACATCTAAGGTAGCCGCCATCAAGAAAGCCCCTCGCCCCACCTCCAAGCCCGAGTTGCAGTCGTTCCTAGGGCTGCTGAATTTTTACCACTCCTTCCTTCCCCGGAAAGCAGCCGTGGCCGAACCGTTGCACAGATTGCTTAAAAAGGACGAGGCATGTAAGTGGGGCGACGAGCAAGAGAGGGCATTTACTGAGCTAAAGCAGCTTCTAGCGTCTGATGCCATCCTCACCCATTTCAACCCCAAGCGCCCAGTGGTCCTGATATGTGACGCATCCCCGGTGGGGGTGGGGGCGGTGCTGTGCCATGTGCTGGAAAACGGGAGGGAGGCCCCGATAGCGTTCTACTCCAGGTCCCTGTCCCAAGCGGAGAGAAACTACGCCCAGACTGACAGGGAAGCATTAGCGATAATTGCGGGAACAAAAAAGTTCCACGACTTCCTGTACGGCCGCCCCTTCACAATCGTAACTGATCACAAGCCCCTGCTAGGCATTTTTACCGCAGATAAGCCCACGCCACAGATCCTGTCCCCAAGGATGCTTAGGTGGGCCATTTTTCTCAACGCGTATCAGCACGCGTTAGTGTACAGGCCCGGGAGGGAGATCAGCCATGCGGACGCTCTATCGAGGTCCCCCCTTCCCCAGGGTAACAGCCACGTGGGCAAGGAGGAGCCAGACCACCAGGTGCTGATGATAGAGGTCCTCGACTCGCCCCCAATACTGCCCGCCGACATCGCCAAGGCGACCGGCAAGGACAACATTTTAGCAAAGGTTAGCTCCTGGGTGCAGAAAGGGTGGCCAGCGTCCTCCCCGGCAGCAGAGTTCGACCCATTTTTCCGAAAGAAGTTAGAGTTGTCCCTTGAGAGGGGGTGCCTTCTGTGGGGCCAGCGAGTAGTGATCCCGGCGTCCTTACGACCGCGGGTACTCAAACTCCTGCACGTCAGTCACCCTGGAATTGTGCGCTCCAAAGCCCTGGCACGGAGCTATTTCTGGTGGCCCCAGCTAGACGCCGACATCGAGCACATGGTCGGCACTTGTGAGCCCTGCCAAAGCTCCAGACCAGAAGAAGCCCGCCTGCCTCACAGGGAGTGGGACGCGGCGAAGGGGCCGTGGTCCCGGATTCATGTAGACTTTGCTGGCCCGTTCCGTGGGACGCTGTTTCTCCTTGTGGTGGATGCTTTCTCCAAGTGGTTGGAGGTCATTCCGGTTACAAGCACGTCCACGGCCACAACCATAAAGCACTTGCGGAGGGTTTTTTCCACATTCAGTTTACCCGACACTCTCGTAAGCGACAACGCAAGTTGTTTCACGTCCTCAGAGTTCAGGGCATTCACAGAAATCAACGCCATTCGGCACATCACCTCCGCTCCTTTTCACCCTGCCACAAATGGCCAAGTAGAGCGCCTTGTGCGCACCACCAAGGACGCGCTGCGGCGCATGGGGCCCGGGGACCTAAACCATCAAGTGTGCCAGTTCCTGCTAGGTTACAGAGTGACTCCCCTAGCGTCAGGGTACTCCCCCGCGGAGTTGCTTATGCGCAGGAAACTGACCACCATACTAACTAGAATAGACCCCACGAGAGTAGAGGACAAGGGGAAGAACATTGGGATAGAGGACACAAAGAGTTTCGACGTGGGTGCCCCCGTGTATTGCAGGAACTACGCCAGCGCGGGTCCGGCCTGGGTACCGGGCGTCATCTTAGAGCAGACCGGTCCCGTCTCGTACCGCGTCGAGACCGGCACAGGTCTACTCTGGAGGCGGCACGCAGACCAGCTCCGGCGCAGGGTCCCCGGCGAGCAGGGCACGGACCGCGGGAAACAGGATTCAGCGTTAGGGTTCTCCCCCACCCGTTCAGCCCAAGGGGGAGGAAAGGGGGGCCATGGGTCCCCACCAAGAGGGGAGGAAAGGGAATCTGTCCTCGTAGATATCCTGCGGGATCGGTCAGCAGAGAGAAGGGAAGCCGATCTCATAGATATCCCGCGGGATCTCCCCACTAATACGGATACCCCAACAGAGTTAGATTTTGAGTTTCAGAACCGGGGAAGTTTTGCGGAGTGGTCCCCCACCCGTCCAAGCGAGAAGAGGGGTTTTTCGTTAGCCCCGAGTGTCTCCGGTCTGCCCACAATGGAGTTTTTCCCTTCCCCCAAAACCGCCAAACCACGGCAAGCCGCTAACAAGTCTCCCTCTCCCGTTGCAGGACAAGGGACCAGGGAACGAGGAAGCAGTAGCGCCCCTGGGGCAGGTCAGCCCACATCGCGGCCCAAACGCGTTTGCAATAAGCCATCTTGGCTGAGGGACTTCGTCCCATCCTAGGGGGGAGGGATGTTGTGTTCTATTACTGTACCTTTTACAATGTACCCATTCACGTGTATCCAATGTAACCATGCTTGTGTAACATTATAACCAGCAGCTGCTTAACTGTAGCCCTTACAATAGGACGCGAGCTAATGACCACCGGGTGGCAATAACGAGCGTCAAGCTCTCCTGGCCCAGACTCACCAGCAAACAACAGCGCGGGAAGATTCCCGCCATCACCTACACCTGGACAAGAAGGGCGTGACCGTCCATGACGTCACGCGGACAGTAACCAATAGACTGTCGAGGAGCCACATTCAAAATGTATAGCCACTGTATATATTGAGCTACCCATCCGCCATTACCTCATGTTCCCCCGGATCATCATGCAATAAACCTGTGTTAAAGCCAACTCTTCGGCTGTTTGTCTTTGGTCCCATATACTAAAGTACCTGAGGCAGAAAATCCCAGAGGTGACTTCCCTCATTTTTCACAGTACAAATATATAATTTGCAAAGTCAATAACTAAAAGTCTGCTGCCTTTTCATGATATCTGAAACCTGTTGCTTGGGGTAGCTGCCTAAATCTTTAGGGCTGGCCCTGCTTAGTGCTGTCAAAAGTGACAGTCTATTAGACAGTCAATATATGAAGCACGCTTCTATGGACTTGGCTTTGGAATCAGAACTCCTGGTCAAAAGGTGTTAGTGCAGGAGAATGGATGCTGAATTATTTTAGTCGGTGCAGTGGCCCATGGAACTTGAATGTCAAAAAGCCTTTAGCCACAAATGAAAAGGCCAGAGTTATTCATTTGATATCATAGCCAATTGTTTGATCATCTATGATCTTAAGGCCACATCTGGAAGAAGTGTACTTACAAAATGATTTGGAGGCACTATTGATTCAGTTTGTTCAGTTGGCAGAAGAGATGCTCTAAAATAGTACAAGATACAAACATTTTAAAGAACTAGCCATCAAAGCATTTCAATCTTCAGTCAGTCCTCTAGAGGTTAATGCAGGAGATCTGTGAAGATACAGAGAATCTTGGAAGAAGGACAGAAGGACAGAAGGGAAACTATACCTTGACTGTATGTAATTTCTCCATGCATAAAGAATGCACTACTTGCTTTTCTGTGGACATGTGGCAGGCATGCCTAGACACCAGAGTGTTTACCTTCACCACAGACAGCACTGGCTCTTTGCCTTATAAACAGAGATGAGCACTGAACCCTAGAGTCAGATTTATTTATTTATTTATTTATTCTTAGATTTTATATGCCGCCCACTCGGGGAAACCCGACTCACAGCGGCGCACAACGGTAAAAACAGATAAAATACAGTAAAATATAACAAAACAGATTAAAACCCTCACTCGACCACCCACCAACCCACCCTCCCACTCCCACGATTGGCTTTGAGCAAGGGTGACCTTTACTTATACTTGCTTTTCACCACAGTCTCATTTATCCTTACAACAGCTTGATGAATTACATAATTAATATTTCTATTTTTATGGAGAGGGAACCATGATATCTAAATCTCTCTGGATGTATGCCTGAAGAATCCTATTGGATTTTTTTTGTTCTTGCTTTAAAACACATTTCAGGAGGGGGGAAAACAGATGTTGACATTAGTTTGGATCTAGTTTGAGTTGGTTTCACTTTTTGTTCACATTACCAGAACTAAACTAGCATAGGTTTTATTGAATTGAATACAATTGATATAGGGAGATTCAAAAAGTTACTTTTCAGGGTGACATGTCCAATGATCCTCCAGCAAGAATAGCCTCTGCCCATGCTGGCAGAGGGATTTTGGGAACGCTAGACCCAAAAAGTTACTTTTCTTTTCCCCCAAATTTTAGTAGATTAACCTGGATTTAAGCATGCATCAGATTTTATTTCTGATAATATTTATATTGCATTTAGGACCAATAAGGAACATCTCTCCAGGACTTCATATGGTCCCAATGATTTTCCTTTTATTTCTTGTCATATCTTTGTTTTAACCTTCTTCTTTCAGTTCTACAATCTCAGTCTTAGGTTCATTTGAATGGACCCCATAGTTATATGTATAGCTGGATTTCTTTTCTAGGTGGTTTGTGAAATGCTAGTTTTCTCTTCCTTGTAGGCCAACATCAATGATTTATTTCCACATGATCAAAGGTGTACGGGTATAGGGTTGCATGTGTTTCACAAAGCAAGGAGACAGACACTTGCTTCAAGAAGCACACAATCTGGAATTCTGTACAAGAGAAACAATACTGGAAAGGTGAAGTAGGATCTCAAGGAACATGTGGGCTTTGTGAAGGGAATGGAAGAAATGAGAGAGGTGGCATCATGCAGTTATGTAGAATAGATTCAATAAAAATTGGGTTTTGTGGAAATCCTGGTTTGTAGACAATTATAGTACAGAAATTATAACAATTCATTTCCACATGCCACTCTATGGTGCTGTCCCCATCTAATTATTTTTGCCGACTGTAGTATTCGCAGAAGGCTAATGTTTTATACTTTAACAAACCCTGCAGAGAAGCATCAGAAGAGACTTTTCTTGGATTATGGTACTACTTATGTCAACATTTTTAATTTATTACGGACAGTTGAGGACTTGTTATGAACAGCACTTGAGAACAAAGACTTGGTATCATGTTAGAATACAAACTGACCTTGGTTCTAAATCTTGCTGCAATACCAACTGACTGTCAATGTAATAGCAGCTTTCTTAATATCTTTCAGGCAGATTGTTATTCAACCTATGAGATCAACTGCCATGCTATATCATCATTTTTATAGATAGATGTTAGGTGTGTTCCCTTCTATCAGATGCTGCCTCTTATTTCAGTTAATTGTAATGAAGAAGTTTGAGGGATAAGCTGATATTTTCTCAGAAGGAAGCTACAGAAAGGATTGTATAAAGAAGCTAAGCTTCTCCAATGTATTTTGTTTGTATGAAGATAAAGGCACATGGATGCTTCTCTTGTCATATCTCACTCATAAGGCGGTGACATGATTTTTAAAAAAATGCCATCTGGGGACACACACACACGCACGCATGCACACACGCACTGTAAGCCACCCTGAGTGGGGTATAAATGTGAATAAATAAATAAATAAATAAACATTAAATTATTAAAACTTCAAAATGTAATATGTGAAGCTCTGTCAGAAGTTTGTATAACTGCATTTGCAATATAGAGTTTAAATGTTTAACTATACATTTAAAAGAGAAACTAGAAATGGGGGGAGCTAGAAGCAAAAAACCTTTGCTGGTAAGCAATTACCTCATCAATGGAGCAGTTGCTCTGCTTAGGCTGGCAAGCGACTGATTTGCCAAAATAAAATAAAAATAAAATAGAAAATAGAAAAACCAAGCGGGGGCATCCATCACATCATCCTTTTCAAAGTATAAACATGATTCTTTTTCATAAATAAGGGAGCAATGAGCTGCTCTCAGCCAAGCTCAAAGAGAACCAACAAAAGCAGTTCATGGGACCAAGATTAGAAGATAACCAAACTACAGGGGTAATGTATGTACCATCCTTGTGCTGCAATTGTTTTGATTTCTTTTTGTCCTCCAAATAGATAAAGGTACTTCACTGAGAACAGAAATAGCTAAACAAAGAATACGTTTTTTATTGCTCTATAGCTTATTTTTCTTTGTTTTTGTATCTTATAGTGTTAATGCATTTCATTCTGACCAAAGTGTGTTAAAATGTATTTTTAGGGTGTATATATATTGCAAAAGATTCAATAAGTCTCATTCTAACTGTCTTCATTGTTTCAGTTATCAAGCATATTTTTGGGTTACTTTAGACTTCAAAAGCATGTTTTATCTCACTGTGCCTTAGAAGCCATATCAATTCCTTCTTGGTCACTTTGAATATGCAACTAAGTGAGCCTTCAATACAAGCTAGGCTGTTTTGATATAATTGAACATTCCTAAATATGTTATATCCACATTATTCTTTCTATTGTTTCACTCTCTATTACTAATGTAATATCAATAAGTATTTTAAAATAATTGTGCTTGTCATTTACTCTTTATTATATAATATATCAGCCATGCTATATACTCTAGTTAAATAAATATTAAGAAGGAATTCTTCTTTTGCAATGCTTATTGTCTTCTAATGCATTTCTGTTAATATTTCATTGCAAAGGTGCTGGTAATCCAAAGTGTCAGAATGCAAGCGCGGTGCCAAAATGGCCGCAGCGCTCTTTGCGGGCCCCCCCACCGGACTTGGACATCCGGGTAGTTAGGGGTGTGTGGCCAGCACCCTTTAGGATTGGGGGCTATGTCAATGTTGATGCCCTACTGGCCCGCGTCGCGGCTCTGGAGGCATCCTTAGGGGTAGTTAATCCATCCGGGGCACCGTTTGGTTTACAGGTCAACTCAGCGCTTGCTGGTCCTCGGCAGGCGGCCGACAGGGTTGAGCTGCCTGAGGCGAATAGGTCGGCCTCGGCCGCGGCCTCGCAGCTCCCCACGCAGCAGATCCCACCAGCTGGTAGTGGTCAGGTCCCATCTTCGAGCTCGGTTGCGGTCGCGAGCTCCGACGCCCGCAGTGGGCCGGAACCCCCGGTGGGGGCGGCCCACGGGGGTGCAACTTGTGAGTATATGGTCCAATCTAGTGCACCCACGACACAACCCACAGTGGGGGGAGGCTTGCAGTGGCCGTGGCCTCGCCTGGCTGGGGCGGCGGGTCAGTCGCCACCGGCCCATCTTGGAACGGCTCCCGCACTCCAGGGCCCCTCTTGGGGCGGGGTACCCTGTCCCGCGGGGAACTTACTGGGGGTGGCGGGGCTGGTCCAGGCTCCTTTCAGGGTGCCCAGTACTGTCAATGTTCCGGTGTCGGCCTTGCCAACGGCAGGTTATTCGTTGCCCCTCGGGGACCACCTGGCCCAGGCCACCAAGGAAAAGATATGGTGGGGGGAGTACATGGACATTTTCTCCCTCTTGAATAGAGAACCCACCAAGGAAGAGAGGGAGGGGCAGGACGAGGAGGACAAGGAGCAGGCTCGTCGACGTAAGCCGCCACGTACATGGGCCAACTGGTTACCCGCGTACCTTATATACATGGCGGTGTATCTCAGGGCCCGGCCTGACCTGGCAATTCCGATGGTCCAGTATTTGGACAACATATACTGGGCGATGGTTGATTTCCCTGGCCCGTCGTGGTTGGCTTACGACGAGGAATTCCGTATGAGAGCGCCCCTACACCCAGAGATGAGGTGGGATGAGCCCTGCCAGAAGCTGTGGCTTCTGTATATGACCCCCACGCGCCCGGCGCCAGGGGAGAGGTACCATTGTGGACATGCGGTCCAGCGAGCTGCTCCAGCCCAGGCACCCCGCCAGGTGGCGGGGCAGGGGGTTCCAGCCCGCCTGCTGTGTTGGAGCTTCTCGGCCAATGGTGCATGTAACAGGAAGCAGTGCCGATACAGGCATGAGTGTCCCTCTTGTGCTGGCCCCCATGCCGCCTCCGTGTGTCCTAAGGCGGGCGGACTGCGGGGCAGAGGTAGAGGTGGACAGGGAGCGGGCAGAACTGCCGCAGAGGGAGCTGGTCAGGCAAAAGGCCCCCTCCCCAATTAATGTGGACATGTTGGAGCGTTGGCTCACGATGTACCCGAGGAGGGCAGACGCAGCTTACCTGCTCGAGGGTTTTCAGCAGGGGTTTCACATTCCTTTCACGGGGGTCAGGTCCCCTCAAGATGTACCCAACCTGTTATCACTCAGGGGAAGGGAGGAGGTGGCTGCCATGAGCATTGCTAAGGAGGTTGCTGCTGGCAGGGTTGCTGGCCCTTTCCCTCTCCCGCCATTCCCCAACCTCAAGGTTTCCCCTTTGGGGTTGGTGCCCAAGAAGTTGCCGGGGGAGTTCCGTTTGATACACCACTTGTCTTACCCGGCTGGCCGTTCGGTCAACGATGCTATCCCTGACGACCTTTGTTCGGTCCGGTATACATCTTTTGACCAGGCCCTGCGCATGGTGCGCTCATGTGGCCCGGGTGCACTACTCGCTAAGTGCGACATTAAGTCCGCGTGCCGTCTCCTGCCAGTGCACCCGGGCGACTTTGAGTTGCTGGGTTTCAAGTCCCGGGGTGAATTTTATTTCGACAAAGCCATGCCTTTTGGCCGCTCCATTTCATGCTCGGCATTTGAGCGCTTCAGCACCTTCCTCCAATGGGCCTTTGTTCGCAGGTCAGGGTCCCGGTCTGTAGCCCACTACCTTGATGATTTCTTATTCGGGGGTGAACGGGGCTGGGACACGTGCACACGTCTCCTGAACACATTTCAGACGCTAATGGAGGAACTCGGTGTCCCTTTAGCGCCCGCAAAGACCGAGGGCCCTTCAACCAAGCTCACATTCCTGGGGGTTGAGATTGACACGGTTGTGCAAGCATCCAGGTTACCTGCTGATAAGGTTTCACGGATCGTTGCACTCATTTTGGACTTGCTGGCAAAACGCAAGGTGTCCCTTCGGGAGCTACAGGTGTTACATGGTCACCTTAATTTCACTTGCAGGGTCGTCGCACCAGGCAGAGCATTTGCTCGACGATTGTGCGATGCCATGACTGGCTTGGCCAGGCCCCACCACAGGGTCCGACTGAACAAGGGCATGAGGGAGGATATGCTCATTTGGCTCCAGTTCCTGAGGGGATTCAATGGGGTGTCCTTTTGGAGGTCCGACCTTTTAGTTTCCCCTCGTTTTCAGGTTCAGTCGGATGCATCGGGGTCCCTGGGTTATGGGATGTACTTCGCAGGGAAGTAGGCCTACGGCAGATGGCCGCCAGACTGGTGGGGCACGGATCGCTTGCGAGATCTCACGTACCTGGAATTTTTCCCCATTCTGGGAGCTTTGATGCTATGGGGTGAGGAGTGGGCCAATTCGGTTGTCCATTTCTGGTGTGACAATGCGGCGGTGGTCCACATTGTCAACGCACAGACGTCTAAATCTCCAAGGATTATGGAACTGGTTCGCCAGTTCGTGTTGCGCAGCCTACGCCTCAATGTGCTTTTTCGGGCTAGACATGTTCCAGGTATTAATAACGATATTGCTGACGCTTTGTCCCGCCTGCAGATCCCCCGGTTCCGTGCCTTGGCCCCGGACGGAGAGGAATTTCCCTCGCCGCTCCCGGACGAGATATGGACACTTGGCAAGGAGAGGTGAACCGGGCGATCGGCATGTCGCTCGCCCCTCGCACGCGTAAGGCGTATAACCATGCATTCAGTTCGTTCAGGGCCTTTTGTGCCCAATCCCGGCTGCTGGAAAGTTGGCCCATCCCAGTGGCTCATATCCTCCAATTTATGGTTTATTTACATGCCCAGGGTTTAGCCCCCCGCACCATAGCATCCAGGCTGTCAGCGCTGGCATTCATGGCCAAGGTGGGTGGTTTTGCTGACAGCACAAGTGATTTTCGCATACGACATGTTTTGGAAGGGTGGGCGCGGGAACGTGGGCGCGGGAACGTGGGCGCAGCCCGGACGACCGCCACCCTATTTCCCCAGGGGTACTTACCCAACTTGCACGGGGTTGGCATGACCTGTGTTTCGACAGGTATGAGGCAACCCTGTTTCACGCGGCCACTACGGTGGCCTTTTTTTGGAGCGCTCCGCATCAGTGAGCTGGTGCTACTGTCTAAGGCGGATGCGAGTCGTAGGGCACTGGAACTCGAAGATGTCTATGTTTCCAATGATTGGGCTCAGCTGAGGATACGCTCCTCTAAGGTTGATCAGCACGGTGTAGGCAGTGGTGTAAGACTGCTACGATGTTCCATGGCTGACATCTGTCCGGTTGGTGCCCTACAGGAGTCCCTTGCACTACGTGGTACGCACCATGGCCCGTTTTTCTGTCACCAAGATGGGTCTTCCTTACTAACTTTCAATTTTGGAAGGTGACCCGTAAGGCACTAGCCAGTTTTGGCCCCCCTGGGGCTCGCTCCCGCACCCATTCATTCAGGATTGGGGCGTCTTCCGCCGCAGCGGCGTTTGGGTACTCTGGGGCTGAGATATGCACCATGGGAAGGTGGGGATCACGATGTTTTTGGTCGTATGTTCGCCCTCTTCAACAGTGAGTACCAGTTAAGTCACTGCCCTGTTTCCTTTTTTCCTTGACAGACCCTGGGTGTCGTTTTACACCGGTGACAGTATGGCTAGTGGGCCACAGCTATGTGCACAGGGCAGCGCAGTTTGCTGCGGCGACAGAGTGGGGACCCCTGCTGGGACTGGGTGCATCCGCAAGTCCCAGGTGGTACGGTAAGCGCGGAATGTTATGGCAGGAACTGTTGCCATTCCTTTTCTCCATCAGGAATGCTGACCCGACTGATGTCCTGATTATACAGCTTGGGGGTAATGATTTGGGACAGGTCAAGGGCCTATCGCTGAAGCATGCGATTTGCGGTGACCTGGCCTACTTGCATTATGTGTGGCCTGCCACAGCCCTGC
This sequence comes from Bradypodion ventrale, assembly GCA_035047345.1. Taxonomy (NCBI): domain Eukaryota; kingdom Metazoa; phylum Chordata; class Lepidosauria; order Squamata; family Chamaeleonidae; genus Bradypodion; species Bradypodion ventrale. The sequence goes on along the minus strand of JAWDJE010000002.1, from coordinate 102,920,520 downwards.
TTTGGTCGGACACGATACCGCGGCACGCTTACAGGGGAGGGTTGACCCTCCAGGCCCTTGATCGGGCTTGGCGCTCGGTGAACAGGGCTATTGCCCGGTTCTTTCTGGACAAGGGTTGGGGGCACGTCATACGACACCCCACTATCAGTCTACAAAATTATGCTCTTTACTCAGGGGATGGGGCCCATCTGTCGCAGGGAGGTATGGACCTCTTGTTAGGAGATTGGCGAGCAGGCCTGTTGACCGAGCTGGCGGTCTGGGGGGGGCGGTGAGCCTTTATTGAAGCCTCCCCGTGTGGCGGGTAGCACTGGTAAGGTAAACATTTATGACCCACAGGTATCCGGCAGGTTCACAATTGACTGGACAACACTAGACAGGCACAAGTTGGTTAACGTTGTCCGGTCAACGATGAACCAGGCAATGGGGTGATGGCATGAGCTGGGCAGCAGGCATCACCCCGTTATTTTACGGATACGCGTCAGAGGGTGGGGTCACTAGTTAGATTATTGACTACGGTCAACAATTTGTTTGTTGTCAACAAACAAATTGATACAAATGGATACATTGTAACCAATTGCCGTTGGCAATTTTGGGTGGAACCTTACCAGTGTTACTTCAGCCTGCTTGCCTTAAGAATTATAATTGGTTGAATACCAATAGAAATTTATAATTCGGACTAGGGCATGAATCAATAAATGTGGCCCAATGCCGTTATCCACTTTTACCAGTGTCTGAGTCCTTTATTGGGGGGTGCGCCTGCAATTTCCTTTGGGGACTTTATTTGTCAAAAAGAACCTAGCTTCTGAAAGGTAGAGAACAGTGTTTGCAGTGCTGCTTTTAGGGGCATTTCTCCTGTTGTTGTTCAGTTGCACAGTCAAGTTTGACCCTTTGCAACCCCATGGACCGCTGCATGCCAGGCATCCCTATCCTCTACCATCCTCCACAGCCCACTCAGCTCTACACCCATTGCATCAACAATGTCATCTAACCACCTCATTCTCTGCCACCCCCTTCTCCTTTTGCCCTCAATCTTTCCCAGCATCAAGGCTTTCTTGAGTGAGACCTCTCTTCTCATTTGGTTGTCAAAGTACTTGAGCTTCATCTTCAATATTTGTCATTCCAAGGAGCATTCAGGGTTGATTTCCTTCAGGATCGACTTATTTGATCTCTTTGCTGTCCACGGTACTCTCAAAATTCTCCTCTAGCACCACATTTCAAAGGCGTCTATTCTTCTGCACTCAGCCTTCCTTATGGTTCAGCTCTCACAACCATACATTACTACTGGGAATATCATTGTTTTGACTATGCGGACTTTTGTTGGCAGGATGATGTTTCTACTTTTCTTTATGTTCCCTAGGTTTCTCATAGCTTTCCCCTTCCTGGGTCCATTTGGACTTTGGAAGATACATTCTCACCCTGTTTCATGTACAGAAGAACTAGTGAGGAGACTGGGCACCTGAGTCATCAGGTCTCTTTGGAAGATACAGGGCTAATGATGTGGCACCTACTATGTTTCTAACTCCTTTTATTCTCCTACCCACTTACTCCAGCAATTTGAAGGCAGGTGTCTTACTTTGCCTAGTGGCAGAGATGATCTGAGAGCACAGAGTAATGGAGAGATTATAACAATAGCATGCTTGGAGATGTATAGCTGTGAACAGTTCCTCACACAAGTATCAAGGAAAGAAGTCATGCTGCTACTGATCTTATTCTTGAGGTTATATGGCTTCACCACTCCTGCCTCTAACATTCACATGCTAACCTTAGATATTTTTAGGAGAGGGGGACAAAGGAGCATTGATCTCTATGTACACAGACCTCCCTGGGAAGTGAAGGCCTATATAATTTGCATTTCCAACCCCATGGAAACCTATGTTGTTCTCTGTGTGAGCTTTGTACCTACAGATCTTCATGTTTGGCATATGGATGGTGGTGGCCAAGGACACAATTCTTTGGTCGCAGATATTCATTCATTAATTTATTTATTCATTTTGTATAGCTGCCCCAATCGACATGTGGCTCTGGGCACAGTGACTACAAGTATCTCTCTTTAGCCCTTCTGTCAAGTACCTGCTTCTCTGTCTAGCTTCATGTTGAGTCTGGATTGCTTGTCATAAGCAGCAAAATCTTTAATTGTCTATAATTGTATTCTGTTGTTGTTCAGTCGCACAGTCGATTCCGACTCTTTGCGACCCTATGGACCATCGTTCTCCAGGCGCCTCTGTCCTCCACCATCCCCCTCAGTCCTCCCAGTTCTGTGCCCATTGTGTCTACAATACCATCTATCCATCTCATCCTTGGCCTCCCCCTTCTTCTTTTGCCCTCCACCTTTCCCAACATCACGGCCTTCTCAAGTGAATCCTCCCTTCTCATTTGATGCCCAAAGTACTTTAGCCTCATCTTTACTATTTGACCTTCCAATGAGCAGTCAGTGTTGATTTCTTCTAAGATTGACCTATTTGTTCTCCTCGCTGTCCAAGGTACCCTCAAAACTCTCCTCCAACACCACATTTCAAAGGCATCTATTCTTCTGCGTTCAGCTTTCCTAATTGTCCAGCTCTCACATCCGTACATTACCACTGGGAATACCATTGCTTTGACTATTCTAATTTTTGTTTTCAAGGTGATGTCTCTGCTTTTCACTATGTTCCCCAGGTTTCTCATGGCTTGTCTCCCTAGAATCAGCCGCCTCTTTATTTCATGGCTGCAATCTCCATCTGCAGTGATCTTAGATCCTAAGAAAGTAAAATCTGTCACTGCTTCTACTTCTTCCCCGTCTATTTTCCAGGAACTGATCGGGCCTGTTGCCATTATCTTGGTTTTCTTGATATTGAGTCTCAAGCCAGCTTTTGCACTCTCTTCCTTCAAACCGATCAAGAGATTCTTTAGGTCTTCCTCACTTTCTGCCATTAGGGTGGTGTCGTCTGCATATCTCAGATTGTTGATGTTTCTCCCAGCAATTTTGATCCCATATTGTGATTCCTCCATCCCTGCATTGCGCATTATGTGCTCTGTGTATAAGTTGAATAAGCAGGGTGACAGAATGCAGCCTTGTCTTACTCCTTTTCCTATTCCAAACCACTCTGTCATTCCGTGTTCTGTCCTAACTGTTGCTTCTTGGTTCATGTACAGATTTCTCAGGAGGCATATGAGGTGCTCTGGTATTCCCATCTCTTTAATCACTTGCCACATCTTGTTGTGATCCACACAATCAAATGCCTTAGTGTAGTCAATAAAGCAAAAATAAACTTGTTTCTGGTATTCCTTTGTTTTCTCCATGATCCAACGTATGTTGGCAATGTGGTCTCTAGTCCCCCTGCCTCTTCTGAAACCAGCCTGCACCTCTGGTAATTCTCTTTCCACATGCTGCTGAAGTCTATCCTGTATTATCTTGAGCATCACCTTGCTGGCGTGTGGGATGAGCGCAATTGTTCGATAATTTGAACATTCTTTGGCATTGCCCTTTTTTGGGATTGGAACATATACTGATCTTTTCCAGTCCTGTGGCCACTGTTTTGTTTTCCAAATCTGCTGGCATATTGAATGCAGTAATTTGATGCCATCATCTTTTAGAGCTTTGAAAAATTCAACTGGGATACCATCATCTCCACTAGCTTTGTTGTTTGCAGTGCTCTTTAGGGCCTTTCTGACTTCACTCTCCAGGATGTCTGGCTCAGGTTCAATTTCTTCATCATTGTGACTATCAGGAGTGTTGAGTTCCTTTTTGTAGAGTTCCTCTGTGTACTCTTTCCATCTTTTCTTAATCTCTTCTGCATAAGCTAGCTCCTTTCCGTCTTTGTCCCTTATCATGTTCATTTTTGCTTTAAATGTTCCCTTGATTTCCCGGATTTTTTTGAAAAGATCTCTGGTTCTGCCTCTTTTGTTGTTTTCTTCCATTTCTTTGCACTGTTCTTTTAGATAGTTTTCCTTATCTCTCCTTGCTTTTCTTTGAAATTCTGTGTTCAAATGATTGTATTTTTTCCTTTCTCCTTTGACTTTTGCGTTCCTTCTTTCCTCTGCTATTTTAAGAGCCTCATCAGACAACCACTTTGCTTTCTTACTCTTCTTTTCTTTTGGTATGGTTTTCTTTGCTGCTTCCTGCATGATGTCCCTCATCTCTGTCCATAATTCTTCTGGCACTCTATCTATTGAGTCTAAGCCATTGAATCTGTTCATCACCTCCACCGTGTATTCTTTAGGGATGCTGTCTAGGTGATATCTGTCTGGTCTCTTTGTTTTCCCTATTTTCTTTAGTCTAAGCCTGAATTTTGCAATCAGTAGGTTGTGATCTGAGCCACAATCTGCTCCAGGTCTTGTTTTTGCTGACTGTATGGAGGTTCTCCATCTTTGGAGAAAGTTAAACACAGTGTTCCTATGGTTGGTTTGTCTGTCTGTTTATCCTCTTTTCCAGAAAGCCTTGAGGTGATCTACTGTTTTTTGTGCTGTTACTACCTTTCATCTTGCTTTTGTTGACACTTTATTTAAATTTATGTTGCTGCTGTTTGATAGTGTTTTAAAGTTTTTGTATAGTGTTGTGAAATGAATATAGATAACGATATAGAAAGAAAATAATATGCCTGCTATGGATGAACAGAAGGATCTAAATTACTTTAGCAATTGTGAAAATGACACTAAAGATGTTGCACTTTAATGTGGAGCTTGATGATGGGGTCTTCAACTTACAATTTTTAAAAAGATAACTCAAAAATTGTTAGAGTTATGGATAAGCTACTTCAGCTGTCTTTAGTTCTACAAATCAAAACTGGTAACTCATATTTTCACAATATTTTCTTTCTTCAGCACCAAGTTAAAATCAAAATCACTGTTGTGCAACCACAGCTGTGAAAATAATCCTCTAGCAAGATCTTAATAACTACCCTCTTACCTGGTAATCATTTTAGGGAATGCTAAATCAAGGCCCAATGTTTGTGCAGTAGTTTTGTCTTAAAAGATCCATTGTCAGAAAAAAATGAATCAAGTCCAAGGTCAATAATTAATATTTTTCACTGTGTTTGAATCAAGCATTTAACTAGAATTTCTGAACGCTGATGGTTTGCTAGCTGTGGCTTGATAAATGCTAAGCTAGTGCAAATGATGCTAAATATGTAGGCCTCAAATAGCTGGGCACTTAGTCAATGCTGTAAGGAGGATATAACTGTGGAACTCAACCACCCCTACTTCATTTGGAGGACCCAAAATAGGTTGAGGGTTGGAGTCCCTAAATGCAAGACCAACAAGCTCAATTGGGGACTGCTAGCAGACAACAGCACACTGTGTGAATGTGGAGAGATACAGAATCCGGCTCATTTACTGGTCAGCCAATTACTGCCAGAAACAGATTTTGGTCAATGACAAAGCCAAGGAAATGGCTTCATTTTGGCAATCAAAAGTTTGATCTAGACACTAAACAAGAAGAAGACTCTTGCTCTCACAAACTTCAAGCTATTACCCCAGGATGGAGGTTTATAACACCACATACCCTTGAGAGTGTGACTGGTATAGTGTATTCAATTAGTACCAATGCTGTTATGATGGGCTATCAGGGGCCAATAATCCATTTTGTGTAGGAAAGAAAGATCACACCCAGTCAAAGGATGGTTTCTAACCCTTATGTGTAGGGGGGAAGGAGCATACTTGTCAGCACTTTACCACTATCCCCTTGTGCTTTCAACAACAGAGAGAAAGTTTTATTTATTATTTATTTATTAGTTCAAATGTAGGTTTTAATTTTGTTTTTAAGAACATGTTCAGTATTATCCCTGACATGGGTTCTGGACCAACCCACTCCATGTCAGGAATGATGGAGGTGACTTGAGTATGAACCAGATGACCTTCAGAAAAACGGAATGTCTGACCTTCAGAAAAATAGAATGCCTATGGGGAATTGAATGTTCATTTAATAATGCTTTCTTAATTTCTGAGGTGAATCAGAGTGTTAAAGATCTTTCTGCATTTTAAATGACACATGGCTTGTCAGCACATTGCTGAAAAGCCGGATAAAAGCTTAAAAATTTCATTTTCTCCCAGCCCGACAGCAAGTCCCTGGTAGACAGATTTAGTCTTACCTGTGAGTCACCCTTCTGTACTTCCTCCTCTCCCTCCAGTGCCCTCTCTCTAGTTGTATCTGTGTGTCTTCCTGGCTAAATCCAGCTTTCCCTGTCAGTGGATACCGTCCTTGAACTAAACAAAACCTTGCAAGCTGCTCCATGAGTTGAATCTCCAGAGAAGTTTATCTTCCTTGACAAGGTTTTGTCTAGTTTTAGTGGCAGGCCATGCATTCGGCCGCATGTGACCTGGGCTCCTTGCATCAGACTGTGCAGTCCTCAGGACTGTCACACAGTCAGAACAAGTTAATTCAACATGAAGAGCAGTGCAGGCTGTAATAATATCAGGCCTCTGGAGAGGGTGCTGCCATACAGTGAGTTTAAATGGCTGTTCCAGCTGTTTTCCCTCCCCTCCCCCCCCCCCCCCACATATAATAATGCAAGGTGACAGGCAGCAGGTTACTTCCCTGAGAGTCATTTGGCAAGTGTGCATGTTAATTGTCTGGCTCCTCACAAGGGCAGGTTCTTCTGACTCTTCTGTTACAGGAAAAGCAATTTTTGCTAGCTGCCTAACAAGATTCAAGAATAATAATTTTGTGACAGAAATTATTCTGAGTTGAAAGGATTTTTGCTGGAGAAACTCCACTCAGGGGATGCCCAAATGAGGCTCATTTCATATCCCCAAGATCTTTTCCCACCAAAGTGTCCCCTATTTATCTACTTGCAATTTCTTGCCTTCAAACCAGTGGTGGGCACCAATTCTTTTTACTACCACACCGTGGGTGGGGCTAACTCTGTGGGCAGAGCCAAATATGTGGGCGGAGCCAAATATGTAGGTGGTGCATAATCTGGGCATGTGACTTGCTAGGATGGCCATGTGATCTAGTCATGCCTGCCACATGTCCATGAAAACCTCTGCAAAACACAGACACTGGCTCTTTGGCTGTAAATGGAGATGAACACTGCACCCTAGAGTCGGATATGACTGACTGTTGAGCAAGGGAGACCTTTACCTTTACTAACCTCAGCAAATCTGAATACCAAACAGGGATCTTCTGTTATTAGGTAAAGGTTGCCCTTGCTCGAAAGCCAGTCGTATCCGACTCTAGAGTTCAGTACTCACCCCTGTTTACAGCCAACGAGCCAGTGGAATTGATCCACAAAAGCTCACATTAAAAAACAGCAGTTAGTACGTTGTCTTTTTGTTTATTTTACCCTCTGATATGCTTGCACAGAATAAAACTTTTTAAATGGTAGCATGTGTTTCAAGCATATCAGAGTAAATGAAACAAAAATAAACCCCTTAGCCTGCACCAGACCCTCTCCCTCCCCCCCCCCCGAGATCTTCTGTTATAAGGTAAAGGTTGCCCTTGCTCGAAAGCCAGTCGTATCCAACTCTAGAGTTCAGTATTCATCCCTGTTTACAGCCAAAGAGCCAATGGAATTGATCCAGAAAAGCTCACATTAAAATACAGCAGTTAGTACGTTGTCTTTTTGTTTTGTTTACTCTCTGGTATGCTTGCACAGAATAAAACTTTTTAAATAATAGCATGTGTTTCAAGCATATCAGAGTAAATGAAACAATAAAAAATAACCCTTACCTGCACCAGACCCTCTCCCCCCCACACACAGAGTGCAAAATAAACGGAGCGGAGGCAGCAATGCCCAAGCAGAGACTGCCCAACTTCCTCCCCCCCCCCCCCCGCCCCAGGCCAGCCGTGTTGGGTGGTCATGGTTTTCTCTTCCTCTCCTCCCTGGGTTGTGGGGGGGGGTGGGGGTGGGGAGAGGCGGCAGGAGCCTCTTCCTCCCCCCTGCCCCAGGCCAGCCGTGGGGTGGTCGTGGTTTTCTCTCCCTCTTCTCCCTGGGTGAGTGGATGGGGGAGGGGGAGAGGCAGCAGGATCAGGAGCCTCTTCTTCCCCCCTGCCCCCTGGGTTGGGGGCAAGGCAGGCATACCTGTAACATGGCCTGGACTCAACCCCACCACCGCCGCCCAACACCGCCCTGTCTCTGATGAGGGGCTGCAAAGGGCCTCTGGTGCAAGGCTGCTGCTGTGCCACCAACGGCCTCAGCCACAAGGCCTCCTCCTCCACCTCTCTGCCACCATGTAGTCAGCAGCAGAGCTGAGGGCCAGGCCTACTGAAGCATGGTGGCGGCGGAGAGGCAGAGGAGGGGGGCCTCATGGCTGAGGCCCTCAGCGGTCTCACCGGTGGCCTTGCACCAGAGGCCCTTTGCAGCCCCTCCTCATCAGAGACAGGGCGGTGTTGGGTAGAGCCGTGGCCGGAGCAGCGGAGGAGGCGAGCGGCAGAGGAGCTTCGGCATCGGGTGGGAAGACAAAGGAACCAGACGCGGTGGTGGTGGGGTTGAGTCCGGGCCATGCTACAGCCATGCTTCCCTTGCCCCCAACCCGGGGGGGGAGGGGAGGAAGAGGCTCCAGCCACCTCTCTCTCCCCCACCCCCGACCAAGGGAGAAGAGGAAGAGAAAACCGCAATCACCCAACGGCTGGCCTGGGGCAGGGGGGAGGGGAGGAAGAGGCTCCAGCCGCCTCTCCCACCCCCCCACCCCCGACCAAAGGAGGAGAGGAAGATAAAATCGTGACCACCCGACACGGCTGGCCTGGGGGGGGATGCTCCTGCAACCTCTCCTCTCCCCCCCCCCATGGTCCCAGGGAGGAGAGGAAGAGGGAACCCCGACTGCCCTACACGGCTGGAGGCCTGTTCGATACCTCCACTCTGCTGCCTCCTCCAAGCTCAAAGCAGGAAATGCCGGCTTGGCTTGGTGGCACAGCTCGCATGCACAAGTGGGGAAGTGGGTGTGGCCACTAGAAATTTTACTACCCCACTGCATGGACTGGGGCAGACCGGTAGCTGTCCACCACTGCTTCAAACTGCTAGTTTGGTGGGAGCTGTGAAAGAGATGGGTACTCAGTCTCTCATGCAATACCCGGGTCTTGAACTGCTGATTTGCTGGCCTTCCAGCTAACAGGGTGAGCTTCTTAACCACTGAGCCACTGCAGACCCACAAGATTCAATGAAAAAGTAGCACTGTATTTCTCATGCAGGGGACATGTATGTTTGAAGCTACTTTCTTTTACCTGCTCTACTTGTCATATTCTACTTGTAGGATGGTGATATACCCCACTTTATGGAAATAAAGTCTTCTTTTTCTGAAGGATGGTGTACCCTAGATCTGGTTCTAAGATGAAGAACCACAACCAAAATTAACAGAGACCTCTGGACAATACATTATCAGCTGCTATTTGGGCAGTATTGTTTTTGTTTACTTAAACTCCAACAATCACTGCTACATTTCCATCTATACACATTAATCAGCATACCCAAATTTTACACAGATCTACTGCTCCCCCCATCCTCTTTCTTTTTGGTGACACCCCCCCATTACAGTCCATAAATTCTCACTCCCTGGGAGCTGAAGTATCCCCCACCGTCTAGGGTAGTGATGGCTAACCTTGGCACTCCAGGTGTTCTTGGACTTCAATTCCCAGGAGCTCTGATCATCAAGAGTGCTGACTTGGGCTTCTGGGAATTGAAGTCCAAGAACACCTGGAGTGCCAAGGTTAGCCATCACTGGTCTAGGGCCTTCTACCTTTTATATACAAGATGTTAAGGGTACCCATCATTGAGATACTCAGCTTTCCATACTTTCATAGCCATTTGGCTAGCTGCTGGTGTAAACAAAATGCTGCACTAGAAAGAACTTTGTCATGGCTGGCCAAGAATATTCAAGAATGAAAATTGTAGCATCCTCCATAAATTCATCTCTTCAGTATTAATAGGTTTTTTTGCTACTATGATTGCATGCCATGAAGTCAATTCTCTCTTATGATGACCCCTTTTTGAGGGGTTGTGTGTAAAAGAATGTACAGAAGTCATTTGCCATTCCATACTCTGGGTTGCCTTGGGACAGTGCATCTTGCCCTAAGCCAGCTCTTCTCCCAGGTATCACAATGGGGAATCAAATTTCCAACCCCATGGTCTGTGGCCATACTGTATATCTAAATCACTGAGCTGCTACTATTATTGCACAGTTAATCTCTGTCACTGCCAAAATATCAAATACAATTGTCACAGAATGAGCTAAATAAATTCTATTGCATTTCATACGCACACCCTGACATAATAGTATATTGAGTATAAAATATAGCTGTTCTTGATCTTGGAGATAAGAGGGAAGAATCATAGCTTTATGCTTTTGTATACAGTAATACCTCATACAAAGTCCGCTTCGTACAACATCGAATTCATACAACATCGCCTAATTTCTTGAAAAAAGTTACCTCATACAAAGTCGCTTGACTTTGTATGAGGCATTGGGTTTTTCCCAGGTTGCATTGTGCCTGGGCAGTATAAAAGGCAGGACACATGCGTGCATTGCTCTTGTGGGTTTTGCATGAGGCGAAGAGTGTTTAGGAGTGGTTTTGAGCATGATTTTGGATTTGTTTTGAATTTTTTCATTAGAATTTTTAGAAGCATTCCTGGGATTTTTGCAGCATTCTTCAGGTTCTTGAACAATCAGGGTTGTTTGACATGTTTTTGTAATGTATTTAGCCTTCAGACAATGATTTCTTAAAGTTCTGTCAGTTTCCTGTCTGTTTCCTTGACTTTGCCCTGAAGACTGTGCTGTTACAGTACAATGTATCTCTATGGAAACGACGTTGTATGAGGCATCGCAGCAAGGATTTGGACGTTGTATGAGGCATTGCAGCTAGGATTTTGCATGCCTCATATAAAGTCCAAATCCGTATAAAGCCCAAACTTGTGGAACCAAGTTTGGACGTTGTATGAGGTATCACTGTATCTGCTTTGACTAAATATATGATGGGAATCATGCCCATTAGTTCTGTTCTGACCTCTATGCACTTATTCAAATCTTGCTTGACATTTGGTGTCCTGGGACCACACCAGTTTTCATCATGCATTCTGTGTTTTTTTAGCTTTTCTAGGAGTATTGCTCATGATGGGGAAAAAAGATGAATACTTCGTCTAGGTTTTCTTATTTCCCCCCTCCAAAGAAAGCAATTGAATCTAAGCTTCAGGTGCCATTAAAGAACATTTAAGTGTATTGACCTTAGCAAACCCAGCATCTTTGATGCCAGGAAAGCAATTTCTATGAGATGAAGAGTTTCCAGCTCTTGATAAAAGGTGAGGAGGGGCTGCTTCTTGTGTATGAATAATTTCTTCCAGGGAAGTGAAATCTAACCATCCATTTTAGGTAGATGAATTCCCTTAAAGACTAAATATTCTTTTTTTTTTAAGAGAGAGAAGAAATAGGACCACAAGGAAAGAAATGGAAGAGTCTACGTGGTTAAGAACCTTTCAGAAAATGAAACAAAACAACAAAGATGCATCATTAACTTGAAATTCCACATGTATTGCAATATACAGTAATACCTCGCATAATGAACGCATCACATAGCGAAAAATTCGTATAACGAAACATTCGTTATGCAAGGGTGATACCGTGCATAACCAAACCCCCCCCCACATTTGTTATGCGAGGTTTTTGGTATGGGAACCCCGGATAACGAACATTTTTTGTTCGTTACCTGGGGCATCTCCCATTAGCTTTGCATAACAAAAAACCACATAGTGAAGCAACTCGCAGAACAGAGTTTTTTCATTATGTGAGGTATTACTGTACCTATTTGCTGGTTCATAAGACCCACTTCCCCCCTTAAAATACACTGGAAAATTGAGTGCACCTTGTACTTTATATAGTGGCTTATAGTGGGCTATTTTGGTAATAATGCATCTTATACACTGGCAAATATAGTATATAACAGTTGCTTTGAATTATAAGCTAATAATTATTATCATAAATTTATTTAAGTTTGTACATTTATTTGAGTGTAGCAATATAGGTACCACATCCAGGACATGAGAATAACATACTCTGAGAATAACCCCTGCCTGCTTGCTGGTTAAATAAGAGCCATCCTTCCTTCTTTAACATGTGCAGGTGGTTTTTTTAATGGGGTTTTAAGGGAGTTACTGTTTTAAATGAGGACTATTAATTAAGGGTGTGTGTGTGTGTGTGTGTCGTAGTGTAAGCTGCCCAGAGTCCTCATGATTGGGGCGGCTTTAGAAATTTGAACAAATAAATAAATAAATACTCTACAATTACATAATTTCCCTCTTTTGAAATGGGAACATCCTCATGTCCTAACATAAATATTTGGGAGAAGAACAATTGGAAAAACATAAAAGAGAATGTATGTGATCCTTTTTTCTATAGTAATATAAAATCTGCTTAAGGTACTGTATAATGAAAAGCTGGATTTTGGAGTTTATGCTAGAAAATGTAGACTAGGACATACCTCCCCTTTCTCATATGTATAGCTATATATTGCACTTTTTTGCATTTGTATTATGCTTCTTCATGCTTTAAGAATGCATGAGACAACTACAGGAAGGAATTTTAATGTTAAGCAATCACATTCATTTTTGAACTTATGTTCTTGTTGACTATTATCGAGTGGATTTTACTCATCACCAAGGCATTATTGTGGAGAAAAGCAAACTTGTGCTTTTTTATTGATTCCATTAAGGTACAGTAGTGTAATAACAGAAATGAATAACCAGTAATCATCCAGTGTTGTGTAGTAGATAGACTAGTGCTTGAACTCGGAAACCTGGGCATGAATCCCTGCTTAGCCATTGAAATTCATTGTTAATGTGGAACCAATAAAACCAATATCTCATCTTGAAAGAACAGTTAGGATTGCTATAGATTGGTTCTAACTTGAAGCCACATAAAAAGCTGGCTTGAAAGCTCAGTGGTTTAGGTATCTGTTTGTAGAACCAGAATTTGGGAATTTGTTCCTCCTGGGAGAAAAGCCAGCCTGTGTAGTGATGAGCAAGCTGCAAAGTTCCAGAGCACTCTCATAAGAAGAGGATAGTAAACCACTTCTGTGTATTGCAGGCGCACCCCCCAATAACGGACACAGACAACATTGAAAGTGGATAACAGCATCGGGCCACATTTATTGATTCAATGCCCTAGTCCGAATTATAAATTTGTATTGGTAAAATGACCAATCATAATTCTTAAGGCAAGCAGGCCGAAGTAACACTGGTAAGGTACCACCCCAAAATTGCCAACGGCAGTTGGTTACAATGTATCAATTTGTATCAATTTGTTTGTTGACAACAAACAAATTGTTGACCGTAGTCAATATCTAACTCATGACCCCACCCTCTGACGCGTATCCGTGAAATCACGGGGTGATGCATGCTGGTTAGCTATCGTCATCACCCCGTCGCCTGGTTCATCGTTGACCGGACAACGTTTAACTAATTTATTCCTGTCTAGTGTTGTCCAGTCAATTGCGAACCTGCCGGATACCTGTGGGTCATACTGTTTACCTTACCAGTGCTACCCGCCAATGTGACCAAAGTCAACAGTAGGAACATAAGAAGACCCCTATATCAAACCATAGCAACAGTGTGGGATGGGCAAAAAAGCCAGGACCCGGAAGCCAATATGGGTCCCAGCCAAAAATTCCCACCCGGCCCCGAAGCGACCAAAATATCACACTGTTAACTAGGGAGGGGGTGGAGGGGAAAAGACTTCTCCGCTCCGTCGCTGAGGTAAAATGGCAGCTCGGCTGCCTCGTGGCCACCCCTTTTATAAGGGAGCTGGCCACGCCCCTAACTACCCGGATTCTCTGTCCTGTGGGGGGGGCCCCGCAAAGAGCGCGGCGGCCATTTTGGCGCCGCGCTTGCATTGCAGGCGCACCCCCCAATAACGGACACAGACAACATTGAAAGTGGATAACAGCATCGGGCCACATTTATTGATTCAATGCCCTAGTCCGAATTATAAATTTGTATTGGTAAAACGACCAATCATAATTCTTAAGGCAAGCAGGCCGAAGTAACACTGGTAAGGTACCACCCCAAAATTGCCAACGGCAGTTGGTTACAATGTATCAATTTGTATCAATTTGTTTGTTGACAACAAACAAATTGTTGACCGTAGTCAATATCTAACTCATGACCCCACCCTCTGACGCGTATCCGTGAAATCACGGGGTGATGCATGCTGGTTAGCTATCGTCATCACCCCGTCGCCTGGTTCATCGTTGACCGGACAACGTTTAACTAATTTATTCCTGTCTAGTGTTGTCCAGTCAATTGCGAACCTGCCGGATACCTGTGGGTCATACTGTTTACCTTACCAGTGCTACCCGCCACACGGAGGGGCTTCAAAGAAGGCCTGACGCCCCCCCCAGACCGTCAGCTCGGTCAACAGGCCTGCTCGCCAATCACCCAACAGGAGGTCCATACCTCCTCGCGACAGATGGACCCCATCCCCTGCGTACAAGTCATAATTTTGTAGGCTAATAGCGGGGTGATGACTGACCCGTCCCCAAGCCCTGTCGGCAAGAAACCGCGCCACCGCCCTATTGACCGTGCGCCTAGCGCGGTCAAGGGCCAGGAGGTTAACGCCTCCTCTATAAGAATGTCGCGGGACAATGTCCGACCAAACCAGGGTTGTGGCAGGCCAGACATAATGCAAGTAGGCGAGGTCCTCGCAAATCGCATGCTTGAGCGATAAGCCGGTGACCTGGCCCAAATCATTGCCCCCCAGGTGGATGATGAGAATGTCAGGCGGGTCAGCACCCAGGCCAGAAAAAAGGAAAGGCCGCAGCTCCCGCCATAACATCCCAGGCTTACCATGCCATGTGAGACTGGCGTGTTCACCCAGTCCCAGTCGGGGTCCCCACTCTGTCGCCGCAGCGTAACGCGCTGCCCTGTGCACATAGCTGTGGCCCACCAGCCATACTGTCACCGGTGTAATACGACACCCAGGGTCTGTAAGAAAATTGAGAAAAAGGCGGTAAGGTGACTGGGTTGGTACTCATGGCGGGAGTGGGCGCACATAAAACTGAAAACATTGCGAGCCCCACCTCCCCATGCTACGTATGTCAGCCCCAGAGTACCCAAAAGCAGCTGCTGTAGAGGCTGCACCAATACGGAATGAATGTGTGCCATAACGGGCACCTGGTAGGCCCACCCTGGTGAGGGCTCTGCCTGTCACCTTCCAAAACTGAAATTTAGTAAGGGGAGACCCATCTTGGTGACAGAAAAACGGGCCGTGGTGCATGCCACGCAGTGCCAGGTACTCCTGTAGGGCACCAACCGGACAGATGTCTGCCAAAGAACACCGTAGCAGTCTTACACCACTGCCTACGCCATGCTGATCTGTTTTAGAGGAGCGTATCCTCAACTGAGCCCAGTCTTTGGCGACATAGACATCTTCGAGTTCCAGTGCCCTACAACTTGCATCCGCCTTAGACAGCATCACAAGTTCGCTGATGCGGAGCGCTCCAAAAAATGCCACCGTTGTGGCTGCATGGAAAAGGGCTGCCTCATAATGATCAAAACAGAGGCCTGGCCAGCCCCGGGCCAACTGGGTAAGAACCCCTGGGGAAATAGGGTGCCGGTCGTCCGGGCAACGCCCGCGCTCGCGCACCCACCCCTCCAAAACATGTCTCACACGGAAGTCAGAGGTGCTGTCCACATGACCTCCCACTTTGGCCATAAAAGCCAACGCCGAGAGCTTGGATGCTATGGTGCGAGGTGCGAGGCCCTGTGCATGCAGGTGAACCATGAACCGCAGAACATCGTCCACCGGGATGGGCCAGGTCTCTGGCAGGTGAAATTGAGCAGAAAATGCTCTGTAAGAATTGAATGCTTGTTGATACGCCTTACGCGTGCGTGGCGCTAGTGACAGGCCAATCGCCCGGTTCACCTCTCCTTGCCAATAGTCCACATCTCGTCCGGGAGTGGCGAGGGAAATTCCTCCGCATCCGGGGCCAAGGCGCGGAACCGGGAGATCTGCAGGCGGGACAAAGCGTCAGCAATATCATTATTAATCCCTGGAACATGCCTGGCCCTGAACAAGACATTGAGGCGCAGGCATCGCAACACAAAATGGCGCACTAGTTCCATGACCCTGGGCGATTTGGAAGTCTGTGCATTGACAATCTGTACAACAGCAGCATTGTCACACCAGAAATGCACAACCGAATTAGCCCACTGCTCGCCCCATAGCATCAAAGCCCCCAGAATAGGGAAAAATTCCAGGTATGTGAGATCCCGCAGGCGACCCGTGCCTGCCCAGGCCGGTGGCCACCCACCATAGGCCCACTTCCCATTGAAGTACATCCCATAACCCAGGGATCCTGAGGCATCAGACTGGATCTGAAAATTGGGGGATGCCAGGAGGTCAGACCTCCAAAATGAGACCCCATTGAACTCCCTCAGGAATTGCAACCAGACAAACATGTCTGCCCTGATACCCCGGGTAAGCCTGACTCTATGGTGGGGCCTGGATAACCCTGCCATGGCGTCGCATAAGCGCCGGGCAAAAGCCCTGCCCGGTGCGACCACCCTGCAAGCGAAATTGAGGTGACCATGTAGCACCTGCAGTTCCCTCAGTGATGCCTTGCGCTTGGCCAGCAAATCCGAGATAAGGGCCACTATCCTGGACACCTTATCGCCCGGCAACCTAGAAGCCTGCGCTACTGTGTCAATCTCCACCCCCAGGAATACTAGCTTGGTAGATGGGCCCTCGGTCTTTTCGGGCGCTAAAGGGACACCGAGTTCCTCCATTAGCGTCTGAAATGTGTTGAGGAGACGTGTGCACGTGTCCCAGCCCCGTTCACCCCCGAATAAAAAGTCATCCAGGTAATGGGCTACAGACCGGGACCCTGACCTGCGGACGAAAGCCCACTCTAGGAAGGTACTAAAACGCTCGAAGGCCGAACATGATATGGAACAGCCAAAAGGCATGGCCTTATCAAAATAATATTCACCCTTAAATTTGAAACCCAGCAACTCAAAGTCGCCCGGATGCACTGGCAAAAGGCGAAAAGCCGACTTAATGTCGCACTTGGCAAGCAGGGCACCCGGGCCACAAGAGCGCACCATGCGCAGCGCCTGGTCAAACGATGTATACCTGACTGAACAAAGGTCATCAGGGATAGCATCATTGACCGATCGGCCTGCTGGGTAGGACAAATGATGAATAAGGCGAAACTCGCCTAGGGACTTTTTGGGGACCAAGCCCAGTGGCGACACCTTAAGATTGGGAAACGGGGGTGCAGGGAAAGGTCCAGCGACCCTGCCCGCATCTAACTCCTTTTTAATGCTGGCCGCAGCCACGTCCTCCCTCCCTCTGAGGGATAAAAGGTTGGGGGCATCCTGAGGGGACCTATCACCCATGAAAGGGATACGGAATCCCTGCCTAAAACCCTGAAGGAGATACTCCCCATCCTCCCCCTTCGGGTACGATGCGAGCCAATGCTCCAGCATGTCCACATTAATTGGGGAGGGGGCCTTTTGGAGAACCAGCTCCATCCGTGGCAGTCTTGCCAACCCACTGTCCGCCCCTCCCTCTGCCCCGTGTCCCTCCAGGCCTGGGACAGGCGGAGGCTGCGTGGGGGCCCGAACATGTGGGACACTCATGCCTGTACTTGCAATTCTTCCTATTACAGGAACCATTGGACGAGAAAGTCCAGCACAGCAGGCGGGCTGGAACCCCCTGCCCCGCCGTTTGGCGGGTAACCTGGGCCGGAGCTGCTCGCTGGACCGCATGTCCACAATGGTATCTGTCCCCCGGGGCGGGGCGTGTGGGCGTCATGTACAAAAGCCAAAGCCTCTGGCACGGCTCGTCCCATCTCATCTCGGGGTGAAGGGGAATCCTCATACGGAATTCCTCGTCATAGGCTAACCACGAGGGGCCTGGGAAATCCACCATCGCCCTATATATGTTGTCCAAATATTGGACCATGGGAATAGCCAAATCCGGCCGCGCCCTCAAGTACACCGCCATGTATATTAAATAAGCAGGGAGCCAGTTGGCCCAGGTACGTGGCGGCTTACGGCGACGTGCCTGCTCCTTGTCCTTCTCATCCTGTCCCTCCCTTTCCTCCTTGGTGGGCTCTCTGTTCAGGAGTGAGAAGATATCTACATACTCCCCCCGCCATATCTTTTCTCTGGTAGTCTGTGCCAAGTGATCACCCAGTGGCAAGGAATACCCCGCCGTCGGCAAAGCCGAAAAAGGCACCGCAGCCATAGGAAAAGGGGCCTGAGCTAGCCCAGCCACCCCCAGAACATTCCCCGCAGTGTAAGAAGAAGTACCCACCCCAGTGCCGCAAAAGGGACCCCAAAGGGGGCCCCCGCCTGACTGGCCCGAGCCAACGACGCTTCCAGGGCCGCAATACGGGCCAGTAAGGCTGCCACGTCGACCTGGGGCCAAGGGCCGGCCGGCCCGCCCGGTCCAGGCGTGGGTACAGGTCCCTGTACCCCAGGACCCGAATATGGCCATTGGCCAGCACCGAAACCCGGCAGGGTCGGTGGAGAAACCTGCCAAGGCGGGGGGCCGCACCACCCCCCAAGGCTAGAGGGCCCAGGGGGAGGCTGCGACCCAAGAGCAGCAGGCCCAACAGGGTGGGCAGGTGCAGGGGCGGTGTCCACCGCTCGCGGGCCGCGGGCCGGAACCCCTTCCGCGCCCGTATTCTGTTCGCCCACTCCGGGCCAAGGGGCAATAGACCCCATTCCGCCAGCCCCGGCCGGGGCCTGCGAAGGCGGCTGCTGAGGAGGCGGCACCGCGGTCCTCCGACCTGGGTTGCGCCTCCTAACAGCGCGAGCCGCACTCGAAGCTGCCTTCTTCTTCGAAGGCATCTCTACTGAAGCAAAGGGAAGCCGAAAAGGAAGAATCGCTACCAAAAGGCTTCCCGGTAAGCTAAAGAGCGACGGAGACACAGGGGAAAAGACTTCTCCGCTCCGTCGCTGAGGTAAAATGGCAGCTCGGCTGCCTCGTGGCCACCCCTTTTATAAGGGAGCTGGCCACGCCCCTAACTACCCGGATTCTCTGTCCTGTGGGGGGGCCCCGCAAAGAGCGCGGCGGCCATTTTGGCGCCGCGCTTGCATTCTCTGTGTAGAAAACTCTGGAAAAGGGTCACCATAACTCAAAATTGACCTGATGGATGCAACTACAATGGTACCTCATACAATGATTTTAACCCGTTCCACCAGGCTCATTGTTGTATGAAACAATTGCTATGCGATGCATGCATCATATAGCAATTTTCCTTATGGAATGCATCGTACAATGATTTTTTTCTAAGTGGTTTTTCCAATTGAAAAATTGTTGTACGATTTTTTCCATAGGGAAAATTATTAGGTGGGACCCCATTTCCCCCCAAAACCTAATTGTTATACGATTTTGTTGCTATACTGGGCGATTGTTGTATGAGGTTCCACTGTATTATTATTAAACAGTATAAGTCCACACTCTAGATAGGTTTCAAATTATGACACAGTGGTACCATGCTTAAAGAGCATAATACCTTCCACGGGAGTTTGCTCTTTAAGTGAAACACCATTGTAAATGACCAATTGTGACTTCTGGCAGAGGGAATTGTGAACCCCAATTTAGTTGTTATGCGAGTTTTTGGTTAGTTTTAGTTGTTAAGCGAGGCGACCATTCAGAGAAAAATCTGCTCTTTAAGCGAGTTAGTCTCTAAGCGAGACGCTCTTTATGTGAGGTTTTGCTGTAAATTGCTAACATACTGTGTGATTTCACATGTATAGTTTAATAAGATAGCTCAATACAAATTCATGAAATTGAGATTTTCATTAAAAAGAAAACCCACAAACCTTTCTATGTCTCAGGGTGTTGCAGGACAACTTGATTAGTATGACATACAGTATTAGCATACCATAGCATGACCTTGTTTTCAATGGCTATTATTATTTCAACTGCTGGATAGTCCAGTGGCTTAGGTATTTGGCTGAGTAGCCAGAGGTTTGAAATTTGATCCCCCAATGAGATTCCAGGGAGAAGAGCCAGCTAGTGTAGCCATGGGCAGGCTGCACAGTCCAAGCATGTTCCCAGGAGACAGGATTGGTGAACCATTAATATGTTTTCTTTACCTAGAAAAAGTCACCATAAGTCACCAAAACCCTGGAAAAGGTCACCACAAGTCAGCAGTAACTTGACGGTAGACAGTTATTACGATTTATTATTCTTTCTGTTTTAGAGAATTTTATAGTTGTCAGTCTGGTACTGTATCATAAATCCCATGATACCAACAATCTTGGTCATTATTTTGTCTCAGAAATGACAAAATGACAAATGACAAAAAGAGTAGGATAATGACAGGCATCCTGTTGAATGTGAAAAGAGTTGGGCTGTGTGGTTTTCAGAAAAGCCAAAACCAGAAGAAAGAATTGCCATGGAAAAATTTAAAATGAAAAACTGTTCAGCACAGTGAATAACATTCCCGAAACAGCACAGAAAAGAAATAACTAGAGATGAGCTATTATAGATGTTATGCCAAAGGAAGCCTTCATAAAGTGGCTATAATTCTCAAAGGAAATGAAAGCGTGTAGCTCCGAGTATCTGGTAATTTGGAGGCTAATTCTCCTTCAGACTTCAGGTCAGCATTCCCAGAGTTTTCACATGTATGAATCCAACTCTCAGTGGGCCAGATAATGATATGTCGGAGCAGGAGATGAGAACAGCTTCTTCTCTACTCTCTGAAGTATAGGCTGAGAATGACTACAGGTGTCATTTAACTAAATGCTATTACCATCTCCAGGCTTTCTGGTGGCAACAGCAGCAGAATGGCTGGGTGGGAGGGGGAAGCGCACCACCCAAAATAACAAGCTCCAACCCACTTTTCCATGCACCATTCTGCAAGATTCCTTTTATTCTGGTGCTAGAAATATTTCTTCAATCACAATGACATGTTATCTGAAATACTTAGTATAGTTCAATCTACAGTTCTATTCCTTTTTACAGTTTGGAGTGCCTTTCTAATCTTATTTTATTCAGTGTAGCGTTACCAGGTACCAAGCATGGTGTAGTGGATAAAATGATGGACTAGGACTCTGGAAACAAGAGTTTAAATCCCCACATGGCCATGGAAACTCATTGGGAGAATGGAACTGGTAAAACCACTTCTTTAAACTTACCCCTTTCTTTGAAAGCTGTAGTAGGCATGCAATTAGTCCATTTTAACTTGCTACTACTTAACAATGTAGAGACGCCATTGAGAGGTAACATTTACTGTTCTTTTTTGAAAGATAATGCAACATGGGTGAAATGATTAACAAGGATGGATGTTATGTAATGTTCCACCAAATCGCCACCAATATTTGGCAACCCTATGAATGGGCGATCTCCGAAATATTCTCAACAGCCCTGCTTAGCTCTTGCAAACTCAAGCCTGTGGCTTCCTTTGGGGAATCACTCCATCTCATATTTTGACTTCTTTTCCTGCTGCCTTCAACTATTACCAGCATCATTGTATTTTCCAGAGAATCTTAGCGTCTCATGATGTGCCCAAAGTAAGATGACTTCAATTTTATTATTTTTGCCTCCAGAGACAGTTCAAGTATGATTTGCTTGAGGAGCTATTTGTTTGTCTTGTTGGCAGTCCAAGGTAGCTGCAAAACAACCTTCCAGCACCAGGAAGTAGTATGGGTACAAAGTTAAAACATTCATTTATTCTCCCTCCTTCTCTCCTTTCAACATCTTGCTCAATGGGAAGATTCTTGCCGGAAAGGGAACTGAGTTGATCAGATCTAGGCAGATGGCAGGTGTCTCTGTGGTCCCTAGAGCAGCTGCCTCTGCTGACAAAGGTACTCTATGTCTCCTCAGCTGAAAGAACAAGAGAGGGCTAGGAAAGTCATTGAATATTTCATCTGACATGAAATGATGAAGTGGTTTTACAACTTACTTATGATGATTAAATCAAATGGGTTCCCCTTCATGTATATTTGATCACTTGTTTGACTTTCTTTGCTTCTTTTCCTTGCCCCCCTCCCCTCCCATCTTTGGCTGGCTTCTTCTTCCTCCAGAGATATTATATATTTTAAAAATATATATACAGTATGTATGTTGCACACACCTATACACATACATGTATATGTGTCAGTACACATTATAAGCACACACATTGGTATGGAAAGACAAGAGGAATGCTGACATATGTGTGCACATGCATACTCACATGTGCAGGGGCTCATGTGTATATGTGTGCTTTCAAGCCATTAACTAAGGGGGAAGATTAAAACAGTGTATAGGTTATCTCGTTCTCCCTTTTCCCCACCTCCCCGAAATTGCACTTAGCTGCTTCACATCTTGAAAGCACTCATAAGGTGTGGAGGAAATTCTGATTAAAAAAAGCTCTGACACTTGTGTACAACCAGTTGTCAAAGTAGATCATATTCCAGCTGATCAAACTGGCCCTTCAGGCAGGTGCGAGTAGACAACTTTCTGTTTTTGCCTGATGCTAGAAGGCTATGGCAGAGTCGGATCATTTCCTTCCCTTCAGCCTCAAGATGAGGCTACTGGCAAATCTGCAAATTTGCAAATTAATTACATTCACATCCAGACATGTAATAGTTTCTGCTTCCCCCTCTCCTTTCTGGAGGATGTAGTGAGCTTCAAGACAAGAAAAGGAGGTGCATTTTTCCTTCATGCTCCCCCCACACCTCCTGACTCAACACAATCATGATATCTGCCAGCTGCTGAACAGATGTGTAATAAGACTGGAAGTAACAGCTGTTTATTGTATAGTGACAGCAATATTGTGTGGCTTCCACATCCCCAGGCATCCATTTTTTATTCAGTTCTCAGCTATTCTCTCTGTATTATTGTGAACTAAAAAGCTCCTGTTTTTATTCATTTCCAAGTCAGGAGAAAGGAAGAAGGGGAGAAAAGGAACAAGTGAATTCCTAGTACTGCTACAGCGTACAATTTTATTTATTTTGATTTACTCTACAGCAGTCTACTACCAAAATCTAACTACATCTACATGCATGCAATAAAATGCATATATTCTTCTTCACAGGATCCTCTGCATTCCTCCCTTTCTTGTCTTTCTCGAGTCAATTTTTAGATTTTGAAGCTTTTTTTTTTTGGCCAGTGACCTGTCCTGTTTTGTTTTATACTAAGATATATTTATTTTATTTATTCATTGCATTGATAATGCATCTTCTTGCCATTGAACTTTGTGTGTACATGGTTTGTCCCTTTTCTTCTCAACATTCTTGCGTGGTGGATCAAAATGAATGCAAAAGCCTGGCCAAAAGCACTTAGCAAGGATTTTCCTCTGGATTTCTCAACTCCTAGACTAGTTCTCTAACCATTACAGCACAGTGCTTCTTTGGAATGTGATGATAACATGATTATGGCTATTTAATATCTTGGCTTCAACATGCAGATTTTGTAGTGAAGGTGATTTAACAAAGTTGCTGAAGAAAGATACTAAAATGGAGACACTAAGAAGAAAAGTGGAAGAGAAAGAGATGTTTCAAATTCATTAAAGGATAACTTATCCAAAGAGAAACAAGTGTAAAATCCTGAGTTTGGACACTGGAATGTTTTTGTCCTCTTTTTTTTGGATGTGAAATATAAGGAAAGGTCTGAAAACCTGGCTGGCAGGGCAGGTGTGGGCCTCCGATGGGTATGTGGCCCCCGCCCACTGGTTTATAGCCTAATCCAGTTTAGTGATCCCTTCCCATCCCTTCTTTATTGATAGGGATGGGTGAATTTAATGAAGTGGTTTTATCTGTTTTATCTTTTGTATGTTTTTATGCTAGTTTTATTGAAATTGTATATTTTGTGTTTTTAGATTATGCTGTTGAACCACCCTGAGTCGGGTTGTACCTGAGCGGGCGGTATAGAAATTAAAAAAATTATATTAAATTAAATAAGTGACTTCCTTATGCTTCCCTACTGAAGACTGTGAACTAGAGCTCATGCCAGCAGTTCAAACTAGCAGTTTGAAAGCAAGAAATTGCAAGTAGATAAATAGATACCACTTGGGTGGGAAGGTAAACAGTGTTCTGTGCACTCTGGTGTCTACTCATGCCTGCCACATGTCCATGGAAATGTCTGCAGACACAAACAGCACTGGCTCCTTGGCTATAAACAGAGATGAGCACCAAACCTTAGAGTTGGATATGACTGGCTTTCCAGCAAGGGTGGCCTTTACCTTTACCTAAGAAGTTTATTTATTTATTTATTTATTTATGGTTCAAATTTCTAGGCCGCCCAATCAGGCGAACCCAACTCAGTTGTTATGTCCAGCCAAAGTCATCTCTGATTTACAATGATTCTGTGAATGAGCCATCTCCAAAATGTCCTCTTCCCCAACAGCCATACTTAGCTTTTGCAATCTCAAGGCTTTAGCTTCCCTTAGAGGGAATCCATCTACATCGTGTTTGGTCTTCCATTTTTTCTGCTGCCTTTACACTTTCCCAGCATTATTGTCTTTTCCCAGGGATTCTTCCTTCTTGTGATGTGCCCAATTCAGGAGAGCCTCCAGAGACAGCATGCTCAATTTGCATAAGGAGCCACTTGTTTGTCTTTATGGGAGTCTAGGACACTGATGGCTAACCTTGGCACTCCAGCTGTTCTGGAACTTCAATTCCCAGAAGCCCTGATCAGCAGGAGTGCTGACTTGGGCTTCTGGGAATTGAAGTCCAAGGACACCTGGAGTGCCAAGGTTGGCCATCACTGGTTTAGGATATCTGCAGCCCTCTCCTCCAGATGCCGATAGTGGGGCAACCGCCCCACAAACATGAACAAAAAAGCCTACAAGGCCGAGCATCCTCCATGCCACGCTACCCCTCAGCTAATCAGGCTGAAGGGTGCAAGCGCAGAGGAGGTGGGGCAAGCGGCACGCACATTAAACAAAAAATGACTGCCCAATGTGCAAACAACTTCCCTCTGGGCAGGCAGATGGACACATTGGTTGCTGGCTGGGCCGCCTGCTTTTGATGCCCCTGCCCAACCGGCGAATGCCTCAGTGCCGGCGGGGACAGAGGATAGGCCACGCCACAGAGGCACGGAAGGTGAGTGGCCTAGTCCGCAAGGCAACATGTAAGTGGGGCGGAGGACAGGGACTGAGGGGGGGGGAATGGGCCTGGGGACCACGCCGCCCACCCTGGTCTGGGATGAGAAATGTGGAACACGAACCTGCCCCCCCACCCATTCCCTCCCTCAGTCACTGTCCCCCATCCCACTTACCTGTTGCCGGCTGGGCCAATCGCACTCTGTGCCTCCCCGGCTGTTATGTATGCATGCTCATTGTACTGTAAGATAAGAATGTAACCACTCCAATTACAATGTATCTCAGCTGTAAAGGAACGCGAGCAAGCAGCCCATAGAGGGCAGCTGCGAGCGTTCAGTCTCACATGGTTCACATTGCTCAATCACGGACAGCCGCGGGAAAACCTTCCCCGCATTTAGCAGCAGGAGAAAGAACTACTGAAGAGAGGCGTGCCTGGGCGAGGCCACGCCGGTAGCAGCCAATGAGCTACCGTGCTACAAGATTCAAATGTATAATGCTACTGTATATATAGAGATGTATCACCGCCATTACCTCATGCTCCACCGGAACATCATGCAATAAACCTGTGTTAAGCCAACCCTTCGGCTGTTCTGTTGTCTTTGGTCCCATACAGTAAACTGGCGACGAGGATGGGATGATGGCTGCCCACGGGACCAAGACATGCGCCGGCTACGAGATCAGGAAGCCGGGAGACTTGGAGCTGTTTGAGATAGACTTCAATGGAGCGCTGGTGGAGCTCGAAGTCTCAGATGAGGACAAGAAGAGGGCCATCTTCGTCCGCATGCTCGGACACGAGACCAAGAGGACCTTGGTGGACCTGATCGCGCCGAGGAGGGTGAGCGACTTCAAAGCCAAAGAGCTCCTGGCGGTGTTGCGCACCCACCTCCGGCCCGCGATAGCGATGTTCCCCGCTCGGAGCGCATTCTGGAGGCGAGTCCAGGCGCCCGGGGAATCGGTCGCTGAGTTCGCCGCGGCCCTGCGGCTGGCCGCTGGCCCATGCAAGTGGGAGACCCCAGAAGTCACCCTCTGAGACTGCCTGCTCTGCGGCCTGAGGGACACCGAGACTCAGCGCGCGCTGATGAGACAGGAGCCGCCTCCCACGTGGCAGCAAGTCCTCGACACGGCACAGGCCGCGGAAGCCACGACGGCCGGGGTGCAAGAGCTCCAGGACTGGCGCCCGAAACCCGCCAAGGCAGAGAGCTCGGTGCGCGCGGCCCGGCGAGTTTCGAACTCGTCCGCGGAGAGCGGCGACGACGAGGACGTCCGGAAGGTCCAGAAGGAAGGCCGGCGCTGCGACGGCTGCGGCGCCGCCCACGCCCGCGCCAGATGCCCATTCCGCAAGGCTGAGTGCCACAACTGCAGCCGGCGCGGGCCCATCGCCAAGGTCTGCCGAAAACGGCGCGAGGCCAAGAGGAGTTCCCCAGACCGCTCGGCGAGGCAGGACCGCACCACGAGGCCCAAGGACGGCACCTGGACCACGAGGAAGCGGGACGGAGTAGGGCGCATCTCCGACGACAGTGAGGACGACGCTCCGGTTTTCAGCGTATCCACAGAGCACCCCCGATACTTTGTTGAGGTAGTAATACAAGGGGCCCCTGTTAGGATGGAGGTGGACTCGGGTTCTTCTTACTCTATCATTTCCCAGGGAGAGTTCCTAAAAATAGCCCCCCACGTGCGGCCCAAGCTCAAAGCGCTGAGGTCCACGCTGAAGGACGTGCAAGGGAACCGCATCCTGGTGTTGGGGGTTGGGAAGTTCCAGGTCCAGTTCAAAAAGCGCGCCGCAACGCTTCCCCTAGTCGTCCTCAAGGGAGGTAAATGCAGCCTCCTCGGGACTCAATGGTTCCAGCCCCTGGGGTTGTTCATTGCGGGGGTGCACGCCGTGGGAGTACACGCCGCCGGGACTGATCTAATACAGAGCGTGTGTGATGCGCACCCCGAGGTTTTCAAAAAGGGACTCGGAAAATTCAAGGGCCCCCCAGTGACTTTCGACCTGGCCCCTGGAGTACGTCCAATCAGACTTAAGCCGCACAGAGTGCCCTTCGCACTAAAGGACAAAATAGAGGCGGAGTTGGACAAATTGGTGGGCCAGGGGATTCTTGTTCCTGTTGATTCTGCGGAGTGGGAAACTCCAATTGTAACAGCGCTCAAGGCCAACGGGGAGGTCCGCATATGCGCTGACTACAAGTGCACCATCAATAAGGCGATCTGCCCTAATGCGTATCCGGTGCCGGTAGTCAGCCACTTGTTGGCCAGGTTACATGGGGGGAGGTGTTTCGCTAAACTCGACCTGGCCCAAGCCTACCAGCAACTCCCGGTGACCCCCGCCGCAGCTGCTGCGCAGACCATAGTCACCCACAAAGGGGCGTTCCAGGTAACGCGCCTCCAATTCGGCGTGAATTCGGCACCCGGGATCTTCCAGTCACTCGTGGAACGCCTCCTGAAGGGGTTAGAGGGGGTGTTACCCTACTTTGATGACGTATTGATTACAGGGGGGAGCCGGGCCGAATTAGCAGAAAGGTTGGGAAAGGTCCTGGCAAAATTCGAAAAGGCGGGGTTGCAGTTGCGGAAAGACAAATGCGTTTTCTTCGCAACTGAGGTTGAGTTCCTAGGGTTCCGTGTTACTCCCGAGGGAATAAGGCCATCCCAATCCAAGGTGGCCGCCATCAAGAAGGCCCCTCGCCCCACCTCCAAGCCCGAGCTGCAGTCGTTCCTTGGGCTGCTCAACTTCTACCACTCCTTCCTTCCTCGGAAGGCAGCCGTGGCGGAACCGCTACACAAATTGTTAAAAAAGGACGAGGCATGGAAGTGGGGCGACGACCATGAGAAGGCTTTCAATGACCTGAAGCGACTCCTGGCATCAGATGCTGTACTGACCCACTTCAATCCCAAACGCCCAGTGGTCCTGATATGCGATGCATCCCCGGTGGGGGTGGGGGCGGTGTTATGCCACGTGCTGGAGAACGGGAGGGAGGCCCCGATAGCATTCTACTCTAGGTTCTTGTCCCAAGCGGAGAGAAACTACGCCCAGACAGACAGGGAAGCACTAGCGATAATTGCGGGGACCAAGAAATTTCATGATTTTGTGTATGGCCGCCCCTTCACCATAGTGACCGACCATAAGCCCTTGCTAGGCATTTTCACCACAGAAAAGCCCACACCCCAAATCCTGTCCCCGAGAATGCTCAGGTGGGCCATTTTTCTCAACGCGTATCAGCACGCGTTGGTGCACCGGCCCGGGAAGGAGATCAGCCATGCGGATGCCCTGTCGAGGTCCCCCATTCCCCGGGATTGCTGCCACGTGGGCGAGGAAGAGAGGGACCACCAGGTCTTAATGATAGAGGTCCTAGACTCCCCCCCAGTAGTACCGGCCGACATCGCCAAAGCGACCGGTAAGGACAAAACGTTAGCTACAGTTTGCTCCTGGGTACAGAAAGGGTGGCCCGTGTCTTCCCCAGCAGCGGAATTCGACACATTTTTCAAAAAGAAATTAGAATTGTCCCTAGAGAGAGGTTGCCTTTTGTGGGGACAGCGGGTAGTGATCCCCACGTCCCTCCGGCTGAGGGTGCTTAAACTGCTGCACGTCAGCCACCCCGGGATCGTCCGCTCTAAGGCACTAGCCCGCAGTTACTTTTGGTGGCCCCAGCTAGACGCCGACATCGAGCACATGGTCGGCACTTGCGAAGCGTGCCAAAGCTCCAGGCCAGAAGAGGCTCGCTTGCCACATAGGGAGTGGGACGCAGCAAGGGGCCCCTGGTCCCGGGTTCACGTAGACTTTGCTGGCCCGTTCAGGGGAACACTTTTCCTCCTTGTGGTGGACGCGTTCTCCAAGTGGTTGGAGGTCATTCCAGTCTCGAGCACCTCCTCGGCCACAACAATTAAACAGTTACGGAGGGTCTTTTCCACGTTCGGTTTACCCGACACCCTCGTCAGCGATAACGCTAGCTGTTTCACGTCCGCCGAGTTCAGGGCATTCATGGATCTCAACGCCATTCGGCACATCACCTCTGCCCCTTTCCACCCGGCCACCAACGGCCAAGTAGAGCGCCTCGTGCGCACCACTAAGGACGCGCTGCGGCGCATGGGCCCCGGAGATCTTAACTTACAACTGTGCCAATTCCTGCTAAGGTACAGGGTCACCCCATTGGCGTCAGGGTACTCCCCCGCGGAGCTGTTAATGCGCAGGAAGCTGGCCACGGTAATCTCCAAGCTAGACCCCACGAGAGTAGAGGACAAAGGGCGGAACGTAGGGGTGGAACCCGCAAAGAGTTTCAGCGTAGGCGCCCCGGTGCATTGCAGGAACTACGCCAATGCGGGGCCAGCCTGGGTGCCGGGCACTGTAATAGAACAAACCGGCCCCGTTTCATACCGTGTGGAGACCAATACAGGCCTCCTGTGGAGGTGGCACGCGGATCAACTCAGGCGCAGGATCCCCGGAGAGCAGGACGAAGACGAAAATAGCCACGAATCAGCGTTAGGGTACTCCCCCACCCGCTTAGCCCAAGGGGGAGAAAAAGGGGGACATGGGTCCCCACCAAGGGGGGAGGAAAGGGAATCGATCCTCAGAGATCTTTTGCGGGAGTTTGCGGCGGAAAGAAAGAGCCCCGATCTCACACACAGCCCCCGGAAGCGTCCCCAAAACACAGATTCCCCAAGAAGTTTAGACCTTGATTTACAGTACCAGGGGGAGTTAGCGGAGTGGTCCCCCACCCGTCCTAGCGAAAAGAGGGGTTTCAGTTCAGCCCCTGGTACTTCCAGTCCCAGTAGCCCCTGTGAGTTAGAATGCAACATAGCACCAATTTCCCGGAGACCGACACCCCCAAGACAGGAGGCGACGGCGAGTCCGCCCACCACAGTCTCAAGGTCCCCCGAGCGGGGAACAGAAGGTAGCAGAACCACAAGGGCATCCTCATCGGTCCTGCGGTTCACAATAGGAGGGTCCCCGGGGTCCGAGAGCAACAGGCAGGGGTTCACGTCCCAGCTGTTCATTCCATTCCCATCCCCCAGCGCAAGGCAGGCACGGACGCCCCACAGAGCCACTAACGAATCCCCGTTTCCCGTTGCAGGACAAGCACCCACGGAGTCAGGGATCACAGGCACTCCGGTACTAGGTCAGGCGCAAGCACGCCCCAAGCGCACGTGCGGCAAGCCACAATGGTTGCGGGACTTCGTCCCATCCTAGGGGGGAGGGATGTTATGTATGCATGCTCATTGTACTGTAAGATAAGAATGTAACCACTCCAATTACAATGTATCTCAGCTGTAAAGGAACGCGAGCAAGCAGCCCATAGAGGGCAGCTGCGAGCGTTCAGTCTCACATGGTTCACATTGCTCAATCACGGACAGCCGCGGGAAAACCTTCCCCGCATTCAGCAGCAGGAGAAAGAACTACTGAAGAGAGGCGTGCCTGGGCGAGACCACGCCGGTAGCAGCCAATGAGCTACCGTGCTACAAGATTCAAATGTATAATGCTACTGTATATATAGAGATGTATCACCGCCATTACCTCATGCTCCACTGGAACATCATGCAATAAACCTGTGTTAAGCCAACCCTTCGGCTGTTCTGTTGTCTTTGGTCCCATACAGTAAACCGGCGCGGCCTTCCGTGTGTGTGTGTGGCCTCGCCGAGGCTTGGGGGGGGGAAGGGGAGCCCTTCCTCTCCCTGTGCAGCTTTGGCGTGTGTGTGTGTGTGTGGTTATGTTATGTGTGTGGTTTTGTATATTGTGTGTGTGTATTGTTTGTGTGTGGTTGTGTTGTGTTGTGTTGTGTGTGTATAAGAACATAAGAACATAAGAACAGCCTTGCTGGAACAGGCCACAGCCCATCCAGTCCAGCATTCTGTCTCACACAGTGGCTCACCATTTCCTTCAGGGTATTCCCAAGCAGATGCCTGCTTAGGATTCCCTGGAAATGATATTGAGAGATATCCTGCCTATCTCTCCAACCTGGAGGTTGTCCTTAGGTATCCATAATTATAGCCATTGATACCCTTGTCCTCCATGAACTTGTCTAATCCTTTCTTAAAGCTGTCAAGACTGACAGCTGTCACCACTTCTTCTGGCAGGGAGTTCCATAGACCAATAATCCTCTGGGTGAAAAAGTACTTTCTCTTATTTGTTTGAGAACTAGTACCCAAAAGTTTCATGGAGTGTCCCCTAGTTCTAGTGTTATGCGATAGGGAAAACAGTTTTTCCTTATCTACTTTGTCCACACCGTGCATGATTTTATAAACTTCAATCAGGTCACCTCTTAGACGTCGTCGTTCAAGAGTGAAGAGGCCCAACCGTTGCAGCCTCAGATGGTAAGGAAGGTGTTCCAGTCCCCTAATCATTCTGGTTGCCCTCCTCTGCACTTTTTCCAGCTCCATAATATCCTTCTGGAGGTATGGCGACCAGAACTGTACACAGTATTCCAGATGGGGCCTCACCATAGATTTATAAAGAGGCAAAATGACACTTGCTGACTTATTTTCTATACCCTTCCTAATGATCCCTAGCATTGAGTTTGCTTTTTTCACTGCTGAGGCACACTGGGTTGACACCTTCATTGAGTTGTCCACCAGGACACCAAGGTCCCTTTCCTGGTTTGTCGCAGAGAGTTCAGACCCCATCAGTTTATAAATGTAATTGGGGTTCTTTGCCCCAACATGCATCACTCTGCACTTACTAATGTTGAAACTCATTTGCCACTGTTTTGCCCACTCCCCCAGTGTCGAGAGATCCCTCTGGAGCTCCTCACAATCTCTCACAGTTTTCACTACCCTGTATAATTTAGTGTCGTCAGCAAATTTGGCTACCTTGCTTTTTACTCCTACCTCTAGATCATTTATGAAGAGGTTGAAAAGCAGGGGTCCCAGTACTGAACCTTGGGGGACCCCACTCTTTACTTCCCTCCACTTGGAGAAGTGTCCATTTAGTGCTACCCTCTGTTTCCTGTCCCTTAGCCAGTTGCTGATCCAGGACAAGACCTGTCCCTTTATTCCATGACTGGTAAGTTTATTCAAGAGCCTTTGGTGTGGGACCTTGTCAAAAGCCTTCTGAAAGTCCAGATAAACAATGTCAACTGGATCCCCCATATCCACATGCTTGTTGACACTCTCAAAAAATTCCAACAGATTAGTGAGGCATGATTTGCCCTTGCAAAAGCCATGTTGGCTCTCCTTTAGCAGCGCCTTCTCTTCTATGTGCCTATTAATTCTATCTTTTAGGATGGTTTCCATCACTTTCCCTGGGACACATGTCAAACTGACAGGTCGGTAATTCCCTGGATCACCCCTGGATCCTTTTTTGAAAATTGGTGTTACATTCGCTACCTTCCAGTCATCAGGCACAAAGCCTGATTTGAGGGAAAGATTATATATTTTGGCTAGGAGATCAGCAATTTCATCTTTAAGTTCCCTGAGAACTCGTGGATGGATGCCATCTGGTCCTGGTGATTTGTTAGTGTTTAGTTTAACAAGACATGCAAGGACCTCCTCCCTGGTTATTTCTATCTGGCTTAATTCTTCGGTTTCCCTCCCTACGAAGATAGGCTCTGTTTTGGGCATGTGGCCTCTGTCTTCTTCAGTGAATACTGAAGCAAAGAATTCATTGAGTCTCTCTGCAATCTCTGTTTCTTCTTTAATAACCCCTTGCCTTCCATTGTCATCTAATGGTCCAATGGCCTTCCTAGTTGGGTTCTTACTTCTAATGTACTTAAAGAAGTCTTTGTTATTTCTCTGAGTATTTTTAGCTATACGCTCCTCAAAGTCTTGCTTTGCTTTCCTGATTGTTGCCTTGCATTTGTTCTGCCAGAATTTATGTTTTTGCCTGCTGTCCTCATTCGGACAAGCCTTCCATCTTCTAAATGAGCTTTTCTTGCTCTTGATCACTTCCCGAACAGCTCCTGTAAGCCACATCGGAGTCCTCTTGGACCTGGCAGTGCCCTTTTTCCTTTTGGGTATGCATTCCAATTGAGCCGCTGTTATTGTTTTTGTAAACAGCCTCCATGCCTCTTGGAGTGTTTGGACTCTCTCAATTTTCCCTTTCAGCTTCTTTTTTACTAGTTTCCTCAACTTTGGGAAATTTCCTTTTTGAAAATTTAAGGTCTCTGTGTTAGATTTTATCAGTGACTTGCGGTCTATGATCAAGTTAAACATAATTGAGTTGTGGTCACTGTTCCCTATTGGATCAGTCACATGAACATCTTGCACCAGATCCTGAGTATTACTCAGGATCAAGTCAAGGATTCTTGTACCTCTAGTTGGGTCTTCAACCATCTGTCCCAGGGAACAATCATTTAGCATATCTAGGAACTTTATCTCTTTATCATGTGCTGAACAACAGTTCACCCAGTCTATGTGAGGGTAATTGAAGTCTCCCATTATAACCAGGCTTCCCTTCTTGGATGCCTCCTTTACAACATTCTCCAACTGCCAGTCTCCCTCAAGAGTTTGGGTCGGAGGCCGATAGTATACATTATGTGTGTGTGTGTGGTTGTGTTGTGTGTGTGCGCACCCCCCAAAACCACCCCTACCACCAACACCCCAAAAAAGAAAAAAACTGCCCGGCAGTGTTGGGCAAAAATGCTAGTATTATATATGTGTGTGTGACATTGTTGCTTGTTCTGAATTTTTTTTTGCCCCACCCCCCAATTTTTTTCTAGAATCCTGGCTACGGCCCTGTCTCCAGTGAGTCTTTCTTACATTTAATAATCCCCCCACCCAAAAAAAAATCCCTTAATTGAAGCAAAAGCAAAGCAATCACATCTATATACCGCTCCATAGCACTTAGTGCACTTTCTGGGCAGTTCACAAGTGAATTAGCATTTTACCTCCAACATGCAGGGTACTCATTTTATCCAGTGGTGGGCTACAATTTTTTTTACTAACACACTGTGGGCATGATATTTTGGGCGTGGCCAGGGGGAGCCCTGCATTACACCCAAATTAGGACTACTTTATTTCAAAATTTGGATGGGCAGGGCCAGCCAGAATTTCTGCTACCAGTTCTGGCGAACTGGTGTGAACCTGCTGATGCCCACCACTGATTTTACCGACCTCTGCCCCTCTGAGTCTCAGTCTTCTTCTGCAGTCCCTATCTGGATTAATGATTGAACCAAGATATCCAGACCTCAAATTGCTGCAATTTTCATTGGAATCACAGGTTGCCCACCTTACCATATCATTAACACCACCTTCTTCATCACATCTTTAAAATATTTTGCTTGGCAAATGACATAGCACTGAATTGATGTAACAATTTCTGCATCTGCAGTGCTTATCTGATAAAGTGCTGAACTGGAACAGAGAACTAAAAATAGAGTCCAGAGGGGAGACGATGCTATATCATCAGCCATTTTTAAAAAAGATGCTCCACTGTCAACACAACTCTACAATACATATGCCACTGGCACTTTGGACTACTATAGGTAAAGGTAAAGGTCACCCTTGCTCGAAAGCCCGTTGTATCCAACTCTAGGGTTAAGTGCTCATCTCTGTTTATAGCCAAAGAGCCAACACTGTTTGTGTCTGCAGAAGTTTCCATGGACATGTGGCAGGCATGCCTCAACACTGGAGTGCACGGAACACTGTTTACCTTCCCAACAAAATGGTACCTAATTATGTACTTGCAATTTCTTGCTTTCAAACTGCTAGGTTGGCAGGAGCTAGGACAGAGATGGTAGCTCACTTCATTGTGCAGCACTTGGGTCTCCAACTGCTGACCTGCTGACCTTCCAGTCATCATGTTCAGCATCTTAACCACTAAGCCATGGCAGTTCCTTGTACTACTATAGTTGACTCCCCCCCTAAACAAAAAGCACTAGCCCATTTGCTAAACAAAAATCTATGAATAACCAGGAAAAGAGACCAGACCTAGTCACAATTAGCTGCATGTTGTGTAGTGAATAGAAAAATACACTGGATTTAACTTTCTGCTGCAGCACAAACTACAGGGTAAATTGCAGTGTAGTTGCGCCCTTAGTTTAGACTCAGGGAATTGAATCCAGGAGGGGAAAAAATATTTTTGCAGAGAGAACAAATTACCAAGGACAACAAAATAAGCATTGCCTAGAGAAGAGAATATGACTCTGTGAAAATTGTGCTGAAAAGAGCAATCATAGGCTAGTCAGTTTATTTTAAGGCAATAAGTGGAAACGAACACCAGAAGGGCAATAGAGGAAGTAGTAATACACTGCTGATGGGTCTTGTCTGTTATAAAAGATGCAAGTTTGTAAGAATTGTCAAAGAGTAAATTACAGTAGGTTTTTCATATTGAACAAATATATCAACTGACTTTTTTGCCATTAAACCTTTTGCTGATTAATCAATTTTATGCTCTTTTCCTCCCACCGTACACTTACTATAGTTGGAATAGTTTTATTTCCTAATAATTTGTCTTCATTTCCCAGTCTTTTTTTAAAAAAAAGTTAATTGCCTTAATTTTATTCTACAAATATAGACAACTGACTGTATGGCTCAGCCAGCATCATATTCCCTCCCTGCAGTAATCATACCTTAGCAGCAGAGTAGAAAAGTTCATATAGATAACAATGGCACAAATCCTGTTCTTTAACATAGGAAACAAGTGAGTAAACCCTTTAGTAAATTGCAGCTACAGTTGGTCCATTTGATTCAATGAAAAGTATGGAGGAGTTGACTCCCTAAATCCCTATTGATTTAAAAGGGTCTACTCTAGTGTAATTTACTACACCAAAAACAGGATTTTGGCCAATATGTTCATTATTACACTTATAACTTGCCTTTCCTTCAGTAATGCTCAAAGCCTGTCTTCCCGCTGGCTTTTGTTACTGCAACAATCCAGGTTGGGATGGGAGAAAGTGACTGGCCAGGGATTACGCCATTATTTTATAGTTTTCAATGAGGACTAGATAGTGGATCTCCCATTATACCAGATTGACTCTCTTGAATCTTTCAGATTCCACCATGTTGAATGGAATTAGCTGTGAGCTGTGCCATAGAGCTTGAACACAATATTTGGAGCTGCTGAAGGGCATTAACTTACAAAGTGGACACGGCCCGACTGATATCTTAGTAGTATGATCCTACTACTTATCTTATTCTTCTTTTTCTTCAGGTGCTGTATCCATTCTGGATATTGACTATCATCATGGATGTTCTTAACTCCATGGAACACTTCTTCTGAGAACATGCCACATCAGTCTCTCAGGTTCTTCAGCCATGAAGTGCATCTACCTGTATGTCTAGGGCCTCTTTTTTTCCAGGGATCTTTCCTTGCAGAGTGAGTTGGAGAATTCTATACTATATGTTGTTCTTCATAATATTGCCAAGATGTTGATACTTTCTTTGCTTAATGGTCTTCAACTGGTATGTGGTGGGAGTATTGTATTTGTGACATCACCATGCT
The DNA here is from genome assembly GCA_035047345.1 of Bradypodion ventrale. Lineage (NCBI taxonomy): Eukaryota > Metazoa > Chordata > Lepidosauria > Squamata > Chamaeleonidae > Bradypodion > Bradypodion ventrale. The sequence goes on along the minus strand of JAWDJE010000002.1, from coordinate 102,884,212 downwards.
TGCTGGCCAGTCAGTGCACAGCATAACCAAAAGCTATGATTTATTTTTTAAATCTCACATCTGGTATTTGGAACTGAGTTTACATTATATGCCCCAGCTGCCCCCTTTTTCTCTGCCACCGAGTTCTGTTTGATGGTAAGAGTACAGAATGAGAAGGATGTGCATTGAGTGGACCCATTTGTCTCTGTTACTCAGTGGCAAGCACTCCATACAACTTCAACCAATCACACAAGCTGCACTGAAAAGACGGAAACGAGAAGGGAAATGAAAGTCCACTGGGGAAAGGGGGACCCTTCACCAACCTGATCATAAAGAACAATATGGAAAATAAGCCCCATTTATATCAACAGAACTTGTTTCACTGTAAGCAGCTGAGTATTAAGGAAGTAAATGCTGATAGTAATTGGCTTGAATGTTTGTTTACCAGTTTGTGTCTTGTAAGAAAGCTGGAAGAAAATCCCAGTAATGTTTATAATTAGGGGTAATGGCTGGAAAATTAAACTCCCCTTCCTATACTTGGTTCCGGAAAATATGCTACTGGGGTGCCTATGGATGGGGTGTGTCCAGAAAATATCTTGTTGGGTAGCAGTGGCCATATGCCAACATGATATCTGATCTTCTCAGAGGTCATGAGAAGTATAAAGAGAAGATCACATACAGAATGTAACACAACTCTCATAACAAAAACATACTAGAACAGGCCCTGTGGTAAGCTCATGCAGGCATGGCAGGGTGCAAGATAACTAGCACCTGAGAAGAGAATCAGCACTTTCCTCATCTGGCAATACAACAGAGTCAATACCGTGCATTATAAACAACTATTTTCTGCTGAAGAAATCAGGGCAGGTTAATGAAAAGGGCCATAGGGGAAATGTTGGATATAAAGAAACTAAGACTCCTGGGAAAGCTCTGTGTTCGGCTCATACCTTTATGTCTGAATCTCCTAATACGTACATTAAAAATGCTTACAAGTTCCCCAGAGGCTATCATTGGAACAGCAAATACAAACAGAAAATACTTCTCTGCTTCTTCCTCAGAAACAACTTTTTAAACCAGCATAAATGAATTGCTCAGATGTTTTCTGCCAGTATGTTAGGCAACCTATGGGACCACCCTGGTGTTGTCATTCAAGGTATTTTTGGAAGCTGAAAGAGATGCTTTCAAGGACATATAGAAAATTCATGACATTCTTGGGCCATGATACCCCGGGCAAAACTGGGTCAGGGCTTGGAAGTAATAAGTTAGAAGTAATATGAAATAAATTGGCTAAAATCCTATTTCTGTAACTATGCCAGTGGAAAGCTAATGAATTTTTTAAATTAAACACTTCCTATTCCTGCTCTGTAATTCTCCCAGCTCCCATGTAATTCCCTTTATTGTTTTTGTTGTGAAACTCTTTTATTATCAAAAATTATACCTGCCAGTAATGTCATCCTGGAAGTGGCAATTTTCAATAATTAAAGACTTCCTTTCCCCATCCTGGGGTTCCTATGGCTTCCACACAATGAGAGGGATCGCATGGGAGCTATGGGAAAGAAATAGGAAATGTTTAATTTCTGAAAATTGTTCCCTGCTGATGACATCATCAGTTTTCTCTGGGCACTGATGTACCAACTGATGTACCAATATTTGGCTGATAATGGGGCAATGGGAGTCTGCCATGTTACTTTTAAAAATAATAAAACAAGTAGCAATGATATTATATCTTTTGCATAAATAGTAATACAGTACTTAACTTTTACTTCAAAGTACAATTTAGGAAATTTCTGACTATTCCAGTTTTTTTAATAAAAAAACACTTTTATGTAATCTGTTAAAAAAATTAAACTAATGCTAAGGATGGATACTACTAGTTACTAGTTTCAAATTATTTTGGGGGGTGGGTGGGGAGGAAGCAGCTTGCTGGCTTTTGCAATAACATTTCCAGGCTCAGGACATTCTCCACTTGTTCCTTATCCACAAGTTTCATTGTGGCTACCTTTATCAATGTGCAGAGCATCTTATTATGAGCCCTGGTGGCACAGGGGTCAAACTGCTGTACTGCAACCAAAAGCGTGTGAGTTCAATCCTGACCAGGGTTCAAGGTTGACTCAGCCTTCCATCATTTTGAGGTCAGTTAAATGAGTCCCCAGCATGTTGGGGGCAAAATACTAATTAACTTGTGAACCACCAAGAGAGTGCACTAAGCGCTATGGGGTGGTATATAAGTGTGATTGCTTTGCTTTGCTTTTATTGACCTTAATTGACTCAGTGTGCAAACTGCTGAAGGAACTCATTTTTATTTATTTGTTACATTTTTATACCACCCATTTGGGAGGTTGCCCACTCCGAGCAGTGTGCAAACAAATATCAAATAACACAACAAAACACACACAGATCAAAAAAAGGCAAACCGACAAATGCGTATAACAGTAATTAGATATATCAATAATTTAGACTCAGATCTGTTATGTGCCATCAGAGGTGGACCTGACTTATACTGACCCAAGTAAGACTTTCAAGCTATGTGAGATATGTGTGTGTTTTTATCATTTCCACCCCCCTTTTTTACAAGGTAAAAAAGAAAGCAAAGAAGAAGGGAATTTTCATGCCTGAGCAGAGATTCAAACACAGGCCTCCTAAGTCTAAGGCTGTTATTCTATCCACTACACCACACTGGGTATCTTTTTCAACTTTGACTTATAGCAGGAGTTCTCAACCTTTTTAAGCCGGGGGCCAGGTCATGCTTCCTCAGGCAGCTTTTGGGGCCAGACGGTCATTTTGCCCTTCTTCCACCACATGGCACTTCCTGGTGTGGTGGAGGCAGAGGGGGGGGGATATGAAATGGTACCACGGGCTGCATCTGGCTCGTGGGCCACAGGTTGATAATCCCTCACATAGCAACCCTTTCCAGGGTTTTCTAGGTAGAGAATACACAGAAGTGGGTTGCCATTCACTTCTTGGGGAGCCCTGGGACTGTGCAGTTTGCCAAAGTCCCTCCCTCTTTTCTGGGAGGCACAGAAGGGAACTGAAGTCCCAACCTCTGACTCTTCAGCCAGGCATGTAGAAACCTGAAATTGCAACTATTGTGGTGGAATGAGATCATTATGATTACAACAGAACATTGTTTTAAATGTGTTTCTTGAGGCAAACAACAACATCATAAAACTCTCATTTAGACTAGAAAGCTGTTACAGGAGTGAAACTCCCTTTCTGGCTAAAAGGGCTATGTTTTCCTATGCTAATGTAGGAAAGCCCAGAAATTAGCAATGACTGCTAAATTAACACACTTGAAGAGCTTGGCTGGTTCTAATAGGCAGTCAAATGGTCTTGTTACATTGTAATGGTGCCAAGCTAATTGAAGTGATTACTGTTGCTCATGAGCAGCCCTTTTGAAGTAGAAGTCTTTGAAATTATCCATAGACATTAAATGTCAGACAGCATTGTGTAATTATACTTTGTAAATGCTGAATGTCATAAGGCATCACAGGTAATTGAGGTTTACAGAGAAGAGCTTTATCTAAACCTAATTGGGCATCAACTCTTTGTCACTCTTTCTAAACCTAATTGGGCATCAACTTTTTTTTTAAACTAAGGGATACTCTCTAGCTTCATAGTAACCCTCTCTAACTTCATCATCAGATGGCAATAGCAGGTAAATAGAAAAAGCAATCCTCTAGTCTAGACATTTTAACGTCCATCACCAAACTTACTGAGAGGGGCAGCTCTGGATTCGATGTAGGAAACCTTTTTTTGACCAGCAAGAGGACTAATTAACTTGAAATAATATCTATAAGGGACAGGATCCTGAAAGTCTACCCTCCTGAAATGTACAAGAGACATTACATGGCATGAAGATTTATTACACTGTAATTGGAATCATCTGGGAAATATTCTAACATCATGCCTTTTAAGCCCCAGGCTCCAAGATGGGAACAAGTGAGCCTCAAACAATACTTTTGAGCACATTTCAATGTACAAAGTGGTTACATGTCATTAATTTTGCATGATTGCTGTGGAACAAGTTGGACTGAAAGAACTTTCTGAAAGTCAGATTTGGCTGATGTCTCAAGAGCACTTCTTGTGAATGAATGGAGTTCAGATTTAAACCTGAATATTGCTTACTGAAGACAAATCAGGTTACATATGATTTGGAAGAGTGCTGTGACTTATAATATTCAATAGAAGATTTTGTACAATCATCATTTATTTATTCACATTTATACCCTGCCCTTTCTATGCAAATACCACTCAGGGTGCCTTAGTCCTAATTATGAGGTACTGTACACAGAAAGAGCCTTCTCGAAGATTGTGGTATTTTTTAACCACATTCGGGCATAGCCTGGTAATGGCAACCTTGTGTTGCCAGCTAATCTTTTTCACACTAGATCAGGCAAATGGAACTGCAGAATGAACTCACCAAAAGGCACCTTCATTTTGGCAGTTTCTTGTCTGGCCTAGATATGGAAGCAGCAGTCCTAATTACCAACCTGCAATCTTAACGTAATCTGGAACCTAAATTTATAAGTAAAAAGGGAAAGAAATGTGTGTATATTTTGGTTGAGGCAAGGCAGAATTAAAAATGGTTAGAAATCTAGCCTTTTCTATGTATTCACTTCCAAATACATAAAGGGGTCATTAAAAATAAGCAAAGCTAGTTCAGCTTCCTTCAACTGATCTGTTCAGATGTTCCACTTGAAAGTTTATTAGATCCTGCATGTGTTCACTATAATAGAATCACTAAAGGAAATCAACCCTGACTGCTCACTGGAAGGACAAATACTGAAGATGAAGCTCAAGTACTTTGGCCACCAAATGAGAAGAGAGGACTCTTCTCATTTGGACTCTTCTTTTCCCTTGATGCTGGGAAAGATCGAAGGCAAAAGGAGAAGGGGGCGCCAGAGGATGAGGTGGATGGATGGCATTGTCAACGCAATGGGTGTAGATCTGTGTGGACTGAGGAGGATGGTGGAGGACAGAGGAGCCTAGCATGCAATGGTCCACGAGGTCACAAAGGGTCAGACTCAGCTGTGTGACTGAACACCAACAAAGATCTCTTAACCATACAGTCAAATACCCCTGTTATCTATGTGCTTAAATGTGACCTTTGGTATTTGCTTGTAGATCCATAGAATGACTGAATTGGAAGAGGTCTCTGCAGCCATCAAGTTCAACCTCCTGTTCAATGCAGGAATCCAAATCAAACCAGATCAGCCAGATGACCATCAAATTTTCTTTTGAACGCTTCCAGCATCGGAGCACTCACTGCCTCCCAAGGTAACTGGTTTTCTTGTACTATTCTAATAGTTAAGAAGTTTTCCCTGATATTCATCCTAAATCTGGCTTCCTATAACTTGAACCCATTAATATGTGTCCTGCACTATGAGATTTAAGAGAACAGATCCTGTCCCTCTTCTTTATGACTATCTTTCAAGTATTTGAAAAGTGCTATCATATCCCCCCCAGTCTTTTTTTCTCAAGGCTAAACATGCCCAGTTATTTTAATCTTTCCTCACAGGGTTTGGTTTCCAGTCTCCTGATCATTCTTGTTACCCTTTGCTAATGTCAAGATATATTAATATATAGCATTCTCACCATCTACCAAGGAATTTACTTGATCAAAATATGAGATTATTATGACAAGATTTGTTTATGAGAAATGTTGGCTTCCAGTTTTTACTGCATTGTTTCAAGTTGTTTGTAGAGTGACTGCTTTATAAACTGCTCCATATTTCCCCCTGGGATTGATGTCCGGCTGGTCTGTTGTCCCAATTGGGCTGCTGGGCAGAGGGGTGGGGTGAACTTTGTGCTGGGCTGATGGCACACATGCTGACAGAGAGGGGTCTGCATGTCCCTTCTGGCATGTGCGTCATAGGTTTGCCACCACTGGTTTAGACTAACATGACTGAAAGCCTAGATCTTTCAAATATTGATATGGAACCTAATTCAATTTATGGTAACATTGAGGGAATCCACACAGGTTATAGGTCCCCCTATCTACTGCTGTATGGGAATGCAATGTTTTGCTTCATAAACCAACTGATGTACCTCTCAATCCCACAAGAGCTCAATGAAATCCTGGTGTTAATTAAAGTGTGTTTTCCCCCTAGAAAGAAAATGGTGAGAAAAGAAAACACAGGTTGTTCCAGTACTAGAAAACTCGATCACAGTAGGTCCTGAAATGTCTCATCATAGGAAGTAACATGGATTGATACTGTTGTCTATGAAGCAGAACAGAAACCTACCTCCACTGAAAAAGTCGATTATGTGTCTGGCATTTTCTCCCTGAAAGTACATCAAGAGGAGCCAGCAATAAAAAAGATAATACAGCACCAAACCCATCTACTGTACAGACCCCAATCCCCCAGATGATGGCTAAAATTGAGGAAAGTTTTCTGCACACCTCTCAATCTCTAAATATTAAACCAGAAGAGGCTAGGCTAAACCCATGGAGAGTAAAAACAACATAGATAAATGCCAAAGAATGTCTCCCACCAGGGCAAGATTTTGGGTATGTCATGAAAGGACAACAAATAGTTATTTTATTCAGTTTAATTTATTTTCATGATGGCAATGATTTTGTCATGCCAGAAAGCGGGATAAATGCTTTTGATATATTTTCTTCCAATGCAAAAATAAATTGGCTGGTCCCACGTAATATGCATTCCAACTTTGGGAGTGGGGATGACAGATACTGCTTTATTTCAGGCATCAAAATATCTTGGGACAACCCTGAGTGCTATGGATTTATGCATAATCCAAAAAATGAGTGAGTCTACTGTGCAAAGCCAAGGAGAAAGGTAAACAGAATTTCCATGGCTAATCAAAACCAGAAATGTTTGTGTCTAGAATTATTTTTTGAATCCCAGTTTCCTCACACATGGATACCTCTAAATATTCTATCTAAATGTTAGCAGCATAGCTGAAGAGTTTGCATTAAGATTTTAAGAAGCCAAATGTTTACACATCAAAAAGATTCCCCCTCCCCCCACTGCATCTTTCTCATTTGGGCAAGTTATAGTCCTTTGAAGGTGATTTTCCTGCATAGCATGGTGTACCCTCCTTTCCAGCTGTCACAGCATAAGATATTCACAGCTTTTCGGAAGGACAAGAAAAAGACATATTATCAACATTGTCATGGGCAGATGGCATGAAACTCTTCTGATGGCAATAAAGGGTGCTTTGTGGAAGATGAGTCTTGTATGTTGCCAAGTGCAGAATTTAGATTTATTACACTAGTGTCAGGCAGGATCAGAGATCTACAAAGGCAGTGCTTGATCAAACCAGCAAGGGTTGCTTTAATGGGAGAAATCTCTCATATTGTGACTCTTTCATCTGCTGTTGAACCACTCTGGTCTGGGCCCAAAAAGTAGATGCCCCACATCTGGACCAAAAAGGACCAGTTCAGGCATGGAACAGTCAGCCTGGAGCCCATTTCCCCCTATATTGTATGATTGCTGGGAATAGATCATGCCAGACCTCTCCAAAAATGGTCCAGACTGTACTCTATTTTCCTGTGTCATCACATTCTTAGTTACTGTTATACTTATATCCTTTAAAAGTATTTATCTAATTTCCAATTGCTTTAAAATATCTAAAATAGTTATTGTTAGTTATTTTAAAAACATGAAAAGAATAGCATGTACAAGCACCAGAACTATATGAAGTTTCTCTTCTAGCTTTTAGTTACTCCTTGTAATTGTAAAAGTAACTTGAAAGTTACTGGCATACTATTAAAAAACAACACCATTCATGTCTGGCTGGACATCCCGCTATGATAATGGAGTAGACCATACAGCCAGTGAGTCAATGCCGAGTGTTGGGCGGCAGTAAATAATCTGACTCTCTAAAGAGGCCAATGGCTATGGGTGGTTGAGCCCCTTTAGATAGGGTGATAGTCCCCTCAGTGGAGGAAATACCACTGGAAACCATTATATTGGGTCCAATGGCAAAATGAACGGAGGAGGAACAATGATTCCCAATGATCATGGAGGTGGAATAGGCCATGCCAGATGGACTGGCTGTGAAGGCACACCTTGGTAATATCCTCAAGGCTATGGTAGTCCATTGCAGTCCTGGTGTTAAATCCTGCATGTCTCATTTCATATGTGCCGCAGGAGATGGCTCTGTGATCATAGTGTGTGGGTCACATCATGGCAAGCTGGGATCCACTTTAATCAAATTCACACCTATGGCATTTTTCTGCTTCAGGAAAAAAATGTATTCTCGCATACGAGTTGTAGTCTATGATGATGAGACTATCCCTGCTTAATTTGCAATTGTGAGGTGATTTAGTTTATCTCCATTATTAAAATTAGAAAGAAACAGAAGTAACCAAATGACAAAATTGTTCTAGTGCACAACCTGCTAGAATAGCAGATGTACATTTGCCTAATTATTGTGGTGGTAGTACCCAATACAATTTTAGTTGTGCACTATTAGTAGTGCAAGAGATTGCAAAACCTTCGGTCCAACTGTTTGTCAACTGCTTGTGTAAAAGTGAAAGACAGGATGGGATTTTCACCGCACTCGCTGGATGTATTGTATTGTACAGTATTTAGGCTACTACTTTCAAGTAGTTATAGTCAAGATCTTGGGTAGATCACAGTGGAACTTTGGCATAATTAAAACATTTCCAAACAATATACAGTAGAACCCCACATAACGAAAAAACTCCATTCCATGGAGCTCTTTGCTATGCGGTTTTTTTGCTATGCGGTTTCCTATGGAAGATGCCACACATAATAAAAAAAAAAGTTTGTTAACTGGGGTTCCCATTTAAGCAGGTATACCCAGGTTACCAAAACCCCTGCACAATGGATTTTTTTCATTATGCGGGGTATCGCCTTTGCATAACGAATGCTTTGTTGTGCAAATGTTTCGCTATACAATGTGTTTGTTATGCGAGGTACCTCTGTACTTACAAATTGCTAAAGTCAGTTTAGAAAGCAGCTAGGTACAGAGAGGCCTACCCAAACCTCTGAGACATACTACCCTGTTTACCTTGGACTAGGTGGGTTGAAGCGGGTCAATCTTTCCGATCCAGCATCCTCCCAACACATTGGTCTGACTAAGCAATGCTTCCAGGGATTACAAAATTCCATTAGGCTGAGCACTAAAACCCTTAAACATTAACCCTTAAGATAGTATTACTATTACAGCTTCAAAAACACCAAATACTAAGTAGCTTGGCAAGGTAAGGTCTAGAGTTAAGTACTACAAACCCTTTTTGATCAAGCATGTAAACATACAAGTGGAAAATTATATTTTTTATTTAAAATGGTAGAAAGTCAAACAAGGTAAAAATGCTACATATTGCATTACAACTGTTCTAGAGGAAACATGCAATTATGGCTTAAGGAAGAAGTAAAGTATAGCAAACACCAGAAAACAGGTAAAAGGTAAAGGTTTCCCTTGCTCGAAAGCCAGTCGTATCAGACTCTAGGGTGCAGTGCTCATCTCTGTTTCCAAGCCGAAGAGCCCAGCGCTGTCTGCTTCTGCAGACGTTTCCGTGGTCATGTGGCAGGCATGACTAGACACCGGAGCGCACGGAATGCTGTTTACCTTCTCACCGAAGTGGTCCCTATTTATCTACTTGCAATTTCTTACTTTCGAACTGCTAGGTTGGCAGGAGCTGGGACAAAGACGGGAGCTCATTCCATCCTGCAGTACTCGGGAATCGAACTGCTGACCTTCCGCTTCCCAGTCAGCGTCTTACCTACTTGAGCCACTAAGTTATTCTTATACTTACCTTCTGGCATAGCTTTTAGCATAGTCTCAGAACATACACAAAGTCCATCACAGATCAGCAATTAAGCACAGCATCTCCTGAAAGATAGCTAAACCAACTGAATTTATGCCAGACCCCATTTTATGGCTTATGATTCAATTTCTAGAGTCTTCTTGAAGTTCCTCCAATCAGACTTCATGTTTCCCCAGACCTTCAGGAAAACAAGAACAGTTTCTATCCTCTCCCTTCATAGTGAAATCACTTCTCCCAAGTAGCAAAGTATGAAGGAATTAGCAAACTTGCCAATTATTGATAGAGGCAACTCCCCTTCTCTCAGACAGTTAGTTTCAGCCATCAACTACGAAGCCCAAACCTTCCAGAAAACACAATATCTCATCACCTCTTTATAACCAGGCAATTATTTTATTCAGTATTTTAGCTCTAACGAAGCACTTTCAATTCAGTGGTATATTAAACAAATCAAGAGTTTAAGGAAGTAGTAGTCTGGACATGATTTTATGATATGCATTTATCACTTCCTTTGGTAGGCATCTAAATACCGCTAGTATCCATGCTTCTGTGGCTTGCATTGCTCAAGCCAAGACTGTGGAGTTTCCATAGAAATATCTCTTTTGGGTAAACACCTGCACAAAAAGCTATCCTTTCATGGAAAAAATGTCAAAGCACATGTGCACAAACAGACCCATATTTATTTATTTGTATTTATATCCCGCCCTCTTGCCCTAGGGCAACTCAGGGCGGCACACAATCACATAAATATTATACAAAACCCCTTAAAAATTCAATAAAAAGGATGCTGGATCGGAAAGATTGTTTGTGTTCTTCTTTGACCAAATCTTTGACTGGAAAAGCAATGATATAAAATGTCATCAAGCAAGGAAATAAAACTGTTGTGCTTATATACATAAAGATTTAGGCTATAATGAAGAAGGGTGATCTCTCATTCGCCTCTTTTTCTTCAATAATTTTTATTTATTTATAAAGGTCTCTCAATTTGTATAGGTATGCATGTTAAAAGAAAAAGATTCTTGCCATTTATTTGTCTTCCATTATTTGTTTATTTACTGTATTACAGTGGATTTTCAGTCCAATGAATATTTTATGAATCTATTCAGTGTACATTTTAGAAACAAAAATTTGCTTTCTCCTTCAACAAACAATTGTAGCATCAGAACATTGCCTTATTCCAGACCCTGACTGGTAGCCAGAATATGTACTCGAAGATGGGGAAAGAAGAAAAGCAAAAAAGAAGATAAAGGGACCCTGCAAAGTTGGCACTGAAACTACTTTATCTATGTTTGACTCCTAACACTATATCAGGCAGCTTTTCCATATGCTGCTGATTCATTAATGAAGGTTTCTGAGTACTGTATTCTCTATAGTGTGTCCAGAAACAATTTGGCACTTAAAAGAGAAGTAGATAAATGTTCCCCTTTATTTGCTATTGAATTTCAACTCCAGAATTTGTTTCATCTGCTGTCCACCTACAACTGATGGAAGTCAATTGAACTAGGGCCATATATTTCTTGCTCTTAGTTGAAAAGACACTCTGTTAGCATGGTAACATCTTGCATGCACTAACACTGGGTATAAGTGGGAGGTTTTTTTGAACCTAAAATAATCATCCTTTGCCACTAACCCATTGGTGAAGTTCTTTTTCCCATCTCTGGCTTCCCCCTCCCCCTTTTCTATTTGTTTGCTTGCTTCCATTTCTCTCTCTCCTGACTCATCAACTATACAGCAGGCAGGGAAAGAAGTCTCTCTCACATAGTGATGACTCCATTTTGAATTGTACAGTGGTACCTCGCTTAAAGAGCATAATGCGTTCCATGGGATTTCTCTTTAAACAAGTTTGCTCTTTAAGCAAAACACCATTGTAAGTGATCAATTGTGACTTCTGGTGGGGGGTGGGGGTGGTTTGCAAACCCTGATTTAGTTGTTAAGTGAGTTTTCGGTTGGTTTTAGTTGTTAAGCGAGGTGACCATTTAGAGAAAATTCTGCTCTTTAAGCAAATTAGTCTCTAAGCAAGGCATTCTTTATGTGAGGTTTTACTGTATTCTTCTGACTGTAACTGCAAATCATAGCTGTAAGTAAATATTTTTATTATACAAAGGGGTAGTCACGATGGGAAGAGAGTTAAGTTTGAGACTAGCTATTCTTCCATGTTTTCCCTGCTCCTGTGTCTTTCCTTTTATTTCATACTGTGCTACCTATATAAAGAATAAACAAAATTCTCCAAGACTCTTAACACTGACATAATTACTTTTTTTTTAAAAAAAAGTATAGTACCAGATATATACAGCAGTACAAAGTCTCTAATGGAGGCCATAATATTTAAATTAGGTTCAATAAACCTGGACTTCTAGCATAGGTCTGAACATAAATAAGTTTAAATCTCTTGCAGTCAAACAAGTTTCAAGCATGTTTTAAAGAACTGTCTGGTATACAGTAAGGTAGTATTGTTAACTTGGATGTAAAAGCCATGTAAAAACAATCCTCTTGATTTGTTAGACATAGATGGGACATATTGGCTCTCCCCCCCCCCAATCCGTAAGCGGTGTCTACAATTCTTGTTGGTTCTTTCTTATGTGGGTTTTTTGTTTATATTTATCTTTAATCTTTCCAGTACAAATGGCACTCAGGTACCTAACTACAAGGCACGGTAACATACAAAGCTATATTTAAAACATATCAAGTTGTTGATAACCTTTTCAAAATTATTAATCTGTGGCAAAGAATTAAAGTCATATCTCTGGGCTTCAGGAAGTGTAGAGCCACCTTTGGTATGACTAACTGAGAGCTGGGTTTACAGCCTCAATGCAAGTGCGGCGCCAAAATGGCTGCCGCGCTCTTTGCGGGCACCCCACCCACCTGGACTCAGACATCCGGGTTAGTTAGGGGGGCGTGGCCACCCTCTTTAAAAGGGGTGGCCACGAGGCAGCCTGGCTGCCATTTTAGAAGCGATGGAGCAGAGAAGTTTGCTCCGTCGCTTCCTCCCCTCCTCGCCTCTTTTGGAGGCTCCTTTTGCTAAAGATTTCCAGGAGAGAGACATTTACGTGTCTCTCTCTTTTAAAATCCCTTGATTGGAGTTTTCCCTTCCTACGAATAGCACTGGACTGCAGTGGCTCAGGTGGCTAAGATGCTGACTGGGAGGCAGAAGGTCAGCAGTTTGATTCCTGAGTACTGCAGGACGGGATATGCTTTACTCAGGCGGCCCCCTTGGTCGCGCCTGGGGGGCTCAGCCCACCCCCTCTACTTTTCGGGGGTGCTACCAGGCTGGGGGGCTCAGATGGCACCCCCACAGGTGGTTGGTGGGGTCATTAGACACACTGCCACAAATGAGCCCAGGCTGAGGGCTCAGGCGGTGGGCGGCACAGGCCTGCTCCACTGGGGTTCTTACCCCCGCTGCTTCTTTGCCCCCCTTGGGGAATAGCGGCCCACTTGGGCACGGTGCGGGTTTCCGCCCCGCCGTCATTCCTGCACTTCATGGGCCGGATTACTGGGCATGCCCCTGTTCTGGCCAGGGATTACTACATGGGTTTATCCCACATCAATTACCCGGTGGGGCCATCTGGTCCATCCGGCCCACCTTGTCCTGGTGGGTTAGATGCTGTGGATGCTCCCCTGCCCGCAATTCGGCACTGGAGGCATCAATGGACATTGCTCCACCATCTTCGATGGTGGGCGTGCCAACTCGGCGGTTCCAGCCCACATGCCGGCCATGGCTGCGCAGCGGGCTGCCAACAGGGTTGAGCTGCTGGAGGCCATCCGGCCAGCGCAGGCTGGCGCTTCGCGGCTCCCCATCCGGCCTGGACGCACGGGAACACAGTGCAGTGACCTGGCATTTCTTGGCAATTTATGGCCGTCTACACGATTGCTATGGTCATACATCATGCCGAGGCAATATCATAGGTGAGACTTTGACCCAGCGGTCGGACCGTGCCCGACGGTCAGGGGACAGGGCTGTTGCCTGGTTCCTTGTCTAGAATGGCTTGGGGACAGCCATTTGTCGTCTGGGGATAGGTTTACAGGAATTTGGCCTGTATTCTGGAGATGGGGTTCACCAGTCAACAAGTGGATGCACCTCTCTTTTGAATAACGTGCAAGAGGGCCAGGTGACCGAATTGTCGGTCAAGGGGAGCAGCCCCTGCTGCAATGTGGCACTGTTGCCAAGTGGAAGGTGCCTCTTCAAGAGTCGCAGGTGATGCATGGCTGCATCAACTTCGCCTGCAGAGTGGTAACACCAGGCAGTGCTTTCGCCTAGTGTCTCGGACACACTATGGCGGGCCTCGATAAACGATACCACAGGGTATGGCTGATTAGGGGTTTACGAGCGGACCTATTGGTTTGGCTCACATTCCGCAGGACTTTCATGCTGTCTCCTTTTGGAGGTCTGAGCTTCTGGTCAGCCCCAGTTCCAACTACAGTCGGATGCCTCCGGCTCCTTGGGGTGGTTGGATTTATTTAAGGACAGTGTGCCTATGGTCATTGGCCCCAGGGATGGGAGGGCACGGATCGCTTATGCGATCTTACGTTTCTGAAATTTTTTCTCAATTCTGGGTACCCTTTAGGCTCTGGGGGGACAGGTGGCTTAATTCTGTGCCTCGCTGTTGGTGTGGCAATGCTGCGGTATGCACATTGTCAGTGCCCAAATGTCTAAATCCACCGGAGTCATGGCCTTAGCTCGCCTATTGTTCTTGGGTCCGTGCGCTTTAAGGCGCTCCTTAGGGCCAAACATGTGCCAGGCATTAACAATGATATTGCTGATGCTTTACCCCGCCTGCAGATCTCCCGGTTCCGTGACTGTGCTCCAGATGCTTGGGAACTACCCTCTCCACTCCTGGCTGAGATATGGTCATTTGGCAAGGAGACTTGAACCGAGTGAGTGGCATGCCTTGGCAACTCACACGCGCATGGTTCATCAGCATCCACGCCTTCACTTTAGAGTCTTTTGTGGGCAAAGGCAATTGCCCAAAAATGTGGCCGCCATTGGTCACCTAGGTTTTATAATGTATCGTCCGCCCTTATGATCTGGGGTTGGCTTTACGCACCATAGCCACCAAGCTTTACGCCTTGATATTCATGGGCAGGGCATGGGGTTTTCCTGACTATGCGAGGGTCTTCTGCATACGCCATGTATTCGACGGGTGGACACGTTTAAGTGGCCGCCGCCCGGACACACGTCACCCTATTCTCACAGATATTATGACCCACCTTGCACGAGGTTGGCATAGATGATGTTGCAGCAGGTAGGAGGAGTCTCTTTTCATGCAGCTACCGCTGTAGCTTTTTTCTGGAGCTCGACGACTCAGCGAGCTGGTCCCATGGTCGAAGGGGGACAATTTTTGTAGGGCACTGGAACTCGAAGATGTTTCTATCAACCAGGAGTGGGCTCAGTTGAGGATTTGTTCCTCAAAGGCCGATCAGCATGGAGTAGGCAGTGGTGTAGACTGCTATGATGTACATTTGCTGACATCTGTCCAGTTGGTGCCCTACATACAGTTTTGACAGTGCCTGCTGCGCGCCCTGCCCTGTTTTTTCTGCCACCAGGATGGGTCTCCCCTTACCAAACTTAAGTTCTGTATGGTGACCGGTACCGCGCTTCACAGTGTGGGGCCCGTTATGGCACCCATTGATTTAGGATAGGCGTCGCACTGACCGCGGCTGCGTTTGGGTACTCGGAGGTGGATATGTGTGGGCGCGTGGGGGTGTGCGCGTATTTTCCTTATATGTACGTCCCCTCACTGTATGAGTACCTAGTTATGTCCTTACTTCCTTTTCCTCTTTTACAGACCCTGTGTGTCTCCGCACACTGGTGGCAGTGGGGCTGGTGGGCCGCAGCTATGTACACTGGCCGGCAGTATATGCTGCGGCGACAGAGTGTGGACCCCAGCTCGGGCTGCGTGCATCCGCATGTATGCAGTGGTATGGTATGCGCGGCATGGAAGGGCGGGAACTGTTGCTATTCCTGATGTCCATCAGGGATGCTGGACCGCCTGATGTTCTTATTCTGCACCTCGGCGGCGATGATCTCACATGGATCACTGACCTTTCCTTAAAATGTCGAGGTGCAGTGACCTGCCATTTTTACATCATTTATGGCCGTACACACGGTTGCTATGGTCTAACATCGTGCCGAGACACCATTTTAGAGACATGGTCCTCCGTGGTTTGGACCGTCCCCGGCGGTCAGTGGACAGGGCTGTTGCCCGGATCCTTGCTGAGAATGGCTTGGGACAGCCAGTAGACATCCGAGGATAGGCTTGCAAAAATTTTGACCTATAGGCAGGAAATGGGGTCCACCTGTCGGCCAGAGGTATGAACCTCTTTCTGGAAGATGTGCAAGCAGGCCTGGTGACCGAGCTGATGGTCTGGGAGGGGCGGTGAGTCATCATGGACGCCTCCCCGTGTGGCGGGTAAGGTAAAGGTTTATGACACATAGGTATCCGGCAGGTTCGCAATTGACTGGCCAACACGTAGATAGGTACAGGGGAAACAGGTTTGGCCAGTCAAGGGCGAACTATGAAAGGGGTGATGTCAGGAGCTTCACAGCCTGCATCACCTTGCTATTTGAACGGATACACGTCATAGGGTGGGGTCAGTAGATAGTAGATTGACTCCGGTCAACAATTTGTTTGTGTCAACAAACAAATTGATACATGTAGCCAATTTCCATTGGCATTTAGGGTGGAACCTTACCAGTGCTACTGCGGCCTGCTTGCCTTAAAGAATTACAATTGGATGATACACCAATTGAAAGTGATAATTCGGACTAGGGCATTATTCAATAAAAGTGGCCCGATGCCTTTAATCCAATACCGGTGTCTGAGTCTTTATTTGGGTGGGTGCGCCTGCAAAGTGAGGCAATCTGTATCAAATTTATTAACATTAGACCAGAGAGTAAGGAGAGTAAGGACATGAGACTCTTCTCCTTCTCCCACTTGAAAGCCATAAAAAGTAGATCTATAAAGAAGTGGTCATTCTATCACAAAGGGAGAGCAGAAGGTTTCCATTTTGGGGTTGACATCATTCCCATGGGGGATCACTTTTCTATTAAAATGAAAAGGAAAATAAGCAAGGTAAACCATAGTCATCTGGGTCTATTTCTGTGGCAGCCCCTCATACACACCCTCACATTACCCTTCCTATTTCCTTGCTTATCAAATATTTATTGTCAACAATGGGCAGTTCTATCTGCACACATTGCAATTGGATAATGAGATAGTTAGGTTTACTTCTGTTATCGATGGCGAGCGCTGATGGCATGAATAATTTCCTGTCTCTTATAAATGGAATTTAATTATTGATGCTTTGTTTGGGCAGTGATCAAGGTGTTAGCAAAGTACTACCATAGATCTGTGGTTGTAGTGATACTGGAATTTATAGCTGTTGCCAAATGACAAGCTATCTTTTACACATTGGTGAGATTTGCAGACTACTCTGTTAACATTTTAGATTTCCTCTATCTTCTGGTTGTGACAAAATGGTTCCTTTCAGGATCCAGTTTTTTTCAGAGGGGGTATAAGGTAAACATTATGAACATTGTACTGTGTGAGCCAGAATTTGTGACCTCGATTAAGATCACAGTCCATCTAGATACTAGCAGTAGGAACAGGAGAATTGACATTGTCAGGGGAACAGTAACAGGAAAATATTAAAAATAAATGAAATAATATTTTTTGCTCCTGTGCAGAATACTGAAGAAGTGATAGCTTTAATTTAACACAAGTGAAATGTTTGGCAAAATGTGACAGTGATTGAAATCTTGCTGAAGCTGGTATAGTGTAAAGTTTATGCCTGCAGAACTGTTATGGCCCAGACACTCAGCCAACAGGTCGGCCAGTGGCCCCTGCACACAAGGCACAGTAAGAGAGAATTTTACTTTTAAGTACAGAAGGGTAAACAAAGCCATGGTTGTGAGTAGCCAAGTTCAGAAGCCGTGCGATAGCAGACAGTAGACACAAGGATGATCCAGAGACATTGTTGGCAGCACAGGCAAAGGTTCAGGTTTCCAAGAGCAGAGATTCAAGTAACACAGTTTTGGGGGTCCAAGATGACTTTCTCCAACAAGAGCTTGCCAGTACGTCCCTTCTTTTAAGGAGGCTCAGGGCTCACGGCTGATGGCCATCTCTAAAGGCATGTCCGAGCCCTTCTCCGTTTCAGCTGTAGATCATTTCTTAATTGAGCCCTGCACCTTTCAGACATGGTGGGTCCCACTTGGTCCACCAGAGTACTGACACCTCGTGCTCCTGTCAGTTCTCCTGTCAAGCCCAATCAGCTTTACTGGCTTGGTCACGAGGAGTTGGCTCCAAACTGGCAGCAGGCTAAGAGTCCAGATATGGGCCAGCAGCAGGCTGTGGGATCAGCAATGGGATCTTTGCTCTCTGGATCTGAGTCTGGCTGAGGCACCAGTCAAGGGTCTTCCTCCTCCTCGTACCCGGAGTCCCAGGCTACCACAAGAACTTTGCAAGACTGCCCAGAATTTCACTGCATAACTGATTATAAGGTGCTTGTACAGCACATCTGTGGAGTCCTGTGTTTATATCACTTCTATCTAAGCTTGTATAACTTCATCTTAGTCAGATGTTTTACATGTGGAGCTGCACAACAGGATTTCAACAAGTGTGTGAATGCATATATGTATGTAATTATGTTAAAGAATTAATATACCAAATTTTTACTTTAAAAACAATGTAAATTCATTTTACATTACTGATTCTTAAAAAGATTCTTGTGAAACCCTCCTCCTTGTTTTGTTGTTACAAACTTCAGTTGTGAATTGTGAATTGCAGGACTGGCAATAATTTCTTTGACCATAATTCTGAAAATTATGTCAATCCATATGATATTTTTAAGCTCCAGTCTAGAGAAAGTGGCAAGCAACAGAACCAGCATTGTGCAGCAGTTAAAGTGTTGGGCTTGGATTCAGGAGATCTAAGTTAAAGTCCCCACTAAGCCAGGAAGTGCACTGAGTCTGAGATTGTGTTTTATGGATAAATTGGACTGGTCACCTCAGTCTAACTTGCTTCACAGGGTTGTTGGAAGGATTATGTGCTGAAAAAGTAAGCCTTGTATGATGCTTTGAAATTGCTGGAGGAAGAATGGACAATGACTAGTAAATGCTCAGGATATTTTGCTCGGTTGGTAATGCTTGGGATGGATAGTGGGAAAGCATGCACTGTTCATCCAAACATATAAATATATATTTTCCAATCTCCTTTTATGTTCAAGAGCCAGAGATTGGGAGTTGTTTCCCACTGAGCATCCCAGAAGAGCCAGTCTATACAGTCATAGGCAAGCTGCACAGTCCCAGGGTGCACCCAGAAGGGAATGTTAAACTATGTCTGAGTACTCTTGTTATGTATGCATGCTCATTGTACTGTAAGATAAGAATGTAACCACTCCAATTACAATGTATCTCAGCTGTAAAGGAACGCGAGCAAGCAGCCCATAGAGGGCAGCTGCGAGCGTTCAGTCTCACATGGTTCACATTGCTCAATCACGGGCAGCCGCGGGAAAACCTTCCCCGCATTCAGCAGCAGGAGAAAGAACTACTGAAGAGAGGCGTGCCTGGGCGAGGCCACGCCGGTAGCAGCCAATGAGCTACCGTGCTACAAGATTCAAATGTATAATGCTACTGTATATATAGAGATGTATCACCGCCATTACCTCATGCTCCACCGGATCATCATGCAATAAACCTGTGTTAAGCCAACCCTTCGGCTGTTCTGTTGTCTTTGGTCCCATACAGTAAACTGGCGACGAAGGTGGGATGATGGCTGCCCACGGGACCAAGACATGCGCCGGCTATGAGATCAGGAAGCCGGGAGACTTGGAGCTGTTTGAGATAGACTTCAATGGAGCGCTGGTGGAGCTCGAAGTCTCAGATGAGGACAAGAAGAGGGCCATCTTCGTCCGCATGCTCGGACATGAGACCAAGAGGACCTTGGTGGACCTGATCGCGCCGAGGAGGGTGAGCGACTTCAAAGCCAAAGAGCTCCTGGCGGTGTTGCGTACCCACCTCCGGCCCGCGATAGCGATGTTCCCCGCTCGGAGCGCGTTCTGGAGGCGAGTCCAGGCGCCCGGGGAATCGGTCGCTGAGTTCGCCGCGGCCCTGCGGCTGGCCGCTGGCCCATGCAAGTGGGAGACCCCAGAAGTCACCCTCCGAGACTGCCTGCTCTGCGGCCTGAGGGACACTGAGACTCAGCGCGCGCTGATGAAACAGGAGCCGCCTCCCACGTGGCAGCAAGTCCTCGACACGGCACAGGCCGTGGAAGCCACGACAGCCGGGGTGCAAGAGCTCCAGGACTGGCGCCCGAAACCCGCCAAGGCAGAGAGCTCGGTGCGCGCGGCCCGGCGAGTTTCGAACTCATCCGCGGAGAGCGGCGACGACGAGGACGTCCGGAAGGTCCAGAAGGAAGGCCGGCGCTGCGACGGCTGCGGCGCCGCCCACGCCCACGCCAAATGCCCGTACTGCAAGGCCGAGTGCCACAACTGCGGCCGGCGCGGGCACATCGCCAAGGTCTGCCGAAAACGGCGCGAGGCCAAGAGGAGTTCCCCAGACCGCTCGGCGAGGCAGGACCGCACCACGAGGCCCAAGGACGGCACCCGGACCACGAGGAAGCGGGACGGAGTAGGGCGCATCTCCGACGACAGCGAGGACGACGCTCCGGTTCTCAGCGTATCCACGGAGCACCCCCGATACTTCGTTGAGGTAGTAATACAAGGGGCCCCTGTTAGGATGGAGGTGGACTCGGGTTCTTCTTACTCTATCATTTCCCAGGGAGAGTTCCTAAAAATAGCCCCCCACGTGCGGCCCAAGCTCAAAGCGCTGAGGTCCACGCTGAAGGACGTGCAAGGGAACCGCATCCCGGTGTTGGGGGTTGGGAAGTTCCAGGTCCAGTTCAAAAAGCGCGCCGCGACGCTTCCCCTAGTCGTCCTCAAGGGAGGTAAATGCAGCCTCCTCGGGACTCAATGGTTCCAGCCCCTGGGGTTGTTCATTGGGGGGGTGCACGCCGTGGGAGTACACGCCGCCGGGACTGATCCAATACAGAGCGTGTGCGACGCGCACCCCGAGGTTTTCAAAAAGGGACTCGGAAAATTCAAGGGCCCCCCAGTGACTTTCGACCTGGACCCTGGAGTACGTCCAATCAGACTTAAACCGCGCAGAGTGCCTTTCGCACTAAAGGACAAAATAGAGGCGGAATTGGACAAATTGGTGGGCCAGGGGATTTTTGTTCCTGTTGATTCTGCGGAGTGGGAAACTCCAATTGTAACAGCGCTCAAGGCCAACGGGGAGGTCCGCATATGCGCTGATTACAAGTGCACCATCAATAAGGCGATCCGCCCTAATGCGTATCCGGTGCCGGTAGTCAGCCACTTGTTGGCCAGGTTACACGGGGGGAGGTGTTTCGCTAAACTCGACCTGGCCCAAGCCTACCAGCAACTCCCGGTGACCCCCGCCGCAGCTGCTGCGCAGACCATAGTCACCCACAAAGGGGCGTTCCAGGTAACGCGCCTCCAATTCGGCGTGAATTCGGCGCCCGGGATCTTCCAGTCACTCGTGGAACGCCTCCTGAAGGGGTTAGAGGGGGTGTTACCCTACTTTGATGACGTATTGATTACAGGGGGGAGCCGGGCCGAATTGGCAGAAAGGTTGGGAAAGGTCCTGGCAAAATTCGAAAAGGCGGGGTTGCGGTTGCGGAAAGACAAATGCGTCTTCTTCGCAACTGAGGTTGAGTTCCTAGGGTTCCGTGTTACTCCCGAGGGAATAAGGCCATCCCAATCCAAGGTGGCCGCCATCAAGAAGGCCCCTCGCCCCACCTCCAAGCCCGAGCTGCAGTCGTTCCTTGGGCTGCTCAACTTCTACCACTCCTTCCTTCCTCGGAAGGCAGCCGTGGCGGAACCGCTACACAAATTGTTAAAAAAGGACGAGGCATGGAAGTGGGGCGACGACCATGAGAAGGCTTTCAATGACCTGAAGCGACTCCTGGCATCAGATGCTGTACTGACCCACTTCAATCCCAAACGCCCAGTGGTCCTGATATGCGATGCATCCCCGGTGGGGGTGGGGGCGGTGTTATGCCACATGCTGGAGAACGGGAGGGAGGCCCCGATAGCATTCTACTCTAGGTCCTTGTCCCAAGCGGAGAGAAACTACGTCCAGACAGACAGGGAAGCACTAGCGATAATTGCGGGGACCAAGAAATTTCATGATTTTGTGTATGGCCGCCCCTTCACCATAGTGACCGACCATAAGCCCTTGCTAGGCATTTTCACCGCAGATAAGCCCACACCCCAAATCCTGTCCCCGAGAATGCTCAGGTGGGCCATTTTTCTCAACGCGTATCAGCACGCGTTGGTGTACCGGCCCGGGAAGGAGATCAGCCATGCGGATGCCCTGTCGAGGTCCCCCATTCCCCGGGATTGCTGCCACGTGGGCGAGGAAGAGAGGGACCACCAGGTCTTAATGATAGAGGTCCTAGACTCCCCTCCAGTAGTACCGGCTGACATCGCCAAAGCGATCGGTAAGGACAAAACGTTAGCTACAGTTTGCTCCTGGGTACAGAAAGGGTGGCCCGTGTCTTCCCCAGCAGCGGAATTCGACACATTTTTCAAAAAGAAATTAGAATTGTCCCTAGAGAGGGGTTGCCTTTTGTGGGGACAGCGGGTAGTGATCCCCACGTCCCTCCGGCCGAGGGTGCTTAAACTGCTGCACGTCAGCCACCCCGGGATCGTCCGCTCTAAGGCACTAGCCCGCAGTTACTTTTGGTGGCCCCAGCTAGACGCCGACATCGAGCACATGGTCGGCACTTGCGAAGCGTGCCAAAGCTCCAGGCCAGAAGAGGCTCGCTTGCCACATAGGGAGTGGGACGCAGCAAGGGGCCCCTGGTCCCGGGTACACGTAGACTTTGCTGGCCCGTTCAGGGGAACACTTTTCCTCCTTGTGGTGGATGCGTTCTCCAAGTGGTTGGAGGTCATTCCAGTCTCGAGCACCTCCTCGGCCACAACAATTAAACAGTTACGGAGGGTCTTTTCCACGTTCGGTTTACCCGACACCCTCGTCAGCGATAACGCTAGCTGTTTCACGTCCGCCGAGTTCAGGGCATTCATGGATCTCAACGCCATTCGGCACATCACCTCCGCCCCTTTCCACCCGGCCACCAACGGCCAAGTAGAGCGCCTCGTGCGCACCACTAAGGGCGCGCTGCGGCGCATGGGCCCCGGAGATCTTAACTTACAACTGTGCCAATTCCTGCTAAGGTACAGGGTCACCCCATTGGCATCAGGGTACTCCCCCGCGGAGCTGTTAATGCGCAGGAAGCTGGCCACGGTAATCTCCAAGCTAGACCCCATGAGAGTAGAGGACAAAGGGCGGAACGTAGGGGTGGAACCCGCAAAGAGTTTCAGCGTAGGCGCCCCGGTGCATTGCAGGAACTACGCCAACGCGGGGCCAGCCTGGGTGCCGGGCACTGTAATAGAACAAACCGGCCCCGTTTCATACCGCGTGGAGACCAATACAGGCCTCCTGTGGAGGCGGCACGCGGATCAACTCAGGCGCAGGATCCCCGGAGAGCAGGACGAAGACGAAAATAGCCACGAATCAGCGTTAGGGTACTCCCCCACCCGCTTAGCCCAAGGGGGAGAAAAAGGGGGACATGGGTCCCCACCAAGGGGGGAGGAAAGGGAATCGATCCTCAGAGATCTTTTGCGGGAATTTGCGGCGGAAAGGAAGAGCCCCGATCTCACACACAGCCCCCGGGAGCGTCCCCAAAACACAGATTCCCCAAGAAGTTTAGACCTTGATTTACAGTACCAGGGGGAGTTAGCGGAGTGGTCCCCCACCTGTCCTAGCGAAAAGAGGGGTTTCAGTTCAGCCCCTGGTACTTCCAGTCCCAGTAGCCCCTGTGAGTTAGAATGCAACATAGCACCAATTTCCCGGAGACCGACACCCCCAAGACAGGAGGCGACGGCGAGTCCGCCCACCACAGTCTCAAGGTCCCCCGAGCGGGGAACAGAAGGTAGCAGAACCACAAGGGCATCCTCATCGGTCCCGCGGTTCACAATAGGAGGGTCCCCGGGGTCCGAGAGCAACAGGCAGGGGTTCACGTCCCAGCTGTTCATTCCATTCCCATCCCCCAGCGCAAGGCAGGCACGGACGCCCCACAGAGCCACTAACGAATCCCCGTTTCCCGTTGCAGGACAAGCACCCACGGAGTCAGGGATCACAGGCTCTCCGGTACTAGGTCAGGCGCAAGCACGCCCCAAGCGCACGTGCGGCAAGCCACAATGGTTGCGGGACTTCATCCCATCCTAGGGGGGAGGGATGTTATGTATGCATGCTCATTGTACTGTAAGATAAGAATGTAACCACTCCAATTACAATGTATCTCAGCTGTAAAGGAACGCGAGCAAGCAGCCCATAGAGGGCAGCTGCGAGCGTTCAGTCTCACATGGTTCACATTGCTCAATCACGGACAGCCGCGGGAAAACCTTCCCCGCATTCAGCAGCAGGAGAAAGAACTACTGAAGAGAGGCGTGCCTGGGCGAGGCCACGCCGGTAGCAGCCAATGAGCTACCGTGCTACAAGATTCAAATGTATAATGCTACTGTATATATAGAGATGTATCACCGCCATTACCTCATGCTCCACCGGATCATCATGCAATAAACCTGTGTTAAGCCAACCCTTCGGCTGTTCTGTTGTCTTTGGTCCCATACAGTAAAACTCTCTACCTAGAAAACCTTGAAAAAGGAAGGTCTCTGTAAATCAGAATTTACTTGATGGCACACAATTAGTACTCTTTTTCATAGTGATGGGACTGGGTTATTTG
This sequence comes from Bradypodion ventrale, assembly GCA_035047345.1. Taxonomy (NCBI): domain Eukaryota; kingdom Metazoa; phylum Chordata; class Lepidosauria; order Squamata; family Chamaeleonidae; genus Bradypodion; species Bradypodion ventrale. The sequence continues at coordinate 102,859,648 of JAWDJE010000002.1, read as the reverse complement.
TAAGATTGGTCATTCTTTCTTTCTTTTCAATAAAGAAAATGCAATAAAATAGATGAAAACACAACAATATTGATCCACTCTGACTGGAATGGATTGAGAGAATCGGTCTCCTCTAAGAACACCTGTTGCTAATTTGCCATACCCTCTTGAGCAACTTGGCTGGGTAATGAGATATTTGTGAGGTGCCTATAGGTGTTCAAATCACCCATTGCAAGATTTGGTTTTTGCAAAATGGGTCTGATGATAGTCTCATTCAGACAGGAAGGCAAGCAGCCTTCTCATAATGAGGATCTGATCATATGGATGGCCCACTCAGTGGTACCATGCTGATGTCAATACCTATGCCAGTCAAGGATCAAGAGGAAAATAAGTGATCCTACTGAGAAGAAGCTTCTTGTCATCTTTTTCAAATATTACAGCTTGAAACTGATCCAACACAACTGGTCACAATAGTGCAGAGGACATCTCAACATGATCCATCTAAACGAGGAAGGAATCAAGATCCCAACAAATCTTTTAAAATGGGAAGCAAACTGATTACATAATGAGAGGTCATTAGATTAACACCAATTTGGCAATCCAGTCATGTGAGGTCATGGACAATTCTAAAAAAGTCTGCTTGTCAGTTTGCAGCCTCACTAGTTCTCTTTAAGTTATAGGCTTTTTTGCAGCAATAATTGCAAATAAATAACCCCTGGACACTTCCTTCAGTGCAGCCAATTCCTCTGTTGGGCTCCACCTTCAAATGTTCTCTGGCTTTCTCCGACTTTACCCAAAACTCCTCTTTGAACCAGGAATAGGCTTTCCATTAGAGAGGGTGTTTGGATGTGATCGTGTCAACCACCTGAACATCTCTATGTCCCATTTGGTGACCAGGGCTTCAACAGGAGTACTGAGCAAAGCAGCTGGAAACCCTCCCAAGCCATCATGGAAACCAAACATTTACCTGATGGAACATGGCTTAGTGGTTGAATGAATAATAAACCACCCTGAATATTCCTGATCTTGTTTGATGTGGGAAGGAAAGAAGCCCTGATTAGTACGAGAATGGGAAATCACAAGGAAATAAGAAGGCTCTCCAAGCAGGTTGGGAACAAAGCTTATTTGAAAACCTGGGAGCCACTGCCAGTTAGAGTCAACATTGCTGGGCTATATGGACCAAGGATCTGACTTGATTAATATAATACAAGAAGCTTACATTATATTAGAAGGAATTTTGAATTTATCTATTTCTGTGTGTCTTAAATAGTTACATCTTTCAGTTTCTGGGCTTTTGGTCACCTAAAAAATGTTTTGAAAATTAATAAATATCTGCATGAACAGAGCAGAAGGGGTGGCCTCATTACGAAACTGCCATGCCAATCCTGTAGATTTGTGCTGTTGCAGTGGATTGGTGAGCTCAAATGGACAGGGATGGGCGAATTCAGCTCTGGAAACCATCATATTTACTACTGCGGGTAAGAAAACCTTAGAAGAAATGGAGTAGCCATAATTGTCAATAAAAGAGTGAGAAAAGCAGTAATGGGATACAATCTCAAAAATGACAGAATGATGTCAGTCAGATTTCAAGGCAAACCTTTCAATGTCACTGTGATCCAAATATACGCACCAACCACTGGTGCAGATGAAGCCACAATGGATCAGTTCTATGAGGACTTACAACACCTCATAGAACAGACACCAAGAAATGATGTCCAAATTATATTAGGAGACTGGAATGCCAAAGTAGGAAATCAAAAAGTGGAGGGAATAACAGGCAAATTTGGTCTTGGAACACAGAATGAAGCAGGGCAAAGATTGATAGAGTTCTGCCAAGAGAACGCACTGGTCATAGCAAACACTCTCTTCCAGCAACACAAGAGGCGACTTTACACATGGACATCACCAGATGGCCAACACCGAAACCAGATTGACTACATACTCTGCAGCCAAAGATGGAGAACCTCCATACAGTCAGCAAAAACAAGACCTGGAGCAGACTGTGGCTCAGATCACAACCTACTGATCGCAAAATTCAGGCTTAGACTAAAGAAAATAGGGAAAACACGGAGACCAGAAAGATATCACCTAGACAGCATCCCTAAAGAATACACGGTGGAGGTGATGAACAGATTTAATGGCTTAGACTCGGTAGACAGAGTACCGGAAGAATTATGGACGGAGATGAGGGACATCATGCAGGAAGCAGCAAAGAAAACCATACCAAAAGAAAAGAAGAGTAAGAAAGCAAAGTGGTTGTCTGATGAGGCTCTTAAAATAGCAGAGGAAAGAAGGAACGCAAAAGTCAAAGGAGAAAGGAAAAACTACAACCATTTGAACACAGAATTTCAAAGAAAAGCAAGGAGAGATAAGGAAAACTACCTAAAAGAACAGTGCAGAGAAATGGAGGAAAACAACAAAAGAGGCAGAACCAGAGATCTTTTCAAAAAAATTGGGGAAATCAAGGGAACATTTAAAGCAAAAATGACCATGATAAGGGACAAAGACGGAAAGGAGCTAGCTGATGCAGAAAAAATTAAGAAAAGATGGAAAGAGTACACAGAGGAACTTTACAAAAAGGACCTCAACACTCCTGATAATCACAATGATGAAGAAATTGAACTTGAGCCAGACATCCTGGCAAGTGAAGTCATAAAGGCCCTAAAGAGCACTGCAAACAACAAAGCTAGTGGAGATGATGGTATCCCAGTTGAATTTTTCAAAGCGCTAAAAGATGATGGCGTCAAATTACTGCATTCAATATGCCAGCAGATTTGGAAAACAAAACAGTGGCCACAGGATTGGAAAAGATCAGTATACGTCCCAATCCCAAAAAAGGGCAATGACAAAGAATGTTCAAATTATCGAACAATCGCGCTCATCCCACATGCCAGCAAGGTGATGCTCAAGATAATACAGGACAGACTTCAGCAGCATGTGGAGAGAGAATTACCAGAGGTGCAGGCTGGTTTCAGAAGAGGCAGGGGGACTAGAGACCACATCGCCAACATACGCTGGATCATGGAGAAAACAAAGGAATACCAGAAACAAGTTTACTTTTGTTTTATTGACTACACTAAGGCATTTGACTGTGTGGACCACAACAAGATGTGGCAAGTAATTAAAGAGATGGGAATACCAGAGCACCTCATATGCCTCCTGAGAAATCTGTACATGAACCAAGAAGCAACAGTTAGGACAGAACATGGAATAACAGAGTGGTTTGGAATAGGAAAAGGAGTAAGACAAGGCTGCATTTTGTCACCATGCCTATTCAACCTATACACAGAGCACATAATGCGCAGTGCAGGGATGGAGGAATCACAATATGGGATTAAAATCGCTGGGAGAAACATCAATAATCTGAGATATGCAGACGATACCACCCTAATGGCAGAAAGTGAGGAAGACCTAAAGAATCTCTTGATTGGGCTGAAGGAGGAGAGTGCAAAAGCTGGCTTGAGACTCAATATCAAGAAAACCAAGATAATGGCAACAGGCCCAATCAGTTCCTGGAAGATAGATGGGGAAGAAGTAGAAGCAGTGACAGATTTTACTTTCTTAGGATCAAAGATCACTGCAGATGGGGATTGCAGCCATGAAATAAAAAGGCGACTGATTCTGGGGAGACAAGCGATGAGAAACCTGGGGAACATAGTGAAAAGCAGAGACATTACATTGCAAACAAAAATTAGAATAGTCAAAGCAATGGTTTTCCCAGTAGTAATGTATGGATGTGAGAGCTGGACAATTAGGAAGGCTGAACGCAGAAGAATAGATGCCTTTGAAATGTGGTGTTGGAGGAGGGTTTTGAGAGTCCCCTGGACAGCGAGGAGAACAAATAGGTCAATCTTAGAAGAAATTAACCCTGACTGCTCATTGGAAGGTCAAATAGTAAAGATGAAGCTAAAATACTTTGGACATCAAATGAGAAGGGAGGATTCACTTGAGAAGGCATTGATGTTGGGAAAGGTGGAGGGCAAAAGAAGAAGGGGGAGGCCAAGGATGAGATGGCTAGATGGTATTATAGACACAATGGGCACAAAGCTGGGAGGGCTGAGGGGGATGGTAGAGGACAGAGGCGCCCGGAGGAAAATGGTCCATGGGGTCGCAAAGGGTCGGAGTCGACTGTGCGACTGAACAACAAAAGTGGATTGGTTAAATTTCTAAAGCGAGGGTAATGTGGTGGCAGCAAAGTCTAGATGTGCCATTCTTCTGCAGTGTACATATGAAAACAGTGAAACCTTATCAAAGATGCCACTGTGTTTCCCTTTGGATCCTCTTGCCAAAGCCTGCACCTTCTTTGGGCTCCCAGGTAAATGCATCTGCACAAAGGAGACAGACTTTTCCTTTCCCAAACCCGCCCAGTCGCAAGAACTACAGAGGCTTGACAAGATAAAAAGACACCACACAAATCCTCTCTTCCCTTAGTCAGTTAATAAATCTTGCATATCCCCACACAGTTCTCTTTCAACCTCCTACCCCTTCTTGCCCTTCTCTGAAGGAAGTGTCATGGAAAAGGACCCCCCATTTTCATGCAGAAGAAGATCAAGTACATGCAAGATCAATAATGTAAAAGCGGGGGATATGGGAGAATGAGAGAGAGAGAGAGAGACAGGATTTCAGACCAATTATTTTTCCATGAAAATACTTTCGGTGACAATAGGGGCAGCCCCCAAAGGGCAGCCAGTAACAGCGGAACCTAATTAGAATGATTTCAGTGTAATCATTAACTAGCATCTAACATCTACCAGAGTATTCCTGTTTAAACTAAAACACGACCCGCCTGGTGGAGAGGCCTTGTAAACTGTCGATGAAATAAAAATGTGACAGGAAAGGTCAGCGTGGTGCTCATTTGAATTGCTAGCAGGGAAAGGAAGCCACCATCAGTGTTGTGTGAACGATGGCTTTTTTGGGAGTGGGGGAAGGGAGGTGAGCTTTCCCTGCCAATGGTCACACTTGGGAGAAATCCTCCCAGCCTAATTACTGATACTGGAAGGAAAAAAACAACAACAAGGCACACATCTCTATCCTCCCTCCTCCCCCGTGTCAAAAATCTTTGCATCCTAATTGCCCCATGTCAAAAAGATGCGTGTGTGTGATTTAAAAAGAAAGGGGTGGGAGAACTCTCTCTGGCTGTTGTGGCAATGGAGGTCATCAGCGGGGAAGGCAAAGTGGCTCTTTCTGGCAACGGGGCTCCAGGATTTGTTGACAATCCCCCCACCCCCCAATAAGAGCAACATGGCCTTTTCCCCTCTTGCACCCAGACATATGTCCCCGGCATTCTGGCCGGCTGTCTGAGAAAAGCTGCAGCTGCAAAATTGGCCAGAGACCACTGGATTTGTAGGTCCCTGGTAGAGAAGGAGAGGTGGGAAACCTCCCCGTAAATATTCATTGTGGGTCTGTGTGCAGAGATGGACAAAGCATGAAAGCATTCTTTTTAACAGAGAGCATTTCAAAAAGTTAGAGACAGATATTTATTTATTTCCTCTTCTTCAAGTGTCATATCTGATTCTGAATATTGGCTATCCTCATGGCGATTACTTGGGAACAATATAATGCAGTAGTCTTCCATTTGCCTTCTGCATCGCAGTGTGACACCTATACCACTGATCCAGTTCTGAGAGTCACTTTCTGTTCCTGAGCCCTTTTGGCACGCAAAGTCCTCCACAGTCCCAGGCCATTATAGACGAAGCTGCTGCCTTCCATCAAGATGGAGTCAAGTGGGATTTAACCCACTTGGGGACCACCACACTTCCCCGTGGACTTTGCCAAGATCACTAGTCCTCAGGGTTGTCATGTTAGTTAACTGCCGCCTGACACTCGGCGTTGAAGTCCTCAAGGTTGTCAGGTTAGTTAACTGCCGCCTGACCATCAGTGTTGAGATGCTAGTAGTATTGTCTACTCTGTTACCAAAGCAGGATAACCTGACCAGATTCTGAGACAGATATACCAAGAGAAAAACAAAACCCCTACATATTTGGAGGGAGGGTGTTATTTATTCATTAGGAATGGTTGCAAGCGCCACACCACCCTGCCTTATCTAGAGTTGTGTTCTGTATATTTGGATTCCATCAAGTACATTTTGACTTGTGCAGACCCTTTCCAGAGTTTTCTAGGTAACATTATACATGCAGATTTATTGTTTTATTGTATGAAAAAAATGCAGCTGGAGTGCAGCAAAGGAAGTGCTCACCCCCTCCCAACACACAATCCCTTTAAAAAGTACCACAGATGCAGAGGGATTTTTGCACTCCTGGGACATGTTTTAAAGCTGAACCACAAAATGGATTACAGTTACACAACACTTACTGGCAATATTTGCTCACCTCTTTTATTCCCGCACTGTCACCATTTTCTTTCCCTGATGCACAGCTGAAGTGATCAAGGGGCTGAAGCAACTCCCCTGAGAGGCCAGGTTTCAGCATTTGGGGCTGTTTAGCATAGAAAAGGAAGGTGAATAAAGAGAGATGTAACAGAGGGAAGTCCACTTCTCTGCTGCAATTTGGCTTTTAGAGTTTTCTTCACATGATTTTAAAGCTAATATTAAGAGCTAATTATGGGCTTCCACATGGGAGCATCTAATGTGAAAATAGAACTCTCCAAATGAAATGCTGTATATCTGTGATGTCAAACAATGGGACTCCAGGTGTTCTTGGAATTCAATTACCAGAAGCCCGAGTCAGCACTCCTGCTGATCAAAGCTTCTGGGAATTGAAGTTCAAGAACAGCTGGAGTGCCAAGGTTCACCATCACTTCCAGCCCAGCGAAAATTCTGGAACAATTCACTACAGAAGAACAGACACAAAAAGCACAGTGATGCAGGAGGAAAAGCACTCATCTTCTCAGTCTGAGCTATGTCTTATCTGGACAGCAAGGAAAACACAAAGCTGCTGGTTGTAAACTTTTACTGGAACCGTGTTCTGTGTGGACAAGCCCTTAGCTGGAAAAGTTATTTTGGTGTTACAAAGCTGAGTATCAGAAACTCTTGCAGATTATCCAGAAGCAAGGGTGCCCAAACATTTCCTGCCAGGGGCTTGACCACACCCACTCAGACAGCTGAATGGGCTGGTCACATGGTTCTTCCCGGTGGCAGCACATAAATTCACTGTGTGTTTTTGGGCATTTTTGCCACCTCCGGCGCTTCCCATGGCGGCGGGAGTGAGGGCGGCATATTTTTGTTGTGTTTTCGCAGCATTTCACAGATCTCCACACTTCACAGATTTCCGTGGCGGCGGGGCACTTCCGGTGGTGGTGGGGCACTTCCGGCAATGGTGGCAATCTGGCCCATGGGCTGGATGAATTGGCACCACAGGCCATAGTGTGGGCACCCCTGATCCAGAGCAACTTGATCCACCTCAGCCCACCCTTGCTTATTCCTGTAGGATTGTACTTGGAATCCTTCAAGGAGGCTCAGCTCTGTCCTCCACCTTCATCAGAAATGTCTACATGGCAGTCAGGTGTGACATAGTCTTCCCTATACTATAAATAAGTATACTGCTGAATTTGTCTGATACAGGTGGAAGGAGAGGGAATCATGATTCATCTCATTTCTGTTCATAAATGTTTTCATTTTCTGGGTTGGAAATACTTGCCTCTTTAAAAACACAAATATGGGAGAAAGCAAAAGTCAGTCTATCAAAAGACTGTGAAACTTGTCCTTTGAAAATTAGCATTTCATGTTCTCTGATTTCTTGATTTTCTGTTTGATGATGGTTGTATAATTTTTAATGGTGGTTTGGTTTTAATTTTCATGCTTTTGATGCTTATTTGTTTAAACTGCTCTTAGGGCAATTTAACAAGCAAAAGCTCCCCAAATACAAATGTCACAGTAGTATTGTAGTAGCTGACAGGATAGCTCAGTGAATTTGGTATCTGGCTGTCGAGCCAGAGGTTGAGAGTTTGATTCCCCACTGTGTCTCCTGGGAGAGGAGCCAACCTGTATGGCCTTTGGCAAGCTACACAGTCCCAGGGTACTCCCCAGTAGAATAATAATAATTTTGTGTTAGAAATTATTCTGAGTTGAAAGGATTTTTGCAGAAGAAACTCCGCTCAGGGAAAATCCAAATGAGGCTCCTTTCATGTCCCCAAGAGCTGGGATAGAGATAGGTGCTCAACCCGTCATGTAGTACCCGGGTCTTGAACTGCTGACTTGACAGCCTTCCAGCTAACAAGGTGAACTTCTTAACCACTGAGCCACTGCAACCATCCCTAGTAAAAGAGAATAGTAAACTATTTCTGTGTATTCTCTAACTAGAAAACTCTGGAAAGGATTGTTTTAAGTTGGAATCGACCTGATGGCACAGAATTATTATTAGTAATACAATATAAAACTTGATTTATTTTCTCAAAAATACAGCTACATGTAGGTTTTTGGTAAGAAACAAATTTAAATTCAATTGCTTAGTTAATTGCTGAATTAAAAGGCAGCTATTTAATCAATTAAATAGACATTAATAGCTGAGAGGTTTAATTAATAGCCATGTTAATAAACATTATATGAGAAGTAGTCTTTAGAAAACGAGAGTGGCTCCTTCAATAGTTATCAAAGGTCGGGTGGGACTAACCTTTCCAGTTCATGGAATTGGATTGTACATGGTTTCATTACATGGGGAGAAGAGAGGAATCACTTGAAAGGGCCTAGGTTCAATCCACTATGTTGATAACAATTGTATTGACATAACATCAGCAGAGTTTGGTGTTTGAATTACAGCTCTTAGAAGCTCCACGCTGCCGTGGCTACAGTCATGCTCACTGGAAGAAGTTGGGAATTTTAGTTCAAAAGGAACTTTAATATGAATTCACATAGTCATTTTTACTAGCAGAACTGCATCTTGACTTTTATTATTTAATAATACCATGTCGCCATGTGGTAAGAGATACTTTTGAATAATTTGGAGCTCAGAGGCCCACACAGGATTCAGAAAAGGGAGATAAACTCATATCGATCTTTCATCTTTGAAACCTAGTCATCCTTTGGAACAAGGGTGGGGGACCTCTGACTCTCCGGAGGTTTTGGTCTGCACAACACATTAGCCCCACTCAGCAATTGTAAAAGATATTGAGATTTGTATTCCAAAATGTGAAGGTCCAGAGATTCCCCCACTACTCTAAACAAACCTGGGTCTTTGGTGCCCCACCTCCTGACTCCAGATTTCTCTCTTTGTCATCAATACTTCATTGCCTTCTGGAATATTTATTTTACAGATCAATCCAGGGGCTGTTTTAGGCAGCTTATTGCTCTCAGAGAGATTGTGACGGAACGAGGTATACCCTGTGTCTTTTTCAAAATGGCGATTTCAAATCTGTGGGACAGTGAAAGAATGTAAACATCATTACCTCATGAGTTGCCTCGTGGTATAGAAGAAATGAAACCTAATGTGTAATTGACATGTCTTGCAGTATCACGTGGTGTGGGGCCCCCTTTGTGGTGTGGGCCCATAGGCTGCAGCATAGGTAGCCTATGCTTAAATCCGGCCCTGACCTCCAGGCACCCCTGTATAGCAGGGGTGAAACTTTTTGGGCTGTGGGCCAGTCATGTGGTTCAGCGGGCTGGTCACATGGTTCCTGCCACCGGAAGCGGAAGTAAAATGTGCCTTGCAATCTGTTTTGCAACAGGATGACATAGATTTTTAGGCTGTCATTTTCTCTGCTTAAACCAGGGGTGCCCAAACTATAGCCCATGGGCCGGATCCAGCCCTGACACCAATTCATCCAGCCCACACCACCCTTGCCAGTCCTGGAAGCAGAAGTAAAACACATAAGGGTGCATTTTACTTCCACTTCCAGTCCTGGAAGCAGAAGTAAAACACATAAGGGTGCATTTTACTTCCACTTCCAGGAGCAACAAGGATGGCATGGGTTGGATGAATTGGTGTCGGGGCCGGATCTGACCCATGGGCCATAGTTTGAGCACCCCTGCTCTATAGCTTGAAATGAGGTCCTGCAAACTCAGCTTGACTAGATTATTTACTGCTTTCATCAATGCATTTTTGTGTGCTCTATGACATTAAATAAAGCTGTAAGACTTAAATGTGCCACAATCCTTTGCTTTTGTTGTTGTTTTTATAACTGAAATATTTATAACTGAAAGATATTTTGGCGTAATTGTAGTTCTGGACTTTCACTTTCGAAAGGCTGCAGTTAGCATTTCCGTATAAGCAGTGCCACAGGTCTGTTCAGTCCTAACCATTTCCAAATTTGACGCATATGTTCATTTCCTTTAATCATCACTTTTCTAAGTACGTGGCACATAGGTCATACCTACTGCCTCTGGCATTAGTTATCTCAAAATACACACATAAGGTGCCATAGAGTCAATACTTTCCTATATTCCCTTTCCCTTTTGACTCTGCATGTGCTCTTAAGCAGAGCTGCTGCTGAGGAGAGCCAAACAAAGGAAGTGAGCACTGGTAAGTTTTGCAGTTGGAGTAGAGCTGCTTTAGAGGCCTCTACTAATTTAAATTGATAATTGAAACTGCTGAGAGCCACCTCTGTTCAAACAGAGGAAGCAGTTTGAAGCTTCCAGAAGCAGGGGGCAGGGCCACACCAGGCCCTTCCCTGAACTGTGACTCATAGGGGCGGAGCCACACTAGCCTTTAAAAGCTCTGAGCTCTTTCAGGGTCAGCCTTTTTGACTCTGCATGTGCTCTTAAGCAGAGCTGCTGCTGAGGAGAGCCAAACAAAGGAAGTGAGCACTGGTAAGTTTTGCAGTTGGAGTAGAGCTGCTTTAGAGGCCTCTACTAATTTAAATTGATAAAACTACTAACAAAAGAAGAATATAGTCTTACTAGGTAGAAAGGTAGTAAACGTGTACATTTTTGAGGCCCAGAATACTGCACTTGTTAAAATGGATTCTGAGGGAACAGCTGTAGTTACCTGCAATTCTTGTGCCATGTTTGTGTTCTTGCCAAAGCATATGGAGAACTACACTTGCAGCAAGTGCAAGCTGGTTACACTACTAGAAGAGAAGGTCCAGCAGCTAGAGGCCCGCATATCTAACCACCAACAAATTAAGGAGCTTGAGCTGTTCTTGGACAGAGCGGAGCAGACTATGCTGGACAAAGAAGTGACAGGGCACAGTTCTGAGGGAGAAGGCCCTTCACTAACTCAGGAGGGAGATGGTTGGAGGAATGTGACTCAAAGGAGGAGAAGAGTAGGGGATCACTCTGAGAGTCTGAAATTACAGAATAAATTTGAGGCTCTTTCCCTTATCACACATGATGAGGAACACACAGAGGAACAACTGGTTCCACCTGATGATCTCTCCTTCATCACACTTGATGAGATCCAGGAAGATGAACAACAGGAACAAACTGAGGTTCTCTCCCTTAATATGGTTGATGAGGTGCATGTAGATGAACAGATTGCAGGAGAGAGGCTCCTTGTACTAGGCGATTCAATAATTAGAAATACAGAGAAATGGATTTGTGATGCACATGATAACCGTATGGTGACTTGCCTGCCAGGTGCAAAAGTTGCAGACATCACAAGAAATCTAGATAGATTGTTAGAGAGAACTGGGAACGAGCCAGTTGTCATGGTACACGTTGGTACTAATGATGTTGGGAAGGCCAAGCGGTCTGTCCTGGAAGCCAAATTTAGGTTGTTAGGAAGAAGATTGAAGTCCCGGACTTCCAAGGTAGCATTTTCAGAAGTGCTGCCTGTCCCTCGCGCAGGACCTACCAGGCAGGCAGAGCTCAGAAGCCTCAATGCGTGGATGAGGCGGTGGTGTCGAGAGGAGGGCTTCAGATTTGTCAGGAACTGGAGAACATTTTGGGACAAGCCAAATCTGTTCAGGAGGGATGGGTTGCATTTAAACCATGATGGGACCAGATTGCTGGCACTCAACATCAAAAAGGCTGCAGAGCAGCTTTTAAACTGATAACTGGGGGAAAGCCGACAGGAGCTGGGCAGCATCCGGTTCGGGAAAGTGTGTACTTGAGTAGTGAGGAGGATGCAAAAATTACTGAGCAGAGCAAGGAGCTAGTCACCAGCACTCTAGCAGAAGGATGCAAGAGGCAGTCTAACAATGCAACTAGACTCAAAAGACTGTATCAGGAAAGCATATATAAATGCTTGTATACAAATGCCAGAAGCCTCCGGAACAAAATAGGGGAGCTGGTATATTTAGCAATAGATAAAAATATTGATATTATTGGTATCACTGAAACCTGGTGGACGGATGATAACCAATGGGATACAGTTATCCCAGGCTACAAACTGTACAGGAAGGATAGGAAGGGGCAAACAGGAGGTGGTGTAGCCTTGTATGTCAAAGAAGTGATAAAATCGTATGAATTGGAATATCTAGGTGATTTGGAGTCACCATTAGAAGCTCTGTGGGTAAGAGTACCAGGCCACAAGGATGGTCTAACAGTAGGCATATACTATCGGCCTCCGACCCAAACTCTTGAGGGAGACTGGCAGTTGGAGAATGTTGTAAAGGAGGCATCCAGGAAGGGAAGCCTGGTTATAATGGGGGACTTCAATTACCCTCACATAGACTGGGTGAACTGTTGTTCAGCACATGATAAAGAGATAAAGTTCCTAGATATGCTCAATGATTGTTCCCTGGGACAGATGGTTGAAGACCCAACTAGAGGTACAAGAATCCTTGACTTGATTCTGAGTAATACTCAGGATCTGGTGCAAGATGTTAATGTGACTGATCCAATAGGGAACAGTGACCACAACTCAATTATGTTTAACTTGATCATAGACCGCAAGTCACTGATAAAATCTAACACAGAGACCTTAAATTTTCAAAAAGGAAATTTCCCAAAGATGAGGAAACTAGTAAAAAAGAAACTGAAAGGGAAAATTGAGAGAGTCCAAACACTCCAAGAGGCATGGAGGCTGTTTACAAAAACAATAACAGAGGCTCAATTGGAATGCATACCCAAAAGGAAAAAGGGCACTGCCAGGTCCAAGAGGACTCTGATGTGGCTTACAGGAGCTGTTCGGGAAGTGATCAAGAGCAAGAAAAGCTCATTTAGAAGATGGAAGGCTTGTCCAAATGAGGACAGCAGGCAGAAACATAAATTCTGGCAGAACAAATGCAAGGCAACAATCAGGAAAGCAAAGCAAGACTTTGAGGAGCGTATAGCTAAAAATACTCAGAGAAATAACAAAGACTTCTTTAAGTACATTAGAAGTAAGAACCCAACTAGGAAGGCCATTGGACCATTAGATGACAATGGAAGGCAAGGGGTTATTAAAGAGGAAACAGAGATTGCAGAGAGACTCAATGAATTCTTTGCTTCAGTATTCACTGAAGAAGACAGAGACCACATGCCCAAAACAGAGCCTATCTTCGTAGGGAGGGAAACCGAAGAATTAAGCAAGATAGAAATAACCAGGGAGGAGGTCCTTGCATGTCTTGTTAAGCTAAACACTAACAAATCCCCAGGACCAGATGGCATCCATCCACGAGTTCTCAGGGAACTTAAAGATGAAATTGCTGATCTCCTAGCCAAAATATATAATCTTTCCCTCAAATCAGGCTTTGTGCCTGATGACTGGAAGGTAGCGAATGTAACACCAATTTTCAAAAAAGGATCCAGGGGTGATCCAGGAAATTACCGGCCTGTCAGTTTGACATGTGTCCCAGGTAAAGTGATGGAAACCATCCTAAAAGATAGAATTAATAGTTACATAGAAGAGAAGGCGCTGCTAAAGGAGAGCCAACATGGCTTTTGCAAGGGCAAATCATGCCTCACTAATCTGTTGGAATTTTTTGAGAGTGTCAACAAGCATGTGGATAAGGGGGATCCAGTTGACATTGTTTATCTGGACTTTCAGAAGGCTTTTGACAAGGTCCCACACCAAAGGCTCTTGAATAAACTTACCAGTCATGGAATAAAGGGACAGGTCTTGTCCTGGATCAGCAACTGGCTAAGGGACAGGAAACAGAGGGTAGCACTAAATGGACACTTCTCCAAGTGGAGGGAAGTAAAGAGTGGGGTCCCCCAAGGTTCAGTACTGGGACCCCTGCTTTTCAACCTCTTCATAAATGATCTAGAGGTAGGGGTAAAAAGCAAGGTAGCCAAATTTGCTGACGACACTAAATTATACAGGGTAGTGAAAACTGTGAGAGATTGTGAAGAGCTCCAGAGGGATCTCTTGACACTGGGGGAGTGGGCAAAACAGTGGCAAATGAGCTTCAACATCAGTAAGTGCAGAGTGATGCATGTTGGGGCAAAAAACCCCAATTACATTTATAAACTGATGGGGTCTGAACTCTCTGCGACAAACCAGGAAAGGGACCTTGGTGTCCTGGTGGACAGCTCAATGAAGGTGTCAACCCAGTGTGCCTCAGCAGTGAAAAAAGCAAACTCAATGTTAGGGATCATTAGGAAGGGTATAGAAAATAAGTCAGCAAGTGTCATTTTGCCTCTTTATAAATCTATGGTGAGGCCCCATCTGGAATATTGTGTACAGTTCTGGTCGCCATACCTCCAGAAGGATATTATGGAGTTGGAGAAAGTACAGAGGAGGGCAACCAGAATGATTAGGGGACTGGAACACCTTCCTTACCATCTGAGGTTGCAACGGTTGGGCCTTTTCACTCTTGAACGACGGCGTCTAAGAGGTGACCTGATTGAAGTTTATAAAATCATGCACGGTGTGGACAAGGTAGATAAGGAAAAACTGTTTTCCCTATCGCACAACACTAGAACTAGGGGACACTCCATGAAACTTTTGGGTACTAGTTCTCAAACAAATAAGAGAAAGTACTTTTTCACCCAGAGGATTACTGGTCTATGGAACTCCCTGCCAGAAGAAGTGGTGACAGCTGTCAGTCTTCACAGCTTTAAGAAAGGATTAGACAAGTTCATGGAGGACAAGGCTATCAATGGCTATAATTATGGCTACCTAAGGACAACCTCCGGGTTGGAGAGATAGGCAGGATATCTCTCAATGCCATTTCCAGGGAATCCTAAGCAGGTGAAGGCATCTCCTTGGGAATACCCTGAAGGAAATGGTGAGCCTCTGTGTGAGACAGAATGCTGGACTGGATGGGCTGTGGCCTGTTCCAGCAAGGCTGTTCTTATGTTCTTATGTTCTTATGTTCTTCTGTTTCCCATTTTCTTTGTATTAACAGGTTCTTGCTTTAAAAGAAATTGATTCTTGGTTCCAAAGCAAATCATTATAGCAAATGTTTTAAATCATTTCAACCTCCTATTTGTGATATATAGACTTCACTTTAATTTTCCCTACATTCCCAGCAGTAAAAGAAAGGCCCATAATTTTTGCAAAATGATTTTTTCTTTAGTAAATTTTCTCTGCTGGTAACATTATTGTCCCTGTTCCCAGATGTTTAATTCTGCTGTTGCTCTTCTGCTGCTTTAGTAAAAATGGTGTCTTTGGGTTATGGAAGTAGCTTTCAAAAAGGTAGCTTTTCTGATCCCTGGATAAGAAGGAACAATCCCAAGATAGTCAGACTATGGGTAGGGTAGAGATCTAATTTTAAAAATGCCCCCCCCTAAAAATGTCCCTGAAAGTAAAGCAAGCAAACCATCTATTAATTTAGTAAAACATGCCTCTCCGATCAAGGAGGTATCTGGCTGCAAAGGTAGATGCTGGGAGTTCAGAAGGAAATGGACTTCTCAATTATTTCATGAAAAGAGAGTTTACATGTACATCTCAGCAATAAAGTAAAGGTAAAGGTTTTTCTTACTTGAAAGCCAGTTGTATCTGACTCTAGGGTGCAGTGCTCATCTCTGTTTCAAAGTCGAAGAGCCAGCGCTGTCTGCTGCTGCAGACGTTTCCATGGTCATGTAGCAGGCATGACTAGACACCTGAGCGCATGGAATGCTGTTACCTTCCCACCGAAGTGGTCCCTATTTTTCTACTTGCAATTTCTTGTTTTCAAACTGCTAGGTTGGCAGGAGCTGGGACAAAGACGGGAGCTCATTCTGTCCTGCAGTACTCGGGAATCGAACTGCTGATCTTCCGCCTCCCAGTCAGTGTCTTAGCCACTTGAGCCACTGCAGCCCCATCTCAGCAATACGCACAAGATATTAGTTTTAACATACAAAGCACTAAACAGTTTTAGTCCTTGTTATCTTTTGGAGCATCTCTCTCAAGGATCTACTGTCCGTATCATCGGCTCCTCTCAGGCCATGCAGCTACATTGGGAATGGTGAAGAAAATAACAATTAGGAAGAAAGACCTCTCACTGGCAGCCATTTTTATGAAATAGTTTATTATTTGGGGTGCATGGATGCTTATATGGGATGCTATTATGGATGTAGCCTCCTCACATTGACTCATATTGGACTCGCAGTTATACATGTTATTTTATTGTGCTGTTACCACTGGATTGGGAGGGTTTATTTTATTTTTCTTGTTCAGTTGTTATGTCAACCACCCAGAGAGGTAAATTTGCACCAAATGGGGCGTATACAAGAGAAAAGGAGATAGAATATTTGTTTGATGTGGTGTATGCTCCATTTGGTTAAATCCTTTTTTTGTCTACACAACTATTTTTTGAAGCTTGAATCTCCCCTCCATCAGTCTGTTTCAGATGTGGATACAATGAATTGTTCTTTATGGGGATGGATGAAGAAAAATCAATATCTCAACTCAGGGCTAAAAGTCTGAGTTTTAATTCCTGTTTTAGTGCTGAATAAAGTAAAAAAAAAGGGTGGTGGTGGTGAATTACTGAAAAAGGGGCTACCTTTCCCCTCCAAGAGACTCATCTTCTTTAACACACACAGCAGACAAATACGACATGATCCTCTTCATGATGGAAACAGTTTACCATTTTAATTTGCTGCTGTACATGGCAGATTTGTTTTAGAACAATTTATCAACATTCACAATTTATGTATATTCAGGATAGAGATCTTAATCATCAATCACCCTAAATGACATACCACACTTCAAAATCATCCTGTTTGTTATGGTCTAGACCAGGAGGAGATGATTGAGCTATACAACCACACCCTGGCCTAAATCTTGCTTTCAGGGGTGTAAGAAGGGACAGAAAGTTGATAGGGGAATATCATGTGAATAGCAAAACACACACACACCCCGGCAATAAAATCAATGAAGAACCTGGTACATAAATAAGAACAGATATTCCATTTAGAAGAGTATTCATTCATTCATTCATTCATTCATTCATTCATTCAAAGAGAGTGGCAATTCAGAGGTGAGGGCTTTATAGTGCTTAGAGGGTGGGGATTGGACCTTCAAATCACTTGATAAATGAAATGTCTAATAGGCCTGCTACTGGATTCTGGAGTGATGTCTTTAAAATACAGAATTTATCCTGACAGGAGAGTGACATCACACTAGTCATGACTGGCTCAAGACATTGTCCTGAGAGTGACATTCTGTAAGGCAACATGCATAGCTAGAGCCCAGTTATTTTCCCACCCAAAGAATAGTAATATCAACCCCTTAAATCTCTGTCCAATGGTAGGATTGTCTCCAATATAAATTCCAGTGTGCAGGTGTTTGCTTGGGCTAACATTAGGCAGATCAAAGATCAGAGTGGCAGGAAGGGATATTTACAGAGGCCAGAGGAAAACATATGTGTGTATGCTCTGCAGCTTGTCCTCCATTCTTCTGACTTCACTTATAATGGAAGGTATTATTCTACCACCAGCGCTGAAGCAACCAACTCCTTTAATTCCTATTTGTGTAATGGGGGTTGAGTAGGGAGCATCATCTTTGTATTTCCTCTCTTTGGCCAGCCCTGAGTATCGTTAATTCTTTGATTTCAGCTTTAAGGGTTACTATTTTGTGTTAGATATGACAGTTTTCTATCTAAAAGCTTATTCAGACATTCCAACTTTTACCAGTTTGAGTATGGCATTAGCACCAGTCCTTTGGTAAATAAGCATCATCTCTAAACCAAAGCTCACAGTATCAAGAAAAAAAAACTTTGCTAGTTTCATTGCCTTGGAAAACCAGTTTTCTGCTGAGAACTGTTTCATGATTACCTCCTATTCATATTTCACTCCATTAATTAGAATTGTTTCTCACATCAGGGTGCTTGTTACTTAACCTTCATGCCTTCATTTTCATGCCTCCTAGCCCTGCATTAAATCTGTGACTGATAAGATGCTTTAGCTGAAACACATTAGTGTAATAAAAAAAACAGTCTGTCTTCTGGTGAGGCCTCTCTCTCTCTGTATATATATATTTTGCAGAGCAAGGAAACAAAAATAAAAGAAGTGCTAGATATAAATGGGGAAGCCCTAAAGCTTTAGGTAACCCCCAAACCAGGGATGGCAAGGAGAGGAGGTGACAACATTTTTTCCCTGCCATTAATTCATGCAGCTTGAGAGGTTTCCCTAATGACTGTTCTTTTGTGTGCTGCCAGGGCAAAATTCATTCATCAGGCTGTGGCTTAATCCAGATATACATCAGGGTGGAAATTCAAGGTGGATGAAGGTTAACTGACAGATGTTGAACATGCTGACTTGGAAAACATAAACACATACATGGCCAAATAACAAGTTAGCCGGAAACCAAGCAACATTTGCTAGGCCATAAGAAGCCGCAACAAAAAGCAGAGTGAGTGTTACTTTGGATTTTAATGGTACATTTAACTAATTCTAAATTACTTGGGAACTCTTGGGGAAGTGCAGCTCAGAGCTGCATTAATACTAAATGAATTCATTGTGCTCTGTGTTATTACAATGAATAATAGCAAATGAATTAAGATGATCACGAGGCAAATAAAACTGCTGGGAAAATAATTTATACAAGTAATTCTTCAGCACACTGGGGACCAGAAATTTGTTTTCTGTTGTACCATGGTTCGTCCTTGTTAAGGGTAGAAATTGGGGTAATTCAAAAAGAAAGGATAGCATTATATATTTACCCACAAGCTCCTTCCTCTACAGTGGCTCATCTTGACATTCTTCTAGGTTGAATGCCCTTCCTCAGGAGGCTAGGTTGACCTTTTGCTCTTGTCATTCTGGTGACCAGTGAATACCATCAGTTTTTTAAGCAACTATTTGGGCAATGAGGACTTCTGATTTTGAATGGAGCATATTATTATTATGTTATCTGTTTTGAATCCCAGGTGGCCAGGCTTGGTGCTCCAGGTGTTCTTGGACTTCAATTCCCAGAAGCCCTTACTTGGGCTTCTAATAATAGAAGTCCAAGAACTCTTGGGGCACAAAGGTTGGCCACCATTGTTTTAAATATATTTGGTTAATTCAGGGGCTGAATGGGCCAGGCAAAATTATCTGCTTTCTTTGTTTGCTTCCTTTTCAGTGGCCTTTGGTGGCCTTTCATGGCTGTGGTAGCAACTCTCCTAGCAGCACTAGATTTTGAGGTAAGCTCTCCTCTTGATATTTTACAATCCTCTATCACAGTGTGCAGTAGTGTGGGAAGATGGAGAGATGATTGGATTCAACTGCCTGGTACTGCTTTGCATGGTGGGTCATGGGGAAAAACTGTGGTAAAGGTAAGATAGGCATCAGTGTGTATATGTAAGCGAATAATGTTTGAAATATGGATGTATAAAATGTGGAATGTCTGCTTTAGAAATCTTTGTTTCTATGGTATGTGTGGCTTGGCTGTGGTTGTTTAACAATGAGTGAATAGTGCTGTACCAATATTCAAAGGAACTTAGCACTTCATACCAACATTGGCAATACCATCTTGGTGAGCTTTGACAACAGTAGACTTATTTATCTATTCACAAGTGGTTTAGGGAAGAGCTGGTTCTGAAAATACATTCATTGAAAGCTAGGGATAGTAGTTAGAGTGCAGACAAGAACTGAGAAACAGAGATACTTCTCATCCATGAAACACATTGGGCCAGCCAACCTAACTTACATCACAATATTTTTATTGACAATAAAAACTTCAATGGAATATATCGCTTTCTGTTTCTATTTATCATGATAATATTGGGTTTCTGCTGCTTAACATTGGAACTGTACTACTTTTTATAGCTGGAAATTCTTTTTCATAGCAAATAAAATGGGGTGTTTTTCAGGTGATAACGTTGGGGACAAGGCAAAATGCTACTAGTCAGAATAGCCCATCAAGAAATCTCAAGCTGCTAAGAGATCTCAGCTCCAACACAAGGCTTAGAGGCTGTCTACACAGGCATATAGGGGCTATGGTGGCTTACTGGTTAAGATGCTGAACTTGATGACTGGAAGGTCGGCAGGTCAACAGTTTGAAAATTGAGTGCTGCATGATGGAATGAGCTCCCATCTCTGTCCCAGCTCCTGCCAACCTAGCAGTTTGAAAGCAAACAATTGCAAGTAGATAAATAGGTACCACTTGGGTGGGAAGGTAACAGCATTCTGTGCCCTCCGGCATCTAGTCAGGCCTGCAACATGAGTGGAAATGTCTGCAGATGCAGACAATGCTGTCGCTTTGGCTGTAAATGGAGATGAGCACCCTACCCTAGAGTCGGATATGACTGGCTTTCCTTACCTTACACAGGGATAAAGCCCATTCATTGGGGCAGGTTGGTAGAATCTCATCCACCTTAACAAGCTCCCCTTTTAGGCTTCCCCCCTCCTGTAATTAATTTTTAAAAAGGTTTTTGTAGATTTTATATTTGTTTTTAGATAATAAATGGAAGGGGGGGTAATATTGTTATGTTTTTAAGGTTTTTAAATATTGTTTTACCTGTAGATTATTTATTTATTTAAATTTCTATGCCGCCCAATCAGGAGAACCCGACTCAGGGCGGCGTACAACAGTTAAAAATGTATAAAAACAGATTTTAAAATCCCAAATCGCCCACTCACTTGCCCACCCTACTACCCCCCACCCCAATTAAAAGAATAAAAAGAAATAAAAGGGAATTGGGGGGGATACAACAACACAAAGGGAGGGATATTAACTAAGTACTAACTGGGGATGAGCCAACAGGCTGGAGCCGTATTCCCATTAAGGCCCCACACCTGCCCTGCCAGCCAGGTTTTCAGACTTTTCCTGAAGGGCAACAGTTCTGTCCATACCTGTCAAGTTTTGGATTTGAAAATAACGGAAATTTTGGCCACACCCCTCTGGGGGTGTGGCCAAATCTGTGGGCGTGGTCATATATAGCCATGTGACTTGCTGGGCTCTAGTCATGCCTGCCACATGGACATGAAAATGTCTGCAAACACAGACAGCACTGGCTCTTTGGCTATAAATTGAGATGAGCACTGCACCCTAGAGTTGGATACGACTGGTAGTTTTTACTTTCTTAGGATCAAAGATCACTGCAGATGGTGATTGCAGCCGTGAAATAAAAAGGCGACTGATGCTTGGGAAACAAGCTATGAGAAACCTGGGGAACATAGTTAAAAGTAGAGGCATCACCTTGCAAATGAAAAATTGCATAGTCAAAGCAATGGTAGTCCCAGTGATAATGTATGGGTGTGAGAGCTGGACCATTAGGAAAGTTGAGCGCAGAAAAATAGATGCCTTTGAAATGTGGTGTTAGAAATAGGTCAATCCTAGAAGAAATTAACCACGACTGCTCATTAAAGGTTAAATAGTAAAGATGATGCTAAAGTACTTTGGACAACAAATGAGAAGAGAGGATTCACTTGAGAAAGCCTTGATGCTGGGAAAGGTGGAGGACAAAAGAAGGGGGTGGCCAAAAATAAGATGGCTAGATGGTATTGTAGATGCAATGTGCACAAAGCTGTGTGGGCCAAAGAAGCCTTTCCCCATCTTGTTGGGGGACTTTTGTTTTGTTTTCTTTCTTGTTTACTCATTTTTACTTAATTTTTTTCCTGAGAAGCAAAGTGCAGAATAGTAAACCAGCCCCCTAGGGATACCAACTGCTTGTAAGTAAAAAGCAACCTCTGTAGTTTCCTAGCCTCCCAGCAGCTGAGGAGTTAATCTCTATATATGAAATATCGCTCACCTAGAGTAGACTGACTCCCGTCCCATGGTGGCTCTGACCAGCAGCAGCAAAAACGAAGCCTCCATGACCATGTGGCAGGGAAATGAAAGAGAAACTACAGAAGGCCCTCCTCCACCTTCTCTCTCTTCTTCCATAAGCGAAAAACCACAGCGACCTCTGGTGGCAGGAAACACATAATGCAGCTTCGCCTGTGAGGGCTCCGGTCAGGATTTTTTTTAAAAAAATAAGGGATATTAAGGGGAAATTAATAAAACGGGAGGGGGTGGGAAGAAGGGTGAAAATAAGGGGTTTTCCAGGAAAAACAGGATACTTGACAGGTATGGTTCTGTCTGTAGCCTCAATTCTGTGTGAAGGAGGTTCCAGAGGGCTGGTATGGACATGGAGAAGGCCCTTCTTCGTGTGCCAGAGAGGTGAGCCCCTCTAGCTGAAGGCACAACGAGGGAGCCCCTCCAGTCCACTCTGGTTGGATGGGCAGACACTCTTGGGATGATGCGGTCTCTCAGGTAACCTGGCCCACTGCCATATAGGGCTTTAAAGGTCAAAACCAGCACCTTGAATTGCACCTGGAGACAAACTGGTAGCCAGTGCAGCTCTCGGAGTAGTGGGGAGGCACGGGTAACTTGTGCACACCGCCCAGAATCCTTTATGATAGGGTGGTATATACATCTATTAAATTAATTAATTAATAAAATTTTGAGACCCCCATCAGGGGTTTCAACAGATTGCCCCACTGTATTTTATTCTGTACCAGCCTAGATGCATACTGGGGGCCAGAAAAAAAATATAGAGTGCAGTGTTAGCAAGCACTTCCTCTATCAGCTGGTAAGTGGCTGCTGGGTTTTATATGAGAGAATATTTTAACTGTCCTCTTTACCGTGACATGACAAACCAGATCAGTATCTCCCCTATTTGTAGGCCTTAGATTTATAAACCATAGACACTGTGGGTTAATTAATTAAATTCACTTATTTAGCAGAAAGTCTGGATAATGCTTTGAAGGCATACACATACATCTCCATTACCTGTGCACCATTCATGGTCCATTGTATTTGATTTCCTTTTAATCATATGTAGGGAAGAAAGAGAAAAGATTTGGTGAGTCCTTCTTCTTATCAGATCAACTTTTCCTAAATGTAGGTAATTGTAATCTTACAGAGAGTTATTATAATCCATAGCTACTATTTTCAACTCCTTTCAGACTTTCCTTAGAAACGAAACAAGGTTTGTATGTAAGGGACATGTTACAACCATTTGGCAGATTGAGATGACTGCCTCAGGGATTCTCAAGGAAAGCATAGGTAGTCTCTCAGATGTTTCTCCTTAAATCCCCAGTTTATTCATTCTCTTGAGGGGCCAAACAATAACCACACTATTGGTCTTGAGTCCCCTAAATTAACTTGCTGTCTCAGGTGTAATGGACAACTCCTCCTGTTGCTAGTTTTCAAGTAAGAAAACAACTGGTAATGGACTTGGGAAAGGAGGCCATTTTGTCTTTTCAGGACAGACAGCAAAATAGTTTGGACCAATCCACGTCTCAGAGCCAGCCCTGCTGTTAGGCAGAGTAAAGTGGGTGCTTCAGAAAGTTAGTTTGGAATATTGTAATTTATTATTACTGTAATTTTTTTATTGCCAGGAAGGAACATACACGGAGAATTTCTACTTGAAGACAAAAATATTTCAGCTGGTTTGGGGTACTGAATGGATGAGGGAGATACCATTTGTAGTTTTGCTTCTGGTGGAAATGTGCCTTAGGATATCCCTGGCCATGTATGTATGGGACTGTCACTAAGCAGCTCATTACGACAGGTCTTTTTATCACACTTTGCTTATCTAGAGAAGAAAAGCTGCCCATAAGGATTTTGATAATAAGGCTTTGATAGAAAGGCTTTTGGGACATCCTTATTGCCTGTGTTTTTTAAGCAGTACAGGTAATTGGTGCTTGGCAGCTTTTCTAGCTATATTTTTTTGGCTTGGCTGTTTGTTAATTACCTAAATTCACTCATTTAGATTCATCCCTACATGTGGTTTGGCATGGAAGTCCCTTCCTAAAGAGACTTTCATGTCTGTTTCTCCTGCATTTGTGCCGGAAGCCTTTTTTATGGCACTGTACCTAACAGTGTTACTGTTTGTTTTTAGTTTGTAAGGAAAACAAATATTATGAAAATAAAAAAGTATCTGAACAAATGGTGGCAACAGTCGAGCACTAAATATAAAATTAATTAACAGAAACAGTTGGCTTACCCAGATGTCTGTTGCAATTCGGTAGAGATAACTTGAACATAGGAGATGCTTAGGGAAGTATTTAGGAACAGGCAGAATTTTATTCCATTTTAATAACTGAACACCATTTTTACTGCTAACAGTTGAAGGGTTTTAACCCTCATAAAGCAAGGTGGAATATATTGTTGTGCCAGAGTTACTTTTCTTTTACAAAATCTACTCAGAACTATACCTAACATCTTGGCATTCATAGATACTGTAAGCCAAAATGTTGTAAACGACATCCTGAATGTCAGTCACTGACCAAGTGCAGTTTTAATTTTTTCTGTCTTTTTTAACAAGCGGAAAAACAAATGGGGCAATACCGCCGCCTCCCAAAAAAACCACACAACCAATCTGGTGCATTTTGCCATTGAAGTGCTTTACCCCCTCCTCATCATTGTACCTTCTTGAGAACAAAGAGAGAGAGACACTAGGCTCATCTATCACTTTTGGAATGGTAAAAATATGGTGGCTTGAGGTCAGCTAGAGGTGTGATTTGCCATTTGGCATATGGACTTCAAGCAATCCTATTTAATTGGGTTCTTTCTGCTGTTGATTTCTGATATCCTGAAGTGGATTTTTTATTAAGCCATTTCAGGGTACCAGAAATTGACAGCAGATGGAGCCATGACAGTTTAAGACTCAATTCTTGATCCACTCCCTGTGATTGCAGGTACAGTGGTACCTTGGATAAAGTCCGATTCGGATAAAGTCGCAGTTTTCATGCACACGTGATGCATTGCATAAAGTCCAAAACCACTAAAAAAAATGGACGTTATCCGAGGTATTTGGTATAGGAACCTTGGATAAAGTCCATTTTTGGGCATTATTCGATGCATCGCCCATTTGATTTGGATAAAGTCCAAACTTGTGGAATGGAGTTTGGACTTTATCCAAGGTTCTACTGTACTGGAAACAGATCACAGTAGAGCAAAACTACATACATTAAAAAAGGAGACGACTCTGACAGGAGCTCAGAATGGTGAGGATAGGGGTGCTCTGGGAATGGGTTGGTTTATTCTAGAGATTAAACCATCTGATCACCAGAAAAAAGAGCAAGCCAATCTGTCTCTGTAGCACACCAAACTGCAGGACAAATGCCTATCTGATTGAGGCCAGAAAAGGCAGGCCTAAAAGCCATTGGTGGGCCAAACTAAAAGTGATGCAAGCCAGTCATTTGGCATTCTACACAAAAGTTCAGCTAAATGTGGTTAAAATTCTTTTTCAAGCCTAGGTAACATGGAGAGATTGGGGGGAGAGATGGTGGAGATGGAGCCCACTACTCTACTTCTGTCTCCATACAGTTAGATTCAGAAAATACAAGACATAGACATATTAACCTATAACCCTCACCTAATACTAATCCCATTACTACTTCTCAATACATTGAAATTCTCCTGAAGTCAGAAACATGCCACAGTACACTTGGATTCAGTGCTACCGGCATCCTACTTTTCCTTCTCATAGATTCTGACCACAGGCAAGAGAGAAGAAGGAGACATTGGTAACCCTCTCTTGGGATTTGATGCTTTTGCTTCCTCCATCTTGTGGTGGTGAATCCTTATGGACTAAATCCCATAATCTCCAATAACAAAACAGAATAGAAAACAGAATAAACTGAGACAAATGCTCCTCTCTGGAAGAGCCCTGAACCATCATTCTGCAATTCTTTCTTTTCAAGGAAAATAGTTCACCCAGAAACCCTAAATTATCAATGAAGATTATTTCAAAAGAGGGTAAAATGTAATTCACTCACTCTTTTGCCAATATATAAAGAATGTGCTCTCAGGATACACAGTCATTTAATTTGTACTAAATTGTTTACCAATTGCCTCTATGTTAAATGGGGATTCATTTTACTCCATGTTAGTGATAGCAAATATGAAATTGGGATAAAAATAAAATAGCTGGATACTTTTTTGTTTGTTGGAAGGGGTCATCTAGGAAGAGCAGGTTATCCCTTTATGTTGTTCAGATGAGAGAGGGAATGATTAAAAGGGAAATTTTACATATGTAGAGCACACCATCAGCTCTTCTCCACTTCTTCTTGCCTTAGCTCAGGTCAAAACAGCCTCTTTCTTGGTCTATTTAGCAGTCCTTACCTGCACTATTTAAACATTTCCCCCTCACTGGTTTATCAATCTTTTATCCCCTGTTACTCGTTTAACTATTCTAGGCTTTAAACCCCACTTTGCTATCTCCTTTCCCTCTCTTCCTTCTATACTAGTCTCCTGTAAGGAAATCAACTGTTGTAAACATCAAAACTGCCAAGGAGCTAGATGAGCAATGGAGAACTCCACTTGGGAACATCTGGCTACTTCTACATGCTTTTCACTGTCTCTAGCTAGGGCTGTTTGGAGCCATGGGAGATTCCTTGTCCTGTAACACAGGCTGCATCCAAATCTGTAGACACAAATGTTCTGGAGATGAACATTGTTGAGAGTGTAGTGGCACTATCTGAGGATCTTACTTCCATCACCTTCTTTTCTTTATAAAGCCTACATTTACAGTCAGTTCAGTTTCCCCCCATTTTTTGCTTTAACATTGTTGCTGTTGTTGTATTTTGGTGATTATGCCATACTATCTGGAAGTTCATGCTTCTGGTAGGACAGATCTCCTACTAGCCCAATGGAAGTGCTACCTCCCACCCAGCACAGAATTCACTCCGCCCCTCTGCCCAGCAGCCCAATGGGAGTGCTTCCTCCTTGTTCCAGCACAGAGTTTGCCCCGGCTCTCTGTGGCACAAACAGCAGCCTGTTGAGTTTGGGCACTCAGTCGTTAAAAGGTTTGCCATCACTGGCCTATAGCATTAACTTATTTAAAGTTAGATAGTGCTTGTGCCTGTGGTGACCTCCACTTCTTGATAATTTACAAGGCCTCTGAAAAAAAATCAGTGGTTAATGAATTCACTAGTAACTGTGGCATACCCGTCAAGCGGGCTCCCAAAAACATGGGAAATTTCTGCACATGCATGGGCGCGCACATGCAGAACCCATTTGCACATGCGCAGAACAATTTGTGCATGCACAGAACACATTTGCGCATGTACAAACAGGTTCTGCGTGTGTGCGCATGCACATTAACCCCTTTCCCCGCCATTCAAAATACGGGACGGTGGCGGGAAAGGGGAGGAATGAGTGCCAAAATATGGGAAATCCCGGCCAACACAGGATACTTGACAGGTATAAACTGAGGACCAGATCTTAGAGGAAGTAAAATCAATGGGGAGATTTTGTTCTGGCTTCTCTGGAAGCATGAGTTCTCTGAGCCTGAGCCTGGTTTGTATGACAAGGAGGAAGTTTTAAAAGCAGAGAACAATAGGATATTTTCGAATTAACATTACAGTGGAAATCTTTTCTTGGAAATGAATACTGTGCACTCAGTGGTTATTTAACTAGCTTGATAGACATGACAGGCGTTATCACTTATAACTAACATAGGCTGCCTTTTGATCTCTGTACAATAAAAAGGCAGACAAAGTAGCCAGTTGTCTTAACAATGTTGATTCTGCATATTCAATAAAGTGTTCCCAGACTTTCAAATATTTAACTTGCATTATTCCCTCTCTCCCCACAGCAGTTTGCTGCTGCACACTTGTGATTTAAGTCAGCCCATTTTTGATTGCCTGTTTTTCATTACATTGATATTCTCATAGATTTTTTGCTGCATCTCTTGGGGACTTTTGAATGTTATATTAAACACACCAAAAATTTAGATGTCTGTTTTTATTTGGTAGGCATTTACTATGACCCTTTCACTTCAGTGGAGGAGGCATCTTTTGCATGCCATTCTTCATACTTCCTAATTGTGTAGGACAAAGATTGAGCACATCACTATTTTTAAAAAAAACCTCCTAGATTTACTAGCCAGCGTGGTCAATGGGCAAGTTCTGGCATGAACAATAACTTATGGACAGAGGAGAACTGCAAACAGCAAGCTGCTGTGAATGATAGTTTGCAAAGAGGATTTTTAACATGCATTTCTAGAAAATGCTTTCAATGGACAGTCTGTTTTCTACCTTTCAACTGCTTCTACAATTACTACTTGGTACTAGTATCATATAGCATGAAGGAGAATAGAAATCTAAGGGAGATACGTAGTATAATCCTATTATGCTATCCAGTAGTAATTTCCAGCAAACACAGTGAGAGTTTCTTTTCAAATATGAAATGTACAGTAGAATATGCAAGATAATGGGAATGTTCCTCTTAAGCAACATGAGTGAATGTATATGGAAGAAGAGCCAACTGTGACAAAAATCTCAGGAAGAGAAAGCACACACATCTGATTGCCAGTTGCTTTACTTAATGTTCCCCAAAGACCCATGGTGTACATGACTATAAGCCACAATCTGTCTGGATTTGATATATGATAGCTGAGGCAATGTAGAGTTTAGAGTGTTGGAGTGGAATGTAAGAAGCTGCTTTGTACTGAAAGGTGCCATTGGTCTATCTATCTCAGTATTGTCAACTCTGACTGGCAGCTGCTCTTTGTGGCTTTGAGCAGAATCCTTTCTTCATCCTTCTCGATAGGTTCCTGGTATTCACTGCTGGCCCTTAATCTAAGTACCAAGCAGGCTTAGCTTCTGAAATGAGGTGTGCTCAAAGTGATACGGCAAAATGTACTGGAAGGTATGAGTTCAAATTCAGCTCTGCCACTCAGGGAATGACCTTTGGCCAGATACATGTTCTGAGTGTGGTCTACCTCATAGAATTGTTGAGGGGGATAAAAGTTGGGAGGAGACTAATTGTGTGTGTCATCTTGAAATCATTGGGAAAAAGTGGGATATAATATAGCAAATAAATAAATAATTTCTTGAGGGCAGCAATGTGCTGAACCACTGCAATTATGGTGGCCATTCTGGGATGCCCTCTATATATCGTGTTTCTCATTCTGAATATGGGATGATATCAGAAAAACTAAATAGATCATATTTCACTGTTGTGAGTGTGCCCTTCCTTGACACGGGTATTTTGTTGGATTTCTAGACAACTCATGTCCTTTTTTCATCCGCACTACTGGGTTTATGAGGAATATTAGTTTGAGTCCCATTTTCATCACTGTTTCATTGTCCTTTGGCCTTGACCCCTGTTCCCTGCAGTTCCTTATCTGCCTAGATCACACAGAGAACAGGGAGCTGTTATTAACACTAACCTTGGATGCTACTGAACATTTCCCTTCACCCTGACACAGATTATGATTCCATTTTCACAATCATGCTATACATCAGATGTTCCCCCCTCTCTTTAGATGTTTTACTGCAATGGATGTTGCTTTTTTCAAGAGGAGAATATATGGAAGTAATAAACAAAACCTAGCTTTCTTTTCATGAAATCTCCTTCTTGGAGAGGCTTAGCTGTTCATTATGGAGTGTAGTACTCTGTGACTGCATTTCTAACTTAAGTAAACAGAAAGCATATCACAGTTTCCTTTATCCCCCTTCCCACATTTTGTATTTATCTCTTACATTAACAAGAAAAACTTAGAGCTGCTGTCAAAGGAATAAAAATCCAAGCCACCAGAATTTAAAATCCATTACTTTTATAGGTTTCGAACATAACTCTGAGAACCAAAAACAGCCTTGTTGTGGTCCCTCTTCCTGCCTTTTTCAAAAAATGATTTTTTTAAAAAAAAATCAGGCTGAAGGCAACCAGAATTAATGTAACATTCTACAAGGCAACTAGAATTAATGATAAAAACAACATGACTTCACAATCTATAAAGTTTCATACTGGTACCTGCAAATTGTAATCTGCTCCCCTCTGTGATAGTGAATGTATCAATGTTTGGAGAATAGGGTCTTTGTAATTGTCTGCTGAAGTAGTCCTTGCCCTTTGTGTTACTGTGCATTTGGACTGTAAAATAACGGCAACCACCTGATGGAAGCCAAAGTAGATCTATTAAACATTTTGCCATTCATGTGCTTATTGACAAAAATGAAAGGCACAGCTCCTGAGGGGGTGGACTCATCCTCATCAAGATCTTAGCAGGTATGGGAGAGGAACAGGCATTAAGGGTATCAAAGAATAGGTAAATGTCATCCTTGCTTGAAAGCCAGTCGTATCCGACTCTAGGGTTCAGTGCTCATCTCTGTTTATAGCCAAAGAACGAGCATTGTCTGCATCTGCAGACATTTCTGTGGACATGTAGCAGGCATGCCTAGACACCGGAGTGCATGGAACGCTATTTACCTTCCCACCAAAGTAGTATGAAGGAAAATAGAAATCTAAGGGAGATACCTATTGCAGGCGCACCCCCCAATAAAGGACTCAGACACTGGTAAAAGTGGATAACGGCATTGGGCCACATTTATTGATTCATGCCCTAGTCCGAATTATAAATTTCTATTGGTATTCAACCAATTATAATTCTTAAGGCAAGCAGGCCGAAGTAACACTGGTAAGGTTCCACCCAAAATTGCCAATGGCAATTGGTTACAATGTATCCATTTGTATCAATTTGTTTGTTGACAACAAACAAATTGTTGACCGTAGTCAATAATCTAACTACTGACCCCACCCTCTGACGCGTATCCGTAAAATAACGGGGTGATGCCTGCTGCCCAGCTCGTGCCATCACCCCATTGCCTGGTTCATCGTTGACCGGACAATGTTAACCAACTTGTGCCTGTCTAGTGTTGTCCAGTCAATTGCGAACCTGCCGGATACCTGTGGGTCATAAATGTTTACCTTACCAGTGCTACCCGCCCATGTGACCAGAGTCAAGATCAGAGCCAGAAAACCCCTATGTCAAACCATAGCAACAGTGTGGGATGGGCAAAAAAGCCAGGACCCGAAAGCCAATTGTAGGTTCCAGCCAAAAATTCCCACCCGGCCCCGAAGCGACCAAAATATCACACTGTTAACTAGGGAGGGGGTGGAGGGGAAAAACTTCTCCTCTCCGTCGCTTCGCAAAATGGCAGCGCGGCTGCCTCGTGGCCACCCCTTTTAAAGGGTGCTGGCCACGCCCCCTAACTACCCGGATGTCCAAGTCCGGTGGGGGCCCCCCCCCGCAAAGAGCGCGGCGGCCATTTTGGCGCCGCACTTGCATTTGTCTACTTGCAATTTCTTGTTTTCGAACTGCTAGGTTGGCAGGAGCTGGGACAGAGAAGGGCACTCATTCCGTCGTGCAGTACTTGGGTATCGAACTGCTGAGAGTCACTGCAGTCCCTATCAAAGTAAACAACAACAGAGAGTAAATAACCCTATCAGAGAGTAAACAAAAGCAAAAATAAAAATGTTGTGGCACTTCAAAGACTAACTGCTGTATTTTAATGTTAGCTTTCGTGGATCAGGTCCACTTCATGAGACACGGGACTGGCATTAAGGGTGGATTCTCTCTCAATCAAAATAGGAGGTTTATAAATAACTAGCTTTTTTCCCCTGGCAAGCTGGGCAGGTTTGGGTTGTGCAGCCCAGCAGAGGTGTGTGTGTGTGTTTATACTCAACACAAATACACACACACACACACACACACACACACACACACACACACACACACACCACCACCACCACCACCAACAACAACCTCACACACAATACACACACACACAACCACACATTACACAACCACACACACACACACACACACACACACACACACACACACACACACACACACCACCACCACCACCACCAACAACAACAACAACAACCTCACACACAATACACAACCACACACACAATACACACAGATACACTGCACACACAACACAACCAAACACACAACACAATCACACACACACAATACGCAAACACACATGCCGTAGCTCCTTGGGGAGAGGAGGTGCTCCCCCTCCCCCCGAAGCTTTGGCGAAGACAACACACACACACACACACACACACACACACACACACACACACACACACACACACACACACACACACACACACACAGGGCTCTCCCTTCCTCCAAGCTTCGGCGAGGACACCATGAAGGGCATGCTAGGGAAAGGGTCAGGCAGGAAAAGGTAAGTGGGGTGGGATACAGGGACTGGGGGGGCAAGGGGGCAGGGCAGGTGGGCAGCGTGATTCCTGGGCCCATTCCAACCCCCCAGTCCCTCTCCCCATCCCACTTACCTTTTTCGGCTTTTGCCTTTCCCTGGTGCGGCCTTCTGAGCAGGGATGCTCAGTGGCCGCCCTCTCCCTGCTTTCTGGCCGAAGCTGTGCAGGGGAGGAGGGGCTCCTCTCCCCCCAAGCTACGACGAGGCCGGCGCTGGCCTCTGGGACTGCGGGGGGGGGGATTGTTTCTCCCCGCTAAGTCGCCGAAGCTGCGGGGGGTAGAGGATGGGCTCTTCTTCCCCCCAAGCTACGGAGAGGCTGGCACCAGTCTCCGGGGCTGCTGTGGGGAGATGATCACCAGTTTTATTTTTGATGCATGTGACGCCAGCTGCCCCGCCTCCTCCACGCTCGGCCATTCAGTTTGATTGGCTGAGGGGTGGTGTGGCACGGAGGACACTGGAAACTGTAGTTTTTTTCTTTTGTGTCTAGTTTATGGGGTGGTTGCCCCACTCTCAGCAACCGGACCCTTGCGGTGAGCCTCACAGGATGGTACGGTAAGTGCGGCAGCTCTGTTCAGGTTGGTTGGGCGGTGTTTTGGCCGCTTTTGCCAGACATGCATCAACCTAGTCCCTCCTTATAGGTAAAGAAGTAACAGTAACCATAACAGTAACCTCACTTACTACTCCAGGGTAGCCTTCTTACCCCTCCTCAGCTGTATGATTCTAGTATGGCAGCTATTTCAAAACCCCTCCATTTTCTTGTCTTCTTATTTTTCCTCAGGATTCTCCAGAACATTCTCCATCAATCATTCACTCTTAACCAATCGCAGTCTATTATGCACATTACTCTTCTCAACATTCTGTTTCTATACACAGCTGGTAATCTTGCCTGTCTTTGCCTTCACTTTTACCAAGGCTACTTTGCCATCCAATCCCCCCAAGGAGCAGACAGGTGGCCATCTGTTGGTGAAAACTGGGGCCACTTTATTTAAACATAACATATCTATACCTATAAAAAGACCCCTTAACCGTTGGGTTCATTCAAAGGCTCCCGCACCAGGCCCAACCATCCCCGAACTAGCCCTCTGCACTCACCGTAACCCCTACCTTCCCAACGCTGTGGGGTTTTGGTGGTCGCCAGTGGGGCAGCCGCCCCACGAACGCGACCAAAAAAAAGAACTATGATTCCCAGAGTCCTCTGCACTGTGCAACCCCTCAGCCAATCAGGTTGAGGGATGCGAGTGCAGAGGAGGCCGGGAACGCACATGCTGACTTAAAAAAAATGCCGGGAGCCGGAGGGAAAGACTTTGAAAGACCCAGCCAGAGCCAGGAAAAGGTAAGTGCAGTCGGTGGGTGTTAGGGGGTGGGTGGGTGAGGCACGGCCCCAGTAATAACGCCCCCCCCAGCCCCCCTTCCTAACTCCCACTGACCGCACTTACCTTTTGCCGGCTCTGGCTGGATCTCTCAAACTCTTTCCCTCTCGGCCTTCTGCATAAGAGGAAGCACCGGCCTTTCCTTCTGTCCCTGTGGGCAATGTGGCCTCGACACCCACATGGACAAAGGAGAGGCCGGAGCACCTCCTGGCTTACCGGAGAGAAGGACTCGCTTCTCTCTGGGTTGGCTGGGTGGGCGTGGCCTGGGGAAGGAAGGAACACGTGGCTCCATGGCATGCAGTTTCAAAAGCTGCAGTCGTCGCTGCCCCGCGCAAGTCCCTTTCCTGCCCCAGAATTGGCCACGGGGAAGGAAAGAACACCTGGCTCCATGGCGTGCAGTTTCAAAAGCTGCAGCCACCCCTGCCCCACATGAGTCCCTTTCCCATCCTGGCATTGGCCATGGGGAAGGAAGGAACAACTGACTCCATGGCGTGCAGTTTCAAAAGCTGTATCCGCTGCCGCCCCGCACGAATCCCTTCTCTGGCCTGGCCTCGGCCTTGGGGAAGGAAGGAACACCTGGGTTCTGCAGCTTCACCCTGACCCATCGACGCCGCTTAGAATGTTGAGCTGGGCTCCGTCGTGGACATCGGGCCTTGTGATGGCGCTGTGCCATGGTTTTGTTAAGCTTTGTTAGGGTCATTGAGCCTTGGGGTCTGACCCCCTGGATTTATTTGTTATCTAGTAACTTTGTATTAACTGTGTTTTTGATTTTTGATTTTTGGATCTTTGTATATTTTGTATCTCGGTATTGTTATTGAGTAACTGTTTTCTTTATTGTATTTACTGTACTGCATTTTGATATATTGTATTTTGTATGCTTTTTTTCTATGTTGTAATTGCCGCTTTTGGTCACCCATTGGGTCAAGGAAAGCAGGATATAAATATAAATAAAATAAAAAATAAATCACTCTACCGCCCGCATTGCAGTTTACATAAGTACCTCAGTCTCCCCTTGTAAGTATGGAGAGGGTAAAAAACATCACCACACAGGCCAGTTAGTGATGATGAAAAAAAATCCCTCTTAGCCCTGAAGTGACCATCAATAGATCATACTTGGGTAAAAAGGGAGTGAGAGAGGGGCTTTTTGAACAGGCTGTGAAAGAGAGAGAGGGTGAGGCGGGGACAAGCCACACTTTTATAGAGAACTTGGCTCCTCCCCATGACATCTGTGGCCTCTGGGATGGTCACCCACTTTGGGTGGATGGGCAGCAAAATGTGTGCCCATTTTATGTCATGTGCCATAGACATTCTATCCATTCTTATCCAACCCTCTGTACATGCTCTTATTCAGCCCTCTATTCTAAATACATTCATTCCTTAAGGTGTTCAAAATAAATATATATATATATAAATTTTACTTTGAATTCCACCATTCTGTCTAGTATGAAGTTTTTGATGGTAGCAAAATAACATCACAGGTATGACTGCATGGAGCCAAATCCAATGCCATAAATATCAATAGAACTTTTAAAAGCTATGATAAGTCCCATTCATTACAGGGAGCCTGTTTTACTTAGGACTTGCTTTGATTGTGCTTTATTTGTTTACAGAGCATGATTATTGCTGAATACCACTGGCTAAAATACCATTGAGCTTTTACACCAACATGGTACAATTGGTGTACTGCATTAGCAAATTGCCACAATGAAACTAATTGTGTGACACTAGGGCAGGGATTTTCAACCTGTGGCCCAATGGCGCCATTTTATGTGTCCCCCCCACTTCCATCACACCAGGAAGTGCCATGTGGTGGAGGAAGGGCAAAATGGTCATCTGCCCTCTGAATCAGTCTGAGGGAGCGTGACCTGGCCCCCGTCTTAAAAAGGTTGAGAACTCCTGCACCAGGGGATGTGAGTAACAGGACTTTGGCCAGTGACTTTGGGAGGCTAACAGGTATAAAACCATAACATTAAACACATTCATGTACAAACACACAGAGAGTCATATATAGTGGTGGGATTCAGCAGGTTCACACCAGTTCACTAGAAATGGTAGCACACATTCTGGCTGGGCCCGCCCATCCAAATTTTAAAATAAAGTAGTCCTAATTCGGCTACAACACAGGGCTTTCCCCCTGGCCACGCCCACCATACCACACCCACAGAGTAGGTAGTAAAATTTTTGAATCCCATCACTGGTCATATGACCACAGGTCATATGACATATTAAATGCAAAACATTAGACTGTGAGATTTATATAGATAAAAATGATAAGCCATCTCATAATGTGCAAAAATGTGCAATGACTTTGGAAGGGGGCTATATACTTGTTAAATTGTGAAGTGATCACAACAAAGTCACCAGATGAACCTCTCTGAGTTGGGAATTGAACAATCAGTTGTGAGTATTTGCACTGAGAATATTATCCTCCTTGCAGATACCTATTGCACACTCCTTCTGTGCTGTGAACCCACCCACCCTGGCTTCTAATCTGAGTGAAGTATGGGCATGAAACTGCTTGAGAGAAGGGAAAGGGAAGCTGTTTTTCTGAGGGCCATGTAGGAGTTTACTGTAAGGGAAACTACTTTATAAAGCAACCTATCACAGAAGAAGTCTGTGAACCTGACCCAGCAACCTGATGCCACATCTTTATAATTTTACCCCTAATCATGTTACTAATTACTGCTATCCTGTCTTGGCATGTTACATAAACATCTGCCAAACTCTTCCTGGGCAGGCAGGTCAAGGGGCCATTAGAGCACCACAGACTTTTCCCTTCACAGAGATTATCTGATGTAGGAAAATTGCAATGTGTAAAGCAGCCTTTGGAAAGACTTGCATTATTCATCACCTCTTTCGCCTTGCTTTCAGCAGCAAATCTGCTTAAATCAGGATCCAATGTGTTGTGGCTTTTATTAGTATTTTGAGAGGAGGTGGGGTGGAAACAGAATGGTTATAAGTGCTCCAGCACTTTGTCTTCCTGCAATGACTTGTGATTTATTATTCACAACAAGCCATTCTTTTCAAGGGACAGAAACCATCAATACCCATTAAAAATGGTGAGGCACTGCTGCATTTGGAGTGAGGCTAAGAATTGGCTTGCAACAGAGGGCAATAGGGAGTGGGAGCTGGAAAGGAAAATAATACAAAAAGGAAGGAAGAAGTAACCTTCCCCACACAAAGAAGAAGCCACAAATGTTCCTGGATATTATGCTGGTTAAATTCCGAATCTTTCTTACCCAGCTCTACAATTCATCTGCAGGGTATGAAATACATTATAGACCATTATCTTATAATAATTATTCTTGGCAAGAAAATGGTTCACTGCCACTTGTTAGCTTTCGGTAATGTCCTAAGGAAGGCAGATGTCAGCAGAATAGTTATTGTATGGATAAAGAGAGTTGTCCATTCTTTAGAAGGCAAATATTGTTGTTGCTCAGTTGCATAGTCAAGTCCAACCCTTAGCAACCCCATGGACCACTGCGTGCCAGGCACCCCTATCCTCTGCAGGTGAAGTCTGTCACTGCTTCCATTTCTTCCCCTTTTATTTGCCAGGGAGTGATAGGACCAGTTGCCATCATCTTGATTTTTTTTTGATGTTGAATTTCAGGCCAGCTGAAATTAGGAATAGCTTGAATGGTGGTGCAAAAGTGTAACACAATACCTATCGCAGCCCCTTCAAGCCCTTTTAATTTAAATCATGTGAAAAATGAAAGGATGACGATTAAACACTCCTATGCAGGCAAATTTTACACCTGTAAAAAAGAAAATCCTCATTCTGAAAAAAGTGTATATTTTAGTTATAGAGTGCAGAGACAAAATAACAACAGTTGTCTTAGCACAAGAGAAGCCGCGTGTGAAGTATTAGCAAGGTGGTTAGAAAAAAGTGCCATACTCTTCTCTCTGCCCAACCAGTACCATTGTTCTACCACAAGATGTCACTCAAGAATCCATTTTGATCTTTTCCTCATTGTTAAAGAGCACATTGATGATGTTGGCCATATACAATTAGAAGTTACTCCAGTACTATCAGTATTACAAAAAAGTGTGACTTTTCATAATAACTTAAAAAACAGAGAAGAAACCATTTCAGGTTCAAAGCATAGCATCAAATGTCAAAGAAATGATACAAACTGTTTTTCTCCCTACACTAAAAGATGCTCCAAATTTAGATTCATGTTTTTAACAAACTGCAAGATCCTTTCAAGCAAGGGACACCTTTACCTTTACTAAGATCCCTCCTACATGTCTCTTTCCTTGCTCAAAAAGTAATTAAGCATTGTTATTAAAATATTATTTTTAGTGTAACAATATTTTGGTCCAGTAGTAATAGTATGTCAGTTCCCAAGTAATTATTTTGGAATAAAAACTTCGCTGGGCTAAATACAGTTGATCCCAGGTGGAATAGATCCATTGAATCCTTAGGACTATAGGAAGTTAATATTTTACAGCGCCTATTGATACAACAGGTCTACTCTAGTTGAGATTAACAATCATATTAGCCTACTGACAGGAAAATTTGATTCCTTGTATTACTGTTTTAGTGTGCAAATATAGATTTATTTTTTCAGCCTTTGATCCTTTCCAGGAAATGCTGTGATCTCTCACCCATTTGTCATATGTGCGCTAGATATGGACAGTTTAGCTTTCTTCCATCCTCTTTCATTTTTGAAGATAAGGACCTGCAGTCACCACACATTGGCTCCTACTGTGGTCGCTGCCTCAGTAACTACTGTGCCTACAAGATAAGGCTGGCAATACAGCTAGAAAATGCAGCTGACTAAGACCTAGCGCTGATGAATACTTCATCTCTGTTCCAGAAGGAGACAGCCTGATAAAATATACTAGAGGCCTAAACTATGTAGGCAAAATATTTCCCTCCAACATGATGACCATCCAAAATGTATTCAATGACCAAGATGAGGAATAACATTTTATTTTATCCATCAGATCTTAATCCTACTATTCCACTACAATAAGATCTTGGGGACATAAAAAGAGCCTCATTTAGGCATCCCCTGAGTGGAGTTTCTCCAGCACAAATCCTTTCAACCCAGAATAATTTCTGACACAAAATTATTATTATTATTACCACAATAAAAAGACACCCAGGATAACTAGGAACTGTTACCAAAAATAAATAAATTAGAGAAGAACATCATTGGCATCATCATGATAATCTAAATGGGGTTAAAAGACTAGTTGGAAGAAATGTTCCTTTGAACATTTACTGAAAGCAACAAGGATGGAAACTATAATAGTTTTAGCTCTAGGGAGAAGTGAATTCAACAGTGCAAGAAGAGCAGAGGAGAAAGTTGACACTGGAGTTCCTGTTAAGTTGCTTCTGAGTGTTTTAATATTTGCAAGTTTATATTGAGATTCTTGGATTTCTCCAAACTTGTTGTCTGTTATTGCCCTGGCCAACTCAACCTGCAAAAAACCTTGTGCTTGATATGGGAGTTGATGCATCTGTCAGTCTTGTTTTCTATCTAATAATAATAATAATAATAATAATAATAATAATAATAATAATAATAATAATAATAATAATAATAATAATAATAATAATAATAATAATAATAATAATAATAATAATAAACTACATACCATTATGTCAGTTCTGACTTATGGTGACATTTCCCAGGTTTTCTAAGTAGAAAATACTCAGAAGTGGTTTGCCATTCCCTTCTTCTTTGGGCATTCTAGCACTGCAGCTTGCTAAGGCAACATAGACTAGTTCTTCTCCCAGGAGGAAGAGTGGGGAATTGAACTCACAAGCAACTCATTGAGCTATCCTACCAGCTCTTTTTAATGCATTTTATTTCATCTTTTGTTCTTTCTATAGAATTTATGGGGAGGTACAGTTATTCTGAGTGTGGGGATAAACAGACTATACATGTTTAGCATAGAGTTACTAAAAATGTGGAGCCTGCCAGGGGGGGGGGGGACTCACCAAAGGTGGCAACCAAAATTCAGCATTAGGGATGAAGCTGAACCATGCCGGCAGCACCGGCAGGTGGATCTGCGTGCTTTCCCACTCTCCTCTCAAACAAAGCTGTGGTCCGAGCGCCTCCCGCAACCCCCTTCGCCACCCTCGGCTTACTCCATCCCGCTCACAGGAAGCCCGATACTCCATTTCCTTTGGCACCAGCACTCATTCCTGCCTCTTCTGGAAGGCCCGGGGGAAGGACGCTCTACCCTCTCACTCTCCCTGGGCGTATGTGCCAAGCGTGCCTTCTTCACCTTGCCTTCTCCGGAACACTGGTGCCAAAGGAAGTGAAGCATTGGGCTTCCTATGAGCGGGACGAAGAAAAGACTTGACGGAGGTCGGTGAGCTGAGTGTGGCAAAGGGGGTTGTGGGAGGCTTCACTTGGGATGCTTGGACCATGGCTTTGTTAGGGGAGAGCACACGCTTGTCCACTCTCCCCCAAACAAAGGTGCAGTCCAAGTTTGTTTGGGGAGAGCACACGCTTGTCTGCTCTCTCCGTAAACAAAGCCACGGTCCGAGCCGCTGCTGCTGATCTGTGCTCACCCGTCGCTTCTGCCAGCAGGGAGCTGGTCGGGTGCTTGACCGGCTCCCTGCCCGCAGAAAAACAATGCATCAGGTAACACCAAAATAGTGTTATCTGGTGCAATTCCCCCGCAAAATTACATGTTGTTATCCAATTTTGGCGTTATCCGATGCTGTTGTTATCCGGAGTATTACTGTATTTGAATAATTCCTGAATAATTCTCTCTCTTGTTCTGTGGGAATATAACAGGAATTATCTGCTAGTTGTTGGAATGGAGAAAGTATTCTTCAGAACATATTATGAAAAGAATAAGGAATGATCAGGAGGATAAAAAAAGCACTAACATACACTCTTCTGTACTGAAAAGGGTAAGATCTATTAGCTATTTAAAGAGAATAATTATTCTTTGTTTGCCTTTTTCTTTCCACAGCATTGCTTTGCTAGTCCTTAACTGACAAGGTTGGCTTTTGGCTTCAGATACAGCCTTTATCACAGAGAACTACAGATTATTGCCTGCATTTCTGTTTCCTAACATTGCGACCTAAATGGCTTTTTATGCTACCAAAAAGAGAGAAGAACAGGGGAGGGGAGAAAGGAAGTGGAAGACAGTTTTGAAGAAGATGAAATAATTTTTCAATAACACCCATTAACTACAGGGGTCATTGTGGCAAAAAGAACAGGCTAAGAATTCCACTAAAAGCTCTGGTCTATTGGATGTTGTGACTGACAGCCCTTTCACCGAGCAGTTACAAATGGGACTAATGGTTTAAACTTGTTAGCTATTGTCAGAGGCTCTGATTCTCAAGTCAGCTATGGATGCTATGGCAGAAATCGATAACACATCACTTACATGGTGAACTGCCAGACCATACAGCTCGCCTGAAGGGAAATGCTGCTCTCTTCCTCCTGTCCTGCATGATGGAAACAGGCAGTTGACTCTAGGAAAACTGT
This sequence comes from Bradypodion ventrale, assembly GCA_035047345.1. Lineage (NCBI taxonomy): Eukaryota > Metazoa > Chordata > Lepidosauria > Squamata > Chamaeleonidae > Bradypodion > Bradypodion ventrale. The sequence continues at coordinate 102,818,720 of JAWDJE010000002.1, read as the reverse complement.
CCTCACACTACTGCTTAGGACAATTATATATTTTGTACCTTCTGGAAATGATAGATCTGCTCTCTCTCAGTCTCTACATGCATGAGGGCAGAAGAGAGAACCATACCTGTCAAGTTGTCTCTATAGAAATCCGGGAACTTCTCCGGGTGCGGCGTGCATGTACAGAAACCCCTTTGTGCATGCACAGAAGCCCCTTCGCACATGCACAATGCTGCCTCTTGGGGGCACATGCATGAAGGGGTTTCTGTACATGTGCAAAGGGGTTTTTGTGCATGTGCACCGCTGCCTCTGGAGGCGCGCATGCACAGATACCCCTTTCCCTGGCTGCCCCAATATGGGATGATGGTGGGAAAGAGGGGAAAAGAGGGCCAAAATACAGGATTTCCCAGCCAATCCGGGATACTTGACAGGTATGGAGAGAACGGAGAGTCCTATAAGAAATGGAGTTCAGTCTATGGAATTCTATCACTATGTTCTCCTCACACTGCTGTACAGTACCAAAGCCATTGTTAAAGGTTTTTTTTAAAAAGAAAAGAACAACTCCCAGAATGCCCAGCCTGGAAAAAAATCATCTCCAAGCTTTGGTCATAGTAAAATAGGGATGCTGTCAGTGTGCGTAAACTATCTGGATAGCTTAGTAAATTAACTGGTCGGTAGTTGGATTCCCCAATGTGTCTCCCATGAAGAGAGCCAGGCTATGTAGTCAAGGGCAAACTACACAGCCCCAGAATGGCCAGTATAAGAAGAGAATGCTGAGTTGATGGTACTTAATAATATCATTATCATTAATATAGCTATATGTGACTGCTGTATCTATAAATCTTGATTATTGATATGCCACTCCTGTTGTGTAAGTCTACAAGAACCTAAAGATTTTGTATTCTATAGGAATCAGCAATCATAATTCAAAATCATAATGTCTATCAATGATACCCATTTACCTAGATGCTTAAATCTATGTACATCATTATGACTTATCCCTAGGTAGACAGGATAGCACTGTCAAATTCAATTTCAGCTTTTAAGAATGAAAACTTTTTGTTTTCACATTGTCTTATATCACTTATGAGGAAGATGCTAAATGACTGGCAATTCATAGAGATATAGAAAGACAACAAAATCTACATCCCCTGAGGTAAAACCTGATGTCTCAGGTGATTCTCCTACCAGGTTTCAGGCTCCATTTTGGAAATACTCATTTAGTTACAAGGGTCTAGCTTTGGCCTCTGATCAAGATGAGCTCAGACTCTTCCCATGCCCCTTCCTGCAATACCTAACCTGTGATGAAAAGTTCTATTTTCAAAATATTAGTGGTCTATTGAAGTATTAGTAGACACTGGCCATTATATTTGCATTTCATATCCTTCATGTATCTTCTGTAACCTCTTAGACAGGAAACCCAAGCCTGATAGTATCATTTTCCTTTGCTCCTCTTAGACCTTTTATGAACAAACTGGGTTTTGACTCAGTGCAGGTCAGTGAACCGGCAGTCATGAACATGGCAATCAGGAATATGCAGTGGCCATGTAGGTTCTGCCAGTGATTTGAGATAAATGTAAGATAAAAGAATAGTGCCTATGGACAGTGAGAAACACAAAGATTCACCTTTTAGCTGTGAGACAGGGGTCAGATATTTTTTTAAAAGATAAGCATCAAGGAGTGCTAGTTGAAGAAAACAACCGGGTATCAAGCTTGAGACAGACTCTTAAAAGAGAAAGGCCCTCAGGCAATCAGCCAGTGCCTAGGGCTAGGCCAAGACACTTTCCTAAATATCAAAATCACTTTAAGCCTCCAAGGATGAAATCAACCAAAGAGAAAAAACTTTTTCTTGTTCTTATTCTACCTTGAATGCTCAGGGAGGGGGAGATAAATCAGTGAAATGAATGCTCATGGCAGAAAGAAGCATTAGTATGCCAAGGAAGCTGCTAAACTAGGGAAGTATTTTCTTTGATTAGGAATATAAATTGAATGCCGACCCATGATATTTTGCAGTCTGAAAGAGTCCAGGATTAATACCAACAATATTGATATGGAAAATAATCCAACAGGCATGTTTTCAGAGGGACAAGTATGCATCTTGGCTCAGAACAGTTATGATGGGCTAATAATGATGTCTTGGAAACACCTTCCTGCCATCCCCAATTTTAGTGGTTTAGGTATCTGGCTGTGGAGCCAGAGGATGGGAGTTTGATTCCCCACTGTTCCTCCCAGGAGAAGAGCCAGCCTGTGCAGTTACGGGCAAGCTGTAAAGTTCCAGGGAACCCCCAGAAAGAAGGGAATGGTAAGCCAATTCTGTGTATTCTCTACCTAGAAAATTCTGGAAAGAATTGCCATAAGTCAGAACTGATTAGATGCAAGGCAATAATTATTTTATGCAGGGATGTATGTTGGAGCAATCCTAATTATAGGTAAAAAGAAGAGTGAATCTGATATTGATTGCTTTTGGTGGATGCATATGATTTGCATTTTACCACAAAGCTTCACTATGACAGCCAGATTTCCTCCTTATTTAATTAATTCGATGCAGTTTGAAATATAGAGGGCAGCTCCCAGATGATGAAGGGAAGTTGCAATTACATTTAATTACTTTCTCTGGAGGCTTATAGGGTAATGTTAGAACTACAAAATGAAGGAAGCTGTAAGTCAAGAGTAGCCCTTAATATTGGTGATTCCATGCAGTTTATGGGCTGGAAGGGGTCTCTACAGAATTCTCTCAAGATGTGGGAGATACGTGTCTGCAAGATGACATGATCACAGCTGATATATCTTGATTCACCAAATCTAGAGAACTTTCTGATTCTGATTGAAGAAAGGAGAATTTTCCTTCCTAAATAAATGCAAAAATAACAAATGATTGTTTGTTGCTGTTATGTGTCATCACATTAGAACTGACATATGGTGACCCTCATAGGATTTTCAGGGTAAGTGAAGTACAGTAAAAACCCAACTTACATATGTCCTGAGTTACATAAAATTCGGCATACATACTGATTTTGTGCTAAAACCATGTCCCGATTTACATGATTTTCTATGCGTTTGCTTCGAGTTACATAAAGATTATTTTTCCTATGGGTTTGCTTTGAGTTACATAAAAATTCATTTCCCTATGGGTTTGCTTCAATTTACATAAAAATTTCATTTTTCCTATGCGTTTGCTTCAAGTTACGTAAAATGATAATTTTTCCTATGGGTTTGCTTTGAGTTACATAAAAACACTATGGAATTGACTTTTTTCTAAGTAGGGGAGAGAGAGAGAGAGAGAGAGAGAGAGGGAAGAAAAAGAAAAGCATTTAGGTTTTTAGGTTTTTAAGATAGCTAATACAGTAATACCTCATACAAAGTCCGCTTCGTACAACATTGAATTCATACATCACCTAATTCCTTGAAAAAAGTTGCCTCATACAAAGTTGCTGCAACTTTGTATGAGGCATTGGGGTTTTTCCCAGGTTGCATTGTGCCTGGGCATTGCTCTTGTGGGTTTTGCATGAGGCAAAGAGTGTTTAGGAGTGGTTTTGAGCGCGGTTTTGGATTTTTTGAATTTTTTCGTCAGAATTTTTGGAAGCATTCCTGGGATTTTTGCAGCATTCTTTAGATTCTTGGACCATTCTTTGGCACAGTGGAAAGGTAGGTAAATGAGGTTTTCTGTTTCCTATTGGCTTGGGGTGGGGAGGTGGATGGGGGAAGGCAATTTTTTGGTGGGGTGGGCAATTTTTTGGTGTTTGCTGCTGTGGTTTTTAAAAACAGATTGCATGTTCCATAATTTTTCCTGTGTTGGTCTTTTTTTTGGGGGGGGACTGTTTGGCAGGGTGGGCAATTGTTTGGTGTTTGCTGCTGTTTGGATGATTAACACTGTGCTGCATGATGCGACATGTTGGCATCCATTTTGTCCTTGCTTCCATCCAGTAATTGTTTACAGTAGTTTGTACAAGATGAATGATCGGCTGCATGGCTGCAGATTAACACTGTGTTGCATGATGGGACATGTTAACTTTTAAACCTGCACTTCATAAAGTTTTCAAAAGTTAAAAACTTGTTGTATGGTTTGTCCCCTAAAATCAGGGTAGTTTGACATGTTTTTGTAATGTATTTAGCCTTTAGACAATGATTTCTTAAAGTTTTGTCAGTTTCCTGTCTGTTTCCTTGACTTTGCCCTGAAGTCTGTGCTGTTACAATACAATGTATCTCTATGGAAGCAACATTGTATGAGGCATTGCGGCAAGGATTTGGACGATGTATGAGGCATCTCGGCTAGGATTTTGCATGCCTCATACAAAGTCCAAATCCGTATAAAGTCCAAACTTGTGGAACCAAGTTTGGACGTTGTATGAGGTATCACTGTACTACGTTTTAGGTAAAGGTCAAGTTCTCCCTTGTTTGAAAGACAGTTGTGTCTGACTCAAGGGGACGGTGCTCATTCATGGGCAATGCTCCATTTCTGTGGTCATGTGGCAGGCATGACTAGGCACTAGAGAGCATGGAATGCTGTCACTTTTCCTACCAAAGTGGTATCTATTTATGTATTTGTAATTTCTTGCTTTCTAACTACTAGGTTGGCAGGAGCTGGGACACATGATGGGAACTCACTCTGTAGCACAGCATTCGGGTCTCGAACTGCTGACCTTCTGGTTGTCAAGCTCAGCATCTTAACCACTAAGCCACTGTGGCTCTTGAAACCCATTAGGAGCATGTCAATCAGTTGTAGCTTGATGGCACATAACATAACATCAGGTTCACTAAGAAAAATAATTTTTCATCTGTAGCCTCAGAAAATGTTGTGTCTAAATGTTATCTATGTAATTTACTTAAGTTTACGTTCACCCTTAAGTCTTTGCAATACTCACGCTCTTTTTGCAAGGCACCTGATTCATATGTTTGCAATGATTGGTTTGCACAGGTTTCCTGCATTAAGTCCAGACAAATATATCACTATAACTGCCGCATGTCTGTGTATATATGTAGCTACCTCATCCTGTTTTCATCCAGTTCTGTATTGGGTTCGCACTAGTACGATGTAGTTATGTTACGTTATGTTAACATTCCGAACTGAGCTTCAGTAAAGAATCCTGTTGGTTAACCCTCGATCTGCTGTGGCTTGCATCTATAGCACGGACTCAACAGAAACCCTTTCTATACTTTCTCCTCAAACTTTCTGTCTTCTGGAACATTGATCTCAACTGCTGGCTAGTCCATGGAGATGGAGGGAATGTTAAGATTTCAGGGTAAGCATCTGTAGTTAAATACATAATTCATAAGGTAACATTATCTGAAATCATATTATTATTTAATTTTCAAAATGGAACCCTTACAGTCAGTGATATAAAAAGAAGTGGGTGTTCATCTATTTTTGAGGTGTTGGCCATATAAAAGTGAAACTGGAATTCTGTCAAGAAGTGGGACTTTGAGAAATCAAAGGAGTTGCTGCTTTGAAATTAATATTTGACACCACATTGGAAAAAATTGGAAAAGCGAACCAGCATCATTGGACCAAACACAAATTCTGGTCGAATTGGGTAAATTGTTTACAAAATTTGAAAGGATGGAAGAGGCATCCTATAAAGGGGAAAACAGGATAAATTGGCAACAATGGTTATGGATTTTTCTAAAAAGGTTGATTATAATTTCAAAAGGATGCATGCAAGTGTCAAGTTGGTGCAAGATGATATGAAATTGATGCAAAAAGATGTTAAAGGATTGCAAGAGGAAGAGAAGGAAACCAAGTTGAAAGTGGATGTGCAGGAAAAAAGGGTAGATGCTGTGGAAGAAATGATGAGAAAACAACATAGTAATTCGCCATTTGGTTGAGAAAATGCCAGACCGCTTAAAGGATAGAATTATTGATTGGCTGAATAGTATGAAAATGGGGCATGATTTTGTTAATGAAGACATTGCAAATGCATATAGGGTGGGAGCGAGAAGAGGGAAAAGTGTGCAGAGGAATGTTTTGGTTAAGTTTGCTAATTGGGGTGACAAGTTAAAGGTGATGGCTTTTATAAAACAAGCTGGGTCTGGCGTTTTAAAAATTGATGGTAATGATGTGGAAGTGTACAATAATATTTCAATTAAAGAGAGGGTTTGGAGATACAAGATGAAACCAGTAACAAAATTTTTGATGGAACGTGGAATTAAATATAATTGGAGATTTCCACAACAACTGAGATTTTTTCATGACAAGAAAATGCACATGATTGAGGAAGGCACTGATGCTTTGGAATATTTGTGTTTGAATGATCTGGTTAAGGCGGCTTCAAGAGAATGGTTGACATTAAGAAAAGCTTTACTTGTGTCTGGTGCTATAAGAAGGAATTATGGAGGTGCAGATGAGGGTGGTGCTGCAGGAGGGATTGATCTGGAGGTGAAGGAGATGAAAGAGGGATCCAGTAGTGGCTAAAGAGACGGAGACAAGGGTGAGAAATGTTATTATGCAATGTCTTGGGAAAAAGATTTAAAAGAATAGGTTGTTTTGTAAAAAAGAAAGATGCGCTAGAGAGTTGGATGGTAGATATATATTCCATGTTCCCCCCCTCCCCTCTTTGGATAATGAAGGCGGCTTTTTTGAAGAAGAGAGTGGGGAGGGTAGAATTGTGTGTTTTATGTATTTTTTGTAAGTGTAGGGTAGAAGGAATCATGCCCAATGGAGAAAACGGAGAATATAAAAGACAGGGTTTGAATAAATTATGAGGCATATAAAGGTGTTAACATGGAATGTGAAAGGTACAGGGTCGCAAATTAAGAGGAGAAGGATTCAAACAGCTTTGAGGAAAAATAGGCCGGATGTAGTCTTTCTTCAGGAAACTCATCAAAAATCTCAACATGCAAACAAGTTTTTTTTAGGATGGATGCAGTTTTATGAAAAGTCATATGGTACTTCAGAAACAAGAGGGGTGGCGATCCTGATTTCGACTAGACTGGGTTTTGAAAAGATAAGTAGTATATCTGATCCAGAAGGTAGATATTTAATAGTAAAAGGGAAAATTGATGATGAGGAAATAACTTTAGTGAACTTATATGCTCCAAATGAGCATCAAGGGGAGTTTTTGAACAAAATATATGATATATTGGTAAAGGAAAAAAAACGACAAAAATGATAGTGGCTGGAGATTTCAATTTAATAAGGTCAAATTTAGATTGCACAAATATAATAAGAAGTGGAAAAGATGTTAAAAAACAAATTTTGGACAAATGGTTGACATCTCTAGGTCTGAAAGATATATGGAGGGAACTAAAAGAGTCAGAAAGAGCATATACATTTTATTCACAGGTGCACAATTCATATTCCAGAATAGATTACATTTTTGTAACAGAGACAATGGTTCGAAACATAGATGAGGTAGAAGTGGGAATTTTCAAAGAGTCTGATCATGCGAAATTAGTGGCAGAGTTGAAGATAGGTGATGTGAGGAGAATGACAAGGAATTGGAGATATGATGCTAAAGTTTTTAAAGATCAAAAAGTCAAAGAAAAAATAATGGAAAAATGGGAAGAAAGTTGGCAATGGAATGACAATGGCGAGGTAAATTACAATATGGTATGGGATGCCATGAAGTCGGTTTTTAGAGGGGAGAGTATAAAAATGGCCAGCATTAGAAACAAACAATCTAAGGAGGTACAAGACAAAATTGGAAAAGAGATAAAGCAATGACAAGAGGAGCATATGAAGACAAAGGATAAGAAGGTCTGTGAAAAATTGCAAGGATTAAAAGCAGAATTGGTAGGCAAGGATATAGAAAAAGTAAAAAGAGATTTGACATATTTAAAAAGAGAGTATTTTGAGTTTAGTAATAAAAATTCAAAATTTTTAGCCAAAGCTGCAAAAGAAAAGAGAGAAAGGAGAGAAATCGGAACTTTGATTAATAAAGATGGAGTAAGATGTAATAAGATTGGGGCCAAATGTAAAATTGTTAAGGACTTTTACCAGGCTCTAAGGTGGTGACAGGAGGCTGGGTCGGGGCTATAATCAATGCATCGCTATGGGAGGGGGTGTTTCCTGCACCTTTAAAACATGCTTTGGTGCGCCCCCTTCTGAAGAAACAATCCCTCGACCCAGCAGTTCCAGCTAACTATAGACCGGTCTCCAACCTCCCCTTTTTGGGGAAAGTACTGGAGAAGGTGGTGGCGCGACAGCTGCAGGGGGTCCTGGATGAAGCGGATTATCTGGATCCCTTTCAATCAGGTTTCAGGCCTGGATATGGTACAGAGACGGCATTGGTCACAGCTGTACATCTCAGCCCGTGGGGACCCCAGTGATGCGGTCAATGTCCTATCCAGATGTCTGGAAGCTGTCGAGGTCTGGATGGGGGACAACGGGCTACAATTGAATCCCTCCAAGACTGAGTGGCTATGGATGGGGGCCCCCACGTTATCCAGGGAGCTGCCAACTTTGGTCTTGAATGGGGCTGCTTTGCCCCAGACAGACAAACTTAGGGGTCCTCCTGGATTCAGGACTGCTACTTGTAGATCAGGTGGCAGCCGTGGCCAGGAGGGCTTTCGCACAGCTTCGCGTCATCCGACAGTTGTGTTTGCTCCTGGACCGGGACTCCCTGCTCATGGTCACACATGCTCTGGTGACCTCCAGCTAGTTTATTGCAATGCGCTCTACATGGGGCTGCCCTTGACGACCATTCGGAGGCTGCAGCTGGTGCAGAATGCAGCAGCCCGTGTAGTGATGGGGTTCGGGCATTATACTCGCGCCTCACCATTGCTTCGGGAGCTGCACTGGTTACCAGTTTGTCTCCGGGTGCAATTCAAGGTGCTGGTTTTGACCTTTAAAGCCCTACATGGTAGTGGGCCAGGTTACCTAAGAGACCGCATCATCCCAAGAGTGTCTGTCCGTCCAACCAGAGCAGACCGGAGGGGCTCTCTAATTGTTCCATCTGCCAGAGGGGCTCGCCTCTCTGGTACACGAAGGAGGGCCTTTTCTGTGTCTGCACCAGTCTTGTGAACCTCCTGCCAGTAGAGTTGCGGGAGCAGATGGAGCTGCTGCCTTTCAGAAGAGAATTAAAAACCTGGTTGGCGGGGCAGGTGTGGGCTCAGATGGAAGAGTGGCCCCCGCCTGCTGGCTTATAAAATGAAGCCCCCCATCTTTTTAATGCAGGCAGTTTTAATGTGGTTAGTTTTAATAGGTGGGTGGGTATTTTGGGGTTTCAATTGTTTTTAATATGCATATTTTAAATTTTGTTGTGAGCCACCCTGAGTCGGGTTTGCCTGATTGGGCAGCATAGAAATTTGAACCATAAATAAATATAAAATAATGAACAATTATATCAGCATGGATCTGCCATTGTCAGGGTAAACGATGAGGTAACAGAAGAAATGATATTAGAAGCAGGAACAAGACAGGGATGCCCATTATCACCAATATTGTTCATTATGGCTATGGAGATGTTGGCAAAGGCTATAAGGGATGATAAAGAAATTGAGGGGATATTAGGAAATAAGATAAGTTTATATGCTGATGATACATTGATAATTACAAAACAACCTGGGAAAACTTTAGTTAAGATACAAGAAAAGCTTAAAGAATTTGAGGTCATTACAGGATTGAGAATTAACTGGGACTAGTCAGAGATGATTTTGTGCAATATAGGTAAGGAAGAACAAAAAACAATAAAGGAAAATGGTAATTTACAAATTAAAGACAACTTGAAATATTTGGGGAAAAATATCTCAAATAAGAATGAGGATCTTAAGAAGTTAAACTATGTAAAATTAAAAATAGAAATTAAAGAGAAAATACGATACCAAAAGCTGACGTTGTCCTGGTTTGGGAGGATAGCGCTATGTAAAATGATGTTACTACCTAGAATTAACTTCTTATTCAATGCTCTTTCAATTCAATTGAATGATAATGAAATAAAGGAGTTTCAAAAATTGTTTGATAGTTTCTGTAATGGAGGGAAGAAACCTAGAATGAATAAAAAATTATGGTACTTATCACAGAAAGGAGGCTTAGGAATCCTGAATTTGAGGAACTACTATCGTGCTTTTCAAATTAAGAATATAGTAAAGATCCTGGCTAGAAAAAAAAGGTTATATGGGAGGAAATCAAGATGAACGAGATTAAGAAAATTGGAAAAATGGTCTTTCTGGGATATGATTTTGTGAAACCACCTGTTAAAAATAAAATGATGAAGGTACTATTGGGAGTGTGGAGAAAAGTGAAAAAAGAATTGACCCCGGATATTTCTCCTATAATCGAAGTTGAAGATATTTAAAAAATTCCAATAAAATTGGATAATGAGGTAAAAGAAGTACTGTATAGGAATGATGTTTCCTTGTTGAGGGACTGGATCTCGACCTGTAGTGATAGTGAGAAAAAGGCAGATTTGTATGCACAGCTGAAGATGAATTGGTTCCAGAAAGTGTTAGTAAATAAATGGAATAGCAAATAAATGAGGGAAACTTGCTGGGTTAGAGAGAAGACGGGGTTTGATGAATTGTGAATAAAAATAAGAAAGGGAGAAAGGGGTATTAAGGGTATAGTTAGCAAAATATATAGTTTGTTAAATAACGAGGGTAACCCACAAGAGGATTTGAAAATGAGTTGGGAAAGAGATTTGAATATTAAGATTGACGATGCAAATTGGAAAAATAAGTGGAAGAAAAGAAACATGAGAACTACAGTATGTCCGTTAGATTAAAGGAGCATAATTATAAAATGTTGTGGAAATGGTATTTGACCCCAGTGAGGTTAAATCAGATTGATAATAAGAAGGATAAAATGTGTTGGCGGTGTAAGGAGTCATTGGGAACTTATGAACACATGTGGTGGAGCTGTAAAGTAGTTAAAGACTTCTGGAGGAAAATTGAAAAAGAGATAGCGGAAATTATGGGTATGAATATTAAATTGGGGTCAAGTACTGTTTTGTTGACAGATGTGGAAAGCACAAATTTAAGCAAGGACAAAAAAGAACTGTCAGAGATAGTGTTCACAACGGGTAGACAATGTATCGCTAGAAATTGGAAAAATGATGTGTTTGTGAAAATAGAGGAATGGTACAAGGAAATGTGGGATTTAGCGTTGAATGATAAGCTAACATGGGAGTTAAAAATGAGAAAGGGCATAATTAAAGAAAAAAGATTCTGGTAGGTGTGGCAAGTTTTTGTGGAACATGCATTGAAAGGAGATGATACAAATAGGCCTGTACCTGGCCAAAGATGTTTTTGGATAAGAAACGAATGAGAAAATCAGTGCTCTCCAGGGCAATGTATAAAGCACTGGGTGTTTTTTTAAAATTATTTTTGTACTAGTATTACAATTTTTATATTGAAATAATGATTATGAAGTTTGACTTAATTTATGTATTAGAATGTGTAGGAATGAAATGAGTAAGAATTTGTTTAATGCGATAATGATAAATTATAAAATTGAGTTTAGAAATTAGTGGGATGTATAATTAATAGAGGTAAAAATATAGTATTTAAATGAGTAAGTTACTTATTAAAAGTATGAAGGTGAATGTGTTAACATATATTTTACTAAGTCATACATATTGGTATTTTTATATGTTTTCTTTTATTGTATTAAGATTGTTAATTTGTAATGTTTGTTTATGTTATGTATTACTGTTGTCTTATTTTGTTAAGATGTATTATTGTGTTAAAATGTAATAAAAATATTAAAAACCAAAATGGAACCCACTGCTTATATATTTGCAAATTTCATGATCTATTTCAGAAAGGAGAAAAAAACACGCACAAAGTAATAACATTTTTACAATGTACAAGACGGAAAATACATACATTTAGAAAAAGTACACAGTACTCAGTGGAAAAATGCATATAGAAAGGTATAAATCAGAAAATTGTTTAAAGACAAAAATGTATAGAACTTTAAAAGTGTACAAAAATATGTTGAATGAAACAAACAACTGCGTAGAAAGACTTAATCTCATCTGGTGCAAGAGAGGAATGAAAATGCTGATGAGATGTGGAAAAATGCAATGTGAATGAGACTGTCAGAAGCATTTTATGCACATTCAACTACCTTGTGCTGTGACAACCATGGTATGGGGATTGCTTTGGTCCATGATGGCGAACCTTGGCACTCCAGATGTTCTTGGACTTCAGTTCCCAGAAGCCCAAGCACCCTGTGAATCCACACAAATGGGTTTACTGTGATTCATCCAGTCCGCGCTGCCTTAGTCGCTCCTGGAAGTGGAAGTAAAATGCGTATCTCAAATTGTTGATGTTTCTCCCAGCAATTTGGATCCCAAATTGTGATTCTTCCATCCCTGCATTGTGCATTATGTGCTCTGTGTATAATTTGAATAAGCAGGGTGATAAAATGCAGCCTTGACTTACTCCTTTTCCTATTCCAATCTGTGGTATGCCCGCATGGCCATCACCCTTCCCGATGGGTTCACTCACTAAGCACACGGCTTGAGAATTAACGGGCTTGGAGGGAAAGGAAATTGGGAGCAGGTTAGATTAATGATTGGCATGATTCATAAGGCTTGGGCTGAGGTCTTGCGGAGGAAATTGGACAAAGGCATAAAGTTGCTGACTCCAAGGTCGAATTCGCTCTTCCCCTTCTGGTCTCGATAAGGCTGAGTGAGGCAGGCTGAGTCAGCGGGAAAGGAAGTTAGACCCGAAGACTGTTTACATGGTTCTTCGAGATAGGGCAAGAACAATGGGGTTTTGCCAACCCAGATCTTAGATAGCTGCGGGTTTGTCCATTAATCACCGGACAATGGCCGGAGGCAGGTGTTATCTTTACCCACCAGAAACGCCATGTTTGCATCAGCCTTCTGTGACGTGGGTCCCGTGCATTTAGGTGCAGAGAACCCGTGAGGCAGGATAATAAAAGTGCCACCCAATTTCAATCGGGACTGCACTTCACTGCACTATTTGCCTCACGTGTCCTTCCTTGGGGCCAGTCACTCCGACCTCCGGGGGCCATCTCATCACCAGACGGCCCCGATCTGTGGCACATTGCAACATCTGGTGACCCTGATGTGATATTGAAGGGGTCCCAATGTGATCCTGAGGGGTCCCCCTCCGGCGCGACTCTCCCCGGAGGCTGCGCAGAAGCTCCGATTGGGATGCTTCCCCGATTGGAACTCAGCGCGATCAGCAGAGGTCAGCGCTGTCTCCAGCTGAGACCACGCTCTCTCGCAGCAAGGAGGGCAGTGCTAACTGCAAGCTTGGCGGCAACCCATTCATCACTGGTTCGTCGGAACGGACGTGATCCGCATTGGGGTGAGCTGTGAGCCCAATCCCATTGGCAGAGGCAGAGGGAAGCCCGCGGTAGCCAAAACCGTGCACCTACTCAGACCCGAGGTCACATCCTGTGCACCACATCACCCGACTTATTGCCTGAGGCACGCCGACTCATCCCACGAGGGAACCTTTGATCAGGTAATATTTGGGCTTGCTTAGAGGGGCAAGATTCATCCGTTAGGCAAAGAGCTCATAGGGAGGAGCTCAAGCACCTGGCCAGGCTTTCTCATATTAACATTCATAGCCAAAGCCTAATGGAACTCATAGTGTATCTGAGGGAGCATTGTTTGTTCTACCCAGGAGCAGGCATGCTGGACCCAGAGACTTGGGATAGAGTAGGTGACTGCCTTAAGACGGAGCCCCGAGCACCCGCTAAAATCATAGGGACATGGGCGAAGTGTAGACAGATCATTTCAGCAGTTAGTCCAGTCCAGATAGAGACCGAGAAACCCCCAGCATATGTAGAACCACCTGCCCCAGAGAGTCTCTATCCGACCATTCAGTTTAAGTGTGGGGGCATGGGGGACTCCCCCTCCATGGCAGCTGCAGATGGTGAAAGCCTAGGAAGCGCAGGTGCTTCCCAGGTCACCAAAAGTCCCTTTCAGTGTATGGTAGAGGAGAAAGCACGTAAAGGGGAAATATCGGCCGAGGAATTGGCTGAGCTCCAACAGCTATGTCCAGTCCGCTTAGAGATGGACGCCCTCATGGGCGATCAGGTGGTGGTATACATGCCTATCCCATATAAATTGCTTTTGCAAATCCGAAAAGCCATCACTGAGACAGGGCTCCAAAGCAGATTCACAAGGGGCACATTTCAGCAGCTGATAGAGGTGACCACGCTCATCCCTCATGACGGGAAAGCCACGATGCGGATGATGTTGAACCCTAGCCAGTACCTCTTATGGGACAGTGAGTTTCGGCTGGAGGTGCAGGCAAGGGCTGCCCAGATGGGAGGGGCTATAATCCCTGAGCAACTTTATGGTTCAGGTCAGTTCGAAACCATCCAAACGCAGTCCATTCTGCCAGCAGCCACACTCCAGCTGGCATCTGAAGTTGCCTTTAAGGCATATCTCAGGGTGCTAGCCACTGGCAAGGGCACTAAGAATTACACCACAGTCAAGCAGGGAGCACAAGAGCCTTACATGGATTTCATTAACAGATTAGAGGAAGCCATCAGTAGGCAGATAGATAATCAAGATTCCCAAGAAGAGCTCATGATGAAGTTGGCCAAAGACAACACCAATCTCGATTGCTTCAAAATCTTGCAGGCTATGGGTCACCGACCTGATCTGACCCTTACCGACATGATCAGGGCTTGTGCTGACGTTGGAACAGACTCCTATAAAATGGGGCTGTTAGCAGCAGCAGTGCAAGGGGGAAACAAGCCCAAAGGAGCCAAGGGAGCCTGCCACAACTGTGGCAAGGTGGGGCACTTTGCCAAAGAGTGCAGGTCAAAAAAGCCAGTAAGAAGGGGCGCGGCCAGCCATCGGGCCGCCCAGCGGTACCATCTACCCAATGTTCCAGATGCCACAGTGGCTTCCATTGGGCCAACCAGTATCCCAATATGGGAAACTGGCCCACGGGCGTGTCTCTAGCCCCAGTCCAAATAGAGGCAATGGCTGCCCTGGAAGCTCCAGAGCGGACTTCCCAATAATCTCACCCAGCATCACACCCAGCATTTCCGAGGCACAGGCAGAGACCAAGGGCAGTGCAGTGCTAGACTTGGAATGCCAGGAGGACATTACATGTGACCTGCCAGGCTCAGTTTACCAAGTCAACTCCCAGTACAAGGGTCCTCTGCCCCCAGACATCATAGGATTAGTCTTGCCTCGTAGCAATGCAGGGAAAAAAGGGATCTTCATGGTCCCAGGAATCATAAACTCCGATTACACAGGCATAGTCAAAGTCCAGCTGTGGACACACCTACCCCAGACAGTCAGCAAAGGGGATTCAATAGCGCAACTGATCATGGTTCCGTGTCATCTGCCAGGTAGAGACAAGGAGGCGAGCAGAGGAAGCTCAGGATTCGGGTCAGCAAACCGCCCAAGAGAGGAAGGGGCAGTAGAAGGATACCAGATCATAGCGACAGTGGAAAAGAACATAGAGTGGAAACAGTGACCAGTCATTAAGGTATTTTTTTAACAAAAGAC
The DNA here is from genome assembly GCA_035047345.1 of Bradypodion ventrale. Taxonomy (NCBI): domain Eukaryota; kingdom Metazoa; phylum Chordata; class Lepidosauria; order Squamata; family Chamaeleonidae; genus Bradypodion; species Bradypodion ventrale. Next base: position 102,803,352 of record JAWDJE010000002.1, on the reverse strand, counting down.
CTTTTGACAGGCTGCTCGACACCAGAGCTGGTGTTAGCGTAATTAGCCAGAAATTGTGGCCCACCAAGTGAGTCAGTTGCAGATGTGTGTGGGGTAGGATGAGTTCAGGTAGCTTACAGAAGCCGAGACTGGGTGGAAGTCTCCATCCCGGGGGCAGATGGCACAGCAGTCATCCGACCACACATTTTGAATGTGCCCATCAACCTCTGGGGGAGGGACATTCTGCAGCAGTATCGTGCTACCCTAACTTTTGGGTAATGGCCCTACCACTCAAATGGCTCACAGATGAGCCGGTTTGGGTGGAACAATGGCCCATAATTGGAGAGAAATTAGTAGCCTTAAAGCAGCTTGTTAAAGAGCAGCTCGAAGCAGGACACATAGAACCATCTACCAGTCCCTGGAATTCACTGATTTTTGTCATTAAAAAAGTTTGGAAAGTGGCGACTTCTGCACGATCTAAGAGAGATCAATAAATGCATTCAGCCCATGGGTCTGCTTCAATGCGGTACTCCAAATCCCAACATGATCCCAGAAGGGTGGGAGATCCTGATCGTAGACTTAAAGGACTGCTTTTACAACATCCCTTTAGATCTTAGGGACAGGGAAAGGTTTGCTTTTACTGTGCCAGTCACATATCATAGGGAACCAACCCAACGTTATGCATGGAAATTTTTGCCACAGGGCATGCTCAACTTGCCCACCTTGTGCCAAATCTATGTCCACGAGGCATTGGAAGGGTTCCGGAACCTGCACCCCAAAGTCTTAGTTTGCCATTTCATGGATGACATATTGATTGCAGCGCCCAAACTGTGCAGCGACATATTTTGTGACCTCCAAAGTTCATTGGGGGACAAAGGCTTGATAATTGCCCCAGAAAAAGTTCAGAGAACTGAACCCTATTCATACTTAGGGCACCGGTTGCTCCGTTCTTTTGCAGCACCGATTTTGCCTAAAATCAACCTGAAAGACTCTGTAATGCTAGTGGAACTCCAGCAAATTCTAGGAAACATTAATTGGGCAAGACCATATTTTAAAATCAGCACCGATCTTTTAAAGCCACTTTTTTCGCTATTAACGCTAGGAAAACAGCCGGCAGATCGAATCCAAATTCCAAGAGAGGCAAAACAAACTCTCCAGGAAGTAAATAGTATCCCCAGCCACCGCTGGGTAGATAGGGTTGGCAGGAGGTCATTCACCCCCTGCTAAACCTGTACATCATTAGAACAGGCATCATGTTCACTGGAGCTCTGGGCACAGACTCCAGCGGGGGGTGAACATCATGGAATGGGTGTATTTGCCACACACCACTTCCAGGAACATCGTTCCTCCACAAGAACTGGTAGCCATAGTCATCTACAAGGGAAGGCTTAGAGCTAGAGACATCTCAGGACATGATTTAGCCAAGATTGTTATGCCCTTTAATAAGGAACAGACACGCCAGCTGATGCAGCTCAGAGATACACTCCCAATTGCATTAGAAGGTTTTATAGGTAACTTGGCATATCATTTGCCAAGGGATCCCCAACTTGTCTCGTTTCAGACTGAGACAGTCAAATTACAAAGTATGCTGTCTCTGACGCCTCTTCAGGGGGCCAAGACAGTATTCACAGATGGGAGAAAAATATATGGGGTTCTCACTTGGTTTGAGGAGCAGGCTTGGAGAATGGTACTGACACTTCCGCAGAAATCAGCTCAGAGAGTGGAATTAGCAGCAGTGAACCTCGCCTTAAGAACATTTGATCAAGAGCAATTGAATATAGTCATGGACAGCCTGTATGTCTGGAACCTGATTCACAATTTACCGAGAGCTTACATCTCTCCAGCCATAGACAGGAATTTATTAAGCTTATTCCTGACCATGCAATTCCATTTGCGACATCGCAGGGAAGCCTTGTATGTTGCCCATATTCGGAGCCACTAGGATCTGCCTGGTCCAATTTCAGAGGGTAACAGCAGGGCTGACACAGCAGTAAAGGAAACGCATTAAAGATTAGCCTCTGGAGTCTTTACGACCCCGATCGAAAGCCACACATTCTTTCATCAGAATGCCAAAGCTCTCACAAGGCAGTTTAACCTGCCATTATCACAAGCACAAGGCATTGTACGTTCTTGCCTGCAATGTGCAGGAACACTGGGCTCGTGGAGGGTGAACTCACGAGGGACAGCGGCTAACCAAATTTGGCAAATGGACGTCACACACGTTCCACAGTTTGGGAGATGGCAGTTTATGCACGTTTCCATCGATACATCCTTGCAGTTCGTTTGGGCCATTGCCCAGAAGGGAGAAACTGCGACCCATATAGAGCAACACCTATTGTCTTGCTTTGCGACCATGGGCAAACCCAGTCACTTGAAGACAGGTAACACCCCGGCTTATAGTTCCAGACAGCTAGCCACATTCCTAGCCACCTAAGACATAAAGCACACATTTAGCATTCCATACAATCCCCAAGGACAAGCAATTGTTGAATGGGTAAATCGGATGTTAAAGTCCTATATCGAAAAACTAACATAAAGGGAGGAGATAGTCCCCCCCCTAAGAGCCAGAGCCAGGCACAGCAACGCCCTGCACAAAGTATTATTCACTTACAATCACTTAAATATTTTTGCCGACTACACTCCGCAGGAGAAGCATTTCTGATGCAGGGAAATTCTCCCGCGCCCCATGGTTCGATTCAGGGTGCCGCCAGATCCCTCTTGGAAGGGTCCAGCCCCCCTGATAACCTGGGGAAGGGGGTATGCAGCAATTATGTCTCCTATAGGTACCATTTGGATTTTGGCCTGCTGTGTGAAGCTGTACTTTGAACCACATGGCGTGGAACCAGGCAGCCCCAAACCCGTTGCCAGAGATGGAGGACATAGACCTGATGACGGGACAGAGGTGGGGCAGGTGGCCCCGGCCCCGGCAATCCAGGATGGATGAGCCGAGAATCACCTGAGGGATGGTCAAAACCCTGTGTGATGACGCCCTATCCATTTTGAGAGAGCATAACTCTGAGCCCACCCCACAAAACGTGGTGGCCGCAGTGTTAGCTCAAATTACTTACAATTCCCTAATGATAGTCTTGATCCTTTCCTTGCTTGTGGGGGGAGGGGTTCAAGCTGCTCAAGAGGACTTAACACCTGGCGGGGACCTCTCCACCAGACTCAGATACAACATTTGGGAAAGACTGGCAGGACTTGTCAACCAGTTGAACTTCTGCCTAGAGCAGACCATGGACACTTCTTCTTTGTTAAGCACATGCCTTATTCCAGTTTGCCACGCTCCGGGCGAGCAGGCCAAGAACTTTGAACTATTGCTTAGACAAATACACGGACCCTATCTCCGAATCACATACGCAATGTATGCAGCTTGGGGGACTCAGGTAACAAAGACTTTGCCCGCTGATGCACTCACTTTGTACACACACCGAGTGGCAATCAGTCCAAACACACCCTGTGCCAGAATGACCGGTTGTTCCACAGCAAAGGTGCCACATCACCGTTGCATGAGTCACGGGAAAGAGACTTGGAAATGTAACCAGTCAGAAATGGGCCATTCTATGTATGAAAATGTCATTTTGCCCACAGGATGGTTTTTTACTTTTTACTTGTAACCAACGGACGTGGAACTACATTTCAGCTAACTTATCTGACTCATACTGTTGTTTGAGTCGCTTGACACTGATACTCCCCAATAAGGACATGATCACCCCAAGCCCAGTCACCCCCAAACCAGCACGGTCCATAAGGGCAGCCCAGCTAGATGAGACATGTGACAGTAATATCAGATTGCTTAGTAAGGCAGAGTATGTCTCCTTAGCGGTCAGCATTATTGGGGTGCCAGGGTTGGCAGTGGGAAATGCACATAGGATTGGCCTGCTGGCGTGTGTGCTAGCTAAGGCTATTAATCACACCTCATCAGCCATCGCTCTTCTTAACTGAGAGCAGGCTGAATTAAGACATGCAGTTTTAGATAATAGAGCAGCAATTGATTATTTGTTGCTCTTGCACCATGTGGGCTGTGAATCAGTCCACAACATGTGCTGTTTTAATCTCATGGATAATCCACGCAAGGTCCAAAGTCAGATCACCAAACTTGACACCATCGTGAAAAATATCCAGCAGGATGCCAATTGGGGGTGGTGGGACGAACTCTGGAAATGGCTGCCATGGAAATGGTTGCAAACAATGCTCAAAGCTACCGCTGACATTGTGGAAGTGGGGATCATGCTTTGCTGTTTCACACAATGCATCCCTTCACTTTTCTCCATGTGTAAACCTCGAGAGTCTCTCACACCTAGACAAATTATGCCCTATATCCACCAAGCCCTTAGCCAGGCTGATTTAAACAGTAAAATAAGGGGGAATGTGGTATGCCTGCATGCCTAGATTGGCCATCACCCTTCCCAATGGGTTCGCTCACTAAGCACACGGCTTGAGAATTAACGGGCTTGGATGGAAAGGAAATTGGGAGCGGGTTAGATTAATGATTGGCATGATTCATAAGGCTTGGGCTGAGATCTTGCGGAGGAAATTGGACAAAGGCATAAAGTTGCTGACTCCAAGGTCGAATTCGCTCTTCCCCTTCTGGTCTCGATAAGGCTGAGCAAGGCAGGCTGAGTCAGCGGGAAAGGAAGTTAGACCTGAAGACTGTTTACATGGTCCTTCGAGATAGGGCAAGAACAATGGGGTTTCACCAACCCAGATCTTAGATAGCTGCGGGTTTGTCCATTAATCACCGGACAATGGCTGGAGGCAGGTGTTATCTTTACCCACCAGAAACGCCATGTTTGCGTCAGCCTTCTGTGACATGGGTCCCGTGCATTTAGGCACAGAGAACCCGTGAGGCAGGATAATAAAAGTGCCACCCGATTTCAATCGGGACTGGACTTCACTGCACTATTTGCCTCACGTGTCCTTCCTTGCGGCCAGTCACTCCAACCTCCGGGGGCCATCTCGTCACCAGATGGCCCCGATCCATGGCACATCGCAACACCAATCCACTCCGTCATTCCGTATTCTGCTCTAACTGTTGCTTCTTGACTCATGTACAGACTATATCTCTTTAAACACAGTTGAGTCCAATGGAAGGAGTCCATTCTTCTGCCACCTCTGCATTTACATAGAAATTGACCAGGGAACATTTGAGATTCTAGATGTGCCATTGAAAAGAAAAGTATTTATTTATTTATTTATTTATTTGATTTGATTTGATTTGATTTGATTTGATTTGATTTGATTTGATTTGATTTGATTTGTATGCTACCCACTCAGCATACACCGACTCAGGGCGGCTCACAACATATCAAACAGAATAGAATGGCATTCTAGGAAATTTAGCCCTTCTACCAAATATGGGGGACTGCAGTGGCTTAGTGATTATGATGCTGAACTTAATGACTGGAAGGTTGGCAGGTCAGCAGTTTGAGACCTGACTGTTGCATGATGGATCAAGCTCCCATCTCTGTCCCAGCTCCTACCAACCTGGCAGCTGGAAAGCTTACTGAAACCTAAATACTGTACCTTCATAATGGAGCGCTAGTTCTCCTGATGAGGAAAAAAACCAAACATAAGCTACTGTATTTGCTGGTGTATATATAACACATTGGAATATAAGACACACCTCATTTTTACACACATTTTTAAGGAAAAAACAATTACCCACATTTTTCATGAATTTCCAAATTGATTTATTGTACTAATTTTATAGAAAAAATTTAACTAGGAAACACTGTAGTTAAGTATCTTTTAATCTTCATCCTCAAAATCCAGAAATTCATCTCCAGAGCTCTAGTTCCCCTCCCAGGCTCAGGACCCTTTCTGTCAGGATGCAGAAGATGACCTAGAGGGGAGGGGAAGGGAAGGGAACCCATCCCTTTCTCTGTCCCTCCCCTTCCTCTGCATGCAAACATCTGCATGCTCTTGCATGAATACCCTGATAACATTAATAAAAAGGCGCAAGTATGGGGGCGATGTCCAGTTGACCTGCCTTTGTATTAAAGGGGTATCATACATTTTAAACTCACAAAACTGAGACAGGGTGTGAATGGGAGAATCTAATTGTTAACTCTTCGCTTACAAGTAAAAAAGTTTTATAATCAGGAAATTCTAAGACTGATATATGTATTTTCATACAATTTTCCACTTAGGCTTCTCACACTTTAAAGTTTTTCGGGGGAGGAGGGGCATCTGTAATATTGCCTGCAGAATGCATAGATAGCTACAAAAACTGTCTCAAGAAGTGTACATTGGGAAAGGTAGAAAATAGATGACTATCTGAAATACACTTCAATGTGAGAGCAAAGCATGACTGACAGTCATTGGTAATCAATACATTTATATTTCCTTCCATCTTCCCTACTGGTTTTCTTTTTTATTCTTGCAACCGGAGCATCCTCATAATTTTAAAATCATAGCACTTTGGGCAAAGGGTTGAAAAACCTCTGTGTTTAAGGATTTCAGTCCCGTTAAGGAGCTTTAGCCAATGAGAAGGTTTCTGTCATTCACAGCTGGGTACATTCAAGATTTCTCTGTGTTCCTTTCCTTCATGCTGACAGCTTTAAACATCTCAGGGGAACACAGGGTTCTCCATTTCTTTCTCTATATTTTTCTTCAAATTGTTTGAAGTATTAGAAGAAGCTAGGAGTGGAAAGAGGAGAACAGAAGGATTCTATATGTGTGGTTCCACAATTCTTTCCTTCATTTGGAATAAAATATTGGCCATTTGTTCAGCTTCCCCCTGTATTGATACTATTTAAAACCATTCAATTAAGATTTTATAATGCATCCAATGAGTTAAACCACCCAGTGGTATTAGAAAAAATATTACATATATAAATAAAATACATCAAAGCATTAAAAAGCTATTACACACTCTGAACATAAAATGGCAGAATAATGATGGATCCTGCCATGCAGCAAACATATTCAAAAATATTATCTTCCTTGTAATGAAATGCCATCCATTTCATTTTAAGCTAAATACATAAGACATATCAGTGGAGTCTGTGCTGACACAGCAGTGAGTTGAAATTGAAAATCTGAAATTATATATATGATTGGACACAGTGTTAAAGTAATTTATAGGAAAAACCACAAATATGCTGGGTCTGCACCTTCTGGTGAACTCATTTTATGGAATCAGATAGAAGAAAACGCTACCATTTCTAATATGCTGTTAGAATGGCAGGCCGCCAGTGTCTCAATATATATTCTGTACAGAGAAGGGAAGAAGAAAAGGAAAACGAGATGGAGACAGCAAAAGAAAAAAAAGGCTAGGGAGACTTGATTCAAATTACAACAATTCTGCATAAGCCATCAGGAAAATGGCATTCGTTTTCATCACTCTGACCTAATATGATACAGCATCGGTAAGGGACTGTATTAGCTATCAAGACAAGTAGGAGATAACGGGGGAAACATTTAGAGAGGGACAGCTGAGATAGAGGCTAATTTCAGTGCAGTGACAGAGGCATTGTGCGTATCACTCCCAACTGCAAAGTGGCGACAGAAATCATTATGGTGATCATCTGATACACAAGGTTCAGGTAGCTGGAATGCAAGCTAGTCTGGCTAGGATTGGGCCTTAATGTGCTAGATACATGCAGGTGCAAAGGGATGGGCAGTCAGTCTCTCACTTTCTTTCCTTTTAACTTTCACCTCTCATTTTCATTGTGATGTTGGTATAAACAACATAATCTTTTCAAAGGTCTGACATAGAAAAGATGTGACATTTTTCTGGGTTCAAACCCAGGGGTAATTCTCTCCCCCCCCCAACATAATTAGAATTCAAGAAGAGTGAGTATGGCTCAGGTTTCCTCACCCACTGGGTGAAAGAAAGAAATCTTCATTGGCTTCTCAAAGCAAGATTTTGACCAGATTCTGCCCATCCCTTTGCACCTGCATGTATCTAGCAGACTTTAGTGTTCAAGGAATGAAGAAGGAGACGAATAAAGTAGTGAAATTCAGCTCTTCATTAGTGGGGTTTGAACACAGTTTTGATGGGGAAAAACTCAGACTTATATACACTATAAACAGTAACAGTAACAATAATACAACAAGCCCATTGGCTAACAGAGTGTGCACATTTTTGATCCACTTATTTGCATAAGAATAGATACATGAGAAAAGATGCATTCCGCTCCTATAAACAGTAACAGTAACAATAATACAACAAGCCCATTGGCTAACAGAGTGTGCACATTTTCGATCCACTTATTTGCATAAGAATAGATACATGAGAAAAGATACATTCCGCTCCTGTCAGAAAACACAGTTAACATACATAACATTCTTCCCCCCTAGGTAAAAACAAAATCCTTTAACCAGGATGGCGGTCTAGTATCCCTTCTGGGTCGGACGCTTGGCTGAGCAGGCTCAGGGGCTTGCAGGATGGGCGACTGGACTGGAGTGAGGGATTGACTAGAGGGGGAGGATTGTAAACCCAAATTTAAGCCCAGTTTGTCAGATGGAGGAGCAGGGGATCGCTCAAAACCAAAATCTATTTCTGTGGATGAATAAGACAACTCAGGGTCCCTCCTGTGTGTACTAAGAGTGGAGGGCGACTCCAAGCAAAATTGGTCATCATCAATAAAGGAATCCAGAGTGCTAGGCTGGGACAATGTAGGGGTACACCTGGCTGGAATAGGGGAGCATTCCACAAATTCCCCTTGAAATCGATTCCTAGAAGATACTTTTGGGTCAATGTTGCCTGGCTGCTGACTATTATCTCTGCCCCCTGGGTTTAAATGGGTGGGGGCCAATCCTAGTGTTGAGTGTCTGTATTCATCTTGTGGGTCCAGTACTCTGGGTCTCAATTGATTTGTGTGCCTCCTCCAGATCAGACCAGTGGCTGTTTCAATTCTGTAAAAAACAGGATCAGTTTGATCAATCACAAACCCAGGCACCCACGTAGGGCCACCAGCTGCATAATTGCGGCAATGTACAGGGTCTCCGGATGAGAAACCCTTCTGGTGTTGGATTGCTATATTTGTGCCTTTGTTCTCTACCCTAGAGGGATCTAATCTGTCCAGCAAGGATGACAGTTTCCTTCGCTGGAGCAATTCAGCAGGGGACAGCCCTGAGGCAAGGGGGGTGAGCCTATATGTGAAAAGAAACTGGCATAACTGGAGCTCCAAATCCCCTTCACCCATACGCTGAAGTGCTTCTTTAATTGTGTGCACCTGCTGCTCTACCTGGCCATTGGTGGTTGAGTGGAATGGGGCGGCAGTGATGTGCCTAATTGCATTCCTTTCCATGAAAGATTGGAATTCTGCAGATGTGAATGTGGACACGTTGTCAGACACCAGCACATCTGGAAGTCCAAATGTTGCAAACAGCCTTCTTAGGTGCATTATCGTGGTGGCTGGAGTGGTATTAGGCACCCTAATCACTTCAAGCCACTTAGAGAATGAATCCACAACCAACAAAAATAGGGCACTCCTAAATGGACCTGCAAAATCTATGTGCAACCTGGACCATGGGCCCTGAGCAGAATCCCATTCCTGAGAGGGAAGGTGGGATTGCTCTGGGCAAGAGGATTGACAACTGGCATAAGTGCCGACCATTTGTTCTATGTCTTGGTCCAGTTGAGGCCACCAAAAGTAGCTACAGGCAAGGGCTTTGGAATGGAAAATTCCCGGGTGACTTGTGTGAAGTAGATGTAAAACCTTTTTCCTGAGAGTGACAGGAATGACCACCCACTGGCCCCATGGAAGGCAACCTCGTTCCACTGACAGTTCCAAACGCTTGCAGTGGAATGTTCTGAATTCCTCAGCTAGAGGAGAGACAGGCCAGCCTTTTTGTACCCAAGACATTACTTTAGTCAATGTTACATCCTTGGCCGTAGCCTTGGCTATATCTGAGGGGCCGATGGGGGTGTGAGTTGAAAGCCTCAATCATGAGGACCTGGTGGTCGCTTTCGATCTCGCAATCGGCTTCTCCGACCCCTGGCAGTGGAGAACATGACAGGGCATCAGCGTGGCTGATGTTCTTGCCGGGCCTGTGCACCAAAGTAAAATCGTATGCATTTAGGAAAATTGCCCAACACAACATCCTTGGTGACAGAATTTGAGGTTTGGGCTTCCTGTTCACAAAGATTCCAAGGAGGGGCTTGTGGTCAGTTACGATGGTAAAAGGTCTTCCGTAAAGGTAATGATGGAATTTCTTAGTGCCAGCCATGGTTGCCAACACCTCCCTGTCTGTCTGAGCATAATTTTTCTCAGGCTTTGAGAGTGAATGGGAATAGAATGCTACTGGGGCTTCCCTCCCGTCATTTAGTACATGTATTAACACAGCTCCCACCCACACAGGGGATGCATCACACACAAGTACAACTTCCTTGTTAGGATCAAAATGAGTTAATACAGCATCCAAAGATAGCAGCCTTTTAAGTTCTAGGAATGCTTTCTCCTGGCAATGGCCCCAGTGCCAAACAGTAACTTTCTTAAGAAGCCGATGTAATGGTTCGGCAACTGAGGCTTTGCGATGGAGAAAAGCGTGATAGAAGTTTAACAATCCTAGAAATGTTTGCAATTTGGGTTTACATTTTGGGCTGGTTGCATTTCCTATGGCCGCCACCTTGGAGCCAGAGGGCATGATACCTTGGGGTGTAATTCAGTACCCCAGGAACTCCACTTCCTGTGCCAAAAACACACATTTGTCTCTTCTGAGACATAGACTGGCCCTCTCGAAATGTGAGAGGACTCGATCGAACCTAGCTGCTAGTTCGACGGTGTCCTTAGCGGTGATCAGGACATCGTCAAAATATGGCAGGACACCGGGTAAACCTTTTAAAATATGTTCTGCAAGAGATTGAAATATTCCGGGGGCTGCATTCACCCTGAATTGTAGTCAAGTTTCCTTAAATGCCCCCCTATGTGTTACTATGGTCTGGGCTATGGCAGCAGCAGGAGACACAGTCAATTGTTGGTAAGCCTGGGCAAGGTCAAGTTTTGCGAAGCAATTTCCTCCATGCAAGGAGGCAAGAAGGTGGCTTACCACGGGCACAGGATATGCATTTGGGCGAATAGCTTTATTGATGGTACACTTGTAGTCAGCGTATATCCTGACCTCCCCATTACTTTTCAAAGCAGTCACTCTTGGTGTCTCCCACTCTGCGGAGTCCACTGGCACTAGGATGCCCTGGCCCACCAGTTTGTCCAGCTCGACTTCTATCTTCTCCTTTAAAGCAAAGGGTACCAGGTGTGGCTTCATCCGGATGGGCCGGACAGTTGGGTCAAGCTCAAAGTCCACAGGGGATTCTTTGTATAACCCTAAACCCTTTTTGAACACCTCACGATGTGCAGCACAAACGTCCCAGATTGGGTCAGCATCTATTGCGTGAATTCCAGATAGCCAGATTCCCAGGGGCCTAAACCGTTGGGTCCCAATAAGACAGTTAGTGCCCTGCTTAACTACAACCAATGGCAAGGAGGTACAAATATTTTTGAATTTGACCAAGAAAATTTCCAACCCCCAGGACCGGAATCTGGCAACCTTGCACATCCCGGAGGGAAGTTTTAAAAGATTTGAGCTTGGGCTGAGAGGCAGGGGGAATTCTCAAATCTCCCGCTGTGGGACTATGGAAAAGGTAGTACCTGAATCCACCTCCATCTTGAAGGGGACGTCCTGCAGGTTCAGGTGTGCGAAGAAATGCTTGCTGACGATGCCCACTTGGCACGGCTCAGGCTCTGGTGACACTTTGGCGGTGGACGTTTTGTGGTGATGACTCTTCTTGGACTCAGGTTCTGGAGTTCTTTGCTTTCACTGTCGGCATACTTTAGCAATGTGCCCTCGTCACCCGCAGTTGTGGCATTCTGCTGTGCGGAAGGGGCACTTCCTGTGGTCATGCCGGGCTCCGCAGCCATCACACTTGCAAAGGAATTTCTTCTCCCGATCATCACGGTGCTCTCGGTGCTTTCATCGAACCACTCGGACTTCTCCCTCACTGGACTCCGATGAAGAGGTGGAACCAGGCGAAGCTGAGGAGGATGAAGATGAATTTTGCTGAGCTTGCACCGCTGAGTCGGTGGCACTGGTGGTGGAGTGGCGATGCCGGAAAAGCTTGATGCTGGACCTCAGACTCTACCGGCTCTTCTAGGACAGTCTTGAAAGTTAGCATCTTCCTGATCATGAGGTGACATTGAGCATCTTTGTCCCTCATGCCGGACTCCCCAGGTCGCTGCTCCCTTCTGTGGAAGGCCACCCTGGCTGGGAAGATCGAGACCTCTGGCTGCAGGTGTTTCCTCAGTGCGGACATGATTTCTGCGAGCGGCACCACATCCACGTCCCTTGGAAGATTGAGGTAGGTTGCCAGCTCAAGCGTCTCAGAACCGCACTGAGCGAGGAAACAGGAACGCTTCTGGTCTTCGTCGGTGATCTTCTGCGAGGCCATTGTGTGGCGGAATTGGCGTTCGTATGTTGCCCATTTCTCTGGATGCGCTGGGTCAAATGGGCCGATGTTGCTGCCGTGTGGGGATGCCCTCCCATCCTCGTCGCCAGTTTAGTGTTCAAGGAATGAAGAAGCAGACAAATGAAGTAGTGAAATTCAGCTCTTTATTTGTGGGGTTTGAACACAGTTTGGATGGAACAAACCTCGGACTTATATACACTATAAACAGTAACAGTAACAATAATACAACAAGCCCATTGGCTAACAGAGTGTGCACCTTTTTGATCCACCTATTTGCATAAGAATAGATACATGAGAAAAGATACATTCCGCTCCTATAAACAGTAACAGTAACAGTAACAGTAACAATAATACAACAAGCCCATTGGCTAACAGAGTGTGCACATTTTGGATCCACTTATTTGCATAAGAATAGATACATGACAAAAGATACATTCTGCTCCTGTCAGAAAACACAGTTAACATACATAACATTCTTCCCCCCTAGGTAAAAACAAAACAGAAGAGAGTTTCAAATCCAACAACACTTCTTTTACAAGGGAAGAGTGGGGTTCTAACAGTGACCAGTAGTTTGTAGCTCTCAGGAATACACTAGCAAAGTGTTGATATGATAAGAACATTTGAAAAGCTCTGAATTCTAGAAAAGAAATAAGAGTACAGAAAATGTAGCTTCCATGGGAAGAAACAAAGAGGGAGAAAATGTAGAAGGGCTTTTTTGAACTGAAGTTGAGGAATACTTAATGACTATGAAGACCTGAAGAAATCTGTGGTAAGGTAGCATCAGAAGCACCATGCTTAGTGAAAGACTACTAGAGAACCCTGTTCAGCTTCAAAAAGGCCTGAACAATCTGGCACACACTAGAAGTTGCCAGTAAGAGTTGAGACCATCCACACCTGCACAACTTCTCTGTGCTAATTTAGTTTCAAGAGTTAAATGTAGCAATATATTGAACACTGTTTGTCTGAGGGAGGAATGTGTGTTGATAACCCCCTACTGCTCACATCATGAATTGCCCCTCATATTGATCAATTTTGATGAGGTTTTGGATACAGTAAATACTTATTCTGAAAAGGAAGGATGCAAAAAACCATCTAGTACAAGAGACTACAAGAACCATCTAGTACAGGAGTGCTCAACCTTTTTAAGCCGGGGGCTGGGTCATGCTCCCTCAGACAGCTTCGGGGGTCAGATGGCCATTTCGCCCTTCCTCCACCACATGGCACTTCCTGGTCTGGTGGAGGCGGTGGGTGACACACATGAAATGTCACCGCAGGCCGCATTCAGCCCACAGGCCACAGATTAAGGATCCCTATCTAGTAGCTAAGTAGAACTTTACCCTTTTTTATTTTGTTTTGTTAATAAACACATTTTTTCTTGCTGGTTCTTCCTGTATTGGCACAGTTTACCGAAGAAGAAATACCAGATAGTCCCCTAAGCCCAATGTTGAGAAGGCAATATTACACAGGAAGTATTGCTCACCCTCTCTATTGCATTTATGCCACAATTATAATTGATTGGCCAAATGGTGTCCTTATATCACTGGATTTTTGAATGGGGTTCTACATAAATGAAATGTTATTAGTGATAGTCCAATTAACAAAAAGTAGAGATGCAGGAAAATGGGACACTTCCTGTCAGCCCTTTATGATTACACTCACAACTATACAATCTAATTATCCCCTTGCCTGCAGGTAGAAGTACAGTGCATTAATTAAAGCAAGTTGAGTGTATATTTAGATATATGGCTTCTTAATTCTTTCTGAAACAGTGAAGAATCCTTTTCTCCCTATTATACTAACGACATATATCCCTTTCTTGTTTCTTTATTCAGCTCTTCTACAACATAATATGAACATTTATACTGGAAAAGTTAAAAAAATCCTCAAAACACAGCTCAGTAAGTATAGGTTATTTTTTAGAATTAAAAAGATTGTCAGGAAAGATTAATGAATAATGAATGCAGCTATCGTAATGACTAGAAATGATGCGGGATTTGATTAGGTTATCTGTCACAAGCGCCTTAGTCTCCCTAGTTTGAACTGTATGCTAATGCAAAATTTATCTTGATTGGCATTTAAAAGTACCTCAATTCCTATTACTTCTTGTGGAAGCTGACAGAATGTTATCACAGGATTCAAAATAAAATATATCTTAAAAAGTGGCAGACACGCTCCAAACCACATCAGAAAACAGATATAGATAGAATATTGTTACAACGTGAGGTATACTACATTCATCTTTTCAATTCAGATGCCCCTCATGGCCTTAGTTTGGAACTTGAATTGTCACCTTTCTTATGAATGCACTTACAGTACGGCACTCTGTATTCCGCTGTCCGTAAGTCCTATCACTCAAGCGTCATCACCTTCGGGTAGATTTTTCCACCTGGTACCGCTTCTTTACCTATAAGAAGGTCCATTAACTGTCCGTGTCCAGCATGCATGCCCGCACCTGTCCCTACTATCCCGTACCGAGCCACCTACACTTACCTGGCCATCCTTGGGGCATTGCTGCAAGGGTCCGCCAGCTGTGAGTGGGGCAACCGTCCCACGAACATGACAAAAAACTACAATGCCCAGCGTCCTCCATGCAGCGCCAATGAGGCTGAAGGGCGCGAATGTGGAGGAGGATGGGAAAGCACCGCATGCTAAAAAAATGGCCAACGCGGGCTCTCCCCGCTTCTTCACTGAAGCCATGCAGGGAGAGAAGGGGTTGCCCCTCCCCCTGGAATCAATGGCAAGGCCGGTGCCAGCCTCCTGGGCCATGAGGAAACAGGAGACAAAGGCCACACCTTCGCCTCCCGAAGAGAAGGAATCCCCTTCACAGAGGGGGTTAGCTTCTCTCTTGGTTGGCTGGGGACGAAACTCCCCAGCCAACCAAGAGAGAAGTGATTCCCCTCTCTCCAGAAAACATAGGCCGTGCCTTTGCCTCCCGGAGAAAAGGAATCCCCTTCTCACCATCTCTCTCTCTCTTTCACCTCTCACTTTCTCCCCCTCTCTCTTTCCCCCTTTCTCTCTTCCCCCTCTCTTTTCCCCTCACTTTCTTTTTCCCCTTTCTCTCTCTTCCCCCCTCCCTCATCACCCCTCCCTCATCGCCCCCTCTCTCCCCCTCTCTGATCTCTCTCCCCCTCTCTTCTCTCTCTTTCTTCCCCCTCTCTCTCCCCCTGTCTGAATGTGCATGCACACCCCAAAACCACCCCAACCACCAATGAAATTTATACCTGCCCAGAAGGGCCGGGCAAAAAAAATGCTAGTTGACCTATATAATCAGTTTCACACATGCGTACTATTAACATCCCCATGCACATCGCACATTAAACAGACTCCCTTTTGAGGCAGTGGATGCAACCAAGATTAGATTTTCCATAATAAACTATTGACTCACATTTTATAAGGTAAGACAATTATACATATATATGTGCAACAAAAGATTCTTGTTTCTTAACTGTCATGGTTCCTTTAGTAATGATTTACTAATGAGTACGAGACCATGTAAGTCCACATAAAATATCTATAAAAGTTTCATATTATAATGTCGCAATATGCTTGTTAGCTAGCATTGTATCAATAATTATCGATATAACATTTTCTATGTTAATGATTTTGTAGACATACTGAAGAAAGAATTACTTCTGAAAAGCCGTATTATTTATTCAGAAGAGGCTTCGACAAGTTTCATTGTCTACATATTTTTTCAGTCATATTTGGAATAAGAACATATTGGTAATGAAAGAAGATATAATTTTGTTTTTGCCAAGACATTGTATGAATTAATACATGGACTGATGGTATTTTGATTAATGAACTTTACTTTTGCCAATATATCAACCTTGAATACATATTGTTGACCACCGATTGTCATGACTTCTTTTTGTTACCACAAAGGACAGTGTTCCATTTTGAAAGACATTGAAGACTTTCTTAAAGTGCTCCCATAGGGATAATTTTGGCAGTACATTTTCATTCCGATGGTGTTTTTTTCTTTCATTCGTTACCACCGTTTGCCCCAATTACTGATGATTACACACACAGACACATACAGATTGCAGACAGGTGGCCCGTTTCCTGTCCTCAGGGGAAAAAAAGGGATTTTATTACAGTTGGCAAGATAGCTTGCAAGCCCCTTTGCAACCCCTTTGCTGCAGAGGACAACTGGCTGAAACCCCAGTCTAATCATATAAGGCGGCTAGGGTTGAATTGAGAGATTTGCATAAAAGCAGCTTCTTTCAGCAGAAGGCAAAAGTCTAAGCAGGGAAAACAGCAATATGGAAATTTTTTGAAGGAAGGCACTTATCACTTTGAACAAGGAGCCAAGTAGGTCTGCTGGCAACCAAGCTTTTCACCTGTGACAATTTGTGTCTGCCCTTCTTGTGGGAGCCAAGGAATGTGAGCACTATAAAAGTAATCCATAGACATTGTGATTCTGGTTTTAGTGTTTCCCTCCCCTACCATGAAATAAAGAGGTGAGAGACATTCAATATGGTCAAAAAGGCCTGGGCCACAATTTTATTTAAATTTATCAACCCCTAATATGCTGGGGAGGCTGGTAGTGCTATACCTGATACCAGAACTTTTAATGTTTGCAGATTGATACGCGGTAGGCAGCATTCATAAGGCCAAACACATCTTTATTGTAGAGTAAGCAATCTGACATGAGGCAATGACAGAGGCACAGCTCCTTTTATACAGCATGGCACATTTGAAACTGGTTACACGGTTGTTCGTTGGTTACTGTATTCGTGACGTCATTGTGACACACGGCATTCTTCATCAGGTTTACCTGTGGCGGGAATATCTCCTGCGGTTGGCTGTAATTGGGTAACTTGTATCATGTTGAAAACTGTCTCAAGTTAATTTATTTGGTAGTACAGCTACAGTTCTCTAACTGTTACTGTAGTCATGGAACTACAAAGATATGGCTACATAACTCTTAGGTCTTTCCTGTTGGTTACTGAGAAATCAATGTAACTATTATGTGTTTCTTATGGAGATGTGATCTAAGTCACCTTCTATAGATCCATACACCTGTTAAACATGCACCAGGAGGTGATGACAGAAAGTATTTTCCCAATTTCTGACATTCAGTGATGCTCTAATGCCAGCTAAAACAATTCACAGGCTGCTGAAAGTGTTTCTCCTTTAAAAAAAAAAAAACACTTTCCTGAATTTCTCAGCCAGCATGAGTAGTGGTAGTTTAAAAAGTAACTACATTCTGTAACTTATACAACATTTTGTTTTCCTCTTGAAGAGGCAAGGAACAGAGCCATATAGTCTACATGTGGCTCTAACACAGAGGAATGGCATGTGTTCAGTCTTTTGATGAAGTCCCACAGTAGAAAAGGATGAGAAGATCTCACATACATCTCAGGCTATGCCATGGCCAATCAGAGGAAGCTTTGCTGCAGGTGACCCACTTTGATTGTGTGTTCCATCTTGTTTGTAAAGTGTGGAATGGGTCTATTTTCTCTTTTTATAAAATATTGTTAAAACATTTGCAGATATTGATGGTCATGGTGGCTTAGTGGTTAAGACGATGAGCTTAATGACCAGAAAGTTGGCAGGTCAGCAGTTCGAGACCCGAGTGTTGCACAATGGAGTGAGTACCCCATCATCTGTCCCAGCTCCTGCCAACCGAGCAGTTTGAAAACAAGAAATTACAAGTGGACAAATAGGTGCTGCTTTGGAAGGAAAGGTAACAGTGTTCTGTGCAATCTGGCATCTAGTCATGCCTGCCACATGACTATGGAAACATTGACAAATAAAGACAGTGCTGGCTCTTTGGCTGTAAATGGAGAAGAGCACCACCCTCTAGAGTCAGACATGACTGGCTTTCAAGCAAGGGAGACCTTTACCTTTACTTTTGCTTGCACATATTATAGGAAAATGGAGCTTAGCCTAGATACTTTGCTGCCTGTGGTACAGCAACAAATATTATAACCACTGTTTCCCTCAAAAGTCAAGGCAGCTTTCCCCAAGCATTATTATTACACCATCTAAGGCTGGTCAAGTTCTGTCTACCACTCTTCTTCCTTAGCGATAAAAATGAAATGATATTTAACACACAATAATTTGCTTCTTTTTAATGGCTTTCAGAATCAAGTGCCTGCTTTTGAATGCTGTGAAATCTGTGGAGCCAGCCTTTCATAGGCAAGAAAAACTCATAGTCATCTGATTACTTGCCAGCTTTGCATTTCTATTTCTAATGTTTTGTTTCAAACTGATGTATACACAATGCATCTCATGGACTCTGTAGCACTTTTATCTAGCTAATTGTGAGATCTATGTGTCACCTTTAGAGATTCTCTTGAATGGTTCAGACACCGTTCCCTCTGTTAGCACGGTGGATGGCTATATTCCATGATGTCACATTATTAATAACTTGCTCAGTCAAAAGCTCCCTCTGTCCTGGGCTCAATAGCAAGAGCTGATAAAGTAAAAGAAGCCATCTTTAAAAGAATTCTCTTTTTCATTAGATTCACTGCTCTTCTTTTTTCTAAGGCACTTCAAAGAAGAATCCATCTAAGGTGAGTGCTTTCTCACAAAGATTAAAGGAAACCTCCCACAAGCAGGTTAAGGAGTTCTCAAAAACCCTGAACTGAAAATGGAAATACACCCCCAGTTGTCTGAGACACTGAAGTCTCCTGTGGTTTGAGAGACAAGCCTTACAGTAGGTCATCTTTTGTGTGAACAGCAAGAAATGTCACACACTTGGGTTCGGAAGAAGGAGACAAGGACAATCAAACAGAGGCTGATCTATAGATATGTGAGGGACATTTTTAATGACCTTCCCTTCCTCAACTGGTATTGTCATCCTTTTTCCTTAACTGGCTAGAGAGCAAGTGCACTGAACTGGTGCGGGAATGGAGAAAAACTCATGGGAGAAACAAGAAATAAAAAAAAATATAATAGCTGTGTGAGACACAAAGTTTTACATTACAGAACAAATTACCAGGCAGTTTTAACTGATTTTTCAATGAGTGGCACAAATATTTACCATTCTCTGAAGAAGATTTTAAATGCTAATCAGCCAGTCAGATTTTTTTCTTCAATGTCTGCTTTCATCCTATCCCAGCACAATTAAAAAGCATAAATATAAAAGTGTAGAAAACAGCCCAAAATTTTATGTTCTCCTGACTAATCTAAAAGGTGAGACAGGCAAAGGAACAAATTATGTAAATTTACGTGTACATATTTGTTATTTTGTGTTATACAATCCATGATTAAGTAGTACCTTTTTAGAGAATGATAACAAAAGTACAGAATTGTGAGCTAGCTTTTCATTAGCTAGATAACACAGGCGTGTTTGAAAGTCTCAGTAGTCCCAGATGTTAACTTCATTAATTTGGCCTAAACAAACTTCCAATTGCCCCCCCCCCCAAAAAAAAAATCAAATTGGCCCCTGTGGGAACCACAGATCTTCAGACAAAAAGAAGGAGTATAGGAGGAGACCCAGGCTTCAGACAGAACCCTATTGGCTTTGTGCTGCTTGTGATCGATTGCATGTAGTGGTGCTATGAAGTTTGAAATAAATACCTGGGACTACTGAGACTTAAAAAAATGCATCAGCTCGTGCCACCATTTTCAAAGAGTTTTCAGAAGGGAAAAGAAGTACAGCATGGGTTATCATGGCAGGAATATAATGGCATAGAAAGCCTTTGTCTTTTCTTGAACCTCTGGGAAAGCTTCCCTATTCAGTAATACCCCGGATAATATGTGCATCACACAATGTTAAAACTGGATAACATTAGGAAATCTGAGGAAATTTGCACTGCACAACGTTAAGATAACGTTGTGCGATGCATCATGTTTTCTCCCAGATTTCCTCCAGAGATCTCTGCCCAAAAGCCCGCAGGGCTGGTCTTCTGCCTGGGAAGCGCTTTACCAGGTGAAGAGCAGCCCTGTGGGCTTTGGGGGCAGATATATCCATAGGTTCCCTTGCTGTTTTGAGGCAAGCCTTGAAAGCGAGGGTGTGGCACCTATAGAGATCCAAGCCCCAAAGTCTGCTGGGCTGCTCTCCGCCTGGGAAGCACCTTCCCAGGCGGAGAGCAGCCCTGCTGGCTTTGGAGCTTGGGTTGACAGAGGTGCCTCCATAGACCCATGTGTTCGATCCCCTGGTTCCCTTTCCGAGGAGGCAGGCGACCCGCTGGCCTGCCTCCTCGGAAAGGGAACTGGTGGATCGGACACTTGGGTCTACAGAGGCACCTCCGTAGACCCAAGCCCCAAAGCTCCCTGAGGGTTTTGGGCCACCTTTAACGTTGTGCGATAAATGTATCACACAATGTTAAAAACTGCATAACTTTAAAGCTTGTGGAACCAAGCTTTAATCTTATACGAGGTATTACTGTATAGGTGAATTTTGAGTTGCTTCTTGAAAATATTAAGAGAAAATGCTTCTCGAATTGCATGGGGGAGGACATTTCATAAACTGGGTGCCATGATTGAGAAGGGCAGCCCTGGTCATTGACTTCCTGGCCTCCCTCTGAGTAGACACCCTCAACTGTAGGTTATATGGATACAGAGTAGGATAGACAGAAAATCTTAGGAGATGCTCTGACATGTACTAATGTCCCAAATTGTTAAGGGCAACACTTTTTTTTACACTTTTTATATTGATCTCAGACCTGCTTAAAGGTAAAGGTTTCCCTTGCTCGAAAGCCAGTTGTATCCGACTCTAGGGTGCAGTGCTCATCTCTGTTTCTAAGCCGAAGAGCCAGTGCTGTCTGCTTCTGCAGACATTTCTGTGGTCACGTGGCAGGCATGACTAGACACCAAAATACCGAAACATCTATAATAAAGGTTGGGGGCAAACTGAGAGGGTAACATACTAATAAAAAGTCGGTCTATAAAGCACTTTTTTCACTTCATTTTCCATCAAGGATAATTAAAATAAAATTAAAGTAGCTGGCATTTCATGCCTTCACAATTAAAACTGATTAAAGACACAGAGCTGAAGCAGTTCTAGAAAACATGGTTTGATGGATGATTGCCTTTTGGGATATTAAAACCGCACTGCTAATGTACAGAGCAACTCCTTTAACTCATGTTTCTGTCCTTCCAAGGCTGCAGTTTTATGGTATAAAGGATTGCAATGCCCAAGAAAAGGGCCTTGATTTTAAAATGCCTGCAACCTGGTTCTTTCCCCCAGGAAAGGGTTAACATCTGGAGTGGAGTTGAGATACAGAAGAAAATGCCTTGTTTATGTTAAGCTGTTTTCTACAGGTGACATAGGGGCTTCTGTGGCTCAGTGGTTATGAAGCTTGCCTTGTTAGATGGAAGGCTGGAAAGCCCGCAGTTCGAGACCCGGGTACTGCATGATGGGTTAAGCGCCTGTCTCTGTCCTAGCTCTTGGAGTTTCTCCTGCAAAAATCCTTTCAACCCAGAATAATTTCTGACACAAAATTATTATTACAGGTGACATGACAGAGGCAGAGTCCTGACCTCAGAAGAGGAGGCTTGCTCTCAGATCCCTTCTCTCCTATCTTTGCAGAAAGTTCTCCAGTTCTTACTTCCCCAAAACCAAAATTCAGAATGTCACAAAAGAAGTAATGGGGCCTGATGGGAGCCAGGTGTGAGGGGAAATTCTAAACAAACTGTATCCAAAGTATGATCTCAAGGGGACAGAAATTTAGATAACCCCTGCAGTTGGACTAAATATTTTCCATCCCATTGCTCACAAGGAAGGGATTTTTTTAAAAAAAAATATTAGATGAAAGCATGGAATGTTGAACACTGATATCCCTTCTTTTCTATTCTGCTGGCAAGAACCCAGTAAGACATTAGCAATATTGGAAGTTCTTCAGCTCAGCCACAGAAATGCTCTGTTCTGGGGAGGAAGATTAGTGGGGCCCCATATCAAGGTCTGAAATTCTTCCACACAATGGTCAAAGAACCATTGTGCTAACTCGCAAGTTCAGCTAGGAAGTGTCCTTGGAGAAAAGAATGTAGACTCCCAGTTTGCCAGGAGTTCCAGTAATGCCAGATGGCACCACTGCCCCCACCTTTCAGAACTTGCTAAAGCTAAATAACAATGATTATAAATTTAAGGCAATCATGGGGTCAAACTTGTCATGATCTTGAGTATCCATGGTAACCTTATCTGAAGCTACTAGAGCTTTTTCACACACATTCCTTTGAGATGTGTTCTTCACAGCTGCGATCCCATGAGGGGGTGATTGACAGCTACTGCAGGTGCAGTCCCATGAGGGTACAGAGTGACAGCTAGGTCAGCTGACTACACCACAAGGGAAGAGGATCCCATGAGGGGGTGATTGACAGCTACTGCAGGTGCAGTCCCATGAGGGTACAGAGTGACAGCTAGGTCAGCTGACTACACCACAAGGGAGAGACGTCTCTTCCCATGTCAATCACAGAACCCAGTGGCTCTAACACCTGCAGATTAGGTCATCCCAATAGAATGCAAAGGTGGGAGGGAAATTTGCTCCTTTTGTGCATATAAGCAGAGCCCTTTCCCTCTGTTCTTCGGTCCCCTTGGGTAGAAGGCAGAGACGTCTGTCTCCCCAGGCTGAACTCAAATTTCCTATCAAAGGAAACCCTACTAACGAAATATTGCTATGTACTTTGTCTGTCTCTGTTCTTTTTCAGATGCTAATGGAAAATAGAACTCTTTGTGAGTAATATCAACAGAGTGGATGTCAGTTTATCAGACTATATCCAAGTGCTTTGCTCTATGCCCCCATATGCTACCAATAAGCTAAAAAACCGCATACTCCCTGTAAGTGACAGGTGGAGTTCTTTGAAGCCAATTGTGAGGCGACCTTAGGCTGCACTGGGAGTGTGCGGATAAAGAAAATTATCGCAACCTAAAGGATCGGTACATACCTCCTGTAAGCCAGCGCCCGGTCGAGCATTCAAGACAAAACTAATATATATCATTATTACAGAAACTAATACTACAGCACATGACCATGAAATGTATGCAGATGCAGACAGAGCTGGAGCTCTTTAGCTGTAAATGGAGATGAGTCCGAGATGAGTCCCTAGAGTCGGAGATGACTGACTTTCAAGTGAGGAAAACCTTTACCTTACTATATTTAACAGATTCCCAGTATGGTATGGGATACCCCATTTGGAATAGCAGCTAGCAGCTCAGGTCTACTCAAGAGGCCTGAGTTTGAATCCCGGTAAAGCCAGAGAAGCTTATTAGGAGTGTGGAAATGATACAATCACTCCTTAAATTTCTCACTTACCTTTAAGACCCTGTTAGGGTCATAATAATTTGGTTCTGACTTGAAGGCACATAATGAAAGCAACAAAATGTGGTATAATGGATAGAATGTTGGACTAGGCTCAGGAGATTTGAATTTAAATTCTTGCTCAGCTATAGAGACTAGTTGCCAGATGGCAATGCTAAACCGCTCATTGAAATCTCCCGTACCTTGAAAACCCTATTAAGCCTACCAGAAATGACTTGACAGCACATAATTATATTTAACTCAAGCATTGTATTTTCCAATTTCTGTCATTATCCAATTACTTGTACATATTTACTTATCTCAAGTCATAATATCAAATAGAATTTTTTTTAAAAGTTCTGAAAATACTATGGATGTTTATTTCTTTTGTATTATAAAACAAATGGAATGAAGATCTAGATTTTGTTGGATAAACTGGCTTGTTTAGGTTAATAATTTAATTGGCAACAATTAGTAGCGTATTTTAAAAATAATATCTGTATTTTAGGTAGCAGAATAGTGTCTACAAGTCTGTGTTAGAATACTGTATTATTAGATTTTCAACAGAAGCACTTTGACTATACAGCTCTTATGATTCACAGTTTCATTTTCTATGTAGTGGCACTAATTGCACCCAAATGATGTATAATTTCAAGACAGGTTGCTGGTATATAATTTGGATGCACTGTAATTTAAAGAGCTTTCCTAGAAACTTACAAATTGTCGTTTTCAGAACCTGTATATCACGTTACTTGGATTTTTGTTAGGTCATAGTGCAGACCAACATGCGAGCCATTTGTACATTTATGATTACACTCATATGCATTCAAGTGAGAACCAATTATAGCTTTGCTCCTGTTCCTTGCTACATGCAGCTACTTTCCTGTTGGAAGTCTAGGTTTTTCTTGGATTAGGTCTTGTATCTGAGGCTACATTTCCTCTTACCGGCACGCTGTTTTTAACTCCATGGGTCTTGCACAGGATTCTAAATTTAGGATTATTGCCTCTTCAACTTTTCACTCCACTATTTACTCTTCCTTTTATTAGATTCACTCTGATCTAGTGGAAGCTGGTGATGGATTACACAAGGGTAGGGAACTAGCTGGGCATGGTGGCTTAGTGGTTAAGATGCTGAGCTTCATGATGAGAAGGTTGGCAGGTCAGCAGTTTGAAACCCAAGTGCTGCATGACGGAGTGAGTGTCCATCACTTGTTCAGGCTCCTGCCAAGCTAGCAGTTCAAAATCAAGAAATTGCAAGTACTGTAGATAGAGGTACAGTGGACCCTCGATTAATGATGCGTTTGAATAGCATCATTTCTGCTTAATGACGCGTTGTCACTCGCCACGTGACTATCCGCACAATGATGAAAAACCATCATTGTGTGGATTAACGTTTTTTTAACATCGTTGTGCAGATAATGACAGCTTTTTGCCGCTAGATGGCACAGCTGCCATTGAAAACTGTACAACGACGTTTCCCCTATAGCAGGAACCAAGTAGCATCGTTATTTGAGGGTCTACTGTACAATAAAACCCCTACTTACGAAAAAGTCCGTTCCGTAGGCTTTTGCTTAAATTGAATTTTTTTGCAACTCAAAACAAACCCATAGGAAAAGTTATTTTTTTACGTAACTTGAAGCAAACCCATAGGAAAAATTAATTTTTATGTAAATCGAAGCAAACCCATAGGGAAAAGAATCTTTAAGTAACTCAAAGGAAACCCACTGGAAATTGTGTAAATCTGGATATGGTTTTAGCATAAAATCATTATGTAAGTCGAATTTTATGTAACTCGAGGCATATGTAAGTTGGGGTTTTACTGTACTGCTTTGGCTAGAAAGGTAACAGCATTCTATGCACTTCAGTATCTAGTATGTTTGTCACATGACCAAATAAACATCTGCACACACAGACAGCACTGGCTCTTGGGCTGAAAATAGAGATGAACACTGACCCTAGAGTTGGACAC
Source organism: Bradypodion ventrale (assembly GCA_035047345.1). NCBI lineage: Eukaryota > Metazoa > Chordata > Lepidosauria > Squamata > Chamaeleonidae > Bradypodion > Bradypodion ventrale. The sequence goes on along the minus strand of JAWDJE010000002.1, from coordinate 102,777,797 downwards.
GACTGGCATTTGAGCCAGGAAGACCTTTACCTTCATTAGGGAACTAGCTCCAGATTTTAGTCTGAACATTACATGAAGTAATCAAGGTGCTGAATCCTATCTCTTCCTTCTTTAATATATTTGACACTTAGGGCAACACTAAGTTTACCATCCTGTAAAATTAGTCACCCATCTCCCCTGTTCTGACCCTCCTCCAAGTGTGCCTCTCTTTTTCTCTCCCCTTAACATCCTCTGAACTGTCTTTATTCCCCTCCCCTCTTGTCTCCTTGGCCTTCCCCATGTCCTCCTTGTCCCACTATTATTTCTCTTTGATTTTCCTGTCTCCCTCTACTTTCTCCCCCACTCCTTCCTCTTTTGCACCCAAACTCTCTTTCTTTCCTTACCCATCCTGGTCCATCACAGCAAAGGGTTCTGCCAAAGGTGGAACAAGCACATTGTGAACGTGGATGATGTCAAATCTGGGTTAGTCTGAGATGTCCAAACCGAGCCTTTACAGAGATGAGGTCTTTATAAGATGGAAAGGCTCTTTTTAATCTTTAAAGCTCTTACGATTTTGTGAACAGCTTTCGTAAGTGTGCAATTCTACATTACAGATAGTTCATCACTAGAAAGTGAAACTCTTTAAGAGTTGATTGTGTGCGATGGTCAGAAGAGCAGGTGATTCCTCACCTCCCATAATTTTCAAATTCATTCTCTCTGGTTTGTGATAGGTCTTCATGTTATAAAGTGGTTTGTCCTTTTTCAGTATGATTTCTCAGAGTTGAAATATTACCTCAGTCACATCCCTTGAACTCTAATATGATTGCAGAGATGAATAGTCTATAACAGAGGTTCACAAACGTTTTGGGCCATTCAGGGGGATAGTCACTATCTGGCTCCAATGCAAATTCATCTGGCCCATCAAGCCCTCGTCGCGTCTGGAAGCGGAAGTAAAATGTGCTAGTATGGGCGCGTTTTACTTCCACTTCCAGGAGTGACGAGGGCTTTGTGGGATGGATGAATTGGCATTGGGAGCCAGATCCAGCCCATACCTGTCAACCTTCCTAGATTGGCCCGGATTTCCTGGTTTTTGGCGTCAATTTTTGCCCTTTCCCGCTCCGTGCTGCCGAAACCCCGGATTTCGGCAGCGGGGGAAAGGAGCCATCTGCGCAGGTCGTGTTGCACGCATGCGTGGAAGGGCTCTACACCTCCATAGCTCCCTTCCACGCATGCGCAGAAGGCTATGCAAGCGGCGTAGCCTTCCACGCGCATGCGTACAACGTGACCTGCGCAAACCCGGTCCGCGCAGGTCCCGGATTTGCTGGAGCCGCGGTTGACAGGTATGATTCAGCCCCCAGGCTGTAGTTTGGGCACGCCAGGCCTATAATATATAGCTTGGTCCAGAAAAAATGACTATTTTCCATATGACCCAAATCTTAAGAGTCTCTTTAAGGTTTTGTATGATGCATCTTTAGAAGAATGGATTCTTTTAATCCTTATATATTCTGACTATCAATAGCAAGAGGTTTTTTTTAAATTGGGAAACTAGATATAGGTTGAATTTCAGGAAAAACTTATTAGCTGTTAAAACAGTATGGCAATGGAACCAAATACATCAGGAAATGGTTAGCATTCCAATGCTGGAGGCATTCAAAAGAAAATTGGACAACTAGCTGTCAGATCTACTTTGATTTAGATTCTTGTATTGAGTGGGGGTTGATCTCAATGGCCTCAAAGGGACCTTCCAACTCATTTATTCTATGATTAACATCTTCTGTAGTTTGTGAATTTAAGAGCCAATGTGATGAAGTGGATTGAATGTTGGACTAGGTGTCATTGCAGGCGCACCCCCCAATAAAGGACTCAGACACTGATGAAAGTGGATAACGGCATTGGGCCACATTTATTGATTCATGCCCTAGTCCGAATTATAAATTTCTATTGGTAATTGACCAATTATAATTCTTAAGGCAAGCAGGCCGAAGTAACACTGGTAAGGTACCACCCAAAATTGCCGACGGCAATTGTTACAATGTATCTATTTATATCTATTTGTTTGTTGACAACAAACAAATTGTTGACCGTAGTCAATATCTAACTAATGACCCCACCCTCTGACGCGTATCCGTGAAATCACGGGGTGATGCATGCTGTCTAGCTGTAGCCATCACCCCGTCGCCTGGTTCGTCGTTGACCGGACAACGTTTAACCAACTTATGCCTGTCTAGTGTTGTCCAGTCAATTGCGATCCTGCCGGATACCTGTGGGTCATAAATGTTTACCTTACCAGTGCTACCCGCCACACGGAGAGGCTTCAATAAAGGCTCGACGCCCCCCCCCCCAGACCGTCAGCTCGGTCAACAGGCCTGCTCGCCAATCACCCAACAGGAGGTCCATACCTCCTCGCGACAGATGGACCCCATCCCCTGCGTAAAGGTCATAATTTTGCAGACTAATGGCGGGGTGACGACTGACCCGCCCCCAACCCCTGTCGACAAGGAACCGGGAAACAGCCCTGTTTACCATGCGTCTAGCACGGTCAAGGCCCTGGAGGTCGAACCATCCTCTATAAGTGTGCCGTGGTACCATGTCTGACCAAACGAGGGGTGTGGCGGGCCACACGTAATGTAGGTAGGCGAGGTCGCCGCAAATCGCATGCTTCAGCGATAAGCCGGTGACCTGACCCAAATCATTGCCCCCAAGGTGTATGATCAGAATGTCAGGCGGGTCAGCATTCCGGCCTGAAAAAAGGAATGGCAACAGTTCCCACCATAACATCCCGGGCTTACCATACCATGTGAGACTTGCGTATGCACCCAGTCCCAGTCGGGGTCCCCACTCTGTTGCCGCAGCGTAACGCACTGCCCTGTGCACGTAGCTATGGCCCACCAGCCATACTGTCACCGGTGTAATACGACACCCAGGGTCTGTCAAGGGAAAAACGAGGAAGAGAAAAGGTGCGGTGACTCAACTGGTACTCACGGTGGAAGAGGGCGGACATAAAACTTAAAACATTGCGACCCCCACCTCCCCATGCGGCGTATTTCAGCCCCGGAGTACCCAAAAGCAGCCGCAGTGGAAGCCGCCCCTATCCTGAATGAATGGGTGCCGTAACGGGCCCCTGGGAGGCCAACACTGGCCAGCGCTTTGCCGGTCATCTTCCAAAATTGAAATTTAGTAAGGGGAGACCCATCTTGGTGACAGAAAAACGGGCCATGGTGCGTGCCACGCAGTGCAAGGAACTCCTGTAGGGCACCAACCGGACAGATGTCTGCCAAAGAACACCGTAGCAGTCTTACTCCACTGCCTACGCCGTGCTGATCCGTTTTAGAGGAGCGTATCCTCAACTGAGCCCAATCATTGCCCACATAGACATCTTCGAGTTCCAGTGCCCTACGACTTGCATCCGCCTTAGACAGCATCACAAGCTCGCTGATGCGGAGCGCTCCAAAAAAGGCCACCGTTGAAGCCGCATGAAACAGGGCTGCCTCATACCTATCAAAACATAGGTCATGCCAGCCCCGAGCTAGTTGGGTAAGAACCCCTGGGGAAATTGGGTGGCGGTCGTCCGGGCTACGCCCACGCTCCCGCACCCACCCCTCCAAAACGTGTCTCACACGGAAGTCAGCGGTACTGTCCGCATGACCGCCTACTTTGGCCATGAAAGCCAGCGCTGACAGCCTGGATGCTATGGTACGAGGCGCGAGGCCCTGGGCATGTAGGTAAACCATAAATCGGAGGATGTGGGCCACTGGGATCGGCCAGGTGTCTGGCAGCCGGAATTGGGCACAGAATGCTCGGAAAGAATTGAATGCGTGGTGATACGCCTTACGCGTGCGTGGCGCTAGCGACATGCCGATCGCCCGGTTCACCTCTCCTTGCCAAGGGTCCATATCTCGTCCGGGAGTGGTGAGGGAAATTCCTCCACATCCGGGGCCAAGGCGCGGAACCGGGAGATCTGCAGGTGGGACAAAGCGTCAGCGATATCATTATTGACACCCGGGACATGCCTGGCCCTGAACAGCACATTGAGGCGCAGGCTGCGCAATACAAACTGGCGCACCAGGTCCATGACCCTGGGTGATTTAGAAGTTTGTGAGTTGACAATGTGGACAACGGCCGCATTGTCACACCAGAAATGAACAACCGATTTGGCCCAGTCCTCACCCCATAGCATCAAAGCCCCCAGAATGGGGAAAAATTCCAGATACGTAAGATCATGCAGGCGACCCGTGCCCGACCAGGCTGGTGGCCACCCACCATAGGCCCACTTCCCATTGAAGTACATCCCATAACCCAGGGATCCAGAGGCATCAGATTGTATCTGGAAACGAGGTGAAGCCAGAAGGTCAGACCTCCAAAATGACACCCCATTGAACTCCCTCAGGAACTGGAGCCAGATAAGCATCTGCCCTGATACCCCGGGTCAGTCTCACCCTATGGTGGGGCCTGGATAAGCCTGTCATGGCGTCGCACAAGCGCCGAGCAAATGCCCTGCCCGGTGCGACCACCCTGCAAGCGAAATTGAGGTGACCATGTAGCACCTGCAGTTCCCGCAGTGATGCCTTGCGTTTAGCAAGCAAGTCCGAGATGAGGGCCACTATCCTTGACACCTTATCCCCTGGTAACCTAGAAGCCTGCGCTACCGTGTCAATCTCCACCCCCAGGAAGACTAGCTGGGTAGATGGGCCCTCGGTCTTTTCGGGCGCTAAAGGGACACCAAGTTCCTCCATTAGCGTCTGAAATGTGTTGAGGAGACGTGTGCACGTGTCCCAGCCCCGTTCACCCCCGAATAAAAAATCATCCAGGTAATGGGCTACAGACCGGGACCCTGACCTGCGGACAAAAGCCCACTGTAGGAAGGTGCTGAAACGCTCGAAGGCCGAGCATGATATGGAACAGCCAAAAGGCATGGCCTTATCGAAATAATATTCTCCCCGGAACTTGAAACCCAGCAACTCAAAGTCACCCGGGTGGACCGGCAGGAGACGAAAGGCAGACTTAATGTCGCACTTAGCTAACAGCGCACCCGGGCCACATGAGCGCACCATGCGCAGCGCTTGGTCAAAAGATGTATACCTGACCGAGCAAAGGTCATCATGGATAGCATCGTTGACCGATCTGCCGGCTGGGTAGGACAAGTGATGAATCAGGCGGAACTCACCCGGTGATTTCGTGGGCACTAAGCCCAAGGGTGACACTTTAAGGTTGGGAAACGGGGGTGCAGGGAAAGGGCCAGCGACCCTGCCCGCATCAACCTCCTTAGTAATGCTGGCAGCAGCGACCTCCTCCCTTCCCCTAAGGGACAAAAGGTTGGGGGCGTCTTGGGGGGACCTATCTCCCGTGAAAGGAATACGAAACCCCAGTCGAAAACCCTGAAGCAGGTAAACTGCATCTGCCTCCCTCGGGTACAATGCGAGCCAACGCTCCAACATGTCCACATTAATTGGGGAGGGGGCCTTTCGATGGACCAGCTCCCTCTGCGGCAGTCTTGCCAGCCCCTTGTCCACCCCTACCCCTGCCCCGCATCCCTCCAGGCCTGGGGCAGGCGGATGCAGCATGGGGGCCAGCACAAGAGGGACACTCATGCCTGTACCGGCAATTCTTCCTATTGCAGGAACCATTGGACGAGAAAGTCCAGCACAGCAGGCGGGCTGGAACCCCCTGCCCCGCCACCTGGCGGGGTGTCTGTGCTGGGGCCGCTCGCTGGACCGCGTGTCCACAATGGTATCTTTCCCCAGGCGCAGGGCGCGTGGGAGTCATGTACAGAAGCCACAGCTTCTGGCAGGGCTCGTCCCACCTCATCTCTGGGTGGAGGGGAATTCGCATATGGAATTCTTCATCGTAAGCCAACCACGACGGGCCCGGGAAGTCAACCATCGCCCGGTATATATTGTCCAAATACTGGACCATCGGGATTGCCAGATCCGGCCTGGCCCTGAGATAAACCGCCATGTATATGAGATACGCTGGCAACCAGTTAGCCCACGTGCGTGGTGGCTTACGACGACGTGCCTGTTCCTTATCCTTCTCATCCTGGCCCTCCCTCTCCTCCTTGGTGGGCTCTCTGTTAAGAAGGGAGAAGATGTCCACATACTCCCCACGCCAGATCTTTTCTTTGGTAGCCTGGGCCAGATGATCCCCAAGGGGCAAGGAATACCCCGCTGTCGGCAATGCTGACATCGGCACGGTGGGAACTGTGGGCATTGCAAAAGGAGCCTGTACCAACCCGGTCACCCCTAACACGTTCCCGACTGAGTAGGAGGCACCACCCCAAACAGGGCCCTGGGTGGGAAGTGAAGTCGCCGGGTGGGACGTCGGCGACTGAACCGTCGCGCCACCCGTGCGAGGCCATGGCCACTGAACTGTTCCCCCCAATGTAGCTAGGTGTGTGGGTGCACTAGATTGAACCGCATACTCACATGCTGCACCCCCGTGGGCCGCCCCCACCGGGGGTTCCGGCCCACTGGGGGCATCGGAGCTCACGATCGCGACTGAGCTCGTCGACGGGGCCTGATCCACACCAGCCTGTTGATTGGGGAGCTGCGAGGCAGTGGCCGACGCCGGCCCATGCGCCTCGGGCAGCTCGACCCGTCCCGCCGCCTGCCGCTGCCCGGCAGACGAAGCATCAACCTGCGCCCCAAAAGGCACCCCCGGGTGGTTAACCCTCGCGAGGGATGCCTCAAGGGCCGCAACACGGGCCAGAAGGGCCTCAACATTAACATAGCCCCCTAATCCAAGGGGGGGCAAAGGGCCAGCCGGCCCACGGGCTGCAGGCGCCGGTCCAGGTCCCTGGACCCCGGGGCCCGCATACGGCCAAGAGCCCAGGCCCGGCCCCTGTGGGGCCGGGGGCATGCCCTGCCAGGGTAGGGAACCCAACCACCCCCCATGGCTGGAACCCCCCGCAGGAAGCTGCGTACTTAGAGAAGAAGGCCCCGAAGAATGGGCCATGCCAGGGGCAGTGGCCATTGCTTGCGGGCCGGGGGCTGCGGCCCCTGCCGGGCCGGTATGCGGACGCCCCACCTCAGGCCAAGGGGCTATCAACCCCATCCCACTGGTCCCGGTGGGCTCTGGCAAGGGGGGCTGCTGGGAAGGCACAGTCGCGGTCCTCCGACCCGGCTGGCGCCTCCGCACAGAGCGAACCGCGTTCGCAGTTGCCTTCTTCTTAGAGGGCATAGCAACGATCTGCTGGGAAGCCGGAGAAAGAGAAGGAAAAAACGCCACCCAAGAGGCTTCCCGGCGAAAGGCAAGAGCGACGGAGGTAAGAGGGGAAAAACTTCTCCACTCCGTCGCTTCGCAAAATGGCAGCTCGGCTGCCTCGTGGCCACCCCTTTTATAAGGGTGCTGGCCACGCCCCCTAACTACCCGGATGCCTTCGTCCGGTGGTGGGGGGCCCGCAATGAGCGCAGCGGCCATTTTGGCGCCGCGCTTGCAGTATATGTAGACTCAAATTTGCAGCTATCAATTGTAAACCATTCCTTTAATATATCACCTTGAAAGTTCAAGTTGCCATAAATTTGAAGCCACTTGATGACAGATAATAATGGCCTGCTTTGTTTTCTGATTCGCTGCTGGGGAGGAAGTGTAGGCTTTGTTTGCAAGTATGGTTACTTGGTTATAAGTGTCTGCCTACATCACAGTTCTGGGAAATGTATTTATTTAAGCTTCTAATGATATGGGGTGCAATCAGATGGAGAAATAGTTTGTGTTTTGGATATCTGAGGCAATATCCAATGGGAACTATTTCCCATCAATCCAACAATGTACAAAAAATTAGGGACCAGTCCAACCCTGTTCTGTGCTCACGTTGGTCCTTTTTGATCCAGTGGCAGTGCTATTCTTTTTTTGAGCCAGGTTGGAAGGATTTCTGAATGGAAGGAACACTTTAAGGGAGATCACTTCCAGCTCAGTGACCATTTCCAGCATGACCAGACATGATCCTTCCTTACGCTCTTATCACACCTATGGTATGTGTAATAAAAAAATTGGCAGAATGTACACCTATCCTATAAAGAGAAGTGGGCAGCTATTGTGGAGAGAGTTTTTTTGGAGGTGTTTGCCTGGTGCCTCCATAAGATCTTCTGATTCACCCAGGCTCTTGAAATCCCTTCAGAGCTAGAGAGGCTGTTTACATGGGTGCTTGGCCTACTGTTTGGGGAAGGCTGTGGTGGCCTGAGTTACTCCAATTGTGTCTGCACTACAGTCAGGCCAATCCACCCCAAAATACCCTATTTTGAGACCCCTTCGGGGATGAAACTAAATTAGCTGCTGCATTTTGTTCCATTCTGTATGTGCATACTGGGGATGGGATAAAACAGAGTGGGGCTACATAATGTGGATATTACCCTTGCTCTCCTTGCTGATGGGACTCAGTGGTAGACTCAGAGGTAAAAGCGAAATAGATGCTTTAGAGCAGTGGTGCCCAATTTTTTTTGTGGGCCTGTCCTGCCCCCGACACACAGCTATGGGGTCTGGAGCCGGGCTGCTCCTGCTGCTGACAGTTTTGACATCAGCAGTGGCGGTGGCGTAAGTGATTGCGCTTTGTCCTGGCTGCTCTGAGCAGCCTCTTGCTCAGTCCCACCCCCTCTGCAGCCTTTGCCAAAGATGATCCCCATGTTAGGAAAATCTTCGAAGCCTCCTCTGTTTCCAAATCCGCAGCACTGGAAAGGTAAATCTGGCACACTGCATTGACATCATCCTGGGTGTGCCAGGGGGCTCTCTTAGCGCCACAGATTTTGAAACAGAGGAGGCTCCAAAGATTTTCCTAACACAGCGATCAGCTTTGGCAAAGGCTGCAGAGGGGATGGGACTGAGCAAGAGGCTGTTTGGAGCAGCCAGGACAAAGCGCGATCGCTGCCGCTACCACTGTTGACATCAGGTGGTGGGGGCGGGTGAAGGGGCAGTCTGCGGTGAACCCAGGTACTTACCGTGGGCTGCATTAATGATATGCAGGGGCCTAATTGGGCCTGCAGGCCATAGTTTGGGCACCCCTGCTTTAGAGCTGCTGGAGGAAACCTTTCGCCTGTCAGCTGCAAAGTGTTGATTTTCCCTTTGCCACTGATTGGGCTCTGATCAGCACCTAAGGAAGGAAAAGCTTCCCTGGCCAGCTCCAAACAGCTGCTATGGGAATGCTGGGGCTGTTGCAGCACATCGGAAAAGCAAAATGCTGTCTGGATGCGGGGATTGTACCAAACAGCATTTTGTTCCTCTCTCCCATCTCAACCACTTTAAAAAAGCCACTCTACATCAGCCTGGGAAGGACAGCGTAAATAAACTCTCATTCTTTCGGTAACGAATATTTTCGCTTCACGTTGGCTGAAACAGTTTTATTGTTCTGTTCACCTAATATTTTAGGTTGTATTTTCTTAATGTGCAGCTTCTCTGATAATTTCTGTTGTGGCTCGGCCATGCAAACAACAGTTAATAAATCAATATATCAATAGCAAGTATGGAATGGTGAGTAAAATCCAAATATATTCTGACTTCGTTTTCTTCCTTTGTGACTTCAGATGGACATTGATTGCATAGAACCATTTGCTGCACTTTAATTATTTTCTATCTTTAGTATTTCATTACATTCAGTCGGTCTTGCTGTACCCTAGCATAAGCAGTTTTTATAGCAAAAGGCACTTTCTTGTCTGTTTCTTGCATTGTGTTAAATATTTCTTATTCTTTCAGACTACACCACAAGGACCATTTGACTGTCCCCTCTGGCTTCCATATCTTGCTTCCAGCATGAACAGACAGGTAATAACCATTCAGCAGGGCCATTACCTCTTCTAAAGACTATTATCAAAATGGTCATTATACATAATGGAGATTATTATAGGCAGCTTGAGAGATTTTTTAGATACATCTCCACAGAAATAGGTGGCCCTTTTTAGCCTTAGACACCGCTAGAAATAATACCAGGGCATAAAATACATGGCAAATGTTACCTTTTATCCAAACGTTCTTAGTACTGAAGGCACTCACGGCACTGGGTTGTGCAGTTAAATTATATTTATTCAACAGAGACTTTCATGGTAGGTTGGAAGAAAAAGAATATTAGAAAACCGTGCTAATTGTTATATCAAAAATATAGAATTCAAACCTAACAATAGTTCCCTTATGCAGACTCCAATACTTTGTTCAATTATGTGTATTTTTCAAAGTTGAATATGGTGTTTCTTTTTATACTTATGAACATTTTAATTGTTTTAAGAATTTCCATCTTATTTCTAAAATAAATCATTTCAGATCTTTCACTAAACTCCTATACTGGCTTTCAAACATGCTTAAGATCCCATGTCAAGTTTCTAGTCCTTATTTTTAGCTCCCTTGCCCCCACCAACTGTATTTTCATCCTCATCTCTCACTACAGTGGGAATTGTTTCCCAAGCTCTGATCTCCTGGCACCATTATAACTCGTGCTTTCTGATTCAGGTCTCTCATACATTCTTCCACCATTTCCATCACCATCAGTAGTTGTGATGGAAATGGATTTGCTATGGTGGCTCATACACTTTTACTTACTAATCACTAACAAGACTCTGGCCACCATATTTTTTCAAACCCTCAAAATCCTGGAAATAGATAGACAAAATCCATTTCCATTTGTCCTGCATTTATAATGTTTAAACTCTGAAGTTCTTTTTGATCTTTTTTTTTTAAAAATTGAGGGTCTTTGAGTAAATTATCCCCACTTTCTAATTTAAAGAGGGTTGTGAATGGGGAGGAGAGAGGTTGCTTTGCCTAGGACCCCTGGAAGTCTGGAACTAGGCCTGTTTTCTTACTTTCTTCTTTTCGCCCAGGTGCTGCTTCTGTGTATAGAACACAGAAAATAAAAGTAGTTGCAGTGGCCTTAAATGACTGGCTGATTTTCTCAGTTCAGCCTTTGATCCTAGGGTGGCAGGTTTTACCACTTCTCTTTATTACTTGACAAGTGGTTGCTTCCGCCAGCCAGGTCTGGAAATTGCCCCTGAGAAGTGATGTTGAGCAGAAACATCCTGCAAATCCAATGCAGGCTCTGGCTTTTTACAGCTTCTGAGAGCTGGGTGGACTGAAATCTCTCCCCCCAATAGCTCTGGATTTCTTTCTTAGTCTTTCAAATGCTTTGTTCCATCTTTTCCTTTATGATAGTTCCCTATATAAAAGAAGGTCATTGACCTATTCTGGGACTGGATGAATTTTTCGTAGGATGCTGGAGGTATCTTTTCCTTTAAAGGTAATCTCATAGCTATGAAAATTGACTTTGGGGATGATGACTCCCATGGCAACCCCCAACCAGCATGGCCAGGTTTTGTCTGAAAATTGTAATGGCACAAGTGTTTTTCTTCTTCATTTCTCATTCATTCATGGCTAAAGGTCCTGTGGTACAATCTGAAAACAGTAGTGACATAGAATTTATCAGCACGTCACCTTTCTAACGTCCCTGATCCAAAGAGCATTTATAGTGACTAAGTTTTGGGTGAGTTCATAGCTTTGTTTCAACTTCTGATGAAGATGGCTCCAAAAGCAAAGGCATAATTCTGATCTGAAGGGAATTAACAAACTTTGCAGAATCATAGTCCCCCCCCCACACACACAATGATATAATAATTGTGTGTCATCAAGTCAATTCACACAGATGGTGTACCTTTTCAGAGTTTTCTAGGTAGGGAGTTCTCAGGAATAGTTGGATACTCCTTTCATCTGTGGGCACCCTGAGATGGTGAAGTCTGTCCAAGGCTGCATAGGCTGTCCCAGGAAGCAAAGTGGGGGATTGAACTCCCAGTTTAATTTAATTTAATTTTCAAATTTATTCGCCGCCCACTCAGGCAATCCTGACTCAGGGCGGCTTACATAGTAGTAAAAGTATAAAAACTGTTAAAGGCCCACCCTAATTAAAAACCCCTCCCACCCCAAAGAAGAAGGGAGAGGATGTATCTTATGGCAGGAGCCAGCGAACAAGGGCCACATTACTCTGAGGGCCCCACACCTGCCCCGCCAGCCAGGTTTTAAGACATTTTCTAAAGGGCAGCAACTCCATCTGCACTCATAGTTCTGCTGGCAGGAGGTTCCAAAGGGCTGGTGTGGATCCTTTTTCTTGTGCCAGAGAGACAAGCCCCTCTGGCTGATGGTACAATTAGGGAGCCCCTCCGGTCTTCTCTGGTTGGACGGGCAGACGTTCTCAGGGCAATGCAGTCTCTTAGGTATCCTGGCCCACTACCATGTAGGGCTTTAAAGGTCATAACCAGCACCTTGAATTGCAGTCAGAGGGAAACTGGTAACCAGTGCAGCTCCCGAAGCAGTGGCGAGGTGCGCAGTGCTGTATTTAGGATCTGTGGGCCCCTAGGCAGAACCTGTGGTGCGGGCCCTAGCGGGAAAGTATATTTTTAAAATTAACCTACAAAAACCACATTTTAAGCAATTATCCAATTAAAAACTGAAAAATAAACGTCATTGCACTCTGTGTTTTCTGATTTTAAAAACTGATGTAGTGCGGGGGCCCCTTTGTTGTGTGGGCCCATAGGCTGCACCCTAGGTAGCCTATGCTTAAATCCGGCCCTGGAGGTGTGGGCATAATGTCCATACCCCATCACCACCCGGGCAGCCATGTTCTGGACCAGCTGAAGCCTCTGAATGGTTGTCCAGGGCAGCCCCATGTAGAGCACATTACAATAATCCAGTCTGGAGGTGACCAGAGCATGTGTGCCCATGAGTAAGGAGTCCCGGTCCAGGAACGGGAGCAACTGGCGAATTACACGAAGCTGTACAAAAGCCCTCCTGGCCACGACTGCAACCTGGCTCCTCAGCCAGATTTTTAACATGTGAACTATCTAGTAAGCTGCACAATGATATAGCCCAACCTAAAAGCTTCATCGAACACCTTATTTCCTGTAATTGCAGAACCCTTTGGATCACAAAGAGAAGAAAAAAAACACACGAAAGACTGCTATTTGTGAAGTAAATGTTCATTTTTTTAAAAAAAAAATACAGTAGTGAGTGCAATTTTTATCACATGTATCTGTTGCTATCACTTCTCACTTTGTGCTGAAGTCTTCACCAGAGCATTTACAGAAGTGATTCTTCCTCCCACCCCTGACATCTGCCACTGAGAATCCTACATTATTCATCAGCATGCTAATGGCAGGTGATGAGATCTTTTCACACTACATCCCTCTCAGTAGGTGTTTATTACTTTGTTCACCAGCAGCCCTGCTATTACTGTGAGGCCAGAAGAACTCTACATACTTGCTTAACATGTAATGGGAAATGGACTCTGTTCACTTGGCTCACAAGTGAAGGTGAAGGTTATAGTGAGGGCAGGTTATTGTGGGTCCTAAGATGGCGGCTATTTTAAATGAACAGCTGAATTTTGGAAATCCACACAAATCATGCCAGTGATGGAGCAATCCATCTTCTTTACTTTCTATCATTTCAGCCAGTCATCACATTGCAATTATTTCTTTTTTGCTTCTCCTATGTGCTCTCTGAATAAAAGAGAATGGAGGCTGATGTTGGCAGGGGTGATTGAGTAGGTGGGAGAAGCAGAGTGAGGGGAAAAAGACACAAAGATGTGCCTAGTTTTCACATCTGAATATGGCTCTGGCAGAAGTGATATCTCTATCCAAGAAGCAAAATGACCACCCCCTGAATCTTTTCCCCCAATGTGAGGGAGACAGAGGCAAAACATTCAGCAACCACTAAACAATTTTGTTCCAAGTTTTTAAGAAGCTGCATGACAAGTGAAGCCTTGTGATTAAAAATTACCAAGTGGTAGCATGCCATTACATGGGGTTGTTTAAAAGAGGGGAGGGGAAGGATTTAGTGTTTTTCCCCACAGTAGTTGGGTACCCCATTCATTATAATATTTCACAGAAGTTGCTGTTCTCCAATATTATTCTGTCGTCATGGTTGCTGCTGTCATAAGCAGGCACAACTGAATAATCAAAATGAATTTGACATGGGGACTATTTCTTCTGAGAAATAAATGAACATAAAGACAGAAACTTGCTTTATTTTAAAATAAAGATCAAATCATCTGTATTATAATGGGTATTTTAAGGAAAAAATGGCAATGAAAGCGATTCCTTTGGAAAGATGGTGATTTGGTGGTAGATTTGACTGGATACTAATTTTCCATAATCTCTCTCTATTTTACCCTTTCCTTTATTAGAAATAGCTTGACTTATTTTTCAAATAAGTGTTGTGGTCTGGGTTCGAATTGTGCAGAGTTAAGCAGTTAGCTTTCGGCAGCAGCGGCGGTGCCCATGTGGTTTTATCTCTCTCTCCCAGACAATAACAAGCAGTGATGCTGAGTAATGGTGCAAACAGTTCATAAAGATAACATAAACAACAGATTCCTCTCTGAGAACATAAAGCAGATAAACAGTCTGTAAGTCCTTGCGAGCAGTACCTTAAGTCCTGAGACACAGTAAAAGTACTCACTGCACCTCTAGCCTTTTCCTGGCTGGCTGTAGGTTGGGCTAAGCCCTTTTTGTCCTGGCTTGTTCCTTCAGTTGAGTTTCAGTCCTCTGAAGACTGCTCTGGCTCTTTCTCTGCTCCAGAGAGTGTCAGCAAAGCCAGCAGCTTTCACTCCAGGCAAAACAGTGAAGTCCTTAAAGCAGTAAAGTAGCAAACAGTCCGGCTAGCATCCATTCAGTATGCCATGATGCAATGGCACGAAGCCTATGGCATCAAGCAGTTCTGGCATACAGCATTTGGCATAGAAGGGTTTCAGGCATAAAACGTTTTGGCATGAAGGCAAAGATGGCTACTGAGAAGCCCTAATTTATACATGATATTCTGCTCAGTCACCCACTCAGTAGATTCAGCTGGGTGCTGCTTTGCAGAAACCCTTAAAGACATAGTTTCATGCATCTTACACAATACTACTTGCACACCGGTCAATATATCCCTATCAATCTTTCTTATTTTATTTGAGAACACACCCTCTTCCACATTGTGAGCAGATTCTTAGTGCATCATAAAAGCCACTATTTAAGTCCATAATTATCCACATCAGATGTAAATAAGATTGCTGTCCATACCAGTATTATGGCCCTTTGTCCCTAAATTTTCCACCACAGAGCACTCCTTCAGTGCTTGGTCTCCTCATGTTTAGGAAGTAGATTAACAGAGTGCTTCAATGCTACAGCTATGTTGAATACTTTTGTATTATATTTTTGTTGTCTCTGCTCATGAGCGTGGATTCAGTTGGATGATTCCTCAGCCCAGGAGAAGTGAGGATGATGGTGCTTTAGGGGCCAAAGTGTGGCATAATGAAAGAACAAGCCTTAAGGATGTTCATTTATTAAGACATCTTAGATGAGAAGATATGGATGCTGGCCCAGATAAAATAATAGATGTAGCTAAAATATGTATAGCTTTTTTCAGTAGGAGTAGAAGAAGAAAAATGCTGTAGGGAAACAAACCAAATACCTGTTTAGTCCCACAAATTATTCCTATGGTAGTCAACCAGATGCCCTTGGAAGGTCCACAAGTGGGACATGAGCAAAATAGTACTCCTGCTCATGTTGCCTAGCAATCTGTGTAAAGGCCTACTTGCCACAAATCCAGGAGGAGACGGCTCTGTGATCACAGTGTGTGGGTCACTTCATGACAAGGTGGGATCCACCTCAAACAAATTCATGCCAGTGGCATTTTTCCTGCTTGTCCCAGGGAAAAAAGTATATATAGCAGCCAACAACAACCACTAAATGATGCCAGATGACTTCATGTTCTTGCATGATAAAAGAGACAGAAAACCATCTATTTCCTTGTACTTCAGTTCTTCCTCATCATGGATGGTGTTGTGCAAAGTATTTATTCTTATTGTGAGCCAAATAACCTCTAATGTTGTAACCATTCCTCCCAGGTAGTTGTTCCTTGATCATATTGTTTGCTTTTTTCATCAACTTTTCCCATTCTGTACTTTAGGTTTTTTGAGGCAGGGAGACCAGAATTGTCCACCATATTTCGAGTGTGGCTAAACCATTGATTTGTATGAAGGCCATATTATGCTGGCTGATTTATTTTCCATTTCTTTCCTAATGATATTGCTGTTGTTTTGTGCTATCATGTCAGAACTTACTTATAGCAACCCTAATAGAGCTTTAAATGTAAATGAAAAATTTAAGGAGTGTTTTTAACAGTTCTATACTCCCAAATGACTTTCCAGATTTGAATCCAGGCTGCTTGTCCATCACTCTGTCCACTACATCACAGTGGATACAACACTGGATGTCCTAATGATATCTTGCTTCTTTAAATGTTCATTGGCTGCTAGGCTGTGTATAAAGACACAGTAGGGCTCTTGGAAGAACACTGGCCAAGGAATAATAGCTGCAACCGGTAGTGGCTTCTTCCTGAATATGTGACTGAGGAAGAATGCTATCACCAGGTTTCTTTTGTATCATTCATTAGTCCTCTAAATGTATGGATCCTAAGAATGATCAACAGCAATAGCAATTACACATATATACTGCTCCTTAGTGCTTAGTGCACTCTCTGAGTGGTTCACAAGGTAATTACTGATGGTAAGAACTGATGGTTCTGGGGGACTTCAATTTGCCTTCGCTGGGGACTGGCTCCGAGGTGGCTCAGGAGTTCATGGCTTCCATGACAGCTATGGACCTGATTCAGGTAATTCAGGGCCCAACCAGGGGCAGTGGCCACACACCAGATTTAATCTTTTTGTCGGAGCGGTGGCAGAGTGATCTGAGACTACGGAAATTAGATATAACACCTGTGCCATGGTCAGATCACTATTTGGTGGCTCTAGACTTCCTGGGTGCGACGCTTCATCGTAGGGAGGCAGGGCCTATTAGAATGGCCCGCCTCCGGCAACTGATGGATCCTGACGGATTCCAGAGGGAACTGGGGGATTTCCCTCTGGATCGGCAACACGATTCGCCTGAGGCGCTGGTTGACCTGTGGAACAGGATGACAACAGCGGCCTTGGATGAAATCGCACCACTACGGCCTCTCAGAGCTCATGGAGCTAGGTCATCTCCGTGGTTCACAGATGAACTGCGGGAGCTCAAACGGGCAAAGAGACGCCTAGAGCGCCGCTGGGTGAAGACCCGGAGAGACTCCGATTGGTCACTAGCTAGAGCCGCTATCAGGGCCTATCTAGTGGCGATGGAGGTGGTGAGACGGCAATACTTCACCACCCTTATTGCCTCCGCTGATAATCGCCCAGCCACCCTGTTCCGGGTTACCAGGTCTCTCCTTGGTAGGGGGACCTCGGTGCCTGGTTGGCAGGGGTCGGCTGAGGACTTTGCTGACCATCTAGTGGAGAAAATCGATCGGATTCGCTCTGGGTTTAATCCTGGCGTGGATGGGGAGAGTCCGGAGGGAGCTGGAGCACAGTCTGGTCATACCATCTGGGACCAGTTTGATCCAGTTGCCCCTGATGAAGTGGACAGGCTCCTTGCAGCTGTGCGCGCCACTATCTGCCCATTGGACCCCTGTCCCACCTGGTTGGTGAAAACCTCCAAGGCAGTGACAGGTGGCTGGGTTGGGGCTGTGATCAATGCATCATTGCGGGAGGGGGTGTTTCCTGCACCTTTAAAACATGCTTTGGTGCGCCCCCTCCTGAAGAAATCTTCCCTCGACCCAGCTGTCCTAACTAACTATAGGCCTGTCTCAAACCTCCCCTTTTTAGGGAAGGTGTTGGAGAAGGCAGTGGCGTATCGGCTGCAGGGGGTACTGGATGAAGCGGATTACCTGGACCCCTTTCAGTCAGGATTCAGGCCTGGATATGGTACCGAGACAGCATTGGTCGCGCTGATGGATGATCTCTGGCGGGAGCGGGACGGTGGTCACCCATCCGTCCTTGCTCTTCTTGACCTCTCAGCAGCTTTCGATACCGTCGACCACGGTATCCTTCTGGAACGGCTCCGAGGTTTGGGAATCCAGGGTACTGTGTGGTCCTGGTTTTCCTCATTTCTGAGGGGTTGGTCCCAGTCGGTGTGGTTGAAGAGTGAGAGGTCCAGTCCTAGGCCCCTCAAATGGGGGGTGCCTCAGGGCTCGGTGCTCTCTCCTCTCCTATTTAACATCTACATGAAACCGCTGGGTGAGATCATTCGTTCCCATGGGGTGCGGTACCATCAGTACGCGGATGACACTCAGTTGTACATCTCGGCCCATGGGGACCCCAGTGATGCCGTCAAAGTCCTTTCCAGATGCCTGGAAGCTGTGGGGGTCTGGATGGGGGCTAACGGGCTACAACTGAATCCCAGCAAGACTGAGTGGCTATGGATAGGGGGTCCTGCGTTAACCCGGGAGCTACCATCGTTGGTTCTGGATGGGGCTATTTTGCCACAGACAGACCCAGTGCGCAACTTGGGGGTCCTCCTGGATTCACGGCTACTGCTAGAAGAACAGGTGGCGGCTGTGACCAGGAGGGCTTTCGCCCAACTTTGGGTGATTCGCCAGTTGCGCCCACTCCTGGACCGGGACTCCTTGCTCATGGTCACCCACGCTCTGGTTACCTCCAGACTGGATTATTGCAATGCGCTCTACATGGGGCTGCCCTTGACGACCATTCGGAGGCTACAGCTGGTCCAAAATGCGGCTGCCCGGGTGGTGATGGGGTGTGGGCGTTATGCCCGTGCTTCGCCACTGCTCCGGGAGCTGCACTGGCTGCCAGTCTGTCTCCGGGTGCAATTCAAGGTGCTGGTTTTGACCTTTAAAGCCCTATATGGTAGTGGGCCGGGTTACCTAAGAGACCGCATCGCCCTGAGGACGTCTGTCCGTCCAACCAGAGCGGACCGGAGGGGCTCTCTAATTGTTCCATCAGCCAGAGGGGCTCGCCTCTCTGGCACAAGGAGGAGAGCCTTCTCCGTGTATGCACCGGCTCTCTGGAACCTCCTGCCAACAGAATTACGTCTCCGGACGGAGTTGCTGCCTTTCAGAAAGGATCTTAAAATCTGGCTGGCGGGTCAAGTCTGGGGTACAGGTGGAAGGGTAACCACCATGGGGTGGTTGGTGTAGAAGAACTCTTCCCCATGGTGCCTTTGCATCCTGCAGCCCTTGTTTTCGGGGGTGGGTAGTCTTAACTGTTTTAACTGTTTTTAACATGTGCTTTTAATTCTTGTTGTGAACCGCCCTGAGTTGGCTTTGGCCGAGTGGGCAGTATATAAATGTGATAATTAAATTAAATTAAAATTAAATTAAAAATTAACACTTTGCCCAAAACATGCTGTGTTCTCATTTTATCAACTTCGGAAGGATGGAGGGCTGAGTCAACCTTGAAGCCCCATCAGGCTCAAACTCACATCATCAGCAGTGTTGGCTGCAGTACAGCAGTGTAACCACTGCATCATGAGGGCTCATTTAATTTATTTTTCAGCTTAAAGAGAAAGAAAAATATTTAAGTACAGTAATAACCCACATAACGTGTGCATCACACAATGTTAAAACTGCACAATGTAAAGAAATCTGAAGAAAAATTTGCACCGCACAACATTAAGTTAACGTTGTGCAATACATTACTTTTAATTCCTGATTGATACTTAATGTCCTCAACTACCAGTAGAAGGAGCCGTAATCTTGTGTTTTGAATACAGTATCTCTATGGAGTTTGACATTGTGCGATACATCCCATAGGGTTTAATGTTGTATGATACATGTATCGCACAACATTTAAAATCGTACAATGTTAAGGATCATGGAATCAAGCTTTAACGTTATGCGGGGTATTACTGTATTTACAAACTATGGGTAAGGCTAAATATCTCATTTCTTTCTAACCCACCCCCCCCCCCAAAAAAAAATAAAAAATCCCCAAAGGCACAATTGTGCAATAAACGCTCTATTGAAATGGATGGTAGTTGAGGTGATGGGAAATCACAATTTCCTGTTCATTTCAGTGTTGCTTATTCTGTAAATTGCAAAACACCTCTGAATCCATTTTTCTTTTGTCAAGCATTTCCCATTTCTCACTTGGGGAAGTAATGATTCCACCTTCCACCTCACAATAGCGAAGGGCAGTCTAGGTGAGAAATACTCAAATGTTCTTTGCAGGTGCACCCCCCAATAAAGGACTCAGACACTGGTAAAAGTGGATAACGGCATTGGGCCACATTTATTGATTCATGCCCTAGTCCGAATTATAAATTTCGATTGGTATTCAACCAATTATAATTCTTAAGGCAAGCAGGCCGAAGTAACACTGGTAAGGTTCCACCCAAAATTGCCAACGGCAATTGGTTACAATGTATCCATTTGTATCAATTTGTTTGTTGACAACAAACAAATTGTTGACCGTAGTCAATAATCTAACTACTGACCCCACCCTCTGACGCGTATCCGTAAAATAACGGGGTGATGAATGCTGCCTAGCTCATGCCATCACCCCATTGCCTGGTTCATCGTTGACCGGACAACGTTAACCAACTTGTGCCTGTCTAGTGTTGTCCAGTCAATTGCGAACCTGCCGGATACCTGTGGGTCATAAATGTTTACCTTACCAGTGCTACCCGCCACACGGGGAGGCTTCAACAAAGGCTCACCGCCCCCCCCCAGACCGTCAGCTCGGTCAACAGGCCTGCTCGCCAATCTCCCAACAAGAGGTCCATACCTCCCGGCGACAGATGGATCCCATCCCCTATGTAAAGCTCATAATTTTGGAGACTGATGGTGGGGTGTCGTATGACGCGCCCCCAACCCTTGTCCAGAAAGAACCGGGCAATAGCCCTGTTCACCGAGCGCCGAGCCCAATCAAGGGCCTGGAGGTTAAACCCTCCCCTGTAAGCGTGCCGCGGTATCATGTCTGACCAAAGTAGGGTTGTGGCAGGCCACACATAATGCAAGTAGGCCAGGTCACCGCAAATCGCATGCTTCAGCGATAGGCCCGTGACCTGTCCCAAATCATTACCCCCAAGGTGTATAATCAGGACATCAGGCGGGTCAGCATCCCTGATGGAGAAAAGGAATGGCAACAGTTCCCGCCATAACATTCCGCGCTTACCGTACCACCTGAGACTTGCGGATGCACCCAGTCCCAGTCGGGGTCCCCACTCTGTCGCTGCAGCAAACTGCGCTGCCCTGTGCACATAGCTGTGGCCCACCAGCCATACTGTCACCGGTGTAAAACGACACCCAGGGTCTGTTAAGGAAAAAAGGAAACAGGGCAGTGACTTAACTGGTACTCACTGTTGAAGAGGGCGAACATACAACTGAAAACATCGTGATCCCCACCTTCCCATGTTGCGTATTTCAGCCCCAGAGTACCCAAACACTGCTGCGGTGGAAGCCGCCTCTATCCTGAATGAATGGGTGCCGTAACGAGCCCCAGGGAGGCCAAACTGGCTAGTGCCTTACCGGTCACCTTCCAAAATTGAAATTTAGTAAGGGGAGACCCATCTTGGTGACAGAAAAACGGGCCAGGGTGCGTACCACGTAGTGCAAGGAACTCCTGTAGGGCACCAACCGGACAGATGTCTGCCATGGAACATCGTAGCAGTCTTACACCACTGCCTACACCGTGCTGATCAACCTTAGAGGAGCGTATCCTCAGCTGAGCCCAATCATTGGAAACATAGACATCTTCAAGTTCCAGTGCCCTACGACTCGCATCCGCCTTAGACAGTAGCACCAGCTCACTGATGCGGAGCGCCCCCAAAAAGGCCACCGTAGTAGCCGCGTGAAACAGGGTTGCCTCATACCTGTCGAAACACAGGTCATGCCAACCCCGTGCAAGGTGGGTAAGTACCCCTGGAGAAATCGGGTGGCGGTCGTCCGGGCTGCGCCCACGTTCCCGCACCCACCCTTCCAAAACATGTCGTATGCGAAAATCATTTGTGCTGTCAGCAAAACCACCCACCTTGGCCATGAATGCCAGCGCTGACAGCCTGGATGCTATGGTGCGGGGAGCTAAGCCCTGGGCATGTAAGTAAACCATAAATTGGAGGACGTGAGCCACTGGGATGGGCCAACTTTCAGGCAGCCGGGATCGGGCACAAAAGGCCCTGAATGAACTGAATGCGTGGTTATACGCCTTACGCGTGCGGGGGGCGAGCGACATGCTGATCGCCCGGTTCACCTCTCCTTGCCAAGCGTCCATATCTCATCCGGGAGTGGCGAGGGAAATTCCTCTGCGTCCGGGGCCAAGGCACGGAACCGGGGGATCTGCAGGCGGGACAAAGCGTCAGCAATATCATTATTAATACCTGGAACATGTCTGGCCCTAAAAAGCACATTGAGGCGTAGGCTGCGCAACACAAACTGGCAAACCAGTTCCATAACTCTGGGAGATTTTGACGTCTGTGAGTTGACAATGTGGATGACTGCCGCATTGTCACACCAGAAATGAACGACCGAATTGGCCCACTCCTCGCCCCATAGCATCAAAGCTCCCAGAATGGGGAAAATTCAAGGTACGTGAGATCGCGCAAACGATCCGTGCCCCACCAGGCTGGCGGCCAGCTGCCGTAGGCCCACTTCCCTTCGAAGTAAATCCCATAACCCAGGGACCCTGATGCATCCGACTGAACCTGAAAACGACGGGAAACCAAAAGGTCGGACCTCCAAAACGACACCCCGTTGAATTCCCTCAGGAACTGAAGCCAGATGAGCATATCAGCCCTCATGCCCTTGTTCAGTCAGACCCTGTGGTGGGCCCTGGCCAAGCCAGTCATGGCGTCGCACAAGCGTCGAGCAAATGCTCTGCCAGGTGCGACGACCCTGCAAGCGAAATTGAGGTGACCATGTAACACCTGGAGCTCCCGAAGGGACACCTTGCGTTTGGCCAGCAAGTCCAAAATGAGTGCAACGATCCGTGAAACCTTATCAACAGGTAACCTGGATGCTTGCACAACCGTGTCAATCTCCACCCCCAGGAATGTGAGCTTGGTTGAAGGGCCCTCGGTTTTTTCGGGCGCTAAAGGGACACCGAGTTCCTTCATTAGCGTCTGAAATGTATTTAGGAGACGAGTGCACGTGTCCCAGCCCCGTTCACCCCCGAATAAGAAATCATCGAGGTAGTGGGCTACAGACCAAGACCCTGACCTGCGAACAAAGGGCCATTGCAGGAAGGTGCTGAAGCGCTCAAATGCCGAGCATGAAACGGAGCAGCCAAAAGGCATGGCCTTGTCAAAATAAAATTCACCCCGGAACTTGAAACCCAGCAACTCAAAGTCACCCGGGTGCACTGGCAGGAGACGGAACGCGGACTTAATGTCGCACTTAGCCAGTAGTGCACCCGGGCCACATGAGCACACCATGCGCAGGGCCTGGTCAAAAGATCTATACCTGACCGAACAAAGGTCGTCAGGGATAGCATCGTTGACCGAACGGCCGGCCGGGTAAGACAAGTGGTGTATCAAACGGAACTCCCCCGGTGACTTCTTGGGCACTAACCCCAACGGGGAAACCTTGAGATTGGGAAATGGTGGGACAGGGAAAGGGCCAGCGACCCTGCCAGCATTAACCTCCTTAGCAATGCTCATGGCAGCCACCTCCTCCCTTCCCCTGAGTGACAACAGGTTGGGGGCATCTTGGGGGGACCTGTCCCCTGTGAAAGGAATGTGAAACCCCTGCTGGAAACCCTCAAGCAGGTAAGCTGCATCCGCCCTCCTCGGGTACATCGTGAGCCAACGCTCCAACATGTCCACATTAATTGGGGAGGGGGCCTTTTGCTTGACCAGCTGTTCTGCCCGCTCCCTGTCCACCTCTACCTCTGCCCCGCAGTCCGCCTGCCCTAGGACACGCGGAGGCGGCATGGGGGCCAGCACAAGAGGGACACTCGTGCCTGTATCGACACTGCTTCCTGTTGCACGCACCATTGGCCGAGAAGCTCCAACACAGCAGGCGGGCTGGAACCCCCTGCCCCGCCACCTGGCGGGGTGCCTGGGCTGGAGCAGCTCGCTGGACCGCATGTCCACAATGGTACCTCTCCCCTGGCGCAGGGCGCGTGGGGGTCATGTACAGAAGCCACAGCTTCTGGCAGGGCTCATCCCACCTCATCTCTGGGTGTAGGGACACTCTCATACGGAATTCTTCGTCGTAAGCCAACCACGACGGGCCAGGGAAATCAACCATCGCCCGGTATTTGTTGTCCAAATACTGGACCATCGGAATAGCCAGGTCAGGACGGGCCCTGAGGTACACCGCCATGTATATAAGGTACGCGGGTAACCAGTTGGCCCACGTGCGTGGCGGCTTACGTCGACGTGACTGCTCCTTGTCCTTCTCGTCCTGCCCCTCCCTCTCCTCTTTGGTGGGTTCTCTATTCAAGAGGGAGAAAATGTCCACATACTCCCCCCGCCAGATCTTTTCCTTGGTGGCCTGGGCCAGATGATCCCCGAGGGGTAACGAATAACCTGCTGTCGGCAATGCCGACACCGGCACATTGACAGTGCTGGGCACCATGAAAGGAGCCTGGACCAGCCCCGCCACCCCCAGTAAGTTCCCTGTAGGACAGGGTGCCCCGCCCCAAGTGGGGCCTTGGAGTGTCGGAGCTGTTCCCGGATGGGCCAGCGGCGGCTGACCCGCCGCCCCAGCCAGGCGAGGCCACGGCCACTGTAAGCCTCCCCCCATTGTGGGTTGTGGTGTGGGTGCACTAGCTTGAACCATATACTCACAAGTTGCACCCCCATGGGCCGCCCCCACCGGGGGTTCCGGCCCACTGTGGGCGTCGGAGCTCGCGACCGCAACCGAGCTTGTAGATGGGGCCTGACCACTATCTGCTGGCGGCATCTGCTGCGTGGGGAGCTGCGAGGCCTCGGCTGGCACCGACCTACGTGCCTCAGGCAGCTCAACCTGTTTGGCCGCCTGCCGAGGACCGGCAGACGTTGTGTTGACCTGTAAACCAAAAGGTGCCCCGGATGGATTCACTATCCCTAAAGATGCCTCCAGGGCCGCTACACGGGCCAGTAGGGCATCAACATTTACATAGCCCCCAACGCTGATGGGGGGCAAAGGGCCGGCCGGCCCACTGGTCGCTGGCGCCGGACCAAGTCTCTGGACCCCGGGGCCCGAATATGGCCATGCCCCAACCACCGGCCCCAGAGGGGTCGGGGGCATGCCCTACCAGGGAATGCCACCCAGCCAACCCCCTTGGTTAAAGCCCACCGCTGGAAGCTGTGTGCCAAGGTCCGAAGGCCCAGCCTGGTTATGCGCCAGGCCCGGGCCGGTGGCTGCTAATTGCGGGCCGGGGGCCCCAGCCCCTGCCGGGCTGGTCTGAGGCTGCCCAGCCTCAGGCCAAGGAGCAATCGACCCCATCCCACCGGTCCCGGCGCCCCCAGAAAGGGGGCCTGCTGAGGTGGCGCAGTCGCGGTCCTCCGACCCGGCTGGCGCCTCCTTGAAGGGCGAACTGTGTTCGCCATCGCCTTCTTTTTGGAAGGCATCGCCGCGAATCGTTGGGAAGCCGAAGAAAAGGAGCGAAGAAGAAACCGCTGCCCGAAAGAGGCTTCCCGGCTAAAGGGAAGAGCGACGGAGCAATTGGGGAAAAACTTCTCCTCTCCGTCGCTTCGCAAAATGGCAGCGCGGCTGCCTCGTGGCTACCCCTTTTAAAGGGTGCTGGCCACGCCCCCTAACTACCCGGATGTCCAAGTCCGGTGGGGGGCCCCGCAAAGAGCGTGGCGGCCATTTTGGCGCCGCGCTTGCATTGCAGCAGCATCCTTTCCAAGAACTTCAACTTCTTTCTGTCCCAAATATGTTACTTGAAAATGTTTTCAAAATGAATGGAACCAAAATTCTCCTAAAATTCAATAGGTACAGTTATTTCCAGCATTGAGAAGACCATGCCAGGCATAGGTATGTTACATATGAAGAGCCTTTCGCCAAGGGAAGAGGTGCCAGCTTTAAATCCATATTAACTTGGTTGATTGTGCATGAATTCAGAGCCAGAGATTTCAGAATTAAGTATGCAGAGCCCTGGAACTGAATGGATAAGTCGGCTTGTTTCTGTTTTTACATTATGCTTTTACCTTCATTTTCTAGAGATACTATTTTTGTTGTGCTTCCCTAGTCAAAATACTGTTAACAAGTATGTTTATCCACTCCAACAGTTCAACACATCAAACAACTTTCTAATAAGAAGCCTAATAAAGCAAACATACACACTTCTATTGGGATGCCAAAAATATATTCAGCATTCAAATTAACCTACTAGTCTGGTTTACTGTATGGGACCAAAGACAACAGAACAGCCGAAGGGTTGGCTTAACACAGGTTTATTGCATAGGGATCTGGTGGAGCATGAGGTAATGGCGGTGATACATCTCTTTATATACAGTGGGGTTATACATTTGAATCTTGTAGCACGGTAGCTCATTGGCCGCTACCTGCGAGGCCTCGCCCAGGCACGCCTCTCTTCAGTAGTTCTTCTTTCCTGCTGCTGAATGCGGGGAAGGTTTTTCCCGCGGCTGTCCGTGATTGAGCAATGTGAACCATGTGAGATTGAACGCTCGCAGCTGCCCTCTATGGGCTGCTTGCTCGCGTTCCTTTACAGCTGCAATACATTGTAATTGGGGTGGTTACATTCTGACAGTACAAGACATGCATACACAACATCCCTCCCCCCTAGGATGGGACGAAGTCCCGCAACCAATGTGGCTTGCCGCACATTCGCTTGGGGCGCGCTTGCGCCTGCCCTAGTACCGGAGAGCCTGTGATCCCTGACTCCGTGGGTGCTTGTCCTGCAACGGGAAATGGGGATTCATTAGTGGCTCTGTGGGGCGTCTGTGCCTGCCTTGCGCTGGGGGAAGGGAATGGGATGAACAACTGGGAAGTGAACCCCTGTCTGTTTCCCTCGGACCCCGGGGACCCTCCGATCGTGAACCGCGGGACCGATGAAGATGCCCTTGTGGTTCTGCTCCCTTCTGTCCCCCGCTCGGGGGACCTTGAGACTGTGGCGGACGGCCTCGCCGTTTCCTCCTGCCTTGGGGGTGTCGGTCTCCGGGACATTGGCGCTATGTTGCACTCTAATTCACAGGGGCTACTGGGACTGGAAGTACCAGGGGCTGAACTGAAACCCCTCTTTTCGCTAGGACGGGTGGGGGACCACTCCGCTAACTCCCCCTGGCACTGTAAATCAAGGTCTAAACTTTTTGGGGAATCTGTATTTCTGGGATGCTCCCGGGGGATGTGTGTGGGATCGGGGCTCTTCCTTTCCGCCGCAAGCTCCCGCAAAAGATTTCTGAGGATCGATTCCCTTTCCTCCCCCCTTGGTGGGGACCCATGTTCCCCTTTCCCTCCCCCTTGGGTTAAGCGGGTGGGGGAGTACCCTAACGCTGATTCGTTGCTACTCTCGTCTTCGTCCTGCTTTCCGGGGACCCTCCGCCTGAGTTGATCTGCGTGCCGCCTCCACAGGAGGCCTGTATTGGTCTCCACGCGGTATGAGACGGGGCCGGTTTGTTCTATTACAATGCCGGGCACCCAGGCTGGTCCCCCGCTGGCGTAGTTCCTGCAATGCACGGGGGCGCCTACGATAAAACTCTTTGAGGAATCCATCTCTACATTTCGCGCCTTGTCTTCTACTCTGGTGGGGTCTAGCCTGGAGATTACCGTAGCCAGCTTCCTGCGCATTAGCAATTCTGCGGGGGAGTACCCTGACGCTAAAGGGGTGACCCTGTACCGTAGCAGGAATTGGCATAGTTGTCGGTCTAGATCTCCGGAGCCCATGCGCCGTAGCGCGTCTTTAGTGGTGCACACGAGGCGCTCTACTTGGCCGTTGGTGGCCGGGTGGAAAGGGGCGGAGGTGATGTGCCGAATGGCATTGAGATCCACGAATTCCCTGAACTCGGCGGACGTAAAGCAGCTAGCGTTATCGCTGACGAGGGTGTCGGGTAAACCGAACGTGGAAAAGACCCTCCGTAACTGTTTAACTGTGGTGGCCGAGGAGGTGCTCGAGACTGGGATGACCTCCAACCACTTTGAGAACGCATCCACCACTAGGAGGAAGAGCGTTCCCCTGAACGGCCCTGCAAAATCTACGTGTACCCGGGACCAGGGCCCCCTCGCTGCGTCCCACTCTCTATGTGGCAGACGAGCCTCTTCTGGCCTGGAGCTTTGGCACGCTTCGCAAGTGCCGACCATGTGCTCAATGTCGGCATCTAGCTGCGGCCACCAAAAGTAACTACGGGCTAGAGCCTTCGAGCGGACGATCCCCGGGTGGCTGACGTGCAGCAGCTTAAGCACCCTCGGCCGGAGGGACGTGGGAATCACTACCCGCTGCCCCCACAACAGGCAACCCCTCTCTAGGGACAACTCTAGTTTCTTTTTGAAAAATGTGTCGAATTCCGCTGCTGGGGAAGACACGGGCCACCCTTTCTGTACCCAGGAGCAGACTGTGGCTAACGTTTTGTCCTTGCCGGTCGCTTTGGCGATGTCGGCCGGTACTACTGGAGGGGAGTCTAGGACCTCTATCATTAAAACCTGGTGGTCTCTCTCTTCCTCGCCCATGTGGCAGCAATCCCGGGGAATGGGGGACCTTGACAGGGCATCCGCGTGGCTGATCTTCTTTCCGGGCCGGTATACCAACGCGTGCTGATACGCGTTGAGAAAAATGGCCCACCTGAGCATTCTCGGGGACAGGATTTGGGGTGTGGGCTTATCTGCGGTGAAAATGCCTAGCAAGGGCTTGTGGTCCGTCACTATGGTGAAGGGGCGGCCATACACGAAATCATGAAATTTCTTGGTCCCCGCAATTATCGCTAGTGCTTCCCTGTCTGTCTGGGCGTAGTTTCTCTCCGCTTGGGACAAGGACCTAGAGTAGAACGCTATCGGGGCCTCCCTCCCGTTCTCCAGCACGTGGCATAACACCGCCCCCACCCCCACCGGGGATGCATCGCAAATCAGGACCACTGGGCGTTTGGGATTGAAGTGGGTCAGTACAGCATCTGATGCCAGGAGTCGCTTCAGGTCATTGAAAGCCTTCTCGTGGTCGTCGCCCCACTTCCATGCCTCGTCCTTTTTTAACAATTTGTGTAGCGGTTCCGCCACGGCTGCCTTCCGAGGAAGGAAGGAGTGGTAGAAGTTGAGCAGCCCAAGGAACGACTGCAGCTCGGGCTTGGAGGTGGGGCGAGGGGCCTTTTTGATGGCGGCCACTTTGGATTGGGATGGCCTTATTCCCTCGGGAGTAATGCGGAACCCTAGAAACTCGACCTCGGTTGCGAAGAAGACGCATTTGTCCTTTCGCAACCGCAACCCCGCCTTTTCGAATTTTTCTAGGACCCTTCCCAACCTTTCTGCCAATTCTGCCCGGCTCCCCCCTGTAATCAATACGTCATCAAAGTAGGGTAACACCCCCTCTAGTCCCTTTAGGAGGCGTTCCACGAGCGATTGGAAAATCCCGGGCGCCGAATTCACGCCGAATTGGAGGCGCGATACTTGGAACGCCCCTTTGTGTGTGACTATGGTCTGCGCAGCAGCTGCGGCGGGGGTGACCGGGAGCTGCTGGTAGGCTTGGGCCAGGTCGAGCTTAGCAAAACACCTCCCCCCGTGCAACCTGGCCAACAAGTGGCTGACTACCGGCACCGGATACGCATTAGGGCGGATCGCCTTATTGATGGTGCACTTGTAATCAGCGCATATGCGGACCTCCCCGTTGGCCTTGAGTGCTGTTACAATTGGAGTTTCCCACTCCGCAGAATCAACAGGAACAAGAATCCCCTGGCCCACCAATTTGTCCAACTCCGCCTCTATTTTGTCTTTTAGGGCGAAAGGCACCCTACGCGGTTTAAGTCTGATTGGACGTACTCCAGGGTCCAGGTCGAAAGTCACTGGGGGGCCCTTGAACTTTCCGAGTCCTTTTTAAAAAACTTCGGGGTGCGCCTCACACACGCTCTGTATTGGATCAGTCCCGGCGGCGTGTACTCCCACGGCGTGCACCCCCCGATGAACAACCCCAGGGGCTGAAACCATTGAGTCCCGAGGAGGCTGCATTTACCTCCTTTGAGGACGACTAGGGGAAGCGTTGCAGCGCGCTTTTTGAACTGGACCTGGAACTTCCCAACCCCCAGTACCGGGATGCGGTTCCCTTGCACGTCCTTTAGTGTGGCCCTCAACGCCTTGAGCTTGGGCCGCACGTGGGGGGCTATCTTTAGGAACTCTCCCTGAGAGATAATAGAGTAAGAAGAACCCGAGTCCACCTCCATCCTAACAGGGGCCCCTTGTATTACTACCTCGACGAAGTATCGGGGATGCTCCGTGGAAACGCTGAAAACCGGAGCGTCGTCCTCGCTGTCGTCGGAGATGCGTCCGACGCCGTCCCGCTTCCTCGTGGTCCGGGTGCCGTGGTCCTTGGGCCTCGTGGTGCGATCCTGCCTCGCCGAGCAGTCTGGGGAGCTCCTCTTGGCCTCGCGCCGCTTCCGGCAGACCTTGGCGATGTGCCCGCGCCGGCCGCAGTTGTGGCACTCGGCCTTGCGGAACGGGCATTTGGCGCGGGCGTGGGCGGCGCCGCAGCCGTCGCAGCGCCGGCCCTCCTTTTGGACCTTCCGGACATCGTCGTCGTCGCCGCTCTCCGTGGTTGAGTCCGAGACTCGCCGGGCCGCGCGCACCGAGCTCTCTGCCTTGGCGGTTTTCGGCCGCCAGTTCTGGAGCTCTTGCACGCCGGCCGTTGTGGCTTCCGCGGCCTGCGCTGTGTCGAGGACCGTCTGCCACGTGGGGGGCGGCTCCTGTTTCATCAGCGCGCGCTGAGTTTCGGTGTCCCTCAGGCCGCAGAGCAGGCAGTCGCGGAGGGTGACTTCTGGGGTCTCCCATTTGCAGGGGCCGGCGGCCAGCCGCAGGGCCGCGGCGAACTCGGCGACCGATTCCCCGGGCGCTTGGACTCGCCTCCAGAACGCGCTCCGAGCGGGGAACATCGCTATCGCGGGCCGGAGGTGGGCGCGCAACACAGCCAGAAGCTCTTTGGCTTTGTAGTCGCTCACCCTCCTCGGCGCGATCAGGTCCACCAGAGTCCTTTTTGTCTCGTGTCCGAGCATGCGGACGAAGATGGCCCTCTTCTTGTCTTCATCTGAGACTTCGAGCTCCACCAGCGCTCCGTTGAAGTCTATCTCAAACAGCTCCAAGTCTCCCGGCTTCCTGATCTCGTAGCCGGCGCATGTCTTGGTCCCGTGGGCAGCCATGTATCCCACCTTCGTCGCCAGTTTACTGTATGGGACCAAAGACAACAGAACAGCCGAAGGGTTGGCTTAACACAGGTTTATTGCATAGGGATCTGGTGGAGCATGAGGTAATGGCGGTGATACATCTCTTTATATACAATGGGGTTATACATTTGAATCTTGTAGCACGGTAGCTCATTGGCCGCTACCTGCGAGGCCTCGCCCAGGCACGCCTCTCTTCAGTAGTTCTTCTTTCCTGCTGCTGAATGCGGGGAAGGTTTTTCCCGCGGCTGTCCGTGATTGAGCAATGTGAACCATGTGAGATTGAACGCTCGCAGCTGCCCTCTATGGGCTGCTTGCTCGCGTTCCTTTACAGCTGCAATACATTGTAATTGGGGTGGTTACATTCTGACAGTACAAGACATGCATACACAACATCTGGCCATTTTTTTCTGCTATGGTAATGGAGTCAACCATACAGCCAATTTTCATGCTGTGGTTAACTAACCTGACAAACCTGAGGACTAACGGCCTTGGGTGGTGAAGTACCCAGGGAAGAGTGCTGGTCTCCAAGTGGATTAAATCCCACTTGTTGAATCTCTCTTGATGGAGGGAAGCAGCTTCATCAACACTGGCCTGCGGCTGATGAGGACTTGGCATGCCAAAAGGATCAGAAAGTGACGGAATTGGATCAGTGGTATGGGTGTCATGCTGCTATGCAGAAGGCAAATGGAGGGCCACTGCATTATATTTTCAGGACTATCTTCATGGCTGATCGCCATGATGATCACCAATATTTGGAATCAGATAAGGCACAAGAAGAAGACAAAGGTCAAATTTAAGTCATGTATTTAAATATTTTCAAAGACATGAACAAACTTTTCTTCTTTTCTTCCTGGTAGCAGAACTTTCTTTAGTCTTTACATTAGCATGATTTGGACAAACTACATAAACATTATTCAGCCTTTTAAGACATCCATGTAGACATATTTAAATACAGAATCCCATAATTAGATGGAAGAAAGGAAAAAGGTGGTGGGAGGCAAATGATAAGTTGTTGACATTAATGAAAGTAGGATGATCAAAGAAGAGAAATGTCTCACTTAGTGTCTAATAATGGGAAGTATCCACGTAGGGCTAAGTTTGTTTCTTCTGAAAGCTTTTGATACATTTGAAATTAGACAAAATGTTATATTTTAAGTTGCTGAAGTTGCCATTCCAGAATATTGAGAAAAGCATGACAAGTATGCCTTTGAAACTTTATTATAATGAAAATAATGTGGAAAAGATCTGAAGCCACCTGTGAAGTGTGCAGTCAGTCTAAACCTCTATGAGTGCCTGTGAAGAATAAGGCTTTAATCCTGGAAGAATTACAAATATTTAAAAGAGATCTGGAACACATTGTTGAAATTAAAAGCAAAATTTTCATAACAACAAGCAAATGTAAGATCTTAACACAATGATAACATATGCTGTGTGATCACAGGTCTATCGCAAGACAGTGGAATCAGCTTTTTAAAAACTAATCCTGGATATGCTGCAGGTACACAGTGTGGTGTAGTGGAAAGAGTGAAGGACTAGGACTTAGGAGAATTGAGTTCAAATCCCACACTCTTACCATGTGTGTATGGAACAGATGAAACCATATCTTAAATATTTTGCATACCATATTGGGTTTGATATAAGCTGGATGCAACTTGATAGAATGTGACATGTTAAATCTGCAGAAGCAAAGCAAATGCCATCCAAATGTATAATATTTATACAGTAATACCTCATACAAAGTCCGCTTCATACAACATCGAATTCATACATCGCCTAATTCCTTGAAAAAAGTTGCCTCATACAAAGTCACTGCGACTTTGTATGAGGCATTGGGGTTTTTCCAAGGTTGCATTGTGCCTGGGCAGTAAAAAAGGCAGGACACATGCGTGCATTGCTCTTTTGGGTTTTGCACGAGGCGAAGAGTGGTTTTGAGCGTGATTTTGGATTTTTTTGAATTTTTTCATCAGAATTTTTAGAAGCATTCCTGGGATTTTTGCAGCATTCTTCATGTTCTTAGACAATCAGGGTTGTTTGACATGTTTTTGTAATGTATTTAGCCTTTAGACAATGATTTCTTAAAGTTCTGTCAGTTTCCTGTCTGTTTCCTTGGCTTTGCCCTGAAGTCTGTGCTGTTACAGTACAATGTATCTCTATGGAAATGACGTTGTACAAGGCATCGCGGCAAGGATTTGGACGTTGTATGAGGCATCGTGGCTAGGATTTTGCATGCCTCATACAAAGTCCAAATCCGTATAAAGTCCAAACGTGTGGAACCAAGTTTGGATGTTGTATGAGGTATCACTGTACTTAAAGTCAGTGGCAGGAATCTTGTGAGTTACATTTCATTTCATTTCACTTTATTCTTGTATACCGCTTCATTCTGCCAAAGGAGACTCTAAGCGGTTAACATTGGTGACTTCGGGGCCATGGCCAGTCTTTTATCCCTCCCCAGGCAAAGCAGGACCCGAAGGAGGGGGTGGGAGCAGAGCTTCACCGCCCGACGGCCACAGCTGATGCTGTTCTGGCCTCTGGCGATGTTGGGGCCAGAGGGTGGAGGCAAACCATCCTGGTGTCTTCGGGGCAATGGCCAGTCTTTTATCCCACTCCGGGTGAAGCAGGACCCGAAGGAGGGGGGCAGGAGCAGAGCTCCACCGCCCGACGGCCACAGCTGATGCCATTCCGGCCTCCTGCGATGTCGGGGACAGAGGGTGGAGGCAAAGCATCCCGGCGTCTTCAGGGCCATGGCCAGTCTTTTATCCCTCCCCGGACAAAGCAGGACCCAAAGGAGGGGGGCAGGAGCAGAACTCCACCACCCGATGGCCACAGCTGATGCCGTTCTGGCCTCTGGCGATGTCGGGGCCAGAGGGTGGAGGCAAAGCATCCCAGCATCTTCAGGGCCATGGCCAGTCTTTTATCCCTCCCCAGATGAAGCAGGACCCAAAGGAGGGGGCAGGAGCAGAACTCCACCTATGGCCACAGCTGATGCCGTTCCGGCCTCCTGCGATGTCGGGGCCAGAGGGTTGAGGCAAAGCATCCCGGTGTCTTCAGGGCCATGGCCAGTCTTTTATCCCTCCCCGGACGAAGCAGGACCCAAAGGAGGGGGGCAGGAGCAGAACTCCACCGCCCGATGGCCACAGCTGATGCCGTTCTGGCCTCTGGCGATGTCGGGGCCAGAGGGTGGAGGCAAACCACCCCGGCATCTTCGGGGCCATGGCCAGTCTTCTATCCCACCCCGGGTGAAGCAGGACCCGAAGGAGAGGGGCAGGAGCAGAGCTCCACCACCCAATGGGCGCAGCTGAAGTAATTCCAGCCTCTGGTGATGTCGGGGCCAGAGGGTGGAGGCAAAGCGTCCCCAAGTTACATTCACCAATGTAACTTTCATCCCCTTGAATTTCAGTGGAGAATTGGTGCAAGTTAGGAAGTCATCATAAGTTGTGTACTATTGCACATGAATCATATGTCTTGAAGTTTGATATGCTATGCTAACGTCTTTACTCGTGCTAAAGGAAACCTCATCTCAGTCTAGAAATATGTTTGATCATTGACTGAAGCATCAGGAATGTAAGAGTTTATCTACAACACTATGTAGTGATGAATCATGTGGTACTACTTATTTACATTGGTGAGGCATCTGAGGAACATGTGATAAGAGCAACTATTACATTGCTTAATAGTTGCTAGCAAAGAAGAATGGTGTGTACTGGGTCCTCTTGATGTGGAAACACAAAGCAGACAGAGGGTGCCTTTAACCCCTTCCTAGCCAAGAAGTCGGTAGGCAACACAAAGCAGTGGGGGAGAAGTGCCTCAGATCCTAAGTGCCTCCTTGACTGAAAACACTAATGGGGAGAAGTTTCCATTTGTGCTGATAAGAGCTTTATATAATTGCTAATTGTAACAAAGGGGATAAATTTGGGGATATGGGTGAGAGAATAAGAGAACATCAAACATCCCCTTTGAACATGATTGTAAGTCTCTATGACAACAATCCAATTCATTAAAAACATTCCACAAATGGCTGGAAATGATATAATATGTGGTTAAGCACAGAGCAGACTGAAGAAAATCTGATGTCTTTACTCTCTCCCACGTGTAACCCACTACTGGGACTGTTAGAGACACAATTTTTTCTATTTTAAGATCAGATTCTAGGATGACCCATAACTTTTCCAAAAAGTCATTGGATCTTTTGTGGGCATTTGGCCTTCTCCTTTTACCAAAAATAAACTCAAGAAAAATTTCCTCATTTCTCATTAAATGCATTCTTCTTTAACTCTCCCTTTTTATTTTAATATCACAGGTAATCTTATAAATTACTGTATATACTCGAGTATAAGTCATCCCGAATATAAGTCGAGGTACCTAATTTGGACCTCTAAAACTAGTAAAATACATTGACCCGAGTATAAGTCGGGGGTGGAAAATGCAGCAGCTGCTAGTGAGTTTCAATAATTAAAATACATGAAAATACAGTAAAATTAATTAATTTAGACATTTGCATGGGTATATTTTTGAATGTTTACATTGACCCGAGTCTAAATCGAGTCCCATTTTGGACCTCATTTTGGAAGCTAAATAAACCCGACTTATACTTGAGTATACAGTGGAGCCTCGCATAACGACGTGCTCATATAGCGTCATATTCACATAACAAAGCGTTTGTCATGCCCCACGTGATCTCCCACATAACAACGTTTAATTTTTTTAAAAAAATGTTGTTATGTGGGGTATCCCCAGATAATGACATCGTTATGTGGGGTAACCCCTGGATAATGACATTTTTCATTGTTATGTGGTGAATCTCCCATAGGGATCACATAATGACGAAAATCGCATAACGACACTACTTGGGGAACCAAAATGTTGTTATACGAGGTTCTACTGTATATGGTAGTTGCTATATCCCAAACGTCATTATACTATTCAGCTAGTTGAAATCCATACTAACTTTCCATTTTTAAAAATTAACAGTCCCACTGCTGTCACTAATTAATAATTAGTTCTTTTTGTCTACTCCCATTGAACATTATTATAAACTAGCAGGGGTACCCTGCATTGCCCGGGTGGGGGGACCCAACTCAGGGTGAGAAGAGACCCAGGCGTGAACCCCCGGGCCCCAACCCCCCTGTTGACTTACCTTTGTGCATTTGCTCATCATTCTCGCAGTGGTCCCATTGGTGCTGGACAGGCCTGGAGGTGGCCTAATTTTCACCCAGACACATCACACACAACATGACACACCCATACAACACCCACCCACACACCCATGATACACCCGCACAACACACACACACACACACACACACACACACACATGCCACACAACACACACAGCCGACAGACATCACACATGACACAACACACTCGCACAACACCCACCCACCCAGACACACAACACACACACACACACACGACACACGACACACAACACCCACCCACCACACCCAGACACATCACTCATGACACAATACATCACACAAAACACAGCCACACAACACATACCTACACAATAGCCACACACACACAATACACCACACACCTACACAATAAACACCCACGCCCACAACACACACACACAACACACACAACACACACAACACACACACTTGTCACAAAACACATGCACCCGGCACACAACCCACACCCACCACAGCCACACACATCACACATGACAACACACTTGCACAACACACACACACGCTGCTGATTTCCCGGCCTTGCCACCGCCATGTGGTCTGCAGCGCTGCCCCAGCCTTGGTTGTCCCAGTTGGTGGCGGCCGTAGGACACCCCCAGCTGGTGGGAGCAGCGTAGCAGGCCCTGGGCCGGGGCCGGGAGGCCTGAGCGGGATCCTGGGTAGCATAGTAGGGAGATCCTCCCTGTGGAGTTAAGGTGGGTGCAGGCCGCGGTCCATGATAGGAGAACCTCCATTGCGGCCTGCCTCATCGGCCCTCCTGATGGGCACCTAGGGCAGGGGGGACCACATGGGGGAAGCTGTCACTGCAGTCTGCAGGCCTCGTAGCTGTGCCCCCCCAAAGGAGCCTCCTGTAGAAGGGTGGAGGAGGCCAGCTGCCCTAAGGGAGGCTCCGTGTGTGTGTGGGGGGGGCGTGTGGAGTCTTCTGGCAGATCCCCCATGAGGTTCCCCCCACCACCCATGGCAGCCCTCAGGAGGGCAGAGGATGCAGGGTGCGATGGAGGTTCCCCCAACATGGTCCCTGGCCCATGCCTACCTTACCTCCACAGGGAGGGTCTCCCTCCTATGCCACCCAGGATCCCGCTCAGGCCTCCCAGCCCCAGCCCAGGGCCTGCTTTTTGCATAAGAGGTTACTCAATTACTTACAAATGGAACACCTATTCAGATTTAGTTTTCCTTTTTTAAATGCAGGTGTCTAATACAAGGTCTGATCTGCCTTCTGCCAGCAGATGACACTTTCAGAATTAGGGATGCATGGATCACTTCATTTCCAAGCCACATTCCTACGAATTATGGCCCTGTTCACATTGCTTTAGTGCTGGTCAGCATAGTTTGTGTGTCTTTGTATTTTAGAAATGCTATATTTTAAGTAGCACAAATAGCTCTAAAACAGATTTATGATCTATATGACTGATATCATTTGCAATATTTCCCTTCCATGGCAAAAAATTGTGTATAATGATAGCCCCACCTCATATCAAAAAGATCAACCCAAAGGTCTTGTAGAACCTGGCTGGCAGAATATTTTTAAGGCAAGGTGAGGAATTTCAATGCCTTTTTATAATGGACTAAATCCAATTGTTAGCCACAACTAGAGTAGACCCTCTGAATGAATAAGACTTGTTAAAGTCAACAATTAAGTAAGTCCTATTTATTTAGACAGCTCTCCCTCCCCCCCCCCCCCCCACAAACAACACCACCACCACCAAAGTTTCCCAGGTCTGGTATTTATTCTTAAAGGTATGACTCCACCAAATCCCTGCTTCACAGTGTATCAAGTTTGCCAACTTTCTTCTTAATTCCCTCCTTTTGTTAATAGTTTGCCCTTTGTTAATTTCCTGTTTGCATTTTTGGCCAAATCCTTCACATAATGATTTTCTAGTAGCCGTATTTATACAGAAATAATCCCTCTATAATTTTTTTTAAAAAAAGTTTTACTCTAAGGAGTCAGGGAAGGACAGAGACAAAAGAAATTAATGAAGTAAAGAAATTCACAGTACTGTATCTCTAAGCAGTCTGCCGCATTGTCAAGCTACTTTTCTAATTGTTGCTTTATAATTGCTTCAAAATCTTCAGCAAAGGAAACATTATGGGATTACCTTATTAGTGCTGCTGTTCTATAGGAACAGCTTTCAATATTGCACTCGAAAGAGAGCAGCAAAGGAGGCAAGGAGGAAGAAAAGTCGTATTAACACCAGGGAAAACATAACACAAAAGGGATCTGTACATTTAATAGAAAAGGCCCTTTAAACAGAGTTATGAATGTTATGGAGAGCTTTGTCACAAGTTCCTAAAATGGTTTGTTATACTGCATCTTCTGCAGGTTTATGTTGCTGTTAGAAGTAATATGTTTCAGGCTGCAAACCTTCTTTCTCACCTTTCTAGTTCTAAAGGTGTAATGAAGCAGGATCAAGTGCTCCTGTGGGAAGCGACCATGACACCAATGGAAGATACAGCATGACATTCAATTGAAATGGAAAACAGGAGAAGGTGTCTTTGCATTTAAACCTTGCCTATTAAGTTAAGAAACCTCAGCCTCCGAAGGAAAAAATATATATCCAGGGGAAGTATTTAAAATGTGCATAGTGCATGAAATTGCCTCGCCTTATGCAGAATACATGCCTTGTAGCAATTATGTCACTTATCTTTACACTAATTAAGTGTTGATGTGTGAGTACTAAGTTGCAACGATGTTGTTAACTAATGTACATAAATATTCCCTTTAAATGATAATTGCGCTTTGCCATAAGTTAAAAGGAAGCACAGCCCATTTGGATTGATGTAGATCAACACCTGAAGAATGGCTTATAGTCTTCACGATGTCAACATGCATAACACCAGAATGCTTGGTTTTT
Organism: Bradypodion ventrale; assembly: GCA_035047345.1. NCBI lineage: Eukaryota > Metazoa > Chordata > Lepidosauria > Squamata > Chamaeleonidae > Bradypodion > Bradypodion ventrale. The sequence goes on along the minus strand of JAWDJE010000002.1, from coordinate 102,738,710 downwards.
TTAAAAGGCTAACTAACATGGATGTTTAGCCCACTGTTTGCAGCACTGCAGGGATAACGATGGTGATCAGATAAAATCTTTGCTAGACTGAATCATCCCACTGGCAGAGTGTTCCCACCTCATACTTTTCTGGCCCCTTAAAAGGGTTTCTACTTTTCTGGTTCAGGGGAAAATGCTCCGTTCCAGCGCATGTTATCACTGAAATTGATACAAAGCTTGGTTCTACTTTGAATTTGCCAATATTGTGAAGTGATATAATAAGTGAACCATTTCTAGATATTTGTAAATTAATCACTTACACTGCTCAGCAGAGTGCAGTGAAGTGAAAAGAATTTTTAAAACTGCTTAAGACTATTGCTGATGTGCTATGTTGGATATTAAAAAACACTACTTTTCCTTACCTTGCTGATAGAGAAACTATTTGCAGTCAAATCCAAAGTGGTATCTTCAGTGATAATTTTAAAAAGTTGAAATATACAGGTATATACAGTATTATGCAAAAGTCTTAGGGCACCATCAGCTGGATTGGGGAAAACTCAATGAGTGATTTGGGAGGAACATAACTCAGACATCCTAACTCCAAACTTCACCAAACTTGTAGAAGGCTGAAAAGACAGTCATCAGAAGACCATGTTTAATTTTGGTGTGTCTAGGTGGCTTAGGGGGCTGATTATTCATTGAGTTTTCCCCAAACCAACTGGTGGTGGCCTAAGATTTTTGTACAGTACCGTGTATATATTTTTTCACTTCATCTTCCCTCTGCTGACAGGGGAAGAGATTAACAGGGGAAGCGATTAACTTGACAATATCTGAAAGTGATAGATAGATAGTTTGGTGTATGAAAACCAAGACACAGGACACAGCCTCGGGCTGGGTTAACTCAGGTTTATTGCATGGTGGTCAGAGGGAACATGAGGTAATGGCGGATCAATAGCTCTTTATATACAGTAGTAGCACATTTGAACGTGGCTCCAGGATAGCCCATTGGCTACTGTCTGCGTGACGTCATTGCTGGTCACGCCCTTCTTGTCCAGGTGTAGGTGGTGGCGGGAAACTTCCCGCGCTGTTGCCTTTTGATGAGTTTGGACCAAGAGAGCTTGGACGCTCGCTGCTGCCAGCTGGTGGTCATTAGCTCGCGTCCTATTACAGGGTTTATGTGATACAGCTGAAGGTTACATTGTTACCCGTTGGCAAGGTTACATTGGTTAAGATACATTGTTATCCATGTAGAAGATTACTCCATTAGAACACAACACTCCTCCCCCCTAGGATGAGACGAAGTCTCGAACTCAACACTCCCCCCCCCTAGGATGAGACGAAGTCTCTCAGCCAAGATGGCTTATTTCGAACACGCTGGGGTCTCGATGCGGGCTGCCTTTCCCCGGGTTTGCTACCTTCTCTTTGTCCCCTGGTTTCCTGTCCTGTAATTGGAGAGGGAGACTCGTTAGTGACTTGCCGCGGCTCCGCGGCGTTGTTGGGAGGTGTGTGCTTTATTGGGGAAGAACCGGGGGCACTGGGGGCTAACGAAAAACCCCTCTTCTCGCTTGGATGGGTGGGGGAACACTCCCGAAAACCCCCCCGGCTCGCAAAATCAAAATCAGAATTAAATTCGGGGGCAGCGGTCGCGAACTCCTCTTCCCCTTCCCCGGCCTCTGATAGAGCTGGCGTATCAAAAGGGTATGAGTCGGGGCCGCTGCTTTCCCCCCTTGTTTGGGACTGTTGTCCGTTGCTGTCTCCCCCTTGGGCTAAACGGGTGGGGGAGAACCCTAACGCTGAATCCTGTTGCTGAGCCCCACTGACCGGCCCCCCACTCACTCGGTGCCTAAGTTGGTCCGCGTGCCTCCTCCAGAGGAGACCGGTGCTAGTCTCGACCCGGTACGACACTGGCCCCGTCTGTTCCACAACCGTCCCTGGTACCCAGGCTGGACCTGCGCTGGCGTAGTTCCTGCAGTGAACAGGATCGCCGACGGCGAAACCTTTCGAGACTGCCAACCCTATGTTTTTTCCTTTGTCCTCGACTCTCGTCGGGTCTAGCCTGGACAGGATCGTGGTCAGTTTTCGCCGCATCAACAGCTCTGCCGGCGAGTAACCTGACGCTAAGGGGGTCACCCTATACGCTAATAAAAACTGACATACTTGGTGATTTAGGTCCCCCGGGCCCATGCGCCGCAGCGCATCCTTTGTTGTACGCACCAGCCGTTCCACTTGGCCATTCGTGGCCGGGTGAAACGGCGCGGATGTGACATGCCGAATGGCGTTTGCCTCCATGAATGCCCTGAACTCAGCGGAGGTGAAACAACTAGCGTTATCGCTGACCAAAGTGTCGGGTAAACCGAACCACAATGATAACATATGCCACCACCAGGAGAAAAATGGTTCCTCGGAACGGGCCAGCGAAGTCTACGTGCACCCTGGACCATGGCCCCCTTGCTGCGTCCCATTCCCTATGCGGGAGGCGGGCCGCCTCCGGTCGGGAGCCCTGGCATGCCTCACAAGTGCCGACCATGTGCTCAATGTCCGCGTCCAGCTGTGGCCACCAGAAGTAACTCCGGGCCAGCGCCTTGGAACGGACGATGCCCGGGTGGCTGACGTGCAGCAGTTCGAGTACCCTCGATCGCAGGGACGTAGGAACCACCACCCGTTGGCCCCACAAAAGGCACCCCCTCTCTAGGGACAACTCTATTTTTTTTCGAAAAAATGGGTCGAATTCCGTACCTGGGGATGACGCCGGCCACCCCTTCTGTACCCATGAGCTAACCTTCTCTAGCGTTCTGTCCTTGCCTGTCGCCCTAGCAATGTCGGCTGGTACTATTGGGGGTGAGTCTAAAACCTCTATTAACAAAACCTGGTGATCTCTCTCTGCCCTTTCCTTTTGGACGCCCGACAAGGGCAAAGGAGACCTCGAGAGTGCGTCTGCATGGCTGATCTCCTTCCCGGGCCGGTATTCCAACTCATGTTGGTATGCGTTGAGAAAGATAGCCCACCGCAGCATTCTTGGGGACAGGATCTGTGGCGTGGGCTTATTTGCAGTGAAAATTCCCAACAAGGGCTTGTGGTCAGTCACGATTTTGAACGGCCGACCATACAGAAAATCGTGAAATTTTTTGGTTCCCGCTACTATCGCTAATGCCTCCCTGTCGGTCTTTGCGTAATTACGCTCTGCTTGGGACAGGGACCTTGAATAAAACGCTATCGGGGCCTCCCTTCCGTCGTCCAACACGTGGCAAAGCACCGCCCCCACCCCCACCGGGGATGCGTCGCAGACTAAGACCACTGGCCGTTTGGGGTCGAAATGCGTCAGGATTGCCTCAGATGTTAGGAGCTGCTTCAACTCTTTAAACGCCCTCTCTTGCTCGTCACCCCACATCCATGTTTCCTCCTTTTTTAGCAACCGATGGAGCGGCTCGGCCACGGACGCCTTCCGTGGAAGGAAGGTATGGTAAAAATTGAGGAGCCCCAGAAATGACTGTAGCTCGGTTTTGGATGTGGGGCGAGGGGCGTTCTTGATGGCGGCTACTTTGGATTTGGACGGCTTAATACCCTCTGGCGTGACCCGAAACCCTAAAAACTCAACCTCAGTTTCGAAAAAGACGCATTTGTCTTTTCTCAGCCGCAGCCCCGCTTTCTCGAACACAGTCAGTACTTTATCCAATCTCTTTGCCAGTTCGGCCTCACTCCCCCCTGTTATCAACACGTCATCAAAATAAGGCAACACCCCCTCCAGCCCCTTCAGGAGGCGTTCCACAAGCGACTGAAAAAGGCCGGGTGCCGAGTTCACGCCGAACTGTAAACGCGACACCTGGAACGCCCCTTTATGTGTGACTATCGTTTGTGCCGCGGCCGTGGCGGGAGTTACAGGGAGTTGCTGATAGGCTTGTGCCAAATCGAGTTTAGCGAAACACTTTCCCCCATTCAGCCTGGCCAGAAGGTGGCTGACCACCGGCACCGGGTATGCATTAGGGCGGATCGCCTTGTTAATTGTACACTTATAATCAGCGCAAATGCGCACCTCCCCGTTAGCCTTCAGAGCGGTTACAATTGGAGTTTCCCACTCCGCGGAATCAACAGGAATAAGAATCCCCTGGCCCACCAGTTTGTCCAGTTCCGCCTCTATTTTGTCCTTTAGTGCGAATGGCACCCTGCGCGGTTTGAGTCTTATCGGGCGGACCTCCGGGTCTAGGTCGAAGGCTACAGGGGGTCCCTTGAACTTTCCAAGTCCTTTTTTAAAAACGGCGGGATGCGCGTCGCACACCGCTTGTATTGGATCCACTCCCACTGTATGCACTCCCCCTATGAACAAACCTAAGGGCTGAAACCACTGCGTCCCTAGGAGGCTGCAACTTCCCCCCTTAAGGACAACTAGGGGCAGTTCTGCAGAATGTCTCTTAAAACTGACCCGAAATTTCCCGACCCCCAACACTGGAATGCTGTTCCCCTGTACGTCTCGCAGCGTGGACCTCAGCGTTTTAAGTTTGGGCCGCACGTGGGGGTCGATTTTCAAGAACTCTTTCTGGGGAATTATAGAATAGGAGGACCCCGAGTCGATTTCCATTATGATAGGGGCCCCTTGTACTAGTACCTCAACGAAGTAATGGGACTGTCCCGCGGACACGCTGAACACGGGAGCGTCGTCCTCGCTGTCGCCCGAGATGCGGCCCACGCCGTCCTGCTTCCTCGTGGTCTGGGCGCCATCTTTGGACCTCGCTGGACGGTCCGGTGTGGTCGAACGGTCTTGTGACTGCCTCCGGCCCTCCTTCCGCTTTCTGCATGCCTTGGCGATGTGCCCCCGACGACCGCAGGTGTAACACTCGGCTTTTCTGAATGGGCACCTCGCGCGCTCATGGGCCGCTCCGCAACCATCGCAGCGGCGCCCTCCTTTTCGGACCTTCTGGACCTCCTCGCCGTCGCTGCCTTCCGTGGACGACTTCGAGGCCCGTCGGGTTGCGTGCACCGACTGTCCGGACTTTCCGTGCACCGAATTTTCCGCTTTGCCGGCTCTAGGACGCCACTCACGCCACTGGTGCATCTCGTCCACTCCAGCATTCGTGGATTCCGCGGCTTCCGCGGCCTCTACAACCTCTGCCAGCGTGGGTGGTGGCTCCTTGCTCATCAAACTGCGCTGCACCTCCTTGTCCTTCAGGCCACACAGAACTCCGTCCCTGAGGGCCATCTCTAGGTTGTCCCATCTGCAGGGGGCGGCGGCTATTCTCATGGCTGTTACGAATGCCTCAACCGACTCGTCCGGCGCTTGGACTCGCCTCCAAAACGCGCTCCGAGCGGGAAACATTGCCCTCGAGGGTCGGAAACGCTCACGCAGCAGCTTCATGATGTCATCGGCTTTGAAATCGCTCACCTTCTTCGGTGCAATGATGCCCACCAGCGTTCGCTTGGTTTCTATCCCAAGCATTCTGGTGAGGATGGCCCTCTTCCTCTCCTCGTCGTCTTCTTTGACTTTGAGTTCCACCAGTGCCGCCTGGAAGTCCATCTCAAAAAGCTCCCAGTCTTGCGGTTTGGTGATGTTGAACCCGCTCTGTGCCCTGGCTCCTTGGGGATCCATTATCCCACCTTCGTCGCCAATTTGGTGTATGAAAACCAAGACACAGGACACAGCCTCGGGCTGGGTTAACTCAGGTTTATTGCATGGTGGTCAGAGGGAACATGAGGTAATGGCGGATCAATAGCTCTTTATATACAGTAGTAGCACATTTGAACGTGGCTCCAGGATAGCCCATTGGCTACTGTCTGCGTGACGTCATTGCTGGTCACGCCCTTCTTGTCCAGGTGTAGGTGGTGGCGGGAAACTTCCCGCGCTGTTGCCTTTTGATGAGTTTGGACCAAGAGAGCTTGGACGCTCGCTGCTGCCAGCTGGTGGTCATTAGCTCGCGTCCTATTACAGGGTTTATGTGATACAGCTGAAGGTTACATTGTTACCCGTTGGCAAGGTTACATTGGTTAAGATACATTGTTATCCATGTAGAAGATTACTCCATTAGAACACAACAGATAGATAAATCTTTACTGTCATTATCCTGCACAGAACAACGAGATTGGGGGGGAAAACACTTATCAACCCAACAAAACCTAAACAAAATACAACTATACAAAATTATCAACATACTCCCACCCCACATATACACATTTAATCCCTAAAATATCTAAAACTATAAAAACTCTAAAACTCTAAAAACTATATACAGAAGCTTCCTCATAGACTGCATTGCACTGCATTCAAAGCCAGAACCGCTTTTGGGTAGAAACTTTTTCTCAAGCGGCTGGTCCTGGTCTTTATGAACCTATACCTTCTTCTAGAAGGCAGAAGCTGAAAGAGATCATTTCCGGGGTGCGTACTATCTTGCACAATCTCTACAGCTTTCTTATAACACCTGGTGGCATAGATTTGATCTATAGTGGGAAGAGTACACCCAATTACCCCCTCTGCAGTCTTTATGACCCTGGACAGCATTGTTCTTTCCCTAGCTGTACAACTCCCAAACCATACACACAGACCATAGGTTAACACTCTCTCTATGGTACAGTGGTAGAATGCCAACAGCAAGTCCTTTGAAAGATTGTTCTTCCTGAGGATTCTCAAGAAGTATAACTTCTGCTGTGCTCTCTTCATCAGATCTTTGGTGTTTGCTCCCCATGTTAGATCATCCCTCAGCTCCATTCCCAGAAATCGAAACACCAAGACCTGTTCCACACAATTCCCTTCAATAATAAGTGGCTGGATGTTCAATTTGCATTTTATAAAGTCAACAATTATCTCTTTTGTCTTTTTTACATTGAGGAATAAATTGTTTTCTCTACACCATTCCGTCAGCATCTCAACCTCCATCCTGTAAGCCGACTCCCCCTCCTCAGCAGTAATCAGACCCACCACCATTGTGTCGTCTGCAAACTTGATGATCTTATTGCTGGGGTAACTGGGAACACAATCATATGTGTAAAGCATGTACAGAAGCGGGCTCAGCACACACCCCTGCGGCATCCCCATACTTATACTGAGATCCATAGAGACATGAGAGCCCATCCTGCCTCGTTGGGAATGATCTGATAGAAAATCTAGTATCCACCTGCATAAACATGGCGGAAGTCCCAGATCTAATAATTTGGGCACCAGTCTATGTGGAAGAATAGTATTAAAAGCAGAACCAAAATCTACAAATAACAGTCTCGCATAAGTCCCTTGTTTCTCCAAATGGGTCAGAACAGCATGTAGGGCCGTAGCCACAACATCCTCCGTGGATCTCTTTCTCTTATATGCAAATTGACAAGGGTCAAGTCCAACTGGTAAACAAGCCATAATATGGTTCCGCACCAACTTTTCAAAGCATTTCATTATGACAGGTGTAAGCGCCACAGGGCGGAAGTCATTCAGACTATCTATGTTAGGTTTTTTAGGCAGAGGTATAATAGTAGAGGATTTCAGACAAGGTGGGACAGTGGCTTGGGCCAAAGACCGATTAAAAATCTTCATAAAAGTTTCTGCCAGCTGTTCTGAGCAGTCTCTTAGTGCCCTACCAGCCACTCCATCAGGACCCATAGACTTGCTTGCGTTTATCCCTTTTAATATTCGCCCTACTTCTCCCTCTTCCACCCTGGCAACATTCCCTATGGGGAGTAATGACTATGACTCTGGCAACACTGCTGGATCCACTGCTGGTGTCACCTCAAATCGGGCGAAGAAGGTATTCAGCTCCTCCACCAGAGAAGCACTGCTCTCTACAGGCGATGAATTACTGGGTTTGTAGTCAGTAAGGTGCTGGATCCCCTGCCACACTTGCCTGGTGTCGTGACTACTCAGGTGATCTTCAATTTTCCCTCTATACACAGCTTTTGCCTTCCTAATAACCATCTTCAGGTTCACCCTTTCTATACTATACACTACCCAGTCTCCAGTTCTAAAAGCAAAGTTTCTGGCCTTCAGCAGTCTCTGAAATTCACTCATCATCCAGGGCTTTCTGTTCGGATACATCTTTACATGCTTTTCCCTGGTGACGTTGGCTGTGCAGAATCTAATATAATCCAGGACCGTTGTTGTGTAGGTGGCTCATTTATAAGCTACTAGCAATTGCTACCCGGCTTCGCCGGTCAGGTCACTTGGGCCCTGCAGAGAGGGGAGGCAGGGAAGGGGGGAGGCAGATGTGATCCATCCCCCTTCCCTGTCTTTGCCCGGGGGGGGGGGGGGGAGGCAGGGAAGGGGGAAGGTGGATGCAATCTGTCCCCCCTTCCCTGTTTTCGCCTGGGGGGGAGAGACAGGGAAGGGGGGAGGCAGACATGATCTGTTCCCCCTTCCCTGTCTTTGCCCAGGAAGGGAGGCAGGGAAGGGGGGAGGCGGAAGCTGGGATGTGTGTGTGGGTGGTGGCGGCGGCTCTACCATCTAGTATTTCTCTCATGCACACCCACCCACCACACCCACCCAGTCTCTCTCACACTCACCATCTACACACCTTCCCACCCAGTGTCTTACTCTCACACTCTTTTGCACACACACACAGCCACTTACTATCCCACCCATTCTCTCTCTTTCTCTCTCACACGTGCCATCTACACACTCTCCCACCCAGTGTCTGCTACTCACACACACACACACACACACACACACACACACACACACACACACACACACACACACAAGTCTCTCTCTCATGCACACACAATCCACCCACACTCCCAACCAGTCTCTCTCCCTCTCACAAACACAGCCACCATCGCCTTTCTCTCCCCCTCACACACATCCACCCACACTCCTACCCCGTCTCTCTCTCTCTCACACACACAGCCACCCTCGGCTTTCTCGGCCCCCACATACTTACTTCTTCAGGTAGGGTCTTCCTCCTCCACTGCCTATGCAACCTGGGCATCTGCTGTGGCATTTTTGGATGAGGGTGGGAGGGCTGGCAGGGCAGAGGCTGCGCCTATTGTGGCATCTCACCTGGCCATGTCTTCAGGTGGCGTGGCTGAGGGTGGGAGTGGTGACAGGGCAGAGGCAGCACCTATGGTGCTGGCTCACCTGTCCGTGTCCTCAGGTGGCACAGAAGTGGCGGCAGGCAAACTGTTCCCTTAGCCCGGGCTCTGTCTTCCTCGTTAAGGCAGGGCCCTGAGCTGTTGTTTTGGGCGCACATCAGCTGTTTGTTTTTTCTGTGCGTGCCGGCTGTCCCGCCTTCTCCGCGCTCGGGCCATCCTGCCTGATTGGCTGAGGCATGCCATGATGCGGAAGATGCTGGGACTCATAGTTTCTTTTGTTCGTGTTCGTGGGGCATTGGCCCCACTCTCGGCTCCCAGGCCCTTGTGACGATGATGTCCGGGACAAAAGGTAAGTGTGGCCGACCGCATTACAGGATAGGCTGTACATGTGTGGACACGCATTCCGCACACGCATGGCCACATCCCTTCCTTATTGGTTAAGACTTCACAATGATCAGTAGGTGTGCTGACTTGGGCTTCTGGGAATTGAAGTCCAAGAACAGCAGGAGTGCCAAGGTTGGCCACCCCTGATGTAAATTATCAGGCTTGGTTAGATCATACTAATCAAGTCTGACCATTCCAAAGTAACATGCTCCCTATTGCTACTGTAGCCGCACTATTAGAGAGGGTGTCATTTGTTATGGTGACTAGAGTTTGCAGGTCTCTGAAAAGAGCATTTCTATATAATAATAAAGCAGAGGTAATAGGCAGAAAACACCTAATTTCAATCACAGGACTGAAAAATCCACATCAGAAGGATGCAATGTGCCTTAATCCATAGCTTGCTCCCCAGCAACATCAGCTGTGCTGTGTTTCTGTCAAAAGAACAAAGGATGATTTGTGGGAAATGTATAGTGTTCTATCCATTTTGCTCAGCTCAAGATTTATGGTTGGCCAAAGTTAATGCAATTCTATTTTTCTAATATTAGAATAAGGGTTTCTGTTAGCCATATTGAAATAGGTATTGCAGAGAAATGATCAAGAAAGGATTACTGTATCCCAGTCCATTTCTTATGTTACTGGAAGGGAAAAAATGGCAGTTGAGACTAACAATGAAAAGTCTGGTTTTAACAGCCATCCATGAATGCTACCTTCTGGTGTCCATCCTTGTCCTATGGAGAGGAGGAGATATAGGCAATTGAAAGAGCAGCACTGCTCCTTTGTGGTGCATATCCTTCAAAAGTACCTCTTCCCAGTGCTATTTTCCCAGTGCTATTTCCCCCCAAATGGGTCTCTAATGATCTTAGTTGAAAACATGCATGATAAGTGTGATTTTGGGAAAAACATACTATAGGAAATGAACAGCCAGAAAAAAAATTAACATTCCATCCCATTATTGGATTAAATCAGTTTGTGTTATGCCACTTAATATCATATTGTATTTATATTATTATTTATCAATGTATTGATGTTTTTTCTTATTCCATGTCTACGCCAGAATGAAACTGCCAAAATGAGGGCACCTTTTGGTGAGTTCATTCTGCAGTTACTTTTGCCTGACCTAGGGTGAGAAAGATTAGCCGGCAACACAAGGTTGCCATTACCAGGGTACACCCAATTGTGGTTCAAAAATACCACAATCTTCAAGAAGGCTCTTTCTGTGTATTGATGCTATGGTTATTGTAATTATTTCTACTGGCATTGAGTACTTAATTTTGCCTTTTGATACACTACAACCTGCTCTGGGCACAATTATTTTGAAACACGGGGGTGGGGGGGATAAAAAGACAGTGATGATAACATATCCCATATGTTACTGAATAATTGTTTACAATAAGATTAACATTTAAATGAGTAATATTTAAATAAACCAGAAACTACTACTCAAAAACATTCCTTTGCTAGAACTTAACTGCACATATTTTACTGTAGCTACCAGACTTTCTGTCTATGAGATGGTGAACTAATTGGTCATGTTTTGCTATTAGATGTTGTTTGGAAATACTGTACAGCCTAGGTTTGCGGCCTGGGCAGGGCAGGGGCGAGGAGTTGCCACCAATTGTTTCTAACTCTGAGGAGTTGCATGGGATTGATGCATAATGAGCATTCTGTTGAGCAGATGCTTTCAGCTAATTCAGTCATAAGTGATCACTAGAATGATCTGTTATTTCTAAATGACTAGGATGTCTACAGAAGTCTCCCAGGGCCACATTTTACACATCACACAGCAGTGAGCCCATTCAATAAGTTTTCACACAAAAACATCTACTGACAAGAATATGTGGGTAATATCTATAATTACAACACATATTTTCATGTTTATATCTAGTGTTTGTAAGTATATGCCTGAAGAATTCAACTGTAAAATAACCATCCTTATTCAAACCCAGAGCACATTCAGGATTAGCACTTAGTGCACTCTTTTCAGCTCTCAAGAGTCAGACTGGACATGATGTGTCTGCATTTGGCAAACATGGAAGCATTGCAACTCCCCCCCAAATAATAATAATAATAATAATAATAATAATAATAATAATAATAATAATAATAATAATAATAATAATAATAATAATAATAATAATAATAATAATAATAATAATAATAATGCTTCAGTTTTTTCCAGTACTGAAAAATATGGTGAAGGAGTTAACAAGAGGGGCAGGGAAAGTGAAATTGCTCTCTCCTCTTGCTAATAGTTGTAGCACTAAATTGGTAAAGAAGGGGGAGGGAAATGTCTTTTTAAAAAAGTTTTCCCCTTTGCTTGCCAATCAGAACTGATCCAATGCTACAACAAATGGCAAAGGGCGGGGGGGGGCAATTATACTTTTCTTGTCCGTCTGCAGAGGAGCATGGAAAGTGTTTCTTTTGTCTGCATGGTGAAGTGGTTCATCATATTGATCATTGGACATGCTCAAAGACCTCACTTATACCACTTTATGACCTTATTATGTCTTATTATATTCTTCTTCTTCCTGGAGTTTATTTACTGCTTTATCATTTCCCTCAGCTTGGAGGAAGGGTTAGACAAATCTATTTCTGGAGTGTACATTTTTGCAAGTATTCACTATATTTTTCTGTATTATTCTGATATTTTTTAAAAAAACATCCTCTTAAAATATATATTTAAACAAGGCTCATCTATACAGTATCTTGGTATGTATTTAAATGTTCATTTTCTTTAACAATGCATAGGTTAATATATTTTTAAATGGATCTGAGATGAGAAATGTATCACAAGCAGTAACAGAAAATAAATATTTTGGGCTTGCAATTCCCATTGAAAATAACAACTTTGCATTGAGACCTGCAACAAGACAGCGTGCATATTACCTCTGAAATCTGTACCTTCCTGAAGCATGTTATGCATTTTTATACGGGAATAATGCCACACACACAAAAGAAGAGCCATCATGTTTAAATGAACACAACTAAAAAAATGTATATTTGAAAAATGCACACAAATATACTTTAGCAAATTTTTCATGTGATAAAATCATCTCAGCCCAAAATGGATAAAAATATTGGTGGAATTTCGAGAAATAAATAAAACTGGAACTGAGACTTTTTTCCATCCCTGGTCACGACATTGAGAGAAGTACTAAATCCATGGATAGTTACATTCCCATGTGCACGTTGGTCCCTGAGGTATGTGACTCAGTTAATGTGTAGAAGAGGCTGAATTCCTGAAGCATTCTTCCTCAGCTGTCATCTCCTCAGTCCTTCCTCGCCACTGATTGTTGCCCCACGCAACTGTCCACATGAAGATACAGTCAAGGATCCTGTGTATTTTTCCCCAGGGATATATTCAGATTCCTAACATCTGTATTAAGAGCAAAAGTGCTGCCACTTGCTGGCACCATAAAGCTTCTCTAGATAGTGTGTAGAATTGGTGCCAGACAGAACTCAATTACAATAGCAGCTGTAATTTACTTCTATTGAGATCTGGTGGCAATAGATGCAATATCCACTTTGTATTTTCTATTTTCTGTCCTCCATATGATGCTTCTTGGTTTTCTTCCAAGCTCGTGTATAATAACATTTTATTTTCAGCCTGTCATGTTGGATTAAAACAGAATGACAGTGACAACACTTTTACATGCATCTGTTAGTGGTTGCTGGTTATGTGGCACTTGATGAATCCTTTTCCAAAGACATTGTCTTAGGCCTTTTTCTCCTCCTCTCTCTCTGATTTCAATATCTTCATAAAATACCTGAGAAACAAAAACTGAAAACCACTGATTCAGGTACTTAGGGTATGAAAAGGCACAAGGTAAGATGTCTCTTGAGCTCAGAGGCAAACTTAATGTAGTAGTAAGAACATATTTGCTGTTTATGTGTTTGTTTTATCCATTTATAAAGCAGAAGTGTCCCATACAGTCCCATCTCATTCCCTGAACACCTTTTCCTCCAGTCATGCTTTCATATTACAAATAGGTTGAGCTGGAAGAAAATAGCTGGGGTGATGGTCCCTTGGAGGCAAAACACTTTGTTATAGACATGGAGAAAACTGCCAACCAGGGCCATAGCCAGGATTCTAGATGTGAGTGGGTTTTGTGTTCAGGGAATGAAGAAGCAGACGAGTGAAGTAGTGAAATTCAGCTCTTTATTAGTGGGGTTTGAACACAGTTTGGATGGGGCAAAACTCGGACTTATATGCACTATAAACAGTAACAGTAACAATAATACAACAAGCCCATTGGCTAACAGAGTGTGCACATTTTCGATCCACTTATTTGCATAAGAATAGATACATGAGAAAAGATACATTCCGCTCCTGTCAGAAAACACAGTTAACATACATAACATTCTTCCCCCCTAGGTAAAAACAAAATCTTTAACCAGGATGGCGGTCTAGTTTCCCTTCTAGGTCAAACGCGACCAGACTGGAGTAAGGGATTGACTAGGGGGGAAGGATTGTAAACCGAAATTGAAGCCCCGTTTGTCAGATGGAGGAGCAGGGGATAGCTCAAAACTAAAATCTAATTCTGTGGATGAATAAAACAACTCAGGGTCCCTCCTGAGACGTAGACCGGCCCTCTCGAAACATGAGAGGACTCTATCGAGTCTGGCCACTAGTTCGACAGTGTCCTTAGTGGTGATCAGGACATTATCAAAATATGGCAGGACACTGGGCAAACCTTTTAAAATACGTTCTACAAGAGATTGAAATATTCCAGGGGCCGCATCCACCCAGAATTGTAGTCTAGTTACCTTAAATGCCCCCCTATGCATTACTATGGTCTGGGCTATTGCAGCAGCAGGAGACACAGTCAATTGTTGGTAAGCCTGGGCAAAGTCAAGTTTTGCGAAGCAATTTCCTCCATGCAAGGAGGCAAGAAGGTGGCTTACCATGGGCACAGGATATGCGTTCAGGCGAATAGCTTCATTGATGGTACACTTGTAGTCAGCACATATCCTGACCTCCCCGTTACTTTTTAAAGCAGTCAGTATTGGTGTCTCCCACTCTGCGGAGTCCATTGGCAATAGAATGCCCTGCCCCACCAGTTTGTCCAGCTTGGCTTCTATCTTCTCCTTTAAAGCAAAGGGTACCCAGCATGGCTTCATCCGGATGGGCCGGATGGTTGGGTCAAGCTCAACATCCACAGGGGGTCCTTTGTATAACCCTAAACCCAAAGTAGGCAATCAAAAAGTGGAGGGAATAACAGGCAGGTTCGGTCTTGGAACACAGAATGAAGCAGGGCAAAGATTGATAGAGTTCTGCCAAGAGAACGCACTGGTCATAGCAAACACCCTCTTCCAGCAACACAAGAGGCAACTTTACACATGGACATCACCAGATGGCCAACACCGAAACCAGATTGACTACATACTCTGCAGCCAAAGATGGAGAACCTCCATACAGTCAGCAAAAACAAGACCTGGAGCAGATTGTGGCTCAGATCACAACCTACTGATTGCAAAATTCAGGCTTAGACTAAAGAAAATAGGGAAAACAAAGAGACCAGACAGATATCACCTAGACAGCATCCCTAAAGAATACACGGTGGAGGTGATGAACAGATTCAATGGCTTAGACTCAATAGATAGCGTGCCAGAAGAATTATGGACAGAGATGAGGGACATCATGCAGGAAGCAGCAAAGAAAACCATACCAAAAGAAAAGAAGAGTAAGAAAGCAAAGTGGTTGTCTGATGAGGCTCTTAAAATAGCAGAGGAAAGAAGGAACGCAAAAGTCAAAGGAGAAAGGAAAAAATACAATCATTTGAACACAGAATTTCAAAGAAAAGCAAGGAGAGATAAGGAAAACTATCTAAAAGAACAGTGCAAAGAAATGGAAGAAAACAACAAAAGAGGCAGAATCAGAGATCTTTTCAAAAAAATCCGGGAAATCAAGGGAACATTTAAAACAAAAATGACCATGATAAGGGACAAAGACGGAAAGGAGCTAGCTGATGCAGAAGAGATTAAGAAAAGATGGAAAGAGTACACAGAGGAACTCTACAAAAAGGAACTCAACACTCCTGATAGTCACAATGATGAAGAAATTGAACCTGAGCCAGACATCCTGGAGAGTGAAGTCAGAAAGGCCCTAAAGAGCACTGCAAACAACAAAGCTAGTGGAGATGATGGTATCCCAGTTGAATTTTTCAAAGCTCTAAAAGATGATGGCATCAAATTACTGCATTCAATATGCCAGCAGATTTGGAAAACAAAACAGTGGCCACAGGACTGGAAAAGATCAGTATATGTTCCAATCCCAAAAAAGGGCAATGCCAAAGAATGTTCAAATTATCGAACAATTGCGCTCATCCCACACGCCAGCAAGGTGATGCTCAAGATAATACAGGATAGACTTCAGCAGCATGTGGAAAGAGAATTACCAGAGGTGCAGGCTGGTTTCAGAAGAGGCAGGGGGACTAGAGACCACATTGCCAACATACGTTGGATCATGGAGAAAACAAAGGAATACCAGAAACAAGTTTATTTTTGCTTTATTGACTACACTAAGGCATTTGATTGTGTGGATCACAACAAGATGTGGCAAGTGATTAAAGAGATGGGAATACCAGAGCACCTCATATGCCTCCTGAGAAATCTGTACATGAACCAAGAAGCAACAGTTAGGACAGAACACGGAATGACAGAGTGGTTTGGAATAGGAAAAGGAGTAAGGCAAGGCTGCATTCTGTCACCCTGCTTATTCAACTTATACACAGAGCACATAATGCGCAATGCAGGGATGGAGGAATCACAATATGGGATCAAAATTGCTGGGAGAAACATCAACAATCTGAGATATGCAGACGACACCACCCTAATGGCAGAAAGTGAGGAAGACCTAAAGAATCTCCTGATCGGTTTGAAGGAAGAGAGTGCAAAAGCTGGCTTGAGACTCAATATCAAGAAAACCAAGATAATGGCAACAGGCCCGATCAGTTCCTGGAAAATAGATGGGGAAGAAGTAGAAGCAGTGACAGATTTTACGTTCTTGGGATCTAAGATCACTGCAGATGGAGATTGCAGCCATGAAATAAAGAGGCGGCTGATTCTAGGGAGACAAGCCATGAGAAACCTGGGGAACATAGTGAAAAGCAGAGACATCACCTTGAAAACAAAAATTAGAATAGTCGAAGCAATGGTATTCCCAGTGGTAATGTACGGATGTGAGAGCTGGACAATTAGGAAAGCTGAACGCAGAAGAATAGATGCCTTTGAAATGTGGTGTTGGAGGAGAGTTTTGAGGGTACCTTGGACAGCGAGGAGAACAAATAGGTCAATCTTAGAAGAAATCAACACTGACTGCTCATTGGAAGGTCAAATAGTAAAGATGAGGCTAAAGTACTTTGGGCATCAAATGAGAAGGGAGGATTCACTTGAGAAGGCCGTGATGTTGGGAAAGGTGGAGGGCAAAAGAAGAAGGGGGAGGCCAAGGATGAGATGGATAGATGGTATTGTAGACACAATGGGCACAGAGCTGGGAGGACTGAGGGGGATGGTGGAGGACAGAGGCGCCTGGAGAACGATGGTCCATAGGGTCGCAAAGGGTCGGAATCGACTGTGCGACTGAACAACAAACCCTTTTTGAACACCTCAGGATGTGCAGCACAAACGTCCCGGATTGGGTCAGCATCTATTGTGTGAATGCCAGAAAGCCGGATTCCCAGGGGCCTAAATCATTGGGTCTCAATAAGACAGTTAGTGCCCTGCTTAACTACAACCAATGGCAAGGAGATGTGAATGTTTTTGAGTTTGACCAAGAAATTTCCCACTCCCAGGACCGGAATCTGGCAACCTTGCACATCCCGGAGGGAAGTTTTAAAAGATTTGAGCTTGGGCCAAGAGGCAGGGGTGTTATGGAATTCTGAACTAGACAAAATCACATTCCATACGCTAAGACAGATTTAGGAGTTTTATTAATATTAATATTAACAGATTCAGGAAAGCTTTACCAAGCTAATATTCCCTGAATGAATATACATTTTTAGAGCCATCCTTTTATAGCATAAAAATGTGGAAATTTCTACACATTACATCACTATGGGTAAAGCCAAAATTATTAATTAATCTTCTGACATTTCATTACGTTCAGGTTAGAACATTCAATGTTTGTTGTTTAGAACATGTCATATAAGGAACATGTCTCATGTCACGTCATGTCATGTCACACAAATATTATTTACGGTTCCCTGTCAGCTGTACAAACTGTGCTGAGCTTGTACTTTAGCCTCGTCATCAGATTCTATGTGGCAGGTCAATCTGATCTATTTCAACTCTACAGAGAACTGAGAAAATATTTTTTACTTTTAAAACAGAATTAATATTGCAGGTGCACCCCCCCAATGATGGACTCAGACACAAATGAAAGTGGATAACGGCATGGGCCACATTTATTGATTCAAGCCCTAGTCCGAATTATAAATTTCTATTGGTAAAACGACCAATGATAATTCTTAAGGCAAGCAGGCCGAAGTAACACTGGTAAGGTACCACCCAAAATTGCCAACGGCAATTGACAACAAACAAATTGTTGACCATAGTCAATATCTAACTAATGACCCCACCCTCTGACGTGTATCCGTAAAATCAGGGGGTGATTCCAGCTGTCTAGTGGTAACCATCACCCCCTTGCCTGGTTCGTCGTTGACCGGACAACGTTTAAACAACTTATGCCTATCTAGTGTTGTCCAGTCAATTGCGAACCTGCCGGATACCTGTGGGTCATAAATGTTTACCTTACCAGTGCTACCCGCCAATGTGACCAAAGTCAACAGCAGCACAGAACAACCCCTATATCAAACCATAGCAACAGTGTGGGATGGGCGAAAAAGCCAGGACTCAGGGGCCAATGCGAGTACCAGCCAAAAATTCCCACCCGGCCCCGAAGCGACCAAGAAATCACACTGTTAACTAGGGAGGGGGTGGAGGGGAAAAACTTCTCCGCTCCGTCGGTTCGCCAAAATGGCAGCACGGCTGCCTCGTGGCCACCCCTTTTATTAGGGTGCTGGCCACGCCCCTAACTACCCGGATGGTTTCGTCCGGTGGGGGGGCCCCGCAAAGAGTGCGGCGGCCATTTTGGCGCCGCGCTTCCATTGCAGGCGCACCCCCCCCAATGATGGACTCAGACACAAATGAAAGTGGATAACGGCATGGGCCACATTTATTGATTCAAGCCCTAGTCCGAATTATAAATTTCTATTGGTAAAACGACCAATCATAATTCTTAAGGCAGCAGGCCGAAGTAACACTGGTAAGGTACCACCCAAAATTGCCAACGGCAATTGTTACAATGTATCTATTTGTATCAATTTGTTTGTTGACAACAAACAAATTGTTGACCGTAGTCAATATCTAACTAATGACCCCACCCTCTGACGTGTATCCGTAAAATCAGGGGGTGATTCCAGCTGTCTAGTGGTAACCATCACCCCCTTGCCTGGTTCGTCGTTGACCGGACAACGTTTAAACAACTTATGCCTATCTAGTGTTGTCCAGTCAATTGCGAACCTGCCGGATACCTGTGGGTCATAAATGTTTACCTTACCAGTGCTACCTGCCACCCGGAGAGGCTTCAATAAAGGCTCGACGCCCCCCCCAAGACCGTCAGCTCGGTCGACAGGCCTGCTCGCCAATCACCCAGCAGGAGGTCCATACCTCCTCGCGACAGATGGACCCCATCCCCTGAATAAAGCCCAAAATTTTGCAAACTAATGGCGGGATGATGACTGACCCGCCCCCAGCCCTTGGTCGAAAGGAACCGGGCCACCGCCCTGTTTACCATGCGCCGAGCGCGGTCCAGGGCCTGGAGGTCGAAGCCTCCCCGATAAGCGTGCCGTGGGACTATATCTGACCAAACAAGGGTTGTGGCGGGCCATACGTAATGTAAGTAGGCGAGGTCCGCGCAAATCGCATGCTTCAGCGATAAGCCAGTGACCTGACCCAAGTCATTACCCCCAAGGTGTATGATCAGAATGTCGGGCGGGTCGGCACTCCTCGATGAAAAGAGGAATGGCAAAAGCTCCCACCACGACATACCGGGCTTACCGTGCCATGTGAAATGTGCGTATGCACCCAGTCCCAGTCGGGGTCCCCAATCTGTCGCCGCAGCGTAACGCGCTGCCCTGTGCACGTAGCTATGGCCCACCAGCCATACTGTCACCGGTGTGATACGACACCCAGGGTCTGTCAACTGAAAAAACAGGGAAGGAAAGATACATGGTGACTCAGAAGGTACTCACGGTGGGAGTGGGCGAACATAAAACTGGAAACAGTGTGAGTCCCACCTCCCCATGCTGCGTATGTCGGCCCCGGAGTACCCATAAGCAGCCGCAGTAGAGGCCGCCCCAATTCTAAATGAATGGGTGCCGTAACGGGCCCCAGGGAGGCCAACTCTGGCCAGTGCCTTCCCTGTCACCTTCCAAAACTGAAATTTAGTGAGGGGAGACCCATCTTGGTGACAGAAAAATGGGCCATGGTGCGTGCCACGCAGTGCAAGGAACTCCTGTAGGGCACCAACCGGACAGATGTCTGCCAATGAACATCGTAGCAGTCTTATTCCACTGCCTACGCCATGCTGATCTGTTTTAGAGGAGCGTATCCTCAACTGAGCCCAATCATTGCAAACATAGACATCTTCGAGTTCCAGTGCCCTACGACTTGCATCCGCCTTAGACAGCATCACAAGCTCGCTGATGCGGAGCGCTCCAAAAAAGGCCACCGTTGTAGCCACACGAAACAGGGCTGCCTCATACCTATCGAAACATAGGTCATGCCAGCCTCGTGCCAGTTGGGTAAGTACCCCAGGGGAAATTGGGTGACGGTCGTCCAGGCAACGCCCACGTTCCCGCACCCACCCCTCCAAAACATGTCTCACACGGAAATCAGCGGTACTGTCCGCATGACCTCCCACCTTGGCCATAAAAGCCAGCGCTGATAGCCTAGATGCTATGGTGCGTGGTGCCAGGCCTTGGGCATGCAGGTAAACCATAAAACGGAGGATGTGGGCCACTGGGATCGGCCAAGTATCTGGCAAGCAATATTGGGAACAAAAAGTCCGAAATGAAACCAACGCGTGGTGATACGCCTTACGCGTGCGTGGCGCCAGTGACATGCCTATCGCCCGGTTCACCTCTCCTTGCCAATGGTCCATATCTCCTGCGGTAGTGGCGAGGGAAATTCCTCCGCATCCGGAGCCAAGGCACGGAACCGGGAGATCTGCAGGCGGGACAAAGCGTCAGCAATATCATTATTCACCCCCGGGACATGCCTGGCTCTGAACAGTACATTGAGGCGCAGGCTGCGCAATACAAACTGGCGCACAAGATCCATGACCCTGGGAGATTTAGAGGTCTGTGAGTTGACAATGTGGACAACAGCCGCATTGTCACACCAGAAATGCACCACAGAGTTGGCCCACTCCTCACCCCATAGCATCAAGGCCCCCAGTATGGGAAAAAAATTCCAAATATGTGAGATCCCTCAGGCGACCCGTGCCTGACCAGGCTGGTGGCCATCCACCATAGGCCCACTTCCCATTGAAGTACATCCCATAACCCAGGGATCCCGAGGCATCAGACTGAATTTGAAAGTGGGGCGAAGCCAGGAGGTCAGACCTCCAAAACGAGACCCCATTGAACTCCCTCAAGAACTGGAGCCATACGTGCAGATCTGCCCTGATGCCCCGTGTCAGTCTCACCCTATGATGGGGCCTGGATAAGCCTGCCATGGCGTCGCACAAGCGCCGAGCAAAGGCCCTGCCAGGTGCGACCACCCTGCAAGCGAAATTGAGGTGGCCATGTAGCACCTGCAATTCCCGAAGGGATGCCTTGCGCTTAGCCAGCAAGTCCGATATAAGGGCAACTATCCTTGCCACCTTGTCTGCGGGCAACCTAGAAGCCTGCGCTACCGTGTCAATTTCCACCCCCAGGAATATTAACTTATCAGACGGGCCTTCGGTCTTTTCGGGCGCTAAAGGGACACCGAGTTCCTCCATTAGCGTCTGAAATGTATTGAGGAGACGTGTACACGTGTCCCAGCCCCGTTCACCCCCGAATAAAAAATCATCCAGGTAATGGGCTACAGACCGAGACCCTGACCTACGGACAAATGCCCACTGCAGGAAGGTACTGAAACGCTCGAAAGCCGAGCAGGATATGGAACAGCCGAATGGCATGGCTTTGTCAAAATAATAGTCACCCCGGAATTTGAAACCCAGCAACTCAAAGTCACCCGGGTGCACGGGTAAGAGGCGAAACGCCGACTTAATGTCACACTTAGCCAACAGTGCACCCGGGCCACATGAGCGCACCATGTGCAATGCCTGGTCAAAGGATGTATACCTGACAGAACAAAGGTAATCAGGGATAGCATCATTGACCGAGTGGCCGGCTGGGTAGGACAAATGGTGAATCAGGCAAAACTCGCCCGGGGACTTCTTGGGCACTAGTCCTAGCGGAGACACTTTAAGGTTGGGGAACGGGGGTGCGGGGAAAGGGCCGGCGACCCTGCCCGCAGCAATCTCCTTATTAATGCTGGCGGCAGCCACCTCCTCCCTTCCCCTAAGTGACAAAAGGTTAGGTGCATCCTGCGGTGACCTATCCCCCGTGAAAGGAATACGAAAACCCAGTTGAAAACCCTGAAGGAAGTACACAGCGTCTGCTCTCCTCGGGTACGATGCGAGCCAACGCTCCAGCATGTCGACATTAATTGGGGAGGGGGCCTTTTGGTGAACCCGCTCCCTCCATGGCAGTCTTGCCTGCCCCTTGTCCACCCCTACCCCTGCCCCTGTATCCTCCTGGCCTGGGACAGGCGGAGGCAGCATGGGGGCCAGAACAAGAGGGGCACTCATGCTTGTACTTGCAATTTTTTCTGTTGCAAGAACCACTGGACGAGAAGGTCCAGCACAGCAGGCGGGCTGGAACCCCCTGCCCCGCCGCTTGGCGGGGTACCTGTACTGGGGCCGCTCGTTGGACCGCATGTCCACAATGGTATCTCTCCCCAGGCGCCGGGCGCGTGGGGGTCATATACAGAAGCTACAGCTTCTGGCAGGGCTCATCCCACCTCATCTCTGGGTGCAGCGGAATTCTCATGCGGAACTCTTCGTCGTAAGCCAGCCATGACGGGCCCGGGAAGTCAACCATAGCCCGGTAAATATTGTCCAGATATTGGACCATGGGAATAGCCAAATCCGGCCTAGCCCTGAGGTAAACGGCCATGTAAATCAGGTACGCTGGCAGCCAATTTGCCCACGTGCGTGGCGGCTTACGACGACGTGCCTGCTCCTTATCCTTCTCGTCAAGCCCTTCCCTCTCCTCCTTGGTCGGCTCCCTATTTAGAAGTGAGAAGATATCTACGTACTCGCCCCTCCAAATCTTTTCCTTGGTAGACTGGGCCAAATGGTCCCCCAAGGGCAAGGAATACCCTGCTGTTGGCAAAGCCGACACCGGCACCGAGGGAACTACGGGTAAGGTAAATTGAGCCTGAGCCACCCCGGGGATCCCCAACACATTTCCCAGCACATTGGGGGCACCACCCAGCCCCAAGCCCTGTGTCGTGGGCAAAGTCACTGGGTGGGCCGGGGGCCATTGGGCCGCCGTGCCACCCGAGCGAGGCCAAGGCCATTGAACAGCCCCCCCAATGAAGTCAGTTGTGTGGGTGCATTAGCTTGGACTGCATACTCACCCGCTGCACCCCCGCGGGCCGCCCCCACCGGGGGTTCCGGCCCGCTGGGGGTGTCGGAGCTCACGACCAAAGCTGAGCTCGTCGACGGAGCCAGACCAGCACCAGACTGCTGCACCTGTGGGGTGGGGAGCCGCGAGGCAGTGGCCGCCACCGGCCCACACGCCTCAGGCGGCTCAACCCGACCCATCGCCGGCCGTTGTTCGGCGGCCAAAGGGGGAACCTGAAAACCTAGAGGTACCCCTACTTGGTTGGCCCTCGCCAAGGACGTTTCAAGGGCCGCAACCCGGGCAAGAAGGGCCTCCACGTCGACATAGGGCCCGGCCCCGACAGGGGGCAATTGGGCAACCGGCCCAAAATTCACGGGTACCTGACCAGGTCCCTGAGCCCCAGGGGCCAGATAAGGCCAAGAGCCCATGCTCAGCCCCTGGGGAGTCGTAGGAACGCCCTGCAAGGGCAGGGAACCCAACCACCCTCCGTGGCTCGCACCCCCCATGGGGAACTGCGCACCCAGGCAAGAAGGCCCTACCGGACGAACCATGGCAGGGGCCGTGGTCATCGTTTGCGGGCCAAGGGCCAAGGCCCCGTCCGGGGCTGCGGGTATGCTCCGCGCATCAGGCCAAGGAGCTACCGATCCCATCCCACCGTTCCCGGTGGGATCCGCTAGAGGTGGCTGCGGAACGGGCGCAGTCGCGGTCCTCCGACCCGGCTGACGCCTCCGCGCCGATCGAACCACGTTCGCGGCTGCCTTCTTCTTCGAGGGCATGGCCAATGTAGCTAAGAAGTCTAAAGAAAAGAGAAAGCTGCCCGAAAAGGCTTCCCTCAAGAAGACACGATCGACGGAGGTAAGGAGGAAAAACTTCTCCGCTCCGTCGGTTCGCCAAAATGGCAGCACGGCTGCCTCGTGGCCACCCCTTTTATTAGGGTGCTGGCCACGCCCCTAACTACCCGGATGGTTTCGTCCGGTGGGGGGGGGCCGCAAAGAGCGCGGTGGCCATTTTGGCGCCGCGCTTCCATTATCTTAATATCTTAATTCTTTCACCCCTATTTCATTCCCTCCTGATTTCTTGAAAATTATTAAAGTTTAATAACTTTTCACATTCTTGCAATAAATAAACATTTCTATCATGTTGATTGCCGATTCCTCAAGCTTCAGCTGGGTGTTGAAAAGACGGCCTCTAGGTTTTGGGTCTTTAGCCAAGCTTCCATCTTCTCTCTTGCGTTGATTATTTAAGCAAAATCTATGCATTCCAATCTTTCCAGGGTCTTAAACTGCAAGATAAAAGATACTTTTGACAGAATATAGTTCTTTTTAGGTTTTGCAATAATCCATTTTATCAATGTTTAACTATCGATCTCCTGGCTAAGAGCCATGTGTTGCCGTGGAGATGGGGAGGGCAAGCCTCCTGCACTGATTCACATTATTGATTTCTACTGCAGTGACTAAGTTAATAATTTCCTTCTAGCGGGCCAGATCTGGCCATCTGTATATGTTTAGGACAGAAATTCAAATGGGGAAATCGGATACTTTTTACAGAGGGGAGTTCTCATATCATACATTGCCATTGGTTAAAAAAACCTGGACTTTGATTTCCTTTTCTGCAATGCTTTCAACAATCCCACTTGCTTTCTCAACCTCTTCCTAACTGTGGATTAAATGAACTAGGATGATTTCCCTAAACCTCCCTGCTTTTGTAAGTGTTTCTTTTACTGGCTGTTCATTTTTTTTTCCTGTGGACTTCAGATGTTTTGTATTTTCAAGTCCTCAAATTCTTTAATCAAATACAACTCCTGTGTTTGTTTGGCTGTTTAAACATAGCTGTTTTTCACTTTGCTTCTTCTGCTCCCTTTTGCCAACTGTGAGTCTTTTGTTTTCTGCTTAATTGCAAGGGGTCTAGGCATCCTAGGCAGCTTTTGATATTACTAACCCATAAATGTCCTTTGTTTTCCAAATCATCTGGAGGGCAAGGCCAGTATGTACCTGTACGTCTGCAGAAAAAATAAACTTCTTGTGCAGGCCTTCAAATTCCTCCAGTGTTAGGCAACTGGCCTGTGACATTTACACTTTTATTTCTGCGTACTTTCACGTACTGCCTGAAAAAGTTGAGACAAACCTAGTAGCCTTGTAGCTTGGGGCTGACTAGGGATTCAAAATCTTGGGGTTAGCTATCAAGTGCTCAGCTGTTTGTTTGTTTTCTGGGATTTCCCAAATTCCTCTGGTTTCTTCAATCATCTCATTCCTCTTGCTTGCAGTAAGCACTACTGATTGTTGCCTCTTCTCAAAGCAAGGGTGATCATCTCAGCTCTTTTATATTCTCTCATATTCTCCTTCTTCTCTTGTTCTTTATCCCTATTAAAATAAACTTTCCTTGCCACCTCAACCAGCTCACAGGTGTTCTTCCCGAGTGCTCCTTCCAGTTTTTGTAACTTTTTCTTTATATCTGGTGCACTCTGTGTAATGAATCTTTCATTCAACATCTGGCGGTTTTCAGGATCTTCCATATTAATCCCTGTGTTCACTTTATAAGCCTCAATTAACCTGGCTAAGAAACTTTCAGGGGATTCTTCTTTCTCTTGAATTATATTAGCAGGTTTGCTACAATTGACAGGACCTTTTGCTGCTTCCTTTAAGCTTTCCAAAATCAAATATCTGTACTGTTGAAGACTTGTCCTGTGTGTTGAATCATTAGGATCCCAATTTGGGTTTTGTTCAGCAGCTGCCGCCATATGCACTTCAGTCTGATTTGCGTCTGGGAAATTTCTATGAAGGATCTTGTCTTTTGCCAATTTCAATTTTTGCTTATCTTCCATATTAAGGAGCGTATTTATTATTTGCTGCATATCATTCCACGTGGGGTTATGCGTCTGGGCTATAATTCCAATTAATTCAATCACCTCATTCGGCTTGGTACTAAAAGGTCCATAATGCTGTTTCCAGTTTAATAAGTCTATTGTGGTAAATGGTACATACTGGAAAATTGACTGATTTACTTGTTCATCATTTCCCCTCATATGGCTGGTTATCATTTCCCTCAATGGGGCCACTATCTCTTTTCTTTTTTTCATCGTTGGCATGACATGTGCCATTTGGGTGTTCGAAGGTGGCACCCTTCCAGCTTCATTGTTATAGGGAGAAGATTGGCTGTACCTTTGGAATTTTCCTTCTCCCTGTTCAATTACATCTTTCAAGATCTCAGTTGCTTTTCTTAGTTTCTCTGTGGTTGGGGAAGCCTCACTTCTGTCTGGGGTCTGAAATCTTCCTGCAGAGTGACTGCTTCCTGCATTTGCTAATGCAAGGTCTGGATAAATATGTGGGACTTGGCTATCCTGTGGCGTTGATTTTGGCATGACATAAAGTGGAGGTCTTTGAAACGGAATTTCATCTTTTTTATTTCTGTTTAAAATTTTCAATCTTTCTTCTGTCTGCCATTCTATTTCTGGGGTATTGGGTGTTCTGACTACCTTCCTACCTAATTTGGGTCAAGCTCAACGTCCACAGGGGGTCCTTTGTATAACCCTAAACCCTTTTTGAACACCTCAGGATGTGCAGCACAAACGTCCCGGATTGGGTCAGCGTCTATTGCGTGAATGCCAGAAAGCTGGATTCCCAGGGGCCTAAATCATTGGGTCTCAATAAGACAGTTAGTGCCCTGCTTAACCACAACCAATGGCAAGGAGGTGTGAATGTTTTTGAGTTTGACCAAGAAATTTCCCACCCCCAGGACCGGAATCTGGCAACCTTGCACATCCTGGAGGGAAGTTTTAAAAGATTTGAGCTTGGGCCAAGAGGCAGGGGGAATTCTCCAAAACTCCCGCTGTGGGATTATGGAAAAGGTAGTACCTGAATCCACCTCCATCTTGAAGGGGACGTCCTGCAGGCTCAGGTCTGTGAAGAAACGCTTGCTGACGATGCCCACTTGGCACGGTTCAGGCTCTGGTGACACTTTGGCGATGGACGTTTTATGGTGATGACTCTTCTTGGACTCAGGTAGTGGAGTTCTTTGCTTTCGCTGTCGGCATACTTTAGCAATGTGCCCTCATCTCCCACAGTTGTGGCATTCTGCGGTGCAGAAGAGGCATTTCATGCGGTCATGCCAGGCTCCGCAGCCATCACACTTGCAAAGGAATTTCTTCTCCCAATCATCACGGTGCTCTCGGTGCTTTCGTCGGACCACTTGGACTTCTCCCTCTGCGTCGCTGGACTCCAATGAAGAGGTGGAACCAGGCGATGCTGAGGAGGATGAAGATGAATTTTGCTGAGCTTGCACAGCTGAGTTGGTGGCACTGGTGGTGGAGTGGCAATGCCGGAAAAGCTTGATGCCAGACTGTGCGGCCTCAGACGCTACCTAGGACAGCCTTGAAAGTTAGCGTCTTCCTGATCATGAGGCGACATTGAGCATCTTTGTCCCTCATGCTGGCCAGCAGACGGTCCCGGAGTGCTTCTTCGATGTTGTCCCACTTGGACGGGGCAGCAGCAATGCGCAGAGCGGTGGCATAGCCTGCAATGGACTCCCCAGGTCACTATTCCCTTCTGTGGAAGGCCACCCTGGCCGGGAAGATCGAGACCTCTGGCTGCAGGTGTTTCCTCAGTGCAGACATGATTTCTGCGAGTGGTACTACATCCACGTCCCTTGGGAGAACGAGGTGGGTTGCCAGCTCATGCGTCTCAGAACCGCACTGAACGAGGAAATAAGAGCGCTTCTGGTCTTCGTCGGTGATCTTCTATGAGGCCATTGCATGGCGGAATCGGCGTTCATATGTTGCCCATTTCTCTGGATGCGCTGGGTCAAATGGGCCGATGTTGCTGCCATGTGGGGATGCCATCCCACCTTTGTCGCCAGTTTCGTGTTCAGGGAATGAAGAAGCAGACAAGTGAAGTAGTGAAATTCACCTCTTTATTAGTGGGGTTTGAACACAGTTTGGATGGGGCAAAACTCAGACTTATATACATTATAAACAGTAACAGTAACAATAATACAACAAGCCCATTGGCTAACAGAGTGTGCACATTTTCAATCCACTTATTTGCATAAGAATAGATACATGAGAAAAGATACATTCCGCTCCTGTCAGAAAACACAGTTAACCTACATAACAGTGGGTGATTATTTTTTCAGGGTGGGCAACAAACCCTCTTTTCAAGGCATTCCTATGGGAAACCACGGCCTGCCAGGGTGGGCAAACTGCTAGCTCAGGGTGGGCCAAGCCCACCCTGTGCCCCCTCTGGCTACTGCCCTGCTGCCAATTGTTGATAAATACAAGACCTCACTTAGGCAAGCAAAAAAGCTGGAATAAACAGTAACCTCTTAATTTCTCCAAATGCTGAATGTGAATTAGATGGGCTAGAAATAAGGGCATGTATTGAGTATTTCTGCCTATTTCTCATAGTCACACAGAAGTAGGACTAGAAGACAATAGAGCATTTTATTTCCATTTCGAGAGTGACAAGGGCAGTGCAGGCCGGATGAATCACCTTAACCCCATTTGTGTGGATTCACAGGGGGCTTGAGCTTCTGGGAATTGAAGTCCAAGAACATCTGGAGTGCCAAGGTTCGCCATTATGGGTATAGTGCTAATGTTGCCCAGTTTCATGGTGCTTGTTGAGGTTATTTATTTATTTATTTATTTATTTATTTGTATACCGCCCTCCTGATGAGAAACATCACTCAGGGCGGCTAACAACATATATAAAATACAATATGACCACAGATAAAACAGTAACCATTAAAAAATGCCAACCCACCCCACTAAAAACAACATTAAAACACATAAAACTAATCAAATTGTAATTTGAACTATTCAAATTGTCATGAAGCACTGCTAGACTCCTCCAACAGGAGAGACAAATCTCTGGGTCATTCTCATTGCAGGAGATTCAGTTCACTTTAGAATGCAAGAGTCAATCAGGCTTTTCACTTAAATACCAAGAAAAGAAAAAGAAAAAAAGAATCATGGTAGGATGTTTGATCCTGTTGGGGATCAAGATTGACTCAGCCTTCCATCCTTCCAAGGTTGGTAAAATGAGTATCCGGCATGTTGGAGGCAAAATGCTAAATACCTTTTGAACTGCCCACAGAGTGCACTAAGCATAATGGGACAGTTTGTAAGAGTAATTGCTATTCCTATAGTATAATGCAGAATTAACGACAAGGATATTAGCTAAACAAGAGGTGAACATTGATTTGCTTGTGTATGAGGTGGTTTAAAGACTTGGTTACCACCTCTACCCTACTCCTAAATGGCACTAGGATTAACCAGTGCAAAGCTGTTTCTATGTGTGTTGTGTATACAATAAAAGTTTGGGAGGAAATGCAGGACAGATTATCAGGATTCATATTGACACCCACACACATTCTTCGAAGCTGTTATATAAGTTTTGGGCATGAAATCTGAGGGGATGTGAAACTGCTATCCTGGCAGCTTTACATTGGGAACTACATTAAAATCCCTACTTACGAAAAAAGTCCGTTCTGTAGGCATTTGTTTAAATTGAATTTTTTTGTAACTTGAAACAAACCCATAGGAAAAACTTTTTTACCGTAACTCGAAGCAAACCCATAGGAAAAATGATTTTTTAATGTAAATCGAAGCAAATCCATAGGGAAATGAATGTTTACTTAACTCAAAGCAAACCAATAGGTAAAATAATCTTTATGCAACTTGAAGCAAACCCATAGGAAATTGTGTAAATCGGGACATGGTTTTAGCATAAAATCGTTATGTAAGTTGAATTTTATGTAACTCGAGGCATTTGTAAGTCGGGGTTTTACTGTATTTGGTATTTTATTTGTTGACAGGTACATCTGGTGTCTAAGAGGGGAGAGTATAATTTGTGGAACTTTTATTTTCTCATCATTTTTCCTTGATAGTTATATACAATTTTTTTCCATTTGACTAGTGATCTCTGGGGAATCATGGACCTGAAATAATATGCCTAAAAATCTTGCCTGTAAGGGAAGATTTTGGACCAGTCGTAGTAATCCCTGATCACAAATAGTAATAAAGGTTTTATAGGAAAAAGCCTTGTGATACTAGAGGAATTTCTAATAGTCTCACTTATAAGAAGTTTCACGTTGTGCAAATCACTGCAAATGTTATGGGGGGAAGCTTGAACTTTTTTTTTAAAAAAAATCCCTGAACATAGGGAAATTACTAATTCAACACCCCAATTATTTCTAAAAATGGATCTAGGCAGAGTAGGAAATTGGGCCAGTCAGTTTGACATCAGCCGTTTAAAATTCAGTTTTTAAAGGATCAAATGCTGGTGGTACATTTAAGAAGCACAGCTTGATAGCAGACAATTAGTGTAGCATCAGACCTAATCTAATGAGGCCTAAGCGTATCTGTGTGTCTGTGTGTGTCTGTGTGTCTATGTGTGTGTGTGTACTTTAAAATTTTGTAGCAGAAATTATTGAGCGTGCATGCAGATTGTGTGATAAAACTTTTGAAGTAATGTTTTCACTAGATTTGAATGCTTTCTGAATGTATAATATGGATTCTTTAGGACAGGAGAAAAATTGATAAAATTAGGCAGAAGAGCAAAAGTCCCATCTGAGATCCTCAGGGGATTTGCTCCATTTCACAAATATGAGTCACCCAGAGGGACCAAGACAGCCTTGGCAGACATTTCTGATAGCATCACAGTCTTTTTAAAATCTTCTGTGACAGATCTGGTCTTGGGTCTCAGAGGTGTTAAACACAGAGTAGTAAAAAGAAGAGAGGGAGAGAGAGAAGGGTGTTATTTTCTTCCAGGGGGTGGGGGTAGTTCTTAGTACAGTAAAAATCCATTTATCTAAAATGTTTCCATGACATCAAAGCCATTATGATTAATGTGATGGATGGATTTGGTTTGTAAGTGAGGGATGGAGGATGAATTGAACTGGAAGCAGAGAGAGTATGTATGCACATTGCAGAAAACTGCGAAAGTCAGAGAATGTTTCTTTAGTTTAGTTTTATCTCTTATTCAGGATCATTTGGTTCTCTTCTCACATCTTCAGTGATATGTAGAAACAAATTTACAGATTGGCAGCTACAATGTTGAGTCCAAGAAGAAACAACATGCTGAATTAAAAAAGAAATCAGCTCAGGCAGAGTATCTCCAATGAAAGATTTCAGTTTTTTACTTACACAAATAACAAGCACACATCAATTAAGACAACATTGGATTTGGTCTAAATTATTCCTATGTGGCCTCTGTTCATTAAACTCTAGGTCCTGTTATCATTAACTCTCAAGCCTTCAGCACACATCACAACCTATCAGCTACATTTCAGACAACCCTATATACCAAAGCATCAGTTTCCCCATTCATATTTCTGTCTGCCAGGAGCTGATGCTGATAAATCTCTCCTAGTTCTGTCCTTTTCCTCCTCTTTCTCCTGAGTGTTCAAATGCAATAATCATCATTATCTATGTACCTGTACAAATATGCCAAGCATGCTATGTCTCACCTGTCAACATTCTACCTCCAGAGCAGGAGCAGAGCACATGTGGTCCTCTTGCCTATTTGTATGACCCCTGCAGGCTCTCCCCTTGAGTTCTCCCTTGAAAGAGGAAGAACTGTGCTCCCAGAAGGATCTTCACCTTTACAACAAAGCAGGTTGCTTAGGATACATTTCAAGACAGGGCATGTGGGAGAGACACCACTCTTCAGATGGTACAGACCCCAATAAGACATCTTAGGCATAACAGAAAGTTGCCTCACTTTGGGGGCTAGTTAATGTGCCTAAGATCCTGGTTGCTGGAAGTGAGTTGGTGTGTGAGACAGCTAACACTGAAAATATCTGTTTTTGCATGAAAGCAACAGAGAAAGAAAGTGGAAACTCCTTGAGTTTCCCATATGGTCCTTCATCTGCCTGGACTTATGCTGACCTTCTTTCAACCTTGACCAATACTTCTGGGCTTGTTACTTCTGTCTTCATGCACGTCTCAGTTCAACCCTCTTTTGAAGAAAAGATGTCATGACTTGGTTCCGAAAGGGCAAGGGGTAGCCTTAGACTTAGATCCTCCCATGCTAGGATCTCCAAGGGTTTTGGTCTTGGACGAGTACTTCTGTATCCTCCCATGTCATTTTCAGGGTCTTTAAATCTGTCATTAAAGTTCTTCTGCATATATTTCAAGGGTGTCTTTGTTGTTGTTGTATGGCATTATTGCCTGCTAAGGGATCCTGTTTTCCTCCATACAAAGAATATGGCCTGTCATTTGAAGTCTTCTTCGCACAACAATGTTATATAATTTGCACGAGCTACTCCTTCGAAGCACCACCTCATTAGTAATGTGGTCAAAATATCAAATCTTTAAAAATTGTTAGAGGCACCTCTGTTGGAAGATGTCATGTCTCTTGTTGATACTTGCTGATGCCTTCCAAGTCTTGCAGGCATAGATGGTTGTTGGGATCACTATGCAAGTAAACAAATGGAGTTTAATTTTCAGTGGTAAAGATGGCAAGGACCAGATCTTACTCATTCTCCAGAAGATAGCCATTGCTTTTCCAATGCAGCATTTGACGTCTACCTCTGCATCTCCATTTTGGGTGATTACACTGGCCAAATAAGTAAGCCTCTCCTAGCTGCTGTGACCGGAGTATGATTCCCTGTATCCTGGTCATGGAGTTCACATGCATGATCTTGGATTTCTGTGCATTTATCCTAAGGTTCTATCCAGGGTGGTTGTCACCTGTTGTAGTTTCAGCTCATCCTCCTCAAACAAAGTGATGTCAGCAGCAAAATCTATGTTGCCAAGGCAATCTTGGTCAGACCAAGACCAAGGGGCAGCCTTAGCTAGTTATAAATAGGATCCCTATGATCTTTCTATTTCATTTTCTAATCATCTCCCTTTCTATGACAGAAAGAAATCTGAACTGTTCAAAATGTGGGTAAACAAATGGCTTATTTTAGCTCAAGGACTTTCTACTGTGGTCACACTCAAAACTCATTTGCAGCTGAAAGAACAAGGAGAGGTCTCCATGATCCCAACAGGCACAGATTGTTGATTTCACATCAGTCCCAGCTATTCGAGAAAATGGAACTTGATCACTCTTGTCACGGGAGGCCTTGCTCGTGTTTGCATCAGGCAAGCAGAATGGACTTGAATCAAGTTTGTACCAGGCCCGTGCTGGGTGGCCTGGGAGGGTGGTGGATAGAGTGATGAGGGTGCTTATCTTTGAGAAGTCCAGTATTGAGATGGGTGTGGAGGGGAGGAAAGGCATTGGTACAGACATATCAATACAACAACCCCCCCTCCACAAAACCTGCTTCTTTTTGAAAGTAAAAACCCCTTCCCTTCTTCCTCCTTTTTATCTCTCCCCCCACAAAGCTCTTAGAGAGGTGCTCCCCCTTCTCCCCTTCTCCCCTCTGCCCCCTCCCCAATGCACTCCTCTTCTCCCCTCTGCGCCCTCCCCTAATGCAAATTTATTTATTTATTTTTAAAATTGGTATCACTGCCCCCTTGCCAAAGCGACTCTGAGCAAAAAGAAAAATAACATAAAAACATCAATTAAAAATCATTTAAAACCAACTCATTGAAAAACCCCACCCACCCCATCTGCAAAAGAGGGAAAATTTATACAAGCCAATGCCTGGGGGTCACCACCCCATCAGGGCACCACACCTGCCTTGCCAGCCAGGTTTTAAGTTCTTTCCTAAAGGGCAGCAATTCTGTCTGCAGCCGTAACTCTATTGGCAGGAGGTTCCATAGGGCTGGAGGAGACACAGAGAAGGCCCTCCTCCTTGTGTTAGAGAAACGAGCCCCTCTAGCTGATGCCACCTGCCCCTCCAGTCTGCTCTGGTTGGATGGACAGACATTCTTGGGGAGACGCGGTCTCTTATGTATCCTGGCCCACTACCAAGTAAGGCTTTAAAGGTCATCACCAGCACCTTGAATTGCACCTGGAGGCAAACTGGTAACCAGTGCAGCTCCTGGAGCAGTGGCGAGGTACAGGCATAAGGCCAGTGCCCCATCGCTACCTGGGCAGCCATGTTCTTGATGAGCTGCAGCCTTTGAATGGTCGTCAAGGGCAGCCCCATATAGAGTGCATTACAGTAAACTAGCCTAGAGGTGACCAGAGCATGTGTGACCATGAGCAAGGAGTCCCGGTCCAGGAATGGGCACAACTGGTGAATTACACAAAGTTGTGCAAAAGCCCTCCTAGCCACGACTGCCACCTGCTCATCGGGAAGTAATCGTGAGTCCAGGAGGACCTCCAAGTTGCTCACTGGGTTGTCTGGGGCAAAATAGCCCCATCCAGGACCAAAGATGGTAGCTCCTGGGATAACACAGCGCCCCTAATCCATAGCCACTCAGTCTCGCCAGGATTCAGTTGTAGCCCATTGTTCCCCATCCAGACCCCCACAGCCTCCAGACACCTGGATAGGACTTTGACATCCTTTGCTCTTTGCCCCTCCCCCTGCAGTGTGCAGCCTCTGCACACACCATTGCATCTTGGTGTCCCCCGCAAAACTCTCCCCACCCCAGCTCCGGGCCAGGTGCTGCTTCCACCCACTTCCCATCCCCCCCAAAAAAGGGGAGAAGAGGCTCCTGGTAACCATCCCCCATCCTGAGAATCAGGGATTGTGGGGTGGGGTTTGATGGCTGCAGAACCTAAAGGAGGAGAAGAGGGAGAAGGGAGAAGAGGAGGAGGAGGAGGAGGAGAGAGGAAGACCTAAGGTGAAGAAGAAGAGGAAGAAAGGAAGAGGGGAGGTGGGGGACAGGAGATGAGTGAAGAGGGAAAAAGGAAGAAAGAAGGTGTTGTGTATGTAACTGTATCACTTTAAGAATGTATGAATGTAACCTGACAATAATCACAATGTAACTCAGCTGTTAAAGGAACGCGAGCTAGCTACCCATAGAGGGCATCTGCGAGCGTTCAGCTCACATGGTTCAAATTCCCCCATCACCGGCAGCCGCGGGAACCTTCCCGCGCAAGGAACACCTGGAGAAGAAGGGCGTGACTCAGAATGACATCACGCAGGTAGCAGCCAATATGCTACCGTGTAACCCTTTTCAAATGTATTGTTGCAGTATAAAAGGAGCTGTACCTCTGCCATCACCCCATGTTCATCCTGACCATCATGCAATAAAGCTGTGTTTTAGCCCTCATTGTGGCTCCTTCTCTGTCTTCCATACAAGACACTAAATTGGCGATGAAGGTGGGATCCATGGCGTGTCCCAAGATCAAGCCTCACCAATTCGACATCAGCGATCCTGAGCAATGGGAGCTGTATGAGTGCCAGTTTCAGCATGCGATGGATGCTGCAGGCATCGACGACGAAGGGAAGGTGCGGTCGCACTTCCTACGCTGCGCATCCTGATGAACTTGCTGGCTCCCCGGAAGGTCGACGTGGTGCCCATTGACTGCATCCTCACAATGCTGAGGGATCACTTCCAGCCACCCATCTCTATTTTTCTGGCCCGGGTCGCATTCCACAGGCGGGACCAGCGCTCGGGAGAATCCGTGTCCTCCTACGCAGTGGCCCTCAGGCTGGCGGCCGTCCACTGCCAATGGGAGGACCTGGACATAGCCCTTCGAGACCACAAGCTGTGCAGCCTAAGGGACGAGGAGGTCCAGAGAAAGTTGATGACCCACGACCATCACCTCATGTTCAACGAGGTACTGCGAGAGGCCCAGGTGGCTGAGGCGGTGAGGAGCAGGGTCAGAGTCTTCAAGTCCCGGGGGGCCACACCTGAGAGGGCCAAGTCACCCGTGCAAGTGGCCCGGCGGACTTCAGCACAAGCGGCCTGGCGGGTCCCCCGGCTGACCACAGGCACCCCAGCAACCTCAGAGGAGTTGTCCACGACTGCGGACTCCTGCTCCAGCAAGGACGACGACATGCAGAAAGTCAAGAGGCACGGAGAAAAGTGCCGAGCAGGTGAGAGAGGAAACCACCGTTGCGATGGCTGCGGGGCATCTCTCGACCGAACAAGGTGCCCATTACGGAAGGCCGAGTGCCACAACTACGGGCGGAAAGGCCACATCACCAGGGTCTGCAGGCACAGGCGAACGGAGGACAAGGGCTCAAGCACACCAACGCAAGGCGGCCGGCATCGGAAAGGTCTCAGCCAATGACGACGCGGCGGCCGTGAACCGTGTGGGCCTGGAGCACTGGCACTTCTTCGTAGAGGTACTGTTACAAGGGGTCCCGGTTAGGATGGAAATAGACTCGGGGTCGTCCTACTCCATCCTGTCCCAGAAGGAGTTCCTGCGCATTCCCCCAAATGCGTGCCCCAAGTTGCGAGCCATGAAGTCGAACTTACGGGACATGCAGGGTTATGGGATCCCGGTGTTGGGGTGGGAAACTTCATGATGAAGTTCAAAAGGTTCACAGAAAAACTGCCCTTAGTAGTTCTCAAGGAGGGGACCTGTTGCCTTTTGGGAACCCAGTGGTTTGCTCCCCTGGGAATTGAACTGTCCGGCATAAACGCCACAGAGACTGACCCAATTCGGGACGTGTGCGATGCGCACCCTGCAGTTTTCAAGAAGGTGCTCGGAACTTACAGGGGACCCACGGTTTCTTTTGAGTTGGACCCAGAAATCCATCCCATACGTCTCAAGCCAAGAAGAGTCCCCTTCGCCCTCAAGGACAAGATTGAGGCAGAATTGGACAAATTGGTGGGGCAGGGGATTTTAGTTCCAGTTGATTCTGTGGAGTGGGAAACTCCAATTGTTACAGCTTTAAAATCCAATGGGGAGGTCAGGATTTGCGCTGACTACAAATGTACTATCAACAAGGCCATTCGGCCAAATGCATATCCGGTGCCGGTAGTTAGCCACTTACTGGCCACCTTGCACGGGGGGAGGTGTTTCGCCAAGCTAGACCTGGCGCAGGCGTACCAGCAGCTCATGGTAACCCCAGCTGCTGCCGCTGCACAAACCATCGTTATGCATAAGCGGGAATTCAAGGTAACGCACCTACAGTTTGGCATAAACTCAGCCCCTGGGATCTTCCAGTCCCTTGTGGAATGCCTTTTAAAGGGGCTTCCAGGTGTGCTCCCATATTTTGACGATGTTTTGATGACAGCGGGGAGCGAATCAGAACTAGTGAAAAGACTAGACAAGGTCCTATCCGTATTCGAGAGAGTGGGACTGAGGTTGAGAAGGGACAAATGTGTGTTTTTTGCGAGGGAGGTTGAGTTTCTCGGGTTCAAAATAACCCCTGAGGGCATCAAGCCATCCGAGTCCAAGGTTGCGGCTATGAAAAACGCTCCTCGCCCCACCACGAAACTGGAGCTGCAGTCATTCCTAGGGCTCCTGAATTTTTACCATTCCTTCTTGCCAAGGAAGGCATCCGTTGTGGAGCCACTGCATGGGCTACTTAAGAAAGACGTGGTTTGGTGGTGGGGAGATAGGCAGGAGAAAGCGTTCAAAGAGCTCAAGGCGCTCTTGTCCTCAGACACCGTCCTGACCCATTTCGACCCTAGGAAACCGGTAGTTTTGGTCTGTGATGCATCACCAGTGGGGGTGGGGGCGGTGCTGTGCCACGTGTTAGAGAACGGGCAGGAAGCCCCGGTTGCCTTCTATTCCAGGTCACTTTCAAAGGCGGAGCGCAATTACATGCAAACAGATAGCGAGGCCCTGGCCATAATCGCAGGAACAAAGAAGTTCCACGATTTCCTGTACAGCTGCGAGTTCACAATTGTGACCGATCATAAGCCCCCTTTGGGAATCTTTATTACAGGCAAGCCCACCCCACAAATTCTGTTCCCCAGAATGCTGCATTGGGTGATTTTCCTCAATGCCTACTAGTACGAGCTGGTCCATCGCCCAGGGAAGGAGATCTCCCATGCAGATGCGCTGTCCCAATCTCCCCTCCCTAGTTTAGGAGACTCCAAATGCGAGGTAGAGCAAGACCACCAAGTCCTGCTGATCGAGTCTCTCGACTCACCCCCCCATAGTTCCCGCAGACCTCACCAAAGCCACGGCGGCCAATAAAATCCTGTCCCAAGTCAGTTCCTGGGTGAGAAAAGGGTTGCCCACAACTCCCCCCGAGGAGGAATTCAAATCATTTTTCAGGCGCAGAGTAGAGCTTTCCCTTGAAAGGGGCTGCCTCCTCTGGGGCCAGCGGGTGGTCATCCCAGAGAAGTTATGAGCAAAGGTGCTGAGGCTACTGCATACCAGCCACCCGGGAATAGTGCGTTCCAAAGCACTGGCCAGGAGCTACTTCTGGTGGCCCCAGATATACGCGGATATAGAGCACTTGGTGGGCACGTGTGAGAGCTGCCAGAGCTCTCGGCCTGAGAAGTCCCGGCTGCCCCACAGGGAATGGGACATGGCCCGCGGGCCATGGTCCCGAGTACACGTCAACTTCGCTGGCCCCTTTTGCGGGTCCATGTTTCTGCTGATAGTCGATTCATATTCCAAATGGCTGGAAGTCATTCCCATGTCCAACACCTCATCTGCCGCAACCATTAAACAATTGTACAAGGTGTTCAGTTGTTTTGGCCTGCCGGACATCCTTGTGAGCGATAACGCCAGTACTTTCACGTCTGCGGAATTCAAGGCATTCATTGAGAGGAATGCCATCCAGCACATTACCTCTGCCCCATTTCACCCCGCCACAAACGGTCAGGTAGAGCGCCAAGTGCGCACTACAAAAAACACACTGTGGCGCATGGGTCCCGGTGAGTTGAACCTCCAGCTGTGTCAATTCCTCATTTGTTATAGGGCAACTCCCCTAGCTTCAGGACTTTCACCGGCGGAGCTCCTCATGCGGAGGAAGCCGGTAACACTTTTTGATCGGTTGGATCCGACTAGGGTGGAGGATGAGGGGAGAAATATAGAGATAGAGAGTTCCAAAAGCTTTGCGGTAGAGGACCTGGTTCACTGCAGGAATTACGCAACCTCGGGACCAACGTGGGTTCCAGGAATGGTCATTGAACAAATGGGGCCAGTGTCTTACAGGGTTGAAACTAGCACAGGTCTGCTGTGGAGAAGGCATGCTGACCAGCTCAGAAGGCAAGTTACCAGTGAGAGTCAGCGTTAGGGTTCTCCCCCACCCGTTTAGCCCAAGGGGGAGACACAGGGACGTCCCCAGGTACAAATGCATACCCTGGATTCTCACACGGGGAGGAGGATACTTTGAAAGAGTGGGATGAGTTTGAGTTTATGTTGCCGTACCACGGGGATGTCGCGGAGTGGCCCCCCACCCATCCGAGTGAGAAGAGGGTTTTTAGTTCAGCCTCTGGTATTTCCAGTCCTCCCAGTCCTTTTGTTCTAGAGTTTACCCCATTACCAAGACCCCCAACCCAGGCAGCAGGGGGAAGTTCATTCTCTCCATCCCCAAGACCACCGAGTCAGGCAGCAGGGGGTAGCACAAGTACGGCAGTTGCAGGTGCAAGAAACCGGGGCAAGACAACAAGGGTCTCCTCATCGGTCCCGAGATTAATGCTGGGGGGGTCGCCAGGTGCCACGAGCGACAGGCAGGGGTTCACATCCCAGTTACATGTTCCATTCTCCTCTCTAAATGCAAGGTTGCCACAGAGTCCCCGTCAGACAACTAATGAGTCCCTCCTTTCCGTTGAGAGTCTGCAGAACTCGGAGCCCCTAGTTCCCCTGAGCTCAGCCAAGCAGTCGTACGCCCCAAGCGCACATGCGGGAAGCCACAATGATTGAGGGACTTCGTCCCATCCTAGGGGGGAGGAGTGTTGTGTATGTAACTGTATCACTTTAAGAATGTATTAATGTAACCTGACAATGATCACAATGTAACTCAGCTGTTAAAGGAACGCGAGCTAGCTACCCATAGAGGGCAGCTGCGAGCGTTCAGCTCACATGGTTCAAATTCCCCCAATCACCGGCAGCCGCAGGAACTTTCCCACGCAAGGAACACCTGGAGAAGAAGGGCATGACTCAGAATGACGTCACGCAGGTAGCAGCCAATACGCTACCATGTAACCCTTTTCAAATGTATTGTTGCAGTATAAAAGGAGCTGTACCTCCGCCATCACCACATGTTCATCCTGACCATCATGCACTGCGGCTCCTTCTTTGTCTTCCGTGCAAGACACTAAAGAAGGAAAGGACTAAAACAGAAGGAAAGGTAAGGGGGAAATGAAAGGAAAAAGGGAAGAAGGAAGGAGGGAAATGGAAAGGAGAAAAAAGGGAAGGGAAGGAAGCAACAGGAAAGTAGGAAGGCAGATGACAAAGGAAGGGGAGGAAAGGGGAAAACAAGCAAGGCAGATGGGAGGGTTGGCCAGCAAGGGGAGCCACCCTGAGATACTTAGCTGGCAACAGGAGTCCCGGGAGTCTAGTGTGTATCTGCATGAGCCAGAGGTGGGGCAAAGGTGGGCAACTGGGCAAGCCAAGCATGTTTTGCTCCTGCCGCATCATGCCGCCTCACTTCCCCCCCACCATGCTTTTCTCCTTTCCCCTTCCTTTGTTACTGGTGTACACAAATGTGTAAACTTCGCAGGGCTCCGCTTCAGAAAGGACAGGAGTGGGAGGGAAGGAGAGTGTGTGTGTGAGAGAGCCGAGCTGATCCCCTCCATCCCTGAGTGCCATGGGCCGGGCAGACCAAGCGAGGGATGGTGACCATGGCAGTGGTTTCTGGGGGCTGTCGGGACCCACATCGACAGGGATGGGGGAGAAGGCATCACCTGTGCAGCCCTGATCATCCACCCCACCACAGAACAAAGCCGGAGACCACACTGGAACTCTTGGCTTTTTGGGCTCCTGGGCTCCACAAGCTCGCTCCTGAGTGGGCAAGCTGCCACAGCTCTGGCTTTGTTCTGTGGTGGGGTGGGTGATCAGGGTGGTGCAAGTGCTGCCTTCTCCCCCATCCCCAATGACATGGGTCCCAACGGCCTCCAGGAACCACAGCCTTGACCTCCCCCCTCGCTTGGTCCACCTGGTGTGTGACACTCAGGGATGGAAGAGAGAGCCGAGCTGAGGGCAAAAGTGTGCATGCACACTTGGCAGAAGGAGCCAGAGAAGCCACCTTGCCATTGCCATTGGCTGCAAGAGGAGGAGCACCGGGCTGTTTTTTCCCACTCTTCAAACTAAGGGGCACCTTGGTTGGGGGGAAAAACCAGTCTGGTGCTCCTCCTCTTGCAGCCAACAGCAACGGCAATGGTTGCTCCTGCTGGGTGCATGTGTGCGGCCGTGGTCAATCCCAGGGCGCCACTTGTGGTGTGGGGCTAGAGCGCCCCAGTAGCCTGATGGGCCAGCATGGGCCTGGTTTGTACACACTTTTGATTGACACTCTCTATAGGGCTGCCTCAGGAACTAGAATCACCTGGCAGAAAGATATAACTTGCCCATCTCTGATGGTATATGGAAATTCTAGCAAGAGAAATTTCCCTATACTAGTACTTCTATTACAATTCAAAAGCACCATTATAAACTGTTGTACGGATGGTATCTTAGCACCTGACATTTTTCTTCTGTGTCTAGGCCACACGTGAAACTGCCCAAATGAAGGCACCTTTGGTGAGTTCATTCTGCAGTTCCTTTCACTTACTTCTTCTTCCATGTCTAGACCAGATGTGAAACTGCCATAATGAAGCCACCTTTGATCAGTTCATTCTGCAGTTCCTTTTGCCCAACCTATTGTGAGAAATATTAGCCAGGACAAGGTGGCTGTTGCCCGGGGTACGCCCGATTGTGGTTCAAACATGCCACAATCTTCGAGGAGGCTCTTTCTGTATGCCCCTCTTTTAACCAGAAAACAGGATCATCCACTGTTTGTGGATATGTTACAAAGTGTGCTCCTTTTGGGAAGTAGTATTAAAATATGTTAAAGATATTACTGACCAGAAAATGGTTTACTGGTTTTTTTAAAAAAATTAAACAAATGGTACATGAACATTGGTACAATGGTACATTAACATTGCATTCATGAAATGCTTCACCAGATAGCTCAGAGAAAGGGAACCCAACATGGAAACCCCTATGAAACATGGCTTCTCTTTATCAGTCACATCATCAGCAGAGTTCTGTAACCACCAGCAATGCACAGGGGGAGACTTGCTAAACTCATCTTCCTCAAGAGGATGTTAAGAACCACACCTTGATTCTGGTGTTACTTGGTTCTTTGCTTTTCATTTTTTTAATAAAAAGGTTTTCTTTTAAGTTAAAAAGAATGGCTATGAGGAAAATAGTTTCACTTTACAGGCTAGCCTATGGTACTGTTTTTTTTTAAAAAAATAATAGCAATTATTTGTTTTTTAAAAACAAGAAAGCGTTTTTTTAAAAAAAAACTTCAGGCATAATTTTAGCTATTTGTAGGGAGCATAGAACTACAATGGTAGTTAAAAATAACTTTCGAAGCCCAGTTCCAATTCATTAACACACTGAAGGAAGCAATCACAATGGACTCCCTCAGAGAAACCTACTTGCTACATATGACCTTCTAAGAGAGAAATTTTCTTCCAAGGATACCAGTTTTTTTATAGTACATAACTGAAAACCTTAACTCCAGACCAGGTCCTAGATAGGACATTTCAGGTCTCTAATGCTAATTGCTTGTGTAGAAAAGAACATCTGGGGAAAGCATAATTTTTTGCAGTGATTGGTTACTTGAAGTTCTGGTGAAATTCACCCTGATCTCAATGTTTGAGGATGGCCGTATGGTTGCCCTCAATGACCGAGCAAGGCTGCTGTTTCAGATTCAGTTGACTGTTCAGATTTTGAGTAACCTAATTAAATCTGACCAGCTCTCCTCATGGATAATGATCAACCCTCTCCTTTACTCATGTTACGGCATGACTTCCCCTTCTGATGACTTTATTCATTTCAGACAGAGACAGCAGGTGCCAGATGGCAAACTGATTCCTTGTGCTGCTGTATTGCGTGTCTAGCATCCTCTTTGCTCTTGAATGTTTGGGGTGATGGGAGAGGTGATTACATTGATGTGCTCTAATAAGCTTTGAAGCAGCAGAAACCAGAATATGTCACAGTTTAAAGATTATGAAAGCTATTTCTATCCGCATTGAAAAGGGGTTGCCCATAACCTTTTGGATTTGGAAATATGGGGAGGAGATTGAAAGAATGGTTTTGGTATCTGTTTTATATTGGATCCCAATTTAAACAAGGATGTGACATGTTCTTTTGGGTCTGATAACAGTGTACACATAGAACTGTGGTCTCATGGTTAATAATGTTCAATGTTTTTTTTAATCTGAAAAGAAGCTCTGTGCAACTGTTGGTGTCCAGTGAGTTGCTGATGTCAGCATCACGATGAATTTGTAATGGCTGCTATAAGATGCATTTTTGCATTTATCATGCTCTCTCTCTCTCTCTCTTTCTGTCTTTCTCTTTCTTTATCCCCTCTTTCTTTCCTGTCAGAGAAACTGTGAGTTGTTGTTGCTGGTAGAGGTGAAGATGATCAGTTTCTTACTGAAATGGTAAATTACATGAAAAAGCCGATGTTGAAGGCTGAATAGACAAAGACTTTGTTTATTTATTGCCAGGGGAGAGCCATTAGGATGCAGTACTGTGTTTCCATGGTATCGCAGAGACATAAACAAAAAAACACAGGCTAATGCATTCAGTTAGACAGAGATTTTAAAGTCTAATGCACAATCTAAATATATATCACATATAACCACTATTTATTTAATCTACTGTGTATATTGCTCTGTGACTAGCTAACCATCCCAGAGTTCTAATCTACTTATAAATGGAACTACTGAAAATGCTCAGTGATTATAGCAGAAAGTACACAAATAGCTTGTATAAGACCATTTCTTGGACATTTATGTAGTTTCACTTCCAGAGCATGCCAGTCATTTTCTAACTTCCTCTCCTGCTCAAGCGTGAAAACAAATCTGGCCCAGCTGAGCAGAAGTTTGAACCAGGAGTGGGTAAAATGTGGTCCAAGGTCCAAAAGTGGAACCCAAACTAATTTTTGTAGCCACTGGATGTCCTCTGAGGATGGTTTCAAAAAGTTAATATTTGCTTCTTGCAAATAAAAAAAAAAAGGTTGAGCAGCCTCTCAACTCTCACCAAACTTTCAAAAATTAAATACAACAATATTCCATTGTGATCTTTCATACTTTTCCTAATTTTCCATGTTAGGACAGTAACTAACATTGGAAAATTAGCTCCTGGACCCTCACAAATTGTCCACATCTCAGTAGCAGTCGTCATCATAGTAGCTGTCA
Organism: Bradypodion ventrale; assembly: GCA_035047345.1. Taxonomy (NCBI): domain Eukaryota; kingdom Metazoa; phylum Chordata; class Lepidosauria; order Squamata; family Chamaeleonidae; genus Bradypodion; species Bradypodion ventrale. The sequence goes on along the minus strand of JAWDJE010000002.1, from coordinate 102,694,568 downwards.
TTGTGTTCATGCTGATGATGTAAAGTGAAGAGGAGTAACACTGACAAACTATTTCTGAAATTTACCCATCCATGTTTTATCTTCAGAATGAAAGCAATCTTTAATGCCCACTTTGCTATGTAAGCACAGAACCCTTTCCTCTGAGGATGCAACATGATGGCTTAAACACATACAGAAATACACAATTTAGTGTCCGTTTACACTTACACATATCCTGTGTTTTGGGCTATCTTTGCTGCAGTTTTGGCATTGCCACATGGGAGCTGTTAAGTCAGGACAATTTCCTCCAACCTCATTTTTTTTTAATCCCTGTTAGGAGTTCTATTATTTCACAGAGCCTTAGTTTTAAGCCTATTGCAGGCACATACGTTGGCCTGAGATGGGCTAAACAAGAGGCTTCCGCAAGATAAACAGCCTTTCTGGTGTAAGCATCGAGCTGATAATAATAATTGATAATAACTAGCAGGGGTGCCCGGCTTCGCGTGGGTGGGTTTGGGGTGGTCTGTCCTACCCCCCGGGGTTGAGTTGCAGCGTGGCCTCCATCCATGCACCCTCTCCCACACACACATCCATCCTCTCTCTCTCTCTCTCTCCCTCTCCCTCTCTGTCTCCCTCTCTGTCTCTCTCTCTCTCACACACACACACTTTATTCCTCCTCGGCGTGCGCACATGCACACACAATCACACATACAGAGCAATGGCGTACTCTGACTCTGTTCTCTCTCTCCCACTCTCTCTCCCACTCTCAGATATGCTCTCTCTCTCTCTCTCTCTCTCTCTCTCACACACACACACACACACACACACACAATCACAATCCCTGGCCTGCATCTCTAGACAACGGACTGCTTCCGGAAGTGCCGTCCATTGCCTGAAGACGCAGGCCACGCTGGTGGGAGATGTGGGGTAGCGCCGGCATGGGCTTTTTGGAGGCCCCCTCCGTGTGCTGGCTAGTTGCCCACCCCCACCCCTACCCTCCCACATTGCTTGCTTCACCTGTGGGGCATCCTCCTCCATGCAGCCTAGCCCAGGGTTTCTGCATGACTGCCGGCAGCATGGCCTGCATCTCCAGGCAATGGCCGGTGCTTATGGAGGCTCGGCCATTGCCTGGAGACACAAGCCATGCTTCCAGGAGAGGCGAGGAAGCCCCGGGCTGGGTTTCATGGAGCCTGGCTAGCTGGGCTCCCCCCCGTGTACCTGAGAAACTGGCCACACCACCACCACCCAATGGCTGCTTTACCTGTGGGGCGTCCTCCTCCACACCTGCCCCGCCAGCTAGATCTTCAAACCTTTCCTGAAAGGGAGCAATTCTGTCTGTAGCCTCAATTCTGTTGGCAGGAGGTTCCATAGGGCAGGAGCGGACACAGAGAAGGCCCTCCTCCATGTGCCAGAGAGGTGAGCCCCTCTAGCTGAAGGCACAACTAGGGAGCTCCTCCAGTCCACTCTAGTTGGACGGGCAGTTTATGGGCAGACACTCTTGGGACGATGTGGTCTCTCAGGTAACCTGGCCCAAAACCAGCACCTTGAATTGCACCTGGAGGCAAACTGGCAACCAGTGCAGCTCCCGGAGTAGTGGGGAGGCACTGGCATAATGCCCACACCCCATCACCACCTGGGCAGCCGCATTCTGCACCAGCTGTAGCCTCCAAATGGTCGTCAAGGGCAGCCCCATGTAGAGTGCATTGCAGTAATCTAACCTCGAGGAGACCAGAGCATGAGTGACCATGAGCAAGGAGTCCCGGTCCAGGAGTGGGCGCAACTGGCAAATTACTCTAAGTTGAGCAAAAGCCCTCCTGGCCACAGCCACCACCCGATCTTCCAGCAGCAGCCATGAGTCCAAGAGGAGCCCCAAGTTGTGCAGAGATGGTAATTCTCTGGATAACCCCGGACCCCCAACCCATAGCTACTCAGTCTTGCTAGGGTTCAGCTGAAGCCCGTTGTCCCCCATCCAGACCCCGACAGCTTCCAGGCATTCGGACAGGACTTTGTTCGCATCACTTGGGTCCCCACAGGCTAAGATGTACACCTGGGTGTCATCCATGTACTGATGACACTGTGCCCCATGGGAATGGATGATCTTGCCCAGCGGCTTCATGTAGATGTTAAAAGGAAAGGAGAGAGCACTGAGCCCTGCGGCACCCCATATTTAAGGGACCTAGGACTGGATTTCTCCTTCTCCAACAACACCGACTGGGTACGGCCCTCCAGTAATGAGGAAAACCAGGACAGTACTGTGCCCTGGATCTCCAATCCTTTGAGCCGTTCCAAAAGAATACCATGGTCGATGGTATCAAAGGCCGCTGAGAGGTCAAGGAGAGCAAGAATGGTTGGATGATCACCATCCCGCTCTTACCTGAGATCATCCCGCTCTTACCTGAGATCATACCAATGCCGTCTCTGTACCATGTCCAGGCCTGAGTCCTGATTGACATGGGTCCAGATAATCCGCTTCCTCCAGAGCCCCCTGCAGCTGGCACACCACTGCCTTCTCCAATACCTTCCCCAAAAAGGGGAGATTGGAGACTGGCCTATAGTTGGTTAGGACAGCTGGGTCAAGGGTTGGTTTCTTCAGGAGGGGGTACACCAAAGCATGTTTTAACGGTGTAGGAAGCACCCCCTCGGATTTAATATTATGTTTTTGTTCAGAATGTTACCTAACTCCTTTTCGACCATCTGCCAACATTTCTGTGTGTATTCGCACTCCCACCACATATGGGCATATGTACCCAAAGCTTTATTACACCTCCAACACTTGTTTGACTTTGCATTGTCCATGTGGTGTAAAATGATCAGGGTCAAATACCACTTCCAAATTAGTTTAAAGTTATATTCTCTTTCCCTTATTGATAACTGTTTCATTATTCTTTGCTTCCATATTCCATTCCATGTTTGCTCATTTATCTTTATATTCAATTCCTCTTCCCATCTGTTTCTTATCAATCATTGGAGGTCTTCCTTTTATTTAACATTTTATATAATTTACTTATCATTCCTTTCTTACCCACAATCCCCTTTGCAGGCGCACCCCCCCAATAACGGACTCAGACAACATTGAAAGTGGATAACAGCATAGGGCCACATTTATTGATTCAATGCCCTAATCCGAATTATAAATTTGTATTGGTAAAACGACCAATCATAATTCTTAAGGCAAGCAGGCCGAAGTAACACTGGTAAGGTACCACCCCAAAATTGCCAACGGCAATTGGTTACAATGTATCAATTTGTATCAATTTGTTTGTTGACAACAAACAAATTGTTGACCGTAGTCAATATCTAACTCATGACCCCACCCTCTGACTCGTATCCGTAAAATCACGGGGTGATGCATGCTGGCTAGCTATCGCCATCACCCTGTCGCCTGGTTCGTCGTTGACCGGACAACGTTTAACTAATTTGTTCCTGTCTAGTGTTGACCAGTCAATTGCGAACCTGCCGGATACCTGTGGGTCATACTGTTTACCTTACCAGTGCTACCCGCCAATGTGACCGGAGTCAACAGTAGAAATGAAATGAACCCCTATATCAAACCATAGCAACAATGTGGGATGGGCAAAAAAGCCAGGACCCGGAAGCCAATGTGGGTCCCAACCAAAAATTCCCACCCGGCCCCGAAGCGACCAAAATATCACACTGTTAACTAGGGAGGGGGTGGAGGGGAAAAACTTCTCCGCTCCGTCGCTTAGGTAAAATGGCAGCGCGGCTGCCTCGTGGCCACCCCTTTTATAAGGGAGCTGGCCACGCCCTAAACTACCCGGATTCTTCGTCCTGTGTGGGGGCCCCGCAAAGAGCGCGGCGGCCATTTTGGCGCCGCGCTTGCATTGCAGGCGCACCCCCCCAATAACGGACTCAGACAACATTGAAAGTGGATAACAGCATAGGGCCACATTTATTGATTCAATGCCCTAATCCGAATTATAAATTTGTATTGGTAAAACGACCAATCATAATTCTTAAGGCAAGCAGGCCGAAGTAACACTGGTAAGGTACCACCCCAAAATTGCCAACGGCAATTGGTTACAATGTATCAATTTGTATCAATTTGTTTGTTGACAACAAACAAATTGTTGACCGTAGTCAATATCTAACTCATGACCCCACCCTCTGACTCGTATCCGTAAAATCACGGGGTGATGCATGCTGGCTAGCTATCGCCATCACCCCGTCGCCTGGTTCGTCGTTGACCGGACAACGTTTAACTAATTTGTTCCTGTCTAGTGTTGACCAGTCAATTGCGAACCTGCCGGATACCTGTGGGTCATACTGTTTACCTTACCAGTGCTACCCGCCACACGGAGGGGCTTCAAAGAAGGCCTGACGCCCCCCCCCCCAGACCGTCAGCTCGGTCAACAGGCCTGCTCGCCAATCACCCAACAGGAGGTCCATACCTCCTCGCGACAGATGGACCCCATCCCCTGCATACAAGTCGTAATTTCGTAGGCTAATAGCGGGGTGACGACTGACCCGTCCCCAAGCCTTGTCGGCAAGGAACCGCGCCACCGCCCCGTTGACCGCGCACCTAGCGCGGTCAAGGGCCAGGAGGTCAATGCCCCCTCTATAAGAATGGCGCGGGATCATGTCCGACCAAACCAGGGTTGTGGCAGGCCAGACGTAGTGCAAGTAAGCAAGGTCCCTGCAAATCGCATGCTTGAGCGATAAGCCGGTGACCTGACCCAAATCATTGCCCCCAAGGTGTATGATGAGGATGTCAGGCGGGTCAGCACTCCTGCTGGAAAACAGGAAAGGCAGCAGCTCCCGCCACAACATCCCTGGCTTACCATGCCATGTGAGACTGGCGTGTTCACCCAGTCCCAGTCGGGGTCCCCACTCTGTCGCCGCAGCGTAACGCGCTGCCCTGTGCACATAGCTGTGGCCCACCAGCCATACTGTCACCGGTGTAACACGACACCCAGGGTCTGTAAGAAAAATTAAGAAAAAAGGAAGGTAAGGTGATAGGATTGGTACTCACGGTGGAAGTGGGCGCACATAAAACTGAAAACATTGCGAGCCCCACCTCCCCATGCTGCGTATGTCAGCCCCGGAGTACCCAAAAGCAGCTGCTGTAGAGGCTGCCCCAATACGAAATGAATGTGTGCCATAACGGGCACCTGGTAGGCCCACCCTGGCGAGGGCTCTGCCTGTCACCTTCCAAAACTGAAATTTAGTAAGGGGAGACCCATCTTGGTGACAGAAAAACGGGCCATGGTGCATGCCACGCAGTGCCAGGAACTCCTGTAGGGCACCAACCGGACAGATATCTGCCAAAGAACACCGTAGCAGTCTTACACCACTGCCTACGCCATGCTGATCTGACTTGGAGGAACGTATCCTCAACTGGGCCCAGTCTTTGGCAACATATACATCTCCGAGTTCCAGTGCCCTACAACTTGCATCCGCCTTAGACAGCATCACAAGTTCGCTGATGCGGAGCGCTCCAAAAAATGCCACCGTTGTGGCTGCATGAAAAAGGGCTGCCTCATAATGATCAAAACAGAGGCTTGGCCAGCCCCGGGCCAACTGGGTAAGAACCCCTGGGGAAATAGGGTGCCGATCGTCCGGGCAACGCCCGCGCTCGCGCACCCACCCCTCCAAAACATGTCTCACACGGAAGTCAGAGGTGCTGTCCACATGACCCCCTACTTTGGCCATAAAAGCCAGCGCCGAGAGCTTGGATGCTATGGTGCGAAGTGCGAGGCCGAGAGCATGCAGGTGGACCATGAACCGCAGAACATGGTCAACCGGGATAGGCCAGGTCTCTGGCAGGTGAAATTGAGCAGCAAATGCCCTGAAAGAATTAAATGCTTGTTGATACGCCTTACGCGTGCGTGGCGCTAGTGACAGGCCAATCGCCCGGTTCACCTCTCCTTGCCAATGGTCCATATCTCGTCCGGGAGTGGCGAGGGAAATTCCTCCGCATCCGGGGCCAAGGCACGGAACCGGGAGATCTGCAGGCGGGACAAAGCGTCAGCAATATCATTATTAATCCCTGGGACATGCCTGGCTCTGAACAAAACGTTGAGGCGCAGGCAGCGCAGCACAAAATGGCGCACTAGGTCCATAACCCTGGGCGATTTCGGCGATTTGGCTGGGTAGGATAAATGATGAATAAGGCGAAACTCGCCTTGAGACTTTTTGGGAACCAAGCCTAGGGGCGACACCTTAATGTTGGGAAACGGGGGTGAAGGGAAAGGGCCGGCGACCCTGCCTGCATCTAACTCCTTCCTGATACTGGCAGCCGCCACCTCCTCCCTCCCCTTGAGGGACAAAAGATTGGGGGCATCCTGAGGGGACCTATCACCCATGAAAGGGATGCGGAACCCGTACTTAAAGCCTTGAAGGAGATACTCCCCATCCTCTCCCTTTGGGTACACTGTGAGCCAACGCTCCAACATGTCCACCTTAATTGGGGAGGGGGCCTTTCGGTGAACCAGCTCCATCTGTGGCAGCCTTGCCAGCCCACTGTCCGCCCCTTCCTCTGCCCCGTGTCCCCCCAGGCCTGGGACAGGCGGAGGCTGCGTGGGGGCCCGAACATGTGGGACACTCATGCCTGTATTTGCAATTCTTCTTATTGCAGGAACCATTGGACGAGAAAGCCCAGCACAGCAGGCGGGCTGGAACCCCCTGCCCCGCCACTTGGCGGGTAACCTGTGCTGGGACAGCTCGCTGAACCGCATGTCCACAATGGTATCTGTCCCCTGGCGCGGGGCGCGTGGGCGTCATGCACAGAAGCCAAAGCCTCTGGCACGGCTCGTCCCACCTCATCGCCGGGTGGAGGGGAATCTGCATACGGAATTCCTCGTCATAAGCAAGCCACGAAGGGCCCGGGAAATCAACCATTGCCCTGTATATGTTGTCCAAATATTGGACCATCGGAATAGCCAACTCCGGCCGCGCCCTCAGATACACTGCCATGTAAATTAAATAAGCCGGCAGCCAGTTGGCCCAGGTACGTGGCGGCTTACGACGACGACGTGCCTGCTCCTTATCCTTCTCATCCTGTCCCTCCCTTTCCTCCTTGGTGGGCTCTCTGTTCAGGAGTGAGAAGATATCTACATACTCCCCCCGCCAAATCTTTTCTTTGGTGGCCTGGGCCAAGTGGTCACCCAGTGGTAAGGAGTACCCCGCAGTTGGTAAGGCCGAAAAAGGCACCACAGACACCGGGAAAGGGGCCTGAGCTAAACCAGCCACCCCCAGTACATTCCCCGCAGTGTGAGAAAAAGTACCCACCCCGGTGCCCTGGGTGGCAGTTACCGTCGCCGAGTGGGGTGCCGGCTGCTGTGCCACCGCACCACCCGAGCGAGGCCAAGGCCATTGAAAAGCTCCCCTCATAGAAGCAATGTGTGCAGGTGTACTGGCTTGGACCGTATACTCACATGCTGCACCCCCGTGGGCCGCCCCCACCGGGGGTTCCGGACCACTGGGGGCGTCGGAGCTCACGACCGACGTAGATCTCATCATCGGGGCCTGACCTGCACTCGTCTGCTGGCTGGGGAGCTGCGGGGCAGTGGCCGAAGCCACGCCACCCGGCTGAGGCAGCTCAACCCTGCCCGCCGCCTGTTGTCCTCCCGCTGACGGCGCCGCAAAAGGGACGCCAAAGGGAGCCCCAGCCTGGCTGGCCCGAGCTAAAGATGCTTCGAGGGCCGCCAGGCGGGCCAGTAAAGCCTGCACGTCGATCTGGGGCCAAGGGCCGGCCGGCCCACCAAGTCCAGGTGTGGGTACAGGTCCCTGTACCCCAGGACCCGAATAGGGCCATTGCCCAACACCGGAGCCCGGTAGGGTCGGTGCAGGAACCTGCCAAGGTAGGGGACCACACCACCCGCCCAGGCTAGAAGGCCCAGGAGGAAGAGAGGCAGGCCCAACAGGATGGGCAGAGAGAGTAGCGGTGTCCACCGCTCGCGGGCCGCGGGCCGGAGCCCCTGCCGCGCCCGCAATCGGATCCCCCGCGTCCGGCCAAGGGGCGATGGACCCCATTCCGCCGGGCCCGGCGGGGGCCTGGACAGGCGGCTGCTGGGGAGGCGCCACCGTGGTCCTCCGACCCGGGTTGCGCCTCCTCACAGCTCGAGCCGCACTCGAAGGTGCCTTCTTCTTCGAAGGCATCTCAATCACAGGAAAGGGAAGCCGAAAAGAAGATTCGCCGCCAAAAGGCTTCCCGCAAGGTAAGGAGCGACGGAGACACAGGGGAAAAACTTCTCCGCTCCGTCGCTTAGGTAAAATGGCAGCGCGGCTGCCTCGTGGCCACCCCTTTTATAAGGGAGCTGGCCACGCCCTAAACTACCCGGATTCTTCGTCCTGTGGGGGGGGGCCCGCAAAGAGCGCGGCGGCCATTTTGGCGCCGCGCTTGCATTCTTACATTATAAACGAGTTCTTCAAATTTTGAAACCTCTCTAACTGTCTGTCTTTTCTTCCTTACTTTTTTTGTCCCATTTTTCAACCTGAATCTTTTGTAACCAATTTAACTTTAATGTTTGATAAATTTCTTCTCTCTTTTGGTATGTTGCTTTGTTGGGACAGATGGATGATGTAAATATAGAACATAAAAAGAAGGAGTTAATAGCTATCCTACTCACAGCTACAAGGCAGATAATTGCCTTAGAATGGAAAAATAAGATAAATATAAGTAGAGAAAGATGGTTTAGACAGATATGGCAGTTGGCATTAAATGATAAATTAACATCTGAAATGAAAGTAGAAAGAGGAGAGGTCAAGAATAGTGTTTTTTGGCAACTTTGGAGACCTTGGGTAGAATATGGTATGTAAAGCAAGGATGGAATAAAACCTACACAGGAAGAGAGCAAATTTTGGGCGAATTTATAGTTCATAAGGGAATGTAAATGGCTGGTATTATTAAGTTCAACATAGGGTGGGGGAAGGAGGGTGGAGGGGTGTAGGTTATGGGTTTTATGTCATAGTATGTCATTTTGTTTGATGTTTGTATTTAATGTATAATTTTTTTAAAAAAAATAAAAAAGGAAACACCCCCTCCTGCAAAGTTGCATTTATTAGAGCCTCAACCCAGCCTCCTGTCACCACCTTAGACACTTTCACTAACCAGGAGGGGCAGGGGTCCAAAGGACATGTAGTGGCCCGCACTGCTGCAAGGAGCCTGTCCACTTCATCAGGGGCAACCGGGTCAAACTGATCCCAGATCACACCATAAGACTGTGCTCCAGCCACCCTGGACCTTCACTGCCCATGCCAGGATTAAGCCACGAGCAAATCCGATCAATTTTCTCCACCAGGTGGTCTGCAAAGTCCTCAGCCGAACCCTGACAATAGAGCACTGGCCCCTCCCTGCCCTGGAGGGACCTGGTCACCCAAAACAGGGTGGCTGGGCAATTATCGGCAGAGGCATTAAGGGTGGTGAAGTATTGCCGCCTCACCACCTCCATCGCCACTAGATAGGCCCTAATAGTGGCTCTAGCTAGTGTCCAATCAGAACCGCTCCGGGTTTTCGCCCAGTGGCACTATAGGCATCTCTTGGCCTGTTTGAGCTCCCGCAGTTCACCAGTGTACCATGGGGATGGCTTAACCCCCCCGGGCTCGGAGAGGCCACAGTGGCACGATTTCATCCAAGGCCGCTGTCGCCATCATATTCCATAGGTTGACAAGCACCTCAGGTGAATCGAGAAGCTGATCCTGAGGAAAATCCCCCAGATCCTGCTGGAATCCTACCGGATCCATTAGTTGCCGGGGGTGGGCCAATTTAATAGACCCGGCCTCCCTACAGTGAAGCTTCGCCCCAAGAAAGTCCAGAGTCACCAGATAGTGATCTGACCATGGCACAGGTGTTATGTCTAATTTCTGTAATCTCAGATCACTCTGCCACCACTTTGACAAGAAAACTAAATCTGGTGTGGCCGCTGCACCTGGTCAGGCCCTGAATTACCTGAGTTAGGCCCATGGCTGCCATGGAAGCCATGAACTCCTGTGCAACCTCGGACCAGTACCCAGCGAAGGCAAATTGAAGTCCCACAGAACCATTAGCCTAGGAAACTCCAATGTCAATGCTGAGACAGCCTCAAGGAGTTCAGGCAGGGAGTCCCTTACCCTGCAAGGGGGCAGGTACAGGAATAAGACTCCCAACTGACCCATAGGGCCCAACCACAGGAGCAGAGCCTCACAACCTGGAACTTGCGGAGCAGCAGCCCTGGTGACTCCCACAGACTCTCTGACTAATATGGCAACTCCATATTAATTTTTAATTTCTGAAAAACAGTTCTGGTTGATGAAACCATCAGCTTTACATGGTGTAGTTTTCTCTTTATAGTTATGTGCTTAAGGTTGAATATATCCTTATTTATTAGAAAACAACAATGACATTGACAAAGGTTACTTTCTGGGGCTATATTTACAGAATCCGACAGCCAATGTGATTATTCCAGCTGAGGGTTTCTGGATAGTGTAGTACAAAACATTTCCCAAGCTCTGCTGTGCCTCTCTGTCTCTACTGAAGTATAGCTTGCAGTAGTGAAACAGAACAGTAGCTAGTGAGGTGGAGATTTAGGAAGAATTTATATTAAGGAGAAGTGAATGAAAGCGCGGCACCAAAATGGCCGCTGCGCTCTTTGCGCCCCCCCCCAGACTCAGACATCTGGGTGAGTTAGGGGGCATGGCCACCCCTCTATAAAAGGGGTGGCCACGAGGCAGCCGAGCTGCCATTTTAGAATTGCGACGGAGAGGAGAAGTTTTCTCCGTCGCATTCTCTCTTTAGTATTCGGCTATAGAGCCTTGCAGAGCTCTGCACGTTCGATTCCCGGCTGGGAAAAGAGAACTCCAAGTACCCGGTGCCCTTTTTTAGGATTGCCTCTTGGCTACCACGGTACTTACACGCAGGAGCTCGATCCCTGGATAGGGATCCTTCAGCGATTCTTATTCTTAGGGAGACATGCCTCCCAAGCGAAAGGCCCCGACACTGAAGCCTCGGCCGAGGGGAAGAGCTTTTCCTGGCCCTGCATCGGATGGGAGCCAGCCTTTGGGTCGGAGGACCAGGGCTGCACCCCCACGGCAGGGCAGTTATAGACCCTTGCCCACTGGTACCAGTGGGGCTGGTCAGGCTACCACTTGGCAGCCGGGTGCCAGCTTCGTAGCTGGTCAGGTGCAGGCTGGCCCCTCCGGGGCTTCGGCCCTGAGTGCGCCTTTGCAGGGCCTGGGACAGGCTGGCCCAGGGGGGCCTGGTGCGGGTGTCCGCCCCACAGCTCCTCCGGCCCCCCATGGACCTGAGTTCTGGGCATGGCCCTACTCTGGCCCTGGCTCCCCTTTTTTGGGTTGCCTTTTCCTCAACTGACTAGTGGGCCATCCGGCCCACCCGGCCCGCTTTATACTGGGCAGTGGATGGTCTGTTAGCAGATGGCAGTGCTGGAAGCATCCTTGGGCATTGCACAGCCTCCTTCTGAGGGGGGCGCTACTCTTTCTTCAACAGGGGCCCCTTCATCGGCCCCGGCTACCTTGCCGGCCGCAATGCTTCAGTGGGTGGCCAACCGGGTCGAGCTGCTTGAGACGTTCCGGCCGGCCCCAGCTGGTGTCTCGCAGCTCCCCGTTCGACCTGGTGTCCAGGCTGGGAGCAGTCAGGGTTGGTCCCAGAGCTCGATTCCGGTCGCGAGCTCCGACGCCCGCCGTGGGCCGGAACCCCCGGTGGGGACCGCTCACGGGGGTGCACCTAGTGAGTATCAGGTTCAATTTAGTGCACCAACACCACAGCCCACTTACAGTGGTGGGGTTCAATGGCCCTGGCCTCGTCAAGTCGATGCGAGCGGGCATCAGTTACCATCCTATCACAGTATCCCACGGTTTCTAAATGGTCCCTCATTAAGGGCGGGGGTGTCCGCCCCTGGGGCAGTGCCGAGCATCGCAGGGGCTGTCCAGGTCCCGCTGCATATGCCCTCTATACAGAATGTGCTGACAATGGCTTTGCCGACGGCTGGTTATTCCTTGCCCCTGGGTGATCATTTGTCACAGGTCACGAGGGATAAGGTCTGGTGAGGGGAGTACATGGATATATTCTCCCTATTGAACCGTGAGCCCACTGAGGAAGAGAGAGAGGGACAGGACGACAGAGACAAGGAGCTGTCCCATCGTCGTAAGCCACCGCGCACCTGGGCCAACTGGTTGCCGGCATACCTTATATATATGGTGGTATGCCTCAGGGCCCGGCCTGATTGGGCCATCCTGATGGTTCAATCCCTTGATAATATTTACAGGGCGATGGTTGATTTCATGGGCCCATCGTAGTTGGCTTACGATGAGGAATTTGGATGGGGGTGGCCCTACATCCTGAGATGAGGTGGGATGAGCCCTGTCAGCAATTGTTGCTCTTGTACATGACTCCCACGTTACTGGCGCCTGGTGATAGGTACCATTGTGGTCTTGCTGTGCAGCGAGCTGCTGCAACACAGGCTCCACGCTAACTGGTGGGGCAGGGGGTTCCAGCCCGCCTGCTGTGTTGGACCTGCTCAGCTAGCGACGTGTGTACTAAGCGCCAGTGTCATTACCGACACGAGTGTCCCCTTTTGCGCTGGCCCGTACGCCGCCTCCACGTGCCCACGGGTTGGTGGGTTACGGGGCAGAGGTAGGGGTGCATAGGGGCGATCAGAGCTCTGTCTGACGGAACTAGCCATGTCAAAGCCCCCCTTCCCAATTAGTGTACTCATGCTGGAGCGATGGCTCTCAGCTTAACCAAGAAGGGATGATGCGAGGTACCTGCTGGAGGGTTTCCAATGGGGCTTTTGTATTCCATTCAGGGGTGGTAGGGCCCCCAAGATGCGACCAATTTAGTTCCCTTGAAAGGTAACAAGGAGGTTGCTGCACTGAGCACAGCTAAGGAAGTTGAGGCTATGAGAGTAGCGGGCCCCTTCTTGGAACCACCTTTCCTACTTTGAAGGTCTCCCCTATGGGGCTAGTACCGAAGTAGAACCAGGGAATGTTGTCTAATCCTCCATTTAGCTTACCCTGCGGGTTCTTCGGTCAGTGATGCCATTCCTGATGACCTTTTTCAGTCAGGTAAACGTTGTTTGTTCAGCCCCTATGAGTGGTACGCTCATGCGGTCCCGGTGCTTTCCTGGCACAGTGTGATATGCACTCGGCTTTCTGATTACTGCCAGTGCACCCAAGGGATTTTGAGCTATTGGGTTTTAGGTTCCAAGGGGAATTTTACTTAGATAAGGCCATGCCTTTTGACTGCTCTATTTCATGTTCGGCATTCGAACGATTCGGTGCTTTAATTCAGTGGGCCTTGGCTCGCAGGTCGGGGTCCCGGTCTCTAGCCCATTACCTCGATGACTTTTGGTTCAGGGGTGAACGGGGCTCGGACACGTGCACGCGTCTCCTCACTACATTTCAGACACTCATGTGGGAACTGGGTGTCCCCTTAGTGCCTGAATAGACTGAGGGCCCAGCTATTAAGCTCACATTTATCGGCATTGGAATTGACTCTGTCGCACAGGCATCTGGGTTACCCATGGATAAGGTGGCTCGGATCTCTGCGGCGATTTTGGCATTGATTGCCAAACATAAAGTGTTCCCTCGTGAGCTGCAGCTACTTCATGGCCACCTTAAGTTTGCCTGCAGGGTGGTTACACCCGGCAGAGCATTGGCCAGGCGCCTGTGTGACGCCATGGCTGGCCTGTTAAACGTCACCACAGGGTCCGGCTGATCAGGAGCATATGGGCGGACCTTGCGGTCTGGCTCAAATTCCTCCAGGGTTTTAACGGGGTCTCTTCCTGGAGATCAGACCTTATGGTCTGCCCTAGATTTCAGGTACGGTCGGATACCTCCGGCTCCCTGGGTTATGGGGGTTTACTCTGAGGGTAGGTGGACTTATGGCCGAGGGCATCACGCATAACTTGGCACGGATCGCCTGCGTGATCTTACCTTCCTTGAGTTTCTTCCCAATTTGGGGAGCACTGATTCTATGGGGCGATGAGTGGGCCAACTCAGTGGTCCATTTTTGGGTGTGACAATGTGACAGTGGTGCACATTGTCAACACCCAGACATGCAAATCCCCCAGGGTCATGGCATTGGTTTGTCATTTTTTTTTGAGAAGCCTACGCCTAAATGTGCTGTTCAGGGCCAGACAGGTTCCAGGTATTAATAACGATATTGCTGATGCTTTATCCCGCCTGCAGATCCCCCGGTTCTGTGCCTTGCTCCGGAAGCAGAGGAATTCCACTCGCCACTCCCGGCCGATATTTGGACGTTTGGCGAGGAGAGGTGAACCGGGCATGTCATTGGCACCTCGCACGCGTAAGGCGTATCAACATGCTTTCATGCGATTTAGAACTTTTGCGAGTAACTACAGTTGCCTCAAGTGTGGTCAATATCAGTGGACCAGGTTATACAATGCATGTTGATCTTCGCAGTCAGGGTTTGGCCCCCTGTACTATAGCCTTCAGGCTTTCGGCACTGGCATTTATGGTCAACGTGTGTGTGTGGGGGTGTTTCAATAATTGCGTGAGTTACTTCCGCATGCGTTGTGTTTTGGAGGGGTGGACATGTGAACGTGTCCGCCACCCGGACACGCGCCACCCCAGTTCGCCAGAGTTTCTGACCCACCTTGCATGAGGCTGGCATGACTTATGTTCGGATAGGTGTGAAGTGGCTCTTGGTCACGCAGCTACCACGGTAGCCTTTTTGGAGCGCTCCGCATCAGTGAGTGGGTGCCTGAGTTGGTACCATCTGTGTAAGGCGGATGTGTCTCGTAGGGCACTGGAACTCGACGATGTCTATGTCACACATGAGTGGGCTCAATTGGGGATACGGTCCTCAAAGGTTGTTCAGCACGGCGTAGGCAGTGGAGTTAGACTGCTACGAAGTTTCATTGGAGACATCTGTCCGGTTGGTGCCCTACATGAATTTTCGGCAGTGCCTGTTGCGCGCCCCAGCCTGTTTTTCTGCCACCAGGATGGGTCTACCCTTCCCAAAGTAAAGTTACTGAGGGTGACCGGTGCCGCGCTTCGCGGTGTGGGGCCCGTTTTGGCACCCATTTATTTAGGATAGGCGTCGCGTTGATCGCGGCTACGTTTGGGGTACTCGGAGGCGGATATATGTGTATGCGTAATTTCTTATATTACGTCCCCTCACTGTATGAGTACCTAGTTATGTCCTTCACCTCTTCTCCTCTTTTACAGATCCTGTGTGTCTCTGCACACTGGTGGCAGTGGGGCTGGTGGGCCGCAGCTATGTACACTGGGCAGCAGTATATGCTACGGCGACAGAGAGTGGACCCCGACTTGGGCTGTGTGCATCCACACGTATGCGATGGTATGATATGCGCGGCACAAGGGGGCAGGAACTATGGCCATTCCTGATGTCCGTCGGGGATGCTGGACCGCCCGATGTTCTTATTAGGCACCTCGGCGGCAATGATCTTATACGGATCACTGCTATTCCTAAACTGTCGAGGGGCAGTGACCTGGCGTTTTATATCATGTATGGCTTACACACGGTCTGCATTTGCAGATGTTTCCATGGACATGTGGCAGGCATGACTAGATACCGCACAGAATGCTGTTTACCTTCCCACCGAAGTGGTTCCTATTTATCTATTTGCAATTTCTTGCTTTCGAACTGCTAACTTATCAGGAGCTGGGACAGACAGGAGCTCACTCCATTGTGCAGTACTCAGGTCTTGAACTGCTGACTTGCTGACCTTCCAGTCATCAAGTTCAGTGTCTTAACCACTAAGCCACCACAGATTCACACATACAAAGTATTCTCCCCCACTCATGGTGAGCACATTCCAACATATCTGTTGTAATTAAATTGTCCCTATGTATGGTGACCTTTGGGACACCATGTAGATAAAGAAATAGCGAAACTTGCCTCCAATGACAATCTTGTAAGATTACTGCCACTTTTTGCCATCGGTTTTTACTGAAAACAAGAAAAAATATCCTATATATCCAGAAGAATACAAGAACAGTCTGATTTGCAAGAGGACATGTAAGAAAAGAAGCAGGCAAACTGCAGAACGGGAGGGGAGAATAATGTATTCTTTCTTTCACAGAGAAACAGGTAGATGGAATATTTTATTATAAGTAGAAAATATCCTGCCTTATTTTCTTTTATATTTAGCAATATTTTGTATATATTTGTGCTACATTTTGACTTTTCATCACTATATACATATTTTATACGTGCATATATCAAAGCAAGTGCCCACCCAATGCCACATCTCTCATACGTTACTTTGCAGGCGCACCCCCCAAAGAAAGACTCAGACACCGGTATATGGATAAAGGCATCAGGCCACTTTTATTGAATAATGCCCTAGTCCGAATTATAACTTTCAATTGGTGTAATCATCCAATTGTAATTCTTTAAGGCAAGCAGGCCGCAGTAACACTGGTAAGGTTCCACCCAAAATGCCAAAGGCAATTGGCTACATGTAACTATTTGTATCAATTTGTTTGCTGACACAAACAAATTGTTGACCGGAGTCAATAAACTATCTACTGACCCCACCCTATGACGTGTATCCGTTAAATCTCAAGGTGATGCAGGCTGTTAAGCTCCTCCATCACCCCTTGCCTGGTTCGTTGTTGACCGGCCAAAGCTATTACCCCTGTACCTGTCTAAGTGTTGGCCAGTCAATTGCGAACCTGCCGGATACCTCTGGGTCATAAATCTTTACCTTACCAGTGCTACCCGCCAAAGTGACCAAAGTCAACTAACCCCTTTGCTCAAACACTAGCAACAGTGTGGGATGGGCAAAAAAGCCAGAACCAAGGTGCCAATTGTAGGTTCGGGCCAAAAATTCCCACCCGGCCCCGAAGCGACCAAAAATTCACACTGTTCACTAGGGAGGGGGTGGAGGGGAAAACTTCTCCTCTCCGTCGCAATTCTAAAATGACAGCTCGGCTGCCTCGTGGCCACCCCTTTTATAGAGGGGTGGCCACGCCCCTTAACTTACCCGGATGTCTGAGTCCTGGTGGGGGGTTACTGCGGCCTGCTTGCCTTAAAGAATTACAATTGGATGATTACACCAATTGAAAGTTATAATTCGGACTAGGGCATTATTCAATAAAAGTGGCCCGATGCCTTTTTCCATATACCGGTGTCTGAGTCTTTCTTTGGGGGGTGCGCCTGCAATGAAAGTGCGACGCCAAAATGGCCACCGCGCTCTTTGCGGGGCCCCCCACCTGGACTCAGACATCCGGGTAAGTTAGGGGGCGTGGCCACCCCTCTATAAAAGGGGTGGCCACGAGGCAGCCGTGCTGTCATTTTAGAATTGCGACGGAGAGGAGAAGTTTTCCCCTCCACCCCCTCCCTAGTGAACAGTGTGAATTTTTGGTCGCTTCGGGGCTGGGTGGGAATTTTTGGCCCGAACCTACAATTGGCACCTTGGTTCTGGCTTTTTTGCCCATCCCACACTGTTGCTAGTGTTTGAGCAAAGGGGTTAGTTGACTTTGGTCACTTTGGCGGGTAGCACTGGTAAGGTAAAGATTTATGACCCAGAGGTATCCGGCAGGTTCGCAATTGACTGGCCAACACTTAGACAGGTACAGGGGTAATAGCTTTGGCCGGTCAACAACGAACCAGGCAAGGGGTGATGGAGGAGCTTAACAGCCTGCATCACCTTGAGATTTAACGGATACACGTCATAGGGTGGGGTCAGTAGATAGTTTATTGACTCCGGTCAACAATTTGTTTGTGTCAGCAAACAAATTGATACAAATAGTTACATGTAGCCAATTGCCTTTGGCATTTTGGGTGGAACCTTACCAGTGTTACTGCGGCCTGCTTGCCTTAAAGAATTACAATTGGATGATTACACCAATTGAAAGTTATAATTTGGACTAGGGCATTATTCAATAAAAGTGGCCTGATGCCTTTATCCATATACCGGTGTCTGAGTCTTTCTTTGGGGGGTGCGCCTGCAAAGTAACGTATGAGAGATGTGGCATTGGGTGGGCACTTGCTTTGATATATGCACGTATAAAATATGTATATAGTGATGAAAAGTCAAAATGTAGCAAAAATATATACAAAATATTGCTAAATATAAAAGAAAATAAGGCAGGATATTTTCTACTTATAATAAAATATTCCATCTACCTGTTTCTCTGTGAAAGAAAGAATACATTATTCTCCCCTCCCGTTCTGCAGTTTGCCTGCTTCTTTTCTTACATGTCCTCTTGCAAATCAGACTGTTCTTGTATTCTTCTGGATATATAGGATATTTTTTCTTGTTTTCAGTAAAAACCGATGGCAAAAAGTGGCAGTAATCTCACAAGATTGTCATTGGAGGCAAGTTTCGCTATTTCTTTATCTACATGGTGTCCCAAAGGTCACCATACATAGGGACAATTTAATTACAACAGATATGTTGGAATGTGCTCACCATGAGTGGGGGAGAATACTTTGTATGTGTGAATCTGTGGTGGCTTAGTGGTTAAGACACTGAACTTGATGACTGGAAGGTCAGCAAGTCAGCAGTTCAAGACCTGAGTACTGCACAATGGAGTGAGCTCCTGTCTGTCCCAGCTCCTGATAAGTTAGCAGTTCGAAAGCAAGAAATTGCAAATAGATAAATAGGAACCACTTCGGTGGGAAGGTAAACAGCATTCTGTGCAGTCCGGTATCTAGTCATGCCTGCCACATGTCCATGGAAACATCTGCAAATGCAGACAGCGCTGGCTATCAACAGAGGTGAGCACTGAACCCTAGTCAGATGCGGCTGGTTTTCGAGCAAGGGCAACCTTTACCTTAAAAAGAGATGGGCAACACAAGGAGCAGGGGTATTCAATCCATGGGTTGTATCTGGCCTACGATGCCAAATCATCAGGCCCACAGCACCCTCACTGCTTCTGGAAGTGGACAGGGGATGCAATGCACATGCACATTCATGCCACTCTCAGAAGTAGGTGGGGATGCCCCTGCACATGCACAAATGCACCCGTGCCACTCCCAGAAGTGGTTATGGATGTGCATGCACAAACATGCCTGCTTCCGGGGGCATGGTCATCCCCGCTCAGCTGTTCCAGGGGCATGGTCAGACCACCTGCACAAAAAGTTTGGGCACCCTTGTCATACAGAATATTTTGTAAAGTGTTGCCAAAAAAATCTTGCTTCTAGGTTTAAAGTCCAACACAGACTGACAAAAGGAAAGAGTAGAAAACAAGGAAAATGAAGGACAGAAGGTATCTCAGCAAATGCAAAGTCCTTTGGTTATTCTGTTGAAGCTAAGAGTTCAAATTGCTTTCTAAGGATTTAGAATTGCATTACCATTGTCTCTGGCATACCTGTCAAGTTTTGGATTCGGAAATAAGGGAAATTTCCCGGCAAATACAGGATACTTGACAGAAGGGAAATTTCCCAGCAAATACAGGATACTTGACAGAAGGGAAATTTCCCGGCAAATACAGGATACTTGACAGAAGGGAAATTTCCCAGCAAATACAAGATACTTGACAGAAGGGAAATTTCCCGGCAAATACAGGATACTTGACATAAGGGAAATTTCCTGGCAAATACAGGATACTTGACAGAAGGGAAATTTCCTGGCAAATACAGGATACTTGACAGAAGGGAGATTTCCCGGCAAATACAGGATACTTGACAGAAGGGAAATTTCCTGGCAAATACAGGATACTTGACAGAAGGGAAATTTCCCAGCAAATACAGGATACTTGACAGAAGGGAGATTTCCCGGCAAATACAGGATACTTGGCAGAAGGGAAATTTCCCGGCAAATACAGGATACTTGACAGAAGGGAAATTTCCCGGCAAATACAGGATACTTGGCAAAAGGGAAATTTCCCGCCAAATACAGGATACTTGGCAGAAGGGAAATTTCCCGCCAAATACAGGATACTTGACAGCTGGACCATTAGGAAAGCTGAGCACAGAAAAATAGATGCCTTTGAAATGTGGTGTTAGAAATAGGTCAATCCTAGAAGAAATCAACCATGACTGCTCATTAAAGGTCAAATAGTAAAGATGACGCTAAAGTACTTTGGACATCAAATGAGAAGAGAGGAATCACTTGAGAAAGCCTTGATGATGGGAAAGGTGGAGGACAAAAGAAGGGGATGGCCAAAATAAGATGGCTAGATGGTATTGTAGATGCAATGGGCACAAAGCTGTGTGGGCCAAAGAACCCTTTCCCCATCTTCTTGGGGGACTATTGTTTTGCTTTCTTTCTTGTTTACTCAGTGGCTTAAGTGACTAAGATGCTGACTGGGAGGCAGAAGGTCAGCAGTTCGATTCCCGAATACTGCAGGACGGAATGAGCTCCTGTCTTTGTACCAGTTCCTGCCATCCTAGCAGTTCGAAAGCAAGAAATTACAAGTAGATAAATAGGGACCACTTTGGTGGGAAGGTAACAGCTTTCCGTGCACTCTGGTGTCTACTCATGCCTGCCACATGACCACGGAAATGTCTGCAGACTCAGACAATGCTGGCTCTTTGGCTTTGAAACAGAGATGAGCACTGAACCCTAGAGTTGGATACGACTGGCTTTCAAGCAAGGGAAACCTTTACCTTTCTCGTTTTTAATTATTTTTTTCCTGGGAAGCAAAGAAAGTGCAGAATAGTAAACCAGCCCCCTAGGGTTACTCTCTCTCTCTCTCCCCCACTGATTTGCCCCCTCTCTCTCCCTCACTGATGTGCCCCCCTCTCCCCCCCCACTGATTTGCCCCCTCTCTCCCCCCACTGATTTGCCCCCTCTCTCTCCCCCCTGATTTGCCCCTCTCTCCTCCCACTGATTTGCCCCCTCTCTCCCACTGATTTGTCCCCCTCTCTCTTTCCCCCCCCCCACTGATTTACCCCCTCTATCTCCCACTGATTTGCCCACCTCCCTCCCCCACACTGATTTGCCCCTACTCTCTCTTTCCCCCCTGATTTGCCCCCCTCTCTCCCCCCGATTTGCCCCCCTTTCTCTCCCCCACTGGTTTGCCCCTCTCTCTCCCTCTCTCCCCACTGATTTGCCCCCTCTCCCCCCCACTGATTTGCCCCTCTCTCTCCCCCACACACACTGATTTGCCCCTGCACATATATGAAATATATCGTTCACCTAGAGTAGACTCAGCAGCCGCCAAAATGAAGCTTCCCTTTGACCATGTGGCTGGCAGGGAAGGGAAACAGAAGCTACAAAAAGTCCCCACCACCTTCTCTCTCAATCCCTTTCCACAAGCGGAAAGCCACAAACAGCAACCTCTGGTGGCTGGAAAAACATACTGCAGCTCCAGTCAGGATCTATACCTATAAAATGGTGCGTTAATCGTTAGAATGTGACAAAGGATGTTTAGCCAGGCCCTACTAGCCCATAATGGGCCGACATTCACTTGCCCGAACCCGGTTCGCAGGTAACTGTCGGGTTGAAATTTGCACCAGTGGGGCAGGAGCCCCCCGGACGCAAAAAAAGGGAACTTCAATTCCCAACATTCCTTGCGCTGCACCTCACCAGAGCCAATCAGGCTGAACGGCGCGAGCAAAAGGAATGTTAGAAAATGCGCTGCAGCCAATCAAAATCAAACCCACAGAAAAAAAATGCTGCACAAGCCAAAAACGCAATGCTAAACTACAAGCCCCAACGTCCTGCATGCCATGAGTGTGCAGAATGCTGAGGCAGCCGGCACAGGAAAACTAAAAATAAAAAGGCAGGCCGCAAACCCCCACCCCCACCGCCGCATACAGCGGCGATGGGATTCTTGTGGTCCGGCCACCCAGGCTGGC
Organism: Bradypodion ventrale; assembly: GCA_035047345.1. Taxonomy (NCBI): domain Eukaryota; kingdom Metazoa; phylum Chordata; class Lepidosauria; order Squamata; family Chamaeleonidae; genus Bradypodion; species Bradypodion ventrale. The sequence goes on along the minus strand of JAWDJE010000002.1, from coordinate 102,672,895 downwards.
CCACGGAAATACCCCCACCCCAATGCCACATGAAGTGGTGATGCAATTTCCGTGGTCCGGCCACCCAGGCCGGCCCATGGAAATACCTCCCCCCCACATCACATCAAGCAGCGAGGGTATTTCTGTGGTCCAGCCCCCGAGACTGGACCACGGAAATACCCCCACCCCCAACACAAAACAACACCATCCAAAAACAGTCAAAAATAATCAAAACCAAAATAAAAACACAAAAAGTAAATACAAAAACATCCAAAAACACAATCCAAAAACAGTCAAAAATAATCAAAACCAAAAATAAAAGACAGAAAAAGAAAACACAAAAACATCCAAAAACAAACAATAAAAAGCACACAACCCCCCCAAAACCCAAAACACTCTGCCCCCCCAAAATAAGACCAGAGACCTTACCAGGAGACGTCCTCACTCCATGACGACCGGAACTAAACTGAGGAAAGAAAGAGACTACTTACTGGAAGAAGAAGCGACACCCAAAGGACAGTAGAGAAAAATTGTAGAATACAAGAAAAGCTCACCAGCCCCACCCAGAGGCCACAAGAGAAAAAACATTCAAAAATATTCAAAATAATAAAAATAATTCCCAAATTACTGAAATAAGTTATCAAAACATTCAAAAATATTCACACTAATCACGAATAATTCAAAAAGAAAAGAAATAAGTTTTCACTCAAAAAAACAAAACAAAACATCTAAACACAGTATAGAAACATTGATTTAAAAAAACCCATATTCTTACACATTTTAAAAATTATTATCCAAGGTACAACTATTTTAAAAAATTCACATAGTAACACATTATTTGGTTGAATACAATAATTATGAAAAATTATATCATCCTTTCCTCTTTTTAAAAACCAAAAATAAAATATAAAAAATTACAGTTTATAACAGCCCATGCGTAAAAATAAAAATTTAAAAAACCACAATTAAAAACTAACCTCATTTGCATAAACGTAAAACAAAAACCTTCCAACACAATTTAAAAGAGCCCGGCACCACCGGGCAAAATCTGCTAGTTTTTTTATAAAAAATAAGGGAAAATAAGGGAAAATTAATAAAACGGGATGGGGGTGGGAAGAGGTATAAAAATAAGGGGGTTTCCCCGGAAAAACAGGATAGTTGACAGGTATGGTCTCTGGGCCGTTGTTATTGGTGGTTTCCCCTAGAATGCTGACATGTGGGAATGAGTGCTACAGTTTCTGTTTGAAACAGTTCTATCTGCTTTGAATGCCAGAACTTAGCCTTGAAACCCGTGAAGCAAACCAAAGAAAATGCTTCCCCTGAGCAAGAGTCACATGTTAAGTGTGGTGAGCATTCACAACCAGCCTGTGCAACTGCTGGGACTGAGTGACTGGGCTTCACCCTCAAACAGTGGACAGAAACGTGAGCACCTCCTCTGACATAGGTGCCAGTTGGAAATGAACAACATGTCTCTTTAAAGAGAGAGCTGCCGTGGGCTATCAGTTTGTGTTTCACTTCTTTATATTGGCTTCTATCAGACATCTAAGGGCTCAGGTGTCTTCCAAGCACTGGGTAACAACACCGCTGTCTGCACATACAGTTCCTGGGGGCTTTGAGATCATACTAGTGCTTTCTTTTCTCGGGGAGAAATGGTCTGACCTTGTGAACTGACCGAGTCTAAATAGACAAATGCTTTCACTTACTACAGGTTTGCCAAGTTTACAGAGAGCCCAGGTGCATGCAGGAAAATGACCCCGACACCATCAGAGGAAAAATTACTTCAGCTGCAATAAACCATGTAGCTATTATTAAACCTGCTTTCCAAATGAGATCTCCTGGCTGCTGTTAGCGTTGTGCTGTCTGAAGCGACGCCAGCTCATGTAATATTGCAACTTCTTTATTCTCTTTTTACTTTTATCCTTGAAGAGAAAGATTGTTCATGAGGATTACTTTACTTTTTTTGTCCAGAAATACCAGCTATGATTAATATCCTGTCTGAGACACTACATCATATTTCCCCTTTGGGTTTCAGTGTGCAGAATCCTTTAGCGCACCTTCCTGTCCCAACAAACAGGCTCACCTATATTGTGTTTACCAAGAGACACACACACACATGCCTTAAACTGGCTACACATATTATAACAGTGAGTTGTGGTGGCTTGCGCTTGAGATGACTCTTACTCTTGAGATGACTCTTACAATATAAATTTCAACTAATAAATAATAAATAAATACTCAGACAAGATGTGGCTGTGCATCAGTGCAAAGCCAGAATCTGAGCAACAGTAAATGAGTTGCAATCTAGAAAAAAATAGAACAAAAGTTACTGAAAATGAAACAAATAGAAATGGAAAGTCTGAATTCAGCAAGCTGGGAAGGTTTAGCAGACCATGGCTTCAGAAAGAGTTACAGATGTCTTTTTTTGTCTTTTTCCAGTCTGGTGTTTTAAAAACTCTTTCTTACAGAATGGTAATGCTCAAAGCTCAGAAAGTTATTTTTTTAGACTACAATCCCCAGAGTCTTAAGCAACAGATTAGGGAGGATAGTCGTTCCTTAGTTACTTTAAAGGGGCTATGTCAATGATCAGCTATTTATTGTATTTTTACTAAGAGGTATATGAAGAAAGAGTTGTGGGATTGTCTGCTTCACATGTCACAGTACCATGATGGTTTGTGATGCTATTCATTTTAATTTGGGCAAGTGTGTGCAGGGAGGGAGGTTGCCATTTGCTGGAATGCATTAGAGAGCAAAGTCTCTTACTGTAGGTTGCCCTTTGCAGGTTGTATAAGAGCAAGTCTGCACATGTCTGTGATAAGTCACTGGCAGATGCCCCATCCATGATGGGAGATTTGTATTGAGTAATAAAGATGCTGGGCAGAAATGAGGATGAGAAGACGAAGCAGCACTGAATTATAAGATACTATCTATCCCTGATGAGTGCCAAGGTCTCTGTTGAGAAGCATTAAGATGTATTCATTCTGTTCGGTAATTAGTTGTGCCTTTGCAAGGTACAGAATTATACAATATATATTAATATATATCTTTACCTATAAATCTGAGCGTTAACCATTGGAATGTGACAAAGGATCCTGCACCCGGCCATACTAGCCCGTACCGAGCCTTTATGCACTTGCCTGAACTGGGTTCGCAGGTAACTGTCGGGTTGAGAAATGCGGCAGTGGGGCAGGAGACCCACAAACTCAAACAAAGAAAAAGAACTTCAATTCCCAATGTTCCTTGCACCACACCGCGCCACAGCCAATCAGGCTGAGAGGCACGAGCAAAAGGAACGTTGGGAAATGCACCGCGGCAAATCAAAATTGAGCCGCATAAAAAAACCCGCTGCACAAACACAAACCACAAACACAAAAATACAAGTCCCAGCATCCTGCACGCCGTGAGCGCGCAGAACGCTGAGAAAGCCGGCGCGCGAAAAATAAACTTACAAAAGGCAATGGAAGCACAAGTCCCCAGCAGGCAGACTCAGCGCCTGACAGCCACACAAAATAAACAGCCAAAAAATGCCACCGCGAGACACCCGCCGTCCTTCTTTTCCGGAGCAATGGGAAGAAGAGGGACTCCCTCTCCTCCATACTACCCTGCCGAAGACACGGCGAGACCACCACAGGCCTCAAGGAAAGTTGAGCCGGGGTGGAAAAAACCCCAGAAAAACCAGAGGGGGTTTTTCAAGGGGGAAAAAAAGGTACTGGAGCATTCCCCACCACCTTGAAAGCAAATCAATTCCCCGGGAAGGAAAGGTAGCGAACGAGGCTCCGGTTGCTGCCTTTACTTCCTGAGGAAGTGTTTCGCTTTCAAGGGGGGTGGAATGCACCAGTACCACCACCCCCGTTGAAAGCAAACCAATTCCCCGGCAAGCAAAGGCAGCGAACGGGGCTCCGGTCGTTGCCTTTGCCTCCCAGAGCTCCTCACCCAGGTGCAGCACACACATACTGGGCTGGACATTTCAAACCTGCCCAGTGTGTGCGTGCGAGCACACCAACACAACCCCTAAACAACAACATACACAAAAAGTAACCAACAAAAACAAACACCAAAACTATTACAAAATAATAAAACAAAAATAAATCAATAATTAAAAAATTAATAAACAAAAATAAATAAACCACAAAATACACAAACAAAAACTTCCACAACACCACAAAAGCACAAACAAAACACCTAACTACAACACAAAAAACACAAACAACGAAATAAAACAAATTAAACACAACCGGAAATAATCAAACCAATTAAACCAAACTAAAAATAAACCAACACACAAAAGACCAAACAGAAACACCTCCCAGCCCACCAACACAAAACCAAAACAAAGAAAAACCCCAGAAGAAAGAAAACCAGACAACTTACCAGCGTGTCCTCCCTCCACGATGACCGGAACAGAAATGAAGAAACAAAGACGACTTACCGGAAGAAGCACCACCCAGAGGCCAGAAGAGAAAAAATACCTGAAATGAAACCAAACCCCCTAGCAGCCTCACCTGCAGGGCACAATAGTAAAAACAACTCAAAAAGACTCAACAGCCCCACTTAGAGGCCACAAGAGTAAAAACAAGTCAAAAACATAACACAAAATCACAATTTTACACAAATCACAAATATATCTTAAAAAAATAACATAAAATTTTTCTAAAATCATGTGTTTAGTTTTAACTCAAATAAAAACTCAAAACATCTAAACACAGCTTAAAAACATTGAATGTAAAAAACATGTACTTTCACATTTTTAAAATTATTACCTACGATACAACCATTAAAAAAAGGTCACATACTAAAATATTATTTGGTTAAATAGAAAATTTAGAAAAAAATTATATAATCCTTTGTTCTTTTTTAATCCACAAAAAAACCCCAAACAAACTGATCACAGTTTATAACAGCCCGGCATCGTAACAAAAATTAACGTATATGTTAAAGCAAATATTCAAAAACACATTAGAAAAATTACAAAATGCAAGTTGTTATTACTGTAAAGTATCACAACAACACTATCTATTTAACAAATGAAAACATAAAGGAATTGTGCATAAATAAAATTTTTAAAAAGAACAATTACAAACTAACCTCTTTTTTACAAAACTTACCAAAAAATAAAACCTTCCAACTCAATTTAAAACAGCCCGACACTGCCAGGCAAATTCTGCTAGTATTTTATAATATATATATATACAATATAGAATCAAATACAAATATTAACACCAAGAATGGAGGTAAATTCACCAGATGTTGGTGCAGCAACAGCAGCTCATATGAGCTGCTCCTTCTTGACCTCCCCACAATGAGTGAATGAATAACGATGAGTTTACATGGCAATATTGATCACAGTTTGGACCACCTGTGGAGCAGTATAGTTTGATAAATTTCCCAACAATCACACAACCCATAGGGAAATGCACTCCAACATGACCTTGATCTATGCCCAAGCTGGCTTCTACTTTTTGAGGCTGAGCTGGAGTGATTCACCAGGAGAGGGAAAGGTTGCTTTACAGGTTATCATTCCTTATAAAAGTAAAACCTTCCTCCTGCAATCAGATGCACATATTTCTCAGCCTTTGAGTTCACCCTTAGTCAGACTGGCTCAAGTTACAAATAATGCAACATGGCTGAGAGTAGACACAGTGGTGGGATTCAGCAGGTTTGCCCCAGTTAGCCAGAACCAGTAGCAGAAATTCTGGCTGGCCATGCCTACCATACCACACCCACAGAGTAGGTAGTAAAAAAATTTGAATCCCACCAGTGAGTGGACATATTTCATCTTCCCATTCAAAAGGCCTGAAAGTGACCAAATTCTGAGTCTGAGTCATAAACACTATATCTTGAAAGTTCTAAAATAAACACACTTATACTGACTTCTGCTAAATGTAGTCCTTTTCATTTTTCTTTATGGCTCACATTTCATTACAATATATGCTTAGCTCCTCAAAACAGCTTTAGCAGGTCATTTCCCTCCCATAATAGCTAAATCAGCAGCAAAAGCACTTCATGATTGAAAATGCAATGTAAGAAGAAGCCTGATGGCAGAAATATGTAGTGCTCAGTAAATTGTTTTTATTGTAATTTTTTTTATATTGTTAGCCGCCCTGAGTGGTGTACGCACCAGGAGGGCGGGATATAAATGTGCAAAAATAAATAAATAAATAAACTTCCACATCTATGGAAGTAAAGCATTTTCCCTGTAAGTAGAGATTGTAGCTATTACAATATCTTTATTTTCTTTTTAACAGCTACTCAGAGTAAATATGGAAAGAGGCATTTAATGATTCTGCACTATCAAGTGCCCTTGACCTACTGACATTATTGATCTTTTTTTGTCATTGTCTTTACTTGTATTGGTCTACAAGGACAAAGCTGTATTCACTGACTCCCTCAATTGTTAATCATGTTCTGTCTGATAAACACTCAGGAAGCCCTTAGAAACCAAGCAACTTTTTAAAAATCTGCACAAAAAAGGATGGGAACAATTAATCTGGGATTGCCGATCAAACTGTAGTGCGGGGAAATTATTATCTTGTTTAAGATTGTTCATATTTTAATTTAATTTAATTTAATTGTTAAATTTCTATACCGCCCACTCGACCAAGGCCGACTCAGGGCGGTTCACAATCATAGATAAAACAGATAAAACAGAATTAAAAACCCACCCCCTAAAAAGGGGTGCAGGTTCCGATGGAACCGTGAGGGAAGGCATACTCCTCTATATCAACCACCCAACGGAAGCCACCCCTCTACCTGCACCCCAAACTTGGCCTGCCAGCCAGGTTTTTAGTTCTTTCCTAAAGGGCAGCAACTCCGTCTGAAGGCGCAGTTCTACTGGCAGGAGGTTCCAAAGGGCCGGTGCGGACATGGAGAAGGCCCTCCTCCTCGTGCCAGAGAGGCAAGCCCCCCTGGCTGATGGCACAATTAGAGAGCCCCTCCAGTCCACTCTGGTTGGATGGACAGACACCCTTAGGGTGATGCAGTCTCTTAGATAACCTGGCCCACTACCATATAGGGCTTTAAAGGTCAAAACCAGCACCTTGAATTGCACCCGGAGGCAAACTGGTAACTAGTGCAACTCCCGAAGCAGTGGTGAGGCATGGCATAACGTCCACACCCCATCACCACCCGGGCTGCAGCATTCTGGACCAGCTGCAGCCTCCGAATGGTCATCAAGGGAAGCCCCATGTAGAGCGCATTACAATAATCTAGTCTGGAGGTCACCAGAGCGTGAGTGACCATGAGCAAGGAGTCCCAGTCAAGGAGCGGGTGCAACTGGCGAATCACCCAAAGTTGGGCAAAGGCCCTCCTGGCCACAGCCGCCACCTGTTCTTCAAGCAGGAGCCGTGAATCCAGGAGGACCCCCAAGTTGCGCACCGGGTCAGTCTGGGGCAAAATGGCCCCATCCAAAACCAAAGATGGTAGCTCCCAGGATATTGCAGGGCCCCTTATCCATAGCCACTCAGTCTTGCTAGGATTCAGTTTTAGCCCGTTTGCCCCCATCCAGACCCCAACAGCCTCCAGACATCTGGAAAGGACTTCAACTGCATCACTGGGGTCCCCATGGGCTGAGATGTACAACTGTGTGTCATCTGTGTACTGGTGGTACTGCACCCCGTGGGAACGGATGATCTCACCCAGCGGCTTCATGTAGATGTTAAATAGGAGAGGAGAGAGTACCGAGCCCTGAGGCACCTCATATTTTAGGGGCCTAGGACTGGACCTCTCACTCTCCAACCACACCGACTGGGTCCGGCCCCTCAGAAATGAGGAAAACCAGGACCACACAGTGCTCTGGATCCCCAATCCTCGGAGCCGTTCCAGAAGGATTATATTTGAACATAAAATTTGGTAGCAGCTTCAGTGTTGCAGACTTGGTGCTGTGTAGTATCAAATGCAGCATCATTTGCAACATAACCCTGTGAATGACTACTTAATCTTAAAGGGAAAGTAAAATGTGTAGTTTTTATATGGCATGCATCCCTGGAGTCGCATCCTCTTGAACTCATGACAAAGATTGAACAGTTATTAATTTAAAAACACACCATTATATTTCTGAAGTCTTCTGAGCGACTTATGACTGAGCAATATGGAAACATCATACCCTGTCCTGTTCTGTATATTGTGGTCTCATATTGATTCAGAAAAGAAGAATGACAAAGCTGGCTATATTTTATTCATTGATGTTTATATTCATATTCTTAGAGCTGTCTCCCATTCCAAGTAACAACCAGTCTCAGAGTTGGTTTGCTTTAGCAAGCTTGAGAAACCATCTGCCAAGTGGAGAAATGAATCTGAATTATTATAGGATATGAATCATCTAAAAAAAGTGTTTCATCTATGGGATGGAGCTATTTTGGCCCAAGAAAAAAGTAAACAACAGCACATCTATTACACATACATGATTACACCTTTTTGGATAAATCCAGTAGATTTGACAGAGAGAAGAAAGAACTTCTACAAAAAAAACAAACCACAACCTTTTTACTTTTTAGCTTGCACAAGGTACAAGTAAATTCTGCATGGGATGGAACTTTGTTTTTTCGAACAATAGACAGTGTACAGGTCAGGAAGAGTATTCTTTACAGGACAGAGCTCTTTCTCTGCAAAAAATAGCAGACATTTCCCTAGTCTGCACAAGATAGAAATCTGTTCTGTAGAGGCTAGAGATCCTTTCATCCAGAAACTGTAGAACAGGCATTCTCAACCTATGGCCCATAGGTCAAATTTGGACCCCAAAGCCATTTCATCTGACCACCAATGCCCTCCTTGTTCCTGCTGTCGTCTCTGCCAAGAAGTGCCAAAAACATGGCAAAAACTGGCAAAAACATTCATTTTCGGTGAGTACTCATGCAGAAACACGCAAGAACTCACCGAAATCATGTGAGAACTCACCAAAAACATGTGATTTCATGCAAGAACTTTCATGGAAACATGTGACTGGCCTGCACAGCCATTCTGAGGAGAGTGATTTGGCTCCTGCCCCGAAAAAGTTGAGAAAGCCTGCCGTAGAACAATATGTCCATTACCTATCATTGAAAGAATGCTGAATGATACTTTGAAGGAACTCTGGTAGGATTTGGCAGAAACAGGAAGGGATGTCCTAAACATGAAAATAGATTTTCATGGAGATTTTAAAGATTTAGTGTTTTACCACATGCAGGACAGAAGGGTATACTTCATAGGAGAGTACTGTTTTTCTGCACAGGAAGGAAAATAACAATGGAATGTCCTTAAATCTGTCATTAATTGCACTGTTGGTTGGACATTGGTAGGATGGGTGCTGTCTCATGCAAGAAAGGTTGGCATTCTGTGTATGTGCAAAAATTGCAAGAAATCCCACAAATTTTCCTTCAAGAAAGATCTCACATAGAGCTCATTGGTAGAAAAAATCATTTTGACATAGAGAATAAGACAGTCACAATATATTATCTGTATAAAATTGTCTTGTTTGTTGCAGTTTCCTTATAAACAATAAGCTTGGTGGAAACTCCTGTGTGCCATGATGGATCTACTCCATTTCACTGAGAACAAACACTGCATCATCAGTGCCCTCATTCTAACATACCTGTCAACCTTCCTGGATTGGCTGGGATTTCCCGTTTTTCGGCACCGATTTGTGCCATTTCCCACCCGGAGCTGCCAAAACCCCAGAATTTGGCAGTGGGGGGAAAGAGGTACTGCACATCCCTTCTGCGCAAGTCAATCCTTCTACGCTTGCGTAGAAGGGTTCTATGCAAGCGTAAAAGGGTTCTACGCAAGCATAAAAGCCTTCTACGCATGCATAGAAGGTGACTTGCGCAGAACCGTTCTGCGCAGGTCCCGTATTGTCCGGAGTCGCAATTGACAGGTATGCATTCTAAATGGACTTACTCTTTTGTACCAGCTTTCCTTGAAAGGGTTTATGGTGGCTTAGTCTGTCACCATGTTTATGTTTACAACAATCTTATGATGTACAGACAGCTGTGCAATAATGATTCACCCAAAGTCCTTCTGTAAACCTAATGCATGACTAAATTTGAATTTATCCAGGTCACTTCAGCATAACTCTAACATCTGTACCATGGTAGCATTAGGAGCCTCATTTCAAATCAGATTTTCCACTACCCCCTCAATCCCCCCCCCAAAAAAAAAGGTCTAAGAAGAAGGTAGAAAACTTTTTTACTGAGGTTAAAAATGTTCATTGAAATGCTTCTGCTTCAGCTCAGCTCTACTTATTCTTTATCATAATGGCAGTTGGGTTGCAATGACTTTCAACTTAAATCCTTAGTTTTTATGGATTTACACATGAAATATCGCCAATTCTGTATTTCCAGACTAAATTGCACTTAAAGCTAGAGTTAAATGTTTCCCTTGCTCGAAAGCCAGTCGTATCCAACTCTAGGGTGCAGTGCTCATCTCTGTTTCCAAGCCAAAGAGCCAGCGCTGTCTGCTTCTGCAGACATTTCTGTGGTCATGTGGCAGGCATGACTAGACACCGGAGCGCACGGAATGCTGTTACCTTCCCACCGAAGTGGTCCTTATTTATCTACTTGCAATTTCTTGCTTTTGAACTGCTAGGTTGGCAGGAGCTGGGACAAAGACAGGAGCTCATTCTGTCCTGCAGTACTCAGGAATCGAACTGCTAACCCTACGCTTCCCAGTCAACGTCTTAGCTACTTGAGCCACTGCTCAAGAAATTGCACTTATTGCAACATTATTGTTGGTGGTGATGTGACAAAGTTCAGTACCCATGCATAGGAATTAACAGTACAGTGGTACCTTGTATAACTAATGCATCACATAATGAAAAATTCGCATAATGAAGCGTTCATTATGTAAGGGCGATACCCAGCATAATGAAAAAAATTGTTTGTTATACGGGGTTGTTGGTAACTGGGGTATATCCACTCAATGGTAACCCCAGTTAATGAACTTTTCCCCCAGTTATGTGGGGTATCTCCCATAGGGAACTGCTTAATCAAAAAACCACATAGTGAAGAGCTCCGTGGAACGGAGTTTTTTCATTATGCGGGGTTCTACTGTAATATGAATAACATGGTTTCTTCCTTCTTAGTTCAACATGCATTGTGCTTTTTAAAAATATATATCACATATCAGGAAGACTTTCAAACTTGGATCTTTAAAAGACATGCAAGCTTGATTTTTTTAAAAAAGTATATCTTTGAAGAAATTGAATTCCAAAGCTTCTGCCCAGTGCTCATCCAAACTGCAATAGGTTGTGGCTTTTCGATGTCACATCTAGGTGCATGGGCAAAAAAAATGGCAATGTTTGATGTGTAAAGAAAAGCTAGATATAGGAAGTGAGGCAATATTGAAAAGCTTTTCTTGGATCATGACATGTAAAGCTGTGTAGCTAATTTCTGATCTCCAAAGGGTGGTATTATATTTTTCCCAAAATGTCTTGAGCCAGAAGTGTATTTTTTCTATGCAATTGCATTATCACTTTTTTCTCAGTAATGGATGGTAGCAAACTAAACAAATCCAGAAACTAGAATCATTATTGCTTTAGAGATGACATGTTGGCTATTGGATTCTGAGTGTTGTAACCCCAAAAATAACCTTTTTAAACTTTGAAGAAAGGGATTGCATGGTCAGGCTGATGCTCATCTACCTGAATTTGCTTCTTCCAAAATGAAACTAGCAGGTTGGAGCAGATGGATTAGACAGCTTTATATTACTGCATTGTTCTGCCTGATTTTACCTTTTTCTATTGAACCCACATTTTGAAACTGTCTATCCTCATGGAAAACTTCATTGAGATCTTTCATCAGATCAACAGAAAAACATGTGGACATTTTCTTCTTTGTCTTTGGGTATCAGAAGCATTCCTTTTCCATATCTAATTTTCTCAATTGGAATGAGAATGCTTTAACAGAAGGCTATTGCAGGCGCACCCCCCAATAAAGGACTCAGACACTGGTAAAAGTGGATAACGGCATTGGGCCACATTTATTGATTCATGCCCTAGTCCGAATTATAAATTTCGATTGGTATTCAACCAATTATAATTCTTAAGGCAAGCAGGCCGAAGTAACACTGGTAAGGTTCCTCCCCAAAATTGCCAACGGCAATTGGTTACAATGTATCCATTTGTATCCATTTGTTTGTTGACAACAAACAAATTGTTGACCGTAGTCAATAGCTAACTACTGACCCCACCCTCTGACGCGTATCCGTAAATTAACGGGGTGATGCATGCTGCCTAGCTCGTGCCATCACCCCATTGCCTGGTTCATCGTTGACTGGACAACGTTAACCAACTTGTGCCTGTCTAGTGTTGTCCAGTCAATTGTGAACCTGCCGGATACCTGTGGGTCATAAATGTTTACCTTACCAGTGCTACCCGCCACACGGGGAGGCATCAATGATGACTCACCGCCCCCCCCAAGACCGTCAGCTCGGTCGCCAGGCCTGCTTGCATCACACCAATAATGAGGTACATACCTCTAGCCGACAGGTGGACCCCTTCACCCGCTTACCAGCAAAATTTTTGTCTAATTAGTCCAACTAGGGAGATCCGCATCTCCCCTAAATTGGTGTCTCGGCACAACGTTAGACCATAGCAACCGTATGTAAGCCATACATGATGTAAAAAGCCAGGTCACAGCCCCCCAACGGTTTAGTAACAGCAGTGAGCCGTATAATATCGCTGCCACCGGGGCGCCTGTAAAACATAAGGCGGTCCAGCATCCCTGTCAGACAGCAGGAATGGTCTCAGTTCCCGCCCCCATGTGCCGTGCATACCATATCATAGGCTTCATGCTGATGCACACAGCCCGGCCGGGGTCCACCCACTGTCGCTGCAGCCTATACCGCTGCCCTGTGTACATAGCTGTGGCCCACCAGCCCCCCACCACCGGTATGTTGAGACCCCTAGGATCTGTAAAAGAGGAGAAAAAAGGTGAAGGGCATAAACAGGTACTCATACAATGAGGGGACGTACATATCTGAAATTGCACGTAGACGCATACCCACCTCTGAGTACCCCAAACGCAGCCACGATCAGCGCGACGCCTACCTTAAGTAATTGGTGCCAAAACAGGCCCCACACCGCAAAACGCGGCACCGGTCACCCTCGGGGACTGTACTACGGTAAGGGTAGACCCATCCCGGTGGCAGAAAACAGGCTGGGGCGCGCAGCAGGCACTGTCGAAAAACCATGTAGGGCACCAACCGGACAGATGTCTCGAAAACTTAGTAGCAGTATACACCACTGCCTACCTTGCTGAAACACCCGTGAGGACCGTATCCCCACCCGAGCCCACTCATGTGATAGAGACATCTTCGTGTTCCAGTGCCCTACGAGACACCTCCACCTTACACAGATGGTACCAAATCTGGCACCCTCTGACTGATGCGGAGCGCTCCAGAAGGCTACCGTGGTAGCTGCGTGGCTGAGAGCCACCTCCCACCTATCTGTGCATCAGTAACACCAACTTGTTCAAGGTGTGTCAAAAAACCTGGGGAAAAGAGCGATGTGTGTAGGGGCAGCGGGCACGTTCCCGTGTCCACCCTTCCCTGACACGACACAGGACTCATAGTGATATGCCTTACGCGTGCGAGGTGACAATGACATGTCCAGTTCCCTTCAGCTCGCCGAACGCCTAACTATCGGCCAAACGTGGCAAGTGGAGTTCCTCCGCTTCAGGAGGAAAGCACGGCAACAGGCGATCCGCTGGTGGGGAAAAGGAGCAGCAAAGCCATTAGTAATACCTAAAACATGTCCGTCTTGGAACAGCACATTGTGGCGTAGGCGTCACCAACTACTAGACAAACTAATGTCAGGACCTGGGGGATTTGCATTCTTGGGTGTTGACAATGTGCCACCGGCGCATTGTCACGCCGCAATCGGACCACTAAGTAGGCCGACTCATAGCACCATAGCCGCAGTGCTCTCCAAAAAAGGGGGGAAACGTGATTACAGTGATCGCAGGGGCAATCCGTGCACCCACCCTCAGAGTAAACCCCATGCGTCAGAGAGCCGGCGGTATCTGACCGTACTATATATCTAGGGCAGACCAGGTCCGTTCTCCAATAAGTGACCACCCTAACCCAGGAGTAATTTAAGCCAGAGGAAACAAATTAGGAGGTAATGAATTAACTACAGTTCCCAAGGGCATACTCTATGTTCGGCAAACAATGCCCAAATCGCCATGGACATCCAAGCCACCGTCACCACGGTTAACCGGGATGCCCGCGCGACAGCCCCAAGGCAGAAATGTGTGGTTGGAAGATGGGACCTCGGTCTATTCAGGCGCCAAGGGGACACCCAGTTCCCACCTGAGTGTCTGAATCGTGATGAGGAGACGCGCACATGTGTCCAAGCCCCGTTTAACCCCAGACCCAAAGTCGTCGAGGTGATGGGCTGGAGACCGAGGCCCTGACCTGTGAGCGGGTGCCCACGGAATGAAAGTCCCACATCGGTCGGGTGCTAAAACTAAATGAACGCTGACGGAAGGGGGTTATGCATATCTAATTAAAAGTCCCTCGAAACTTAAAAAACCCGATAGGTCTAAACCCTGGGGTGCCCTGACAAAAAGCTGAAAGCCGAGTGCCTGTCACGCTGTGCCAAAACAGCACCAGAACTGCACGAGCACGCCACCCTTAGTAGCCGAGGCAACTACTCGTACCTGACTGACGAGGTCCTTAGGAAGGGCATCCCTGAACGGAGCACCCACAGGGTAAGCTGAACGGAGGATTATATGACATGCACCCATTTTCCCAGCTCAGTATGATCTCCCTGGGGGGTACATTCGACTAGGGAAAGGTGGTCCCAAGGAGGGCCCCCGCCACTCTCATAGCCCCAACTTACTTAGCTGTGGACAGTGGAGCCCCCTATACGTTACCCCGAAAGGGAACCAGGTTATTAGCATCCTGGGGGCCCCAACACCCTCGATGGATACGAAAGCCACAGTGAAAAAACCCTCCAGCAGGTTTCCCGCCCCATCTCTTCTCTGATGAACTGAGTGCCATCCCTCCCGGCTGGCTATAATAGGGGCGGGGGGGGGGGGGCTTATGACAAGGTTAGTAGGGTCGGACAGAGCTCTGATCGCCCCTGTGGACCCCCACCTCTGCCCAGTAACCCACCAAACCGTGGGCCAGCGGAGGCGGCGTGAGGGCCAGCACAAAAAAAGGGGGGCACTGAGTCGGTAACGACCGTGGTGCTTAGTACACACATCGTCAGCTGAGCAGGCCGAATACAGTAGGCGGGCCGGAACCCCCCGCCCGACCAGTTTGCATGAAGTCAGTGTCCGAACAGCCCGCTGCTCAGCATGACCACCACGGTACCCATCACCAGGCACCAGCCCCTTGGGACTGATGTACACGAGCACCCATGCTGACAGTACTCGTCCCACCTCCCCTCGGGATATATACAGCCACCCTCGGACACGTTCCTCACCATGAGCCAACTGCCATAGGCCCATCTGATTGACACCAGGATGGCCCAAATAGGTCAAGCCCCACGGCATACCACAATACATACAAGGTATGCTGGCAACCAGTTGGCCCCCCAAGGTGCGCGGTGGCTAACGACGGTGGGACATCTCTTTGTCTCAGCCGTCCCGTCCTTCTCTCTCCACCCAGTGGGCTCGCAGTTCGATAGGGAGAATATCCACACGTCCCCCTCCAGCCCTTGCCCCTCGTGGCCTGCAGCCAGTAATCAACCGGGGCCAGTAATAGCTGTCTATCGGCAAAGCCCTTGACGGGACGTTCTGTATAAGGGGCATACGCAGCAGGCTCGGACAGCCCCCGCAATGCTAAACGCTATTCCATGGGCGGACACCTCCATGGGTGGTGGCTTACTACGGGGGACCACACAACGTCCCTGTCCTCCTGTCAGTACCCCCTATCCCGACTTGTGTCTCAGTTCATAAGGGGGCTACATACACGTACTTCCCCCCACCAAATCTATTCCCTCATGATCTGGGGCAGACAAACACTGGGGGGGGGCATGACTAACCAGTCGTGGGCAATGCCCTACAGCGGACATACACAGCGGGACCTGGACAGCCCCCCGTGACGCCACGTACCGCCCCGGGAGCACACACCCCCACCCCCAACGTCGTGCCATAATGGAACCAAGGGGCACTGGGCTAGGATGGCGAGTGATGCCCCCCAGCCTAAATGGCAAGGCGAATAGCACTGACCCCCACTGCTGGAAGTGGACTGTGATGTGTGTGCATTCAACTTGAACGTAATACTCATAAGTTGCACCCCCGTGAGCCGCCCCCACCGGGGGTTCCGGCCCACGGCAGGCGTCGGAGCTCGCGACCGAAATCGAACTCTGAGGCGACCTCCTACGCACTCCAGCCGCAGTTCCAGACAACGGAGAGCCGCGAGACAGCAGCGGGTACAGGCCGGCGTGTCGCGAGAAGCTCGACCCAGCAGGCCGCCTGTTGCATAGTGGCGGCGGTTGAAGTAGCCGGCGGACACAAAGGGGGGCTCCGTAGGTAGGGAAGGGGCCCCCACCAACTGGTTAGCTAAGGGTGTCCCCAGCACAGCCAAGAATACCAAGCAGGCATCCCCTGCCACGAAAAAGCCCTAAGAGGTGGGCCAGGTAGGCCGGATGGCCCGCTCGGAATTAGGCCAGAGGCCCCAAATTGAGAGCCTCGGCTAGAATAGGTAAAAACGTGCTGCGAGCCAGCACCAGGCCCTCCCCCCAATCGTTCTGGCCCGTGTCCGGTGGCGTGGGCCGCGGGCCGGCCCTCTGAAGGGCCGGTCCCTAGGGACGCCTCCAGCACCGTCACGCGGGCCAGTAATGCATTGCCAATCCCCCTACATAAAGGGGGCCAGACGGGACATACGGTCCGTGGGGCAGTGGGCCAGGGGCCCCAACTTGAGAGCCAGGCCCCAAAAAGGGGGCATGCACAAACTCCGGCCCACAAGGGGCCGGGGCTCATCTTGCTGCGCAAGCGCACCAGGCCCCCTCCCCTGCTCCGATAACCCATGGCCGGGAATTGCGGGCCGGGGGCCGAAGCCCTTGCAGGGCCGGTCCGAGGCTGGAGGGCCGCGGGCCACAGCCTGAGCTGCCCCATCCAGCCGATCCCGGTGGGAGCCTCCGGCCGGAGGTCCTGTCGAGGGGGGGTTGCAGTCGCGGTCCTCCGACCCGACTGCTGCCCGCCATAGCCTTCTTTCAATGAGGGTCTAAATAAAGAGCGATCCCTATCCAGGGATCAATTGCTGGCCGGGAAGCCGAAAATCAGGCAGCCAAGATGCTAAATGGCTGCAGCCAAGAAAAGGCTTCCCTTTGGAAACGGAGAGCGACGGAGAAAAACTTCTCCTCTCCGTCGCTTTCTGAAAATGGCAGCTCGGCTGTCTCGTGGCCACCCCTTTTAAAGAGGGCTGGCCATGCCCTCCTAACTACCCGGATGTCCAAGTCCGGTGGGGGCCCCCCGCAAAGAGCGCGGCGGCCATTTTGGCGCCGCGCTTGCATTATATGTTGCAACTCTTAAGTGGCAAAATCTTTTTGTATTCTGGTATTATACAGATCTTAAGGTTTCTTACGTTTTGCCACTGAAATTGTTTTATATTCTTAAATTAATGGATTTTATTCTGGTGTCTGTATCCCAATAACATGTCTACCAATCTTATAATACAGAAGAAGGAAGAAAAACTTGTGTGGTTGCTTTGTGTGTGCCAGTCACTACTTGTATGAGAAACTAGCAAGGGTTGCCCGGCGTTGCTGGGCTTTCCCCCCCGTGTGTTTTAATAAAAAATGAACCAATTTTATTTTTGCAATAGTTTTACATTGTGTTGGAAGGTTAAATTGTGTTAATTTTTTTTTAAAATTGCTTAGTCTGTAATTTTAATTTTTTAAATGTTTATTTATGTAAAATTTTTTTGGGTTGGCTGTTATTAACTGTGATCTGCTTTTTTGGGTTTTTTTGAGGATTAATAAAAGAAGAAAGTATGATATAATTTTTTCAAATTGTTTTATGTAAGCTAATAATGTTTTAGTTTTTTGAATTTTTTTAATTAGTTGTACCGTAGGTACTAATTTTAATAATTTAAAAGTAAATGTATTTTACATTCAATGTTTTTAAAATGTGTTTAGATGTTTTGAGTTTAAATTTGAGTTATAACTCAGCACAGGATTTTTAAAAGTTTCTATTGTATTTTATTGACATATATTTGTGATTTGTGTGAAAGTGTGTTTAGTGTAAAAAAATTTTACTTGTTTTTATTGGTGTGACCTTTTGTGTAAAATTGGGAATTTGTGTTTTGTTTGGAGCTGTTGTGTGTTTTTGAATTGTTTTTACTATTGTTGCCAGCAGGTGGTGCTGGTAGGGGTTATTGTATTTTGATTTTTTTTCTCTCCTGGCCTCTGGGTGGAGCTTCTTCTGGTAAGTAGTGTCTTTCTTTATTCATTTCTTTTCCAGTCCTGGTTGAGGTAGCACCTCTTTTGGTAAGTTTGCTTGTTTTCTTTCTTTTGTGTGTGTGTGTGTGTGGGCAGGGGGGGAGGGGGGGTTGGAGTTTGTGTTTTTTGTCTGTTTGTTTTGTTTTTGATTGTGTCTTTGTTTACTTCGTATTGTTTTTGGTGTTTTTGTTTTTGTGTATTTTTGGATGTGTTTGAGTGTTTTTAGTAATTTTTAAAAAATTATTTATTTGGTGGTGGGGAGGGGGCATGGTCGTTGGGGTTAGGAAGGGTGGGCTAGGTGTTGGGTAGGGGGCATGGTCTTTGGGGTTAGGAAGGGTGGGCTAGGTGGTGGGGAGGGGGCATGGTCGTTGGGGTTAGGAAGGGTGGGCTAGGTGTTGGGGAGGGGGCATGGTCGTTGGGGTTAGGAAGGGTGGGCTAGGTGTTGGGGAGGGGGCATGGTCGTTGGGGTTAGGAAGGGTGGGCTAGGTGGTGGGGAGGGGGGCTTTAGTGTGTTATGGTGCTTTGTGTGGAGACGTGAAAGTAGATCGGGTTTCCCCTTTAATATCAGTGGGTGAGCGGATCGATTCCCTCCCCCCCTCCTTAAAACAACTCGGTTTTTAAAGAGAAGAAAAGACGGAGTTGTTTTAAGGAGGGGGGTGGGAATCGATCCCCTCTCCCTGGTGTCCTGAGTCCAGAAGGGTTTTGGAAACATACCCCTTTTGTCCCCACAAACCTCCCAACCCTAGGGGAGACAGGGGAGAGGGGGATCGCAACCCCCACCCACTGATATTAAAGGGGAAACTCCAGTCGGGACCTTCAGGCGCTGTTGGTGAGGGAAAGAAAGGCAGCTGGTGTTTGCTTGGCTGTGAGTTGTTTTTCTTTTTAATTTTTCAGGCGCCGGTTTCCTCAGCATTCTGCGCGGGCACGCAGGACGCTGGGGCTTGTAGTTATGGGTTGGTGCTTTGTGTTTTTGCTGCGTTTTTTAAAATGCTTTTCTTTTGATTGGCTGCGGCGCGTTTCCGAATGCTGCGCCGTGCGAGAGCCTCTCAGCCTGATTGGCTCTGGCGCGGCGCGGCGCAAGGAATGTTGGGAAGTGAAGTTGTTTCCCTTTCTTTGCGTTTGTGGGGCTTTTGCCCCACTGCCGGTTTTCTAAATCCTTCGTTGACCTGCGTACCCAGATCGGCCGTGTGCACGAAGGGTGAGTGCAGGCAAGTAGGGCGAGGAATAGCAACCTATAGCCAGTTCCAACGGTTAACCCTTGGATTTATAGGTTAAGATTTTGTGGCTCAGACCTGCATTAAGAGTGCAAGGGAAGTCATTGTGCACTTAGGTAGCCAGACGGGACATTCCTCACTCAAAATATTTTTAAAAAATATCATTGGATTAAAGATAGACGAGTTTTTGCTAGAGCTGAAGCAGGCAAAATGTTTTTCCATGTCTTTTTGAGAGGGATTATCAAATTTCCCAGAATCCCTCCCCTTATTATTCTCTATTTTGGAAAGCCTCAAAGAACAATTCTCTGTTTCTTTCTCTTTTTTAAAGTGAGACTTCTCGCTCCCTCTCTCCCCAGACTCCAGGGCTGCAACCAGAAATTTCTGGGCCCCATACTGAGCAATCCTATTGCCTCCCCCTTTTCTCTCTCCTCGCATTGGGGTGGCGGTGGCGGCTGGAATACACAATTTCCCAAAAGAAATCAATGGGCAGTTGTATCCAACTTTAGAGTTCAGTGCTCATCTCTGATTACAGCCAAAGCGCCAGTGGGCCTGATCCACAAAAGCTCACATTAAAATACAGAAGTTAGTCTTTAAGCCTTGCTTGAAAGCCAGTTGTATCCAACTTTAGAGTTCAGAGCTCATCTCTGATTACAGCCAAGAGCCAGTGGCCTTGATCCACAAAAGCTCACATTAAAATACAGAAGTTAGTCTTTAAGGTGCCACACATTATGCCCAAAAAACAGACTTTTATATCAACATAAACATAATTAAAAGGTAAAGGTTTCCCTTGCTCAAAAGCCAGTCATATCCGACTCTAGGGTGCAGTGCTCATCTCTGTCTCAAAGCCAAAGAGCTAGCACTGTCTGCTGCTGCAGACATTTCTGTGGTCATGTGGCAGGCATGACTAGACACCGGAGCACACAGAATGCTGTTACCTTCCCACCGAAGCAGTCCCTATTTATCTACTTGCAATTTCTTGCTTTCGAACTGCTAGGTTGGCAGGAGCTGGGACAAAGATGGGAGCTCATTCCATTCTGCAGTACATGGGAATCGAACTGCTGACCTTCCACCTCCCAGTCAGTGTCTTAGCCACTTGAGCCACTGCAGTCCTTATGACCGGTTTTGCGCCACCAGGGCTCCGAAAGAAAGAAAGGAAAGAAGGATGGAAGGATGAAAGGAAGGAAGGTTGGATGGAAGGAAGGAAGATAGATAGAAAGGAAGGAAGGAAGGAAGGATGGATGGAAGGATGGAAGAAAGAAAGAATGGATGGAAGGAAGAAAGGAAGGATGGATGGAAGGATGGATGGAAGGATGGAAAGAAGGAAGAACGATAGAAAGAAAGAAAGGATGGAAGGATGGAAGAAAGAAAGGAAGGAAGGAAGGAAGGATGAAAGGATGAAAGGAAGAAAGAAAAAGAAAGGAAGGAATAGTGGATTAGTGAAGATGGATAGATAGACAGACAGACTGATGGACCCACCTGGGAGGGGAGGGGCAGGCCAAAGAACAGCAGTGGCCCGCCTGAACTGGCAGGAGGGGTGGGAGTGGGGGCCCGACCACCCACCCTGGCTCTGTGTCCCGACCACCACCCCCGCGGGCAGGCAGTCAGGCTTACCTGGCAGTTGTGGGGTGTGTGTTTTGCCCGGAAGGTCCATAGCTGGCGGTGGGGTGGGAAGTGGATGTCTGGTGTCGGCGTCAGCCTGAGAAGTCGTACTCCCCACCCAACGGCTTGCTGCTGCTCGGCAGCGGCTGGAGGCCCCGGTGCCTTTGAAGGCACGTGCCCCGCGGCTTCCCGCTGCTGGATTCAGCCCTGGGGCAGACGTTTCTGTGGTCATAACTAGACACCGTCCGGAGTGCATGGAACACTGTTACATTTCCACCCAAGTGGTCCCTATTTATCTACTTGCAATTTCTTGCTTTTGAACTACTAGGTTGACAGGAGCTGGGACAAAGACTGGAGCTCATTCTGTCCTGCAGTACTCGGGAATTGAACTGCTGACCTTCTGCCTCCCAGTCAGCATCTTAGCCACTTGAGCCACTGCAGTCCCGATTTCAACAAGAGAATGTTTAAAAATGATTAATTCTCATGTTACAATTGATAGGACTTAAATTAACTTTAAATGGATTGCATTCGTATACAATACCAACACCACTGTATCAACCTGCCTACAAAGCAGCATTGAGCACTCAAATGCTAACATTTTCTGGATATGAATTTTATCACAATTTACAACCAAAGCATTGGCTGCAACAGAAGAATGCTCTCCCTTACATTGTATCTAGTTAAGATTTTACAAGTATTTTTATTTTAAATCAAAAAACCTTAGAGAGCCAGATATGAAAATGAGCATCTTCCTTACCAGACTAACAAATGTGTGAAATTTCATAGAAATCCATTCTCACAGTTTCATTATGCAAAGGATTAATGTTTAATGCAGGTGGGCTTCAGGCTCTCACTAATAAGAAATACTACAAAAGCCTATTGTGCAAGGGGGAAAAATTCATCAGACATTCCAAGAACAGCTAAAAGGTTTACAGAGTATAGGTTTGTCTCTGAAATGCTTTGCTTGTGTCCAGGAAATCTATGCTTGTGTCAAGATGTTATCAGTTGTGCACAGTAGCAGGATAAAATCCCTCTTCTTCTATCAGCAATTGTTACCTTAATCTCACCTGGTTTGCAAAATGATATGTTTAGCTTTTGGGTCAAAAGAAACATTTGCATTAATTATAAACTACAAAATACACAGTTTGTGCCTTTTATACAAGAAAACAAGCGAAAACCTAACATTTTTGAGCTCAATGTATTCAGGACTGAAAGGTTGAGGAGCAAATCTTGGTGTCAAATCCACCTGAAATCACTCACTTAGGCTTAATTGGTCTCCATTTCTGATTTTCAGAGATTTTTTTTTTAAAAAAAGACTTTCATAACTAGGGTGGTCACTTATGCATCAACAAAGAGCAGGACACACACAACAAAAGAGAGATAGATTTCCATATAATTTACAAGTGATTATTTATTATTATTGAGGAAGAGTTTATAATGATTATTATAATTTAGGTAGACATATAGCATATTTTGTGGGACTGCAGTGGCTTAGTGGTTAAGATGCTGAACTTGATAGTTTGGACTTTATACGGATTTGGACTTTGTATGAGGCACGCAAAATCCTAGCCGCGATGCCTCATACAACGTCCAAATCCTTACTGCGATGCCTTGTACAACGTTGTTTCCATAGAGATACATTGTACTGTAACAGCACAAACTTCAAGGCAAAGTCAAGGAAACAGACAGGAAACTGACAGAACTTTAAGAAAACATTGTCTAATGGCTAAATACATTACAAAAACATGTCAAACAACCCTGATTGTCCAAGAATCTGAAGAATGCTGCAAAAATCCCAGGAATGCTTCTAAAAATTCTGATGAAAAATTCAAAAAAATCCAAAATCATGCTCAAAACCACTCCTAAACACTCTTTACCTTGTGCAAAACCCACAAGAGCAATGCACGCATGTGTTCTGTCTTTTATACTGCCCAGGTATAATGCAACCTGGGAAAAACTAAATGCCTCATACAAAGTCGAGTGACTTTGTATGAGGTAACTTTTTCCAAAAAATTAGGCGGTGTTGTATGAATTCGATGTTGTATGAAGCAGATTTTGTATGAGGTATTATGGTATAGCATATTTTTGCCATTGTGGGGAAGACTGTGACCATTTGAAAGATTGCTTTCAGGGTACTAACTGTTCTTTGGGAATTGTGGTTTTTAGTTGCTTATCTTGGGTAGGTGGTTCAGATCTTTAAATCCTGGATACATTGAGCCCAGAAATGACTAATTTTGCACTCTTCCTCTTAACAAGTGTAAACAAGAAGTGGCACTTCTGGTTTTGCTTCCTTGCCCTCATTTTCTTTTGGGTAGGGGGGCAGAGACGGGCCTTAGGGGACCTTTAAAAGCCTCCAAAGTAAAAACCACTCTTCCTGGAGGCTTTAAAGGGAGGAGTTTTAATCCTGTCCTTCCCCAACAGGAATTGCTTCCTTCAACCACTTAAGATGCTGTTAGCACCACTGGGGAAACTCACATTATTATACGTTCTTGTTCGGTGTATTCTCCAGTTACTTAAGAGGAAAAAGAAGTATTTTTTTCTGTTGCATGCTGACATAGATCTGTATTACTAAACAGAGTCTAGCAAATAACATTCTGGCTGTCTTTAATCCTTTTTTGCAATAATTAATCATAGGTATCTTGAACTGTTTCATGGGTTATATAAAGCATTCTGGAAGCTGCATAGAAACAGGTACAGCGGTAGAGTAATTTGCTTGCCTAACAACCTCAGAAAAATACTGGTTCCTTGCAGTTTAATCTTTCTTTTATGTCCTTAGAGTGTAAAGACCAGGATAGATTAATGGCTTTGGTAACTTTCCAACAATTATCAGTGATGTAGCAAACTGAGTGCATGGTTCACACAGTCTTTAATAGGAACTTAAAGTTGTAGTATTATCTTGACAATATACTTTCATGGTGAGAATTCTCTCTGAATCCATTAAATGAACACTACACAAATGTTTATAATATCTAGGAGAAACTGACTATTGATAAAATGGGTGAGGTAAAGGTAAAGGTCACACTTGCTCGAAAGCCAGTTATATCTTACTCTAGGGTTCAGTGATCATCTCTGTTTCAAAGCCGAAGAGCCAGCGCTGTCTGCTTCTGCAGACGTTTCTGTGGTCATATGGCACTCCAGCGCATGGAACACTGTTTACTTCCCAACAAAGTAGTCCCCATTTATCTATTAACAATTTATTGCTTTTGAACTGCTAGGTTAGCAGGAGCTGGGACAAAGACGGGAACTTACTCCATCATGCAGTACCCGGGAATCAAACTCCAACCTTCTAGTAAGTAAGT
Source organism: Bradypodion ventrale (assembly GCA_035047345.1). NCBI lineage: Eukaryota > Metazoa > Chordata > Lepidosauria > Squamata > Chamaeleonidae > Bradypodion > Bradypodion ventrale. The sequence continues at coordinate 102,648,449 of JAWDJE010000002.1, read as the reverse complement.
TCAGAATCTTAACCACCACCTCCTCCTCCTAGGGCACTTGATCTTTAAAAGGTTTGCCATCACTGATCTAGAGTCTCAAGATTGGATGTCACTGTTCCCAACCTTGGAGCTGCAATTCACTTTCACTTTCACTTGATGAAAATAAAATAGATCAGTGGATGACCAAGGACTGCTAATACAGCTTCTGGGGATGCATTTCCCTTTACTCCTGAGATAAGGAACCTGTGTCAGGTCTGGAAACCATGTGCTGGTACCACAGATGTACGGATATTCATTCCTGTAAGGAGAATAAAAAACAAGTAAATCTTGTGGATCCAGATTTCTTCAGCTCTATTTTATAATTTTAATTATATACATTTATTTACTTTATTTTTCTGTAGTTAAACATTTATAACCCACCCTATTTCATATCACATCAGAGCAGTTTCCAAATACCTGTACCCTTATTTGGTGAATAGTTGTTAGCCTTTTATAAACACCTCCCCCCTTTTTTTTTGTTTCCTGTGGTAAAATTGTAACTTCAGGGTGGGTGGTGCTACCAGAAGCTTCATGAAAAATCTCCAAAGGTTAATTTTTGGAATTCCACAAGGCAGGAGTAAAACTCCTTTTAAGCACACCAAATACCCACAATGGCTTTATTACCACTATTACACCCCATAGATTACATAAAAGCCTGGAGACTAATTTCAGCAAGAACCACAATCTACTAGCTATAGTAGCCCTCAGATGAATAGTTTCTTGTAAAATCAGTGGCAGCTTTATCCTACCAGAGTACAAATAAATCAGATCTTATTATTCCACATTCATTTAATCCTGGGACATTAATCAGCGAGACCTCTCTCAGTCCAATAAACAGCAGCAGCAGCAGTTTTTCTTTATGAGAGCAGTTGTTCATCCTAAATTAGAGGAAGCATTTGGGGAAGGCAGAAAGTTTCACAGTATGATTTAAAGATATATAATATCAGGCTATAATAGTGCATGAAACTGCACCCATGTGTATAAACATAGTGAGGTCATAATTTTGGTAGATGGGGGTTACTTTATAACATAGCCTATTTTTACTTGTCTACCATGAAAGGTAGCCTCTTCATGATAACAGGTCACACTCCAGTTATTCTGGTTCTGTTCGTATGCATTTGAATTGCCTTTGTTTATCTTTACATTTTCTTGTTGTTGTTCAGTCACACAGTCGATTCCGACCCTTTGCGACCCTATGGACCATTGCCCACCAGGCACCTCTGTCCTCCCCCATCTTCCTCAACCCGCCCAGAAGGGTAAAAGAGATCTGTTTTGTAAGTCAATCTCTCTCTCTCTCTTTCCCCACAGAGCCAAGAGAATATGAGCATACTGTATTGTTTGTTGTTTTGTCATCACAAACCAGAGCAAGGAACTACCCCATTCTTTCTTTCATGCACAATATTTCCTGGATTGTCCTTGCAGAAATAAACCATCAACCAATTTGAACAAATTGGTTGGGAAAGGAGTTATTCAATTTTAGGGGTACAGTATTTGATAATTTAAATCGGGGTACCCAAACTACATGGGCTGAATCTGGCCTGTGGTGCCTAATAATCCAGCCCATGCCACTCCCGGGAGCAGAAGTTAAATGCGTCCATGCATGAGTAAACACATTTATGACAGCTGTTGGCGCATTTATGCCAGTGTTTTGTGCATATGAGTGCACATTTTACTTCCACTTCCAGTGGAAGGAACCACGTGACTGGCTCGCTCAATCACATGACCGGCCCATGGCCTGAAATGTTTGGGTACCCCTGATTTAAATCCTTAGTTTGGGTTATTTACAGCCAATTGTTCTATGCTTGCTCTATATACAAGTTTTGCTTTCAGTGTGAAAGGATTGTGAAATACTGTATATAGAGATCATAACAAACAAACACATTAAATAAAAGCCCTTTATCATGGTCTAAACAGAAGGAAAGGAATTTTTACCCAGCTATCAAATTTCTCACTTGTTGGTTCAAAACAGCCACCAGGGCAGGGAATTTTGCAAATAAGTAAGTTTTATTTCTGTAAAATACACAGTCTCCTGAAAATTTTCCTCATATAAGTAACCACACTTTTGAAAAAGTGTGATAAACTTCTTCTTCTTTTTCTTTTCGTTCTTCCTCTTCTTCTTTCAAATCCAATTCCAAGTATTGGCACTCATCATGGTGATCAACCAGGAAGACTGTCCTGAGAATATAATGCTGTGGCCTTTCATCTGCCTTCCATATCGCATTGTGACACCCATACCACTGATCCAGTTCTGAGAGTCACTTTCTGGTCCTGAGCCCTTTTGGCATGCAAAATCCTCATCAGCCCCAGGCCAATATTGATGAAGCTGCTGCCCTGCATCAAGATAGATTCAAGTGGGATTTAATCCACTTGGGGACCATCACCCTTCCCTGTGGACTTTGTCAAGGCTGCTAGTTCTCAGGTTGTCAGGTTAGTTAACCACCACCTGACATTCAGCATTGAATCACTGGCGGTATGGTCTACTCTATTACCATAGCAGGATAACCTGTGATAAACTAAATTGTATATTTATAACTTCATCTTTATTACATCCTTTCCTGTGAAGCATAGCAATTGTTAAATTCCACGAATGTAACTATGTTTTGGATTTGTTATGCTACCTACTTTAGATGGTTGTGGTTAGAGAATAAAGGAGAGCTTCTCAGACATACCACTTGATCCTTAAAGAGCTCTTCAAGTCTAGTTTAATAATTATCAGTGGACAAAGCTAAGCTTCCTAAGGAGGCACAATTTTCAAGAAAGAAAATGTTCTTCGTTAATCAGTAGGAATGTAAAGTTCAGATATCAAGATGCTTTTTATGGAAATTAGTTAAAATCAGCAGACGTAGTGCCTCATGGTTGGGGCTGTGTCATTTCTGGTTGGGAGATCCCTGACCACTTTGATCCATGCTCTGCAAATCTCCAAGATTGATTGAAGATGGTACAGAAACTGCAGTGAAACAAAAGGTGGCTGCCAGGTTGATTACAGGAATATGAAAGTTTGATCATATTTCAGCAGTCTTGGCAAGCTTGCACTCATTGCCTGTTGTACTCTGTGTCAGATCAAGGTGCTGGTACAGACTGGGACCTTGCTACATGGTGGAGTGGCTCTTCAAGGCATCTCCCATTCACTGAGATTCTCACAGTCTATGCTATTGAGGATAGCCATCCCAAGAGAGACTAGAAGATTGGATACCCATAGAAGGGCATTCTTAGTGGTGATGGAATGGTTTCCCATCTGAAATCCATCAGGTAGCCTCATTTCAAATCTTTTTTTAAAAAAATTCTTTAAATCTGATCTATTTAAGGAGGGAAGGTAAAGGTAAAGTTTAAGGTATGGCTTCATTAGCTCCCTTATATCTTCACTGGAGGGGCTATGGGAATATGATCTACTTGGTTCTTTGCTGCCGTTTTGGATTTTGAATGTAGGTTAAGTTTGTGTTGAATTTTTGTTTTGTTTTAATAGTTGTTCTTTTAAAAAAGCTGTATTACTTTATAAAAACTTCCTGAATAATACTAGACAATAAATGAATAAATAGGGCTCTTGAGATCCCAAATTCTCCAAAATGTTGGTGCTAGAGCACAATGCTTAGAAATGTTTCTTTTTTTTTTTACTATCCCATCCAGAATTCCGCAGTTGTCATCTACAAAGTAACTTTTCCAAGGTCTGTCAAAAGTCTTTTTTTTTAATAAAACCCCGACAATGGATATATATTTCATTTTATGTCCATTTCTTAGGGGAAGAAAAAAATTCATTTAGTTCTGGCAGTCTTTAGATTTCCACAATAAGTTATTTCATTGAGCCTGTTGTAACATTGCTGTAAAAAACTTGAAATATCTGTAACCTATAAAATTTCACAGCTTTGTTTTCTTAATTTCAAATGCCTTTATAATTATGTCATGGATATGAAGAAAAATTGAAACATAATATTAGATGGGTTCCATTTTGCATATTGTATTTTTTCCTGATTGTCTTCAGCAACTGGTAGAAACTTAGAAGTTTCTATGTTAAACTGAAAATAAATTTTAACCCTGCCCCTCAAATGATTTGATAAGAATGTGTAAGCTACCATGGCTTACACAAATGTTTATGGAACTTCTAGTTCACACTGACTTGCCCAAATACATATATTTAAAAACCTAGATTTCTTTGCTTGTTTTTCTGGATACTCCTCTCTTCTGTCCTCATGGGGAAAAACAAATCTGAAGAAAATACAAGTTTGTCTGACCATGAGCCTGTCAATTATTCTATAGTAGGGAGTAGTTGGGACTTGGAATATTATGGCACCAGTTAAAAATAAGGAGGGTTTTTAAAAAAAGGAAAGCACAACATGGGAATAAAACTTGCTCTGTCTAATGCAGTGTTTCCCAAACTTTGGTTTTTTTACTTCAATTTCCAGAAGCCTAAGTCAATCCCCCAAAACACTGTATTGTATTGTATACCAATGTACTGACTTAGGATCCAGGGAACTGAAGTCCAACAGTGTTCCATGGAGCATAGTTTGGGAAATGCTAGTCTAATGAATAGTTAACTTTGGGCAATGGCTGCCACAAGTTACTAAAGGGAACACTGAAGTAAGTAGAACACCTTGGAGATGTGGGGAAGAACAGATTTTTACTTCCTCACTTTCCACAACCATGATACCTGCAGTATGGGAATGGGGGTTGGGAGTAAAAATGAAATAACTAATCTTTGAGACTGGTTGCCCACCAGACATAAGCCAATGTACTTTAAGAAAACCAGTCCATGAGGTGTGGCGAGATGGAGGAAATGTTGAGAAACAAATGCTCCTTTCACAAAACAAGGCTGACAAGTCTTCTGTTGAAAAAGGCAGTGAACTAGTACAGGGCTGAACTTCAACTTTATATATATACAATGTTGTTGTTGTTGTTGTCGGCAGCTACTCATGTCCGAGCAAATATTTTTTCCTGAAAGTCATTATTTTCTCCATTGATGGATGTGTCTCTGGTGACTCAATAAGCCGATCCTGGCATGAAACATGCGACCACATTGCACTGAATAAATGGTGGAGGGCATGGTTGAGCTTGATGAAGCTTCCGTGCTTGTCACTTAGCCTCTTCGTGTCTGCGGTATTCCCCTTCAAAGTAATCTGTAGCAGCAGAGATGGTTTGGCATCAAAGTAGGTGATCTTTGGCCACTTTTGGAGAGCCAGGTTTGCTGACCCCTGGTATAGACAATTCTTCTGATGCTTATCTCCAGATGTTCTTAGACTACAATTCTCAGAAGCCCTGGTCAGCAGCTGTACTGACTTGGGCTTCTGGTAATTGAAGTCCAAGAACACCTAGAAAGCCAAGTGTGAGGACCCCTGGTCTATGTCATGTCTATGAATGTATGAATTGGCCATACATGTGTGCTTCCAGTGCATGCATATCATTCTATGGAGGGGTGACAATTAAAGTTCAGTTTAACATAGCCATGGATTTCTTTAAGGCATGGGCAGAAATCTATCAGCAGAGCTTTTTCTTGATTATTGAGAAACTTGATCTTAGGTAGTGTTGACATGTTCTAAAACTATAACCATCACTCCAAACATGGCAATGCAGACACATAAAACGCAGAAATCACAGCTTCTTAGCCATTAGATCAGTAACAAGAAAAAAGCTTAGTAAACCAAGATCAGTCTCGGAATATTTCTGTATGTGTGGGGAAAAAAAGATTTAACTATTATAGCAGTGATTGAAGTTAAGCTTGCAGCAGGGAAACAGTTGTCCAGCACAGCGTTCCAGCGGGTGATGATGCAGAGTGATTTCTGCTGAGTGCTTTGTCCTGGCATTGTACAACAAGGTGGGGGAGGATTTATTGGGCTTGTAATTTATTATGGAAATGATTGGAGTGTGCATCCTGATTTGTTTTCTTCTTAGTGTAGTAAATGAGAAGACACAGGCCACCCCATGGTTCAGACACAACTGCCTCAGCAGGATCTTCTGGCTCTTCTGTTAATCTCTCTTCTTCCTTTGGCAATTAAATTAAGATGGCAGTGGCTGGCGAGTCATGAACTATTTGTATTTTTTTTGGACGTTCCCCCAAATCTGAAACAATGCAGGAGAATGAAAATGGCACGTGGCTTCCCAAATCAGGAAACTGCCCTAAGGTCAATCCATAGCTGAGGGATAAAATGGATGGGAAGTTGAGTGGATGACAGCAAACAGCTGACAAATTAAATTTTCTAGAGCACATACCTTGTTGTCACCAGGAAGGGAGCTAATATATTCCCAGAAGTGGTTTTAAATAACTTCCCAAAGAAGTGTTGCACTCCATGTTATTGTGATAGTTCAGTGATGGTGGACCTTTTAGAGAGTGAGTGCCCAAACAGAGGGGCAGGGTGAACTCCGTGCTAGTGGGAGGGAGGAAGCGCTCTCATTGGGCTGCTGGGCAGAAGGGCGGGGTGAACTCTGTGCTGGGGGAGGGAGGAGGTGCTCCCATTGGGCTGCTGGCCAGAGGGGTGGGATGAACTCTGTGCTGGGTCAATGACATGCATGCTGACAGAGAGGGCTGTGAGTGCCACCTCTGGCATACATGCCATAGGTTCGCCAACACTGTTATAGATCATCATTTAGGTTCCTGGAGACATGATGCCCAAGGAATGGAATATTAACTAAGGTGAGATTAGTTTTGGTGAACTCCCTAGAACAGTGATGGCCAGCCTTGGCACTCCAGATGTTTTTGAATTTCAATTCCCAGAACCCTGATCAGCAAGAGTGCTGACTTGGGCTTCTGCTAATTGAAGTCCAAGAACACCTGGAGTGCCAAGGTTTGCCACCACTGCCCTAGAACAAGTTTAATGTATATATTGGGCCTTTAAGACAGATCATGTTGTCAGAATAGGGTGAGAAACATAATACATGATGCACAGCTATAGACATTGAAACTGCAAGTATTCAACTCACTTCATTTTGTAAGCAAAAAATGAGGCAAACATATAAACAACATACCTATGTATTATCCCCCCCCCCCCACTACCCCTGGAAAATTTGACAATATGATTTTTAGGTATGCTCACCTTTCAACCAGAAAACAAACAACAAAAAAGCACTTGCATAATCAAATTATTTCTGGGTGCCCCTTACAATACACTACTGCAGCCTGGTGTAGATGTTTGTTCCTAAAAGGAGAAATTGAGATAATATTGAATTTAGAAAGAAAAACTGACTTAAAAACCTATGCTGCCAGCAAAAGTCAATTCTTTGCAGATGATTTGGATGAAACCTGCATTGTAACTTAGTCCTTTCTTATCAGATGAAATTTGTATTCAGGTTCCCTGATGGAGCCTGTAGCTTTCAAGGGAAGGCACTGCGGGCTGCCGCTCTTTGTGATTGGCTCTGACATGTGCAGTTGAAAGGGCTCTTACACTGAGAATGATCTTCTTTTTAAGCCTGTATTGAGTTGGGACTGATTTTGATAGTCCGTTTCAGTCAAGAACCATAAAGTTATTGCACATTTAAAACTGTCAGTATGAGACTTATTCTCTTTCTCTCTCTCTCATCACAGGACTGCAAGGTTACAGAAAGGTCTAATCAATTGTCAAACTCTCCTTTATCACTGAGAAGGTGTTTTTTTTTATTAAAAAAACACCCGTAACTGCCCTGCTGTAGGGGGTTCTTCTGACTACACAGCACCCTTTTCCACATACAATGCTGCCATGATTAATGTCCTCCCACCTCAGACCTTGTTAAAACCTGTTCTTTAAAGCAGCCTGGTGCACCACAGAGAGAGCAAGAGCGAGGTTGCATAAATCAACGTGTTCTCACAGCCCCCAGGATATCCATTATAGATGCCAGCTGGATGACTGGAAGATAGAGAAAAATGAATATTGTATCCTGTGGCCTTTTGCCTCTAATGACCACTTTTCAACATTTTTGAAGGCATGATTAAATTTTGATAACTGGGGAAGTCACTCTGAACAGGCTGAAATAGAGATAAATTGACTGAGGGTCTGACATCTCAGTGGAGAGCAGGCAACTAATTAGTGTGTGAATCGCACTCTGAAAGAGATGTAAAAGGGAGGCAGGTTTAATCAGAGGCGCTGCTGTGGTACAGGAATAGTCAGGGATAATTGCGGCCTAGGTAGAAATCACAGGCTCAAGGAGTGGCTTTTTCTGTCCCTTTGATTGGCAGTTGCTGACCTACTGTCTCAAACCCTTGAACTTGTACAACAGTAACAGCCTTGTCAAAGCAATTTGCTTGCCGCTCTCTATGACCGGTGATTTAAGCTGCGGTGCTGGGACACCCAATTTGAAAAGGTACTTTGCTCCTTTGCTTCAGTGGGGAGCTGGGCGGAACAGGCTCATTATTTTTGATGATTTTACTTCTGAACCTTTTACCTCTGCCTCCCCTCAACACACTCCACAATCTCCCATCTATATCCTCTCTCTAGGGACTCTTCTGGACAGATGAAGTGTCAGATCAATTTAACTGTTGATTGTGACACTAAGGAGGGAAAGAAAAAAAAAAGAAAAGCAGGCAAGCCTCAAAGGTAGGGTCAGGGGTGTGTGTGTTTGCAAGTGTTTGTGTCAGCATAGAGAATAGTATATGTTTCATCACCAGAATTGAGTTTCTTCAGTAGGTCATTGGTTCATTTTCGTGTCAGAGATTACTCTGGGTTGAAAGGATTTTTTTCAGGGGATGCCTGAATGAGGCTTCTTTCATGTCCCCCATCATGCTCTCGGGAATCGAACCTGTCTTTCCAGTCTCCAAGCCTAATGTACACAGGGGTGTACTGTGACATGATGTGTGTTACTGTATATACTCAAGTATAAGCCAGGTTTTTTAGCCCCAAAAATGGGACACAGCTTATACTCAGGTCAGTGACTACAAGGGTCCCAAGACTGTGCCAGATTGAAACACACTGACAAAAACAAGTGTTTTTTTCATGTATTTTAATTATTGAAACTCACTAGCAGCTGCTGCATTTCCCATCCTCGGCTTATACTTGGGTCAATCTATTTTCCTGGCTTTTCAGGTCAAAATTAGGTACCTCAGCCTATATTCAGGTCATCTTATACTTGAGTATATACGGTATATGCTGTGGGCTCACACCATTTATTTGATTATTAGGCTTGTGAACCAAAGTTAAAACATTGCTTCTAAAGCATAGCTAAATGATTGAGAGTGGCAAAGCTGGCTAAAACACCATCCTATTCACAGTGTCTTCTCTAGAACCTTGTTCTATGAGGAATGGTCTGTCTTAAATAGGAATAAAGATGTATAACAGCAAATTCTGAATGTAGTATTAGCCATCTTTGGCATGTGCAAGGAGCAATGGGCATGAATGACGATGAGATGAATATCCTGTTGACTTTCTCCACCTGAGAATGAATTAGTATTTCTCAGCATTAACTTTTATTTCTGCCCAAGGCACTCTGGTTTCTCTTTCAAAACCGATCAGTCCCCTGAGTCTAGTATTGTATCAAAAAACCCAGAAGCCTTGTGTGATTGGGTTTTGATGTGACACTTTTCTGCTGTTGCACAGCCTTCAGCTAGGATTTTTAGAACATATTTCACATAATAATGAGGACCAGTTGTTACCTCTGCTACATAATTAAATGCCTGCTGAAAATTGCTGCTTTATTGCCAGGTGGGTAGTGCAGTCAGTCACTCCCCCATTCTCTCTCAATCTTGTTTTATCCGAAAGATCCAAAACAGCAAAGCAATTATTTCTTGTCAAATCCAAAAAGACTGTGCAGGTATGAATCCAAACCAGACTATCAATAGAATGAGATAAGAGATGCATGGGTCCTCTTAAGGAAGGTTCAGGAAAAGGAGAAGAAATACATAGACATGTGGGCATATGGTATATTGCACATAAGAATGCCATTAAAAGATGGAATTCTGTAATTGCTCAGAGGCACCCAATTGTAATTGCAGAAGCTTTCTGTACCATCCACAGTTTACATCTTATTTTGCTTTATTTAGTGACTAGCAGGGGTGCCTGGCTTTGCCTGGGGGGGGGGGGTTTGAGGGGGGGCACTGTCCTACCTCCTGGGGTTGGATAGCTTGGGTGCTCCTTCTCCTGGGCTGACCTCTGTCCCCTGGAATCCTGCCCCACCATGACAGCTGGCCTGCTTGGCCAAGGGACGAGGCCCTGTGATGACAGGGTCTGGGCAAGACATCACAAAGGGCATGACATTACAAAGGCCCAGACCTGGTCAGCCCTTGTGATTGGTTGAGGACTAAAGGATCAATTTGGGAGGCATAATCCCCCATGGGCTTTGGGACCCTGACAGTGACCTGCTCACATGCACAAGGTACGTGTGTGTCGAATTTCACGGGGTTTGGTCAAGGGGTGTGGCAGCCCATTCCGGATACCGCACTCACACCTCTGCTTTAGTATATAGATAGGTCACTGGAAAGGTTGTTAATACCAGGATGTTTTAGGAAGTCATTAATTCAGAGTTGCCCTAAATTGAAAGTGATTTGATAGTGCATAACAACAAATGTAGGAGAGAAAAATGGACTTTTTTTTGGCAGTGTGATTTTTCATGCACAAAGGTCTCCCAGAACCAAGCTTTTGGAATAATAAAATGATTCCAGCTTCTAATGACGGGCTATCTGTAAAATATAATTTGACCTTCAGCTGTAAGGAGAAAATGGGGCTATTTGAGGTCATGTCATGGGCAAAAGAGAACCTGGGAAGACCAATCTCAGCAATCTGGTGGGACTCCCTCCCAATTTCCCTTTGATGTGTATATCTGGGCAGAGAAGAAGTGGGGGAGAGTATCTTTTAGGTTGTTCAGCAACCTGGGGTGTGACTTTCTTTATTTTAAGACGTTAATGGGACTGATGGAGAAAAAGGAGGAAAAAAAAGCAGAGGGAACAAATCTAGCAGAGAAAGATATTGATCAGGATGTATTTGTGTATACCTGAAGTTGGTATCAATTCCTATTAAATGTAATTGATATCAATCAAATATTAACATTACTTTTTGTAGATGGATGTGACATAACTCATTTGCTGCTGTTACAAAGAGGTGGAGCAACCTGTAACTTACAGTTAGATGCTCATTTCAAAAAGTGGCATGAAAGATCATTAGAATTTGAATCATATTGCCCTGGAGCAATTTTCGGTAAGGGATGTCACAGACCTTTGAGTGAACCATGTAGGGGCAACAATCAAAGTGTTCTCAAGTTGTTTATCAGAAACAGACAAACAATACTGCTTATGTATATGATGAAAGCTTCAGAGAATTTCCCCCTGGTCAGATAGGGAGTCAGTGACAAATTTCAGGAATAGCAACTTCTTTTTTTTCCTGACTCATAATGCTGTGCCTGCTCAATGAACATGCTGACTCTACATCTAGTTATTGCCAGCAATCAATGATTCTACATTCTTAGAAGAAAACAAGCAGTGAGACATTTACAGATGACAAGCTTAAATTGGACAAGATGCTGAATGTGTCACAACACTGCCTGGCAAAACACAAAAGCTTACAATGTAAGGCCCTAAGCAGTCTATCAGCACAGTAGAAACTGTCAGCAGGCATTTCAGGTGTTTTCACATCTAACACATTTGGTCTGGGTCAGGCATCTGGTCTGGGTTGACCGGATGGGTAATGTGGTCGCAAGAGATAGTTGTGTAGCATTAAGAACATCAAGTTGACATAATCCTGTAGGCAGCTTCTCAGGTCACTTTCAATCCAGACAGATAGAGAAGTATCTAAGCATATTTCAAATGCTTCCTGACAGTTTATCACAAAATGATTGACCTGTAACACAGGTGGCAGTGACAGCTGGAGTTTGTGGCACTCCCTGGCTGGAGCAGGCAGTCTGAGGATGTGGCCAATGTGGGCTACTTCACATCAACATGCTTTTACTTTTTTTAAAGTAACGGGCTGCTATCTGCTCCTTGTTCAATAAATAGTCTAAAGAAGCATGGAGGGTCCTGTGAATGTGGCAGGTATTTATTTGTTGTTGTTGTTGTTGGGGCAGTTTTGTCCCTGCAGAGAGGTGGAGGCAGGGAAGGGGGGAGGTGGATGCACGTTCCCGGACAAAGTGCAGCCTGACTGTCAGCTTCCCTTTTTCCCTTTGCTGTTTCGAGAGTTGCTCTCAACACAACGAGGGGAGGAGGGGAGCTTGGAAAAGTTACCTTTTTGGACTTCTACTGCCAGAATTCTCCAGCCAGGTGGGGAGATTTAATTTAATTTAGTTTAATATTTAATTTGATTTTCGCACTTGTATGCCACCCAATCAGGAAACCCAACTCAGGGCAGCTCACTTGATAATTAAACAATATACACAGTAAATACACAATAATACAATATACAAAACTCAATCTACAAAAACAGCACATAATAATATACAACAACACAAAACAATACTATAATATAATAGTCACAACCACATAGAAAAGTTCCCAAACAAACAATAAAGTTCGGGGGTGGGGTGGCAGGCATCCTCAGCCTCAAGGTGGGACTGTCTTCTGCCACTCGAGTAAAATAATAAAGTACAAAATATAATAGAATACAGTAACATATAACAACAATACATAAGTCACAATGACATGTCATTGTATAAACAATATACATCATAAAAGTGCAAAGAGAAAATCATTTGAAAGCCTAACAGAGACATTACAAATAGCGGCGTCATTCAAAGAAGTAATTTTAACATGGTACAAAATAGTTGCCCTGCCTAATGTGACTTATGGCATCCTTCTCTTGAAGGCAGGGCTGTTGATGTTTTGTTGTGGTTTGCATCTCCTTCTTACTCCAGTAGGCCAATAAATGTACATTTGGCTTGACGCTGACTCATGGTGGAGCCACTTCTAGTTTCAGAAAGTGACACAATGAAAGAGAGAATAATTGGACCTCTTAGGTTTCTATCCATGCCCATCCCACACAAAGTAAAATCTGTTAAAGAAATTAACTCTAGCTTGATATAAGGTTCATTTATACAAAGGTAGACTAAAACAGTACAATAATGAAGGAGTCAGTGATGGAAAGCTTGGTAAATATGTACAATAGAGAAATGCCAAAATTCTCCATGCAAGGAGGGGAGTGGCTGAAGAGTATCATCAATGCCTCGCTGACCGAAGGCATCATGCCTTCTGTTCTGAAAGACACTGTGCTACGCCCTCTCCTGATGAAGGCTAATTTGGCCACAGATGTTCTTAATAACTATAGACCTGTGGCCAATATTCCTTTCCTAGACGGAGTGGCGGCAGACCAGATGCAACGTTCTTGGATGAAACCAACTGCCTGGATCAATTCCAGTCAGGCTTCAGGCCTCATCATAGTGCCAAAACCACCCTGGTCACATCTTTTTATTTTATTAAAAATTATTTGATAAATAAAATGAAATTTTTCATAGTGTACAAGAAAGTTTGTAAATTTTAAGATGTTTTATTTCATTAAAAAGACTATTCATTTGATACTGTTATTGTTCAGAACACAGAGGGTTATTTTAATAAGACAGCACTGAGCAGCAAACTGCAGCAGAAATATCACAGATTCATTGCTCTGTAATCCTCTGAAGTCTAAACCTCCTCCAACTATCTTGACAGGTAATACCAAGTACAAACAGTCCCCAAGCTGAGCTATTAACAAGGAAGTCAGATTCTTGAAAATACAGTTACACTGAGTGAAGACTTATGATTATGACAATGCAGGTACCAATAATTATTCTTAAATGTCATATAAAGCAATTAACAAGTAAAATTCAATTGTGGCCAAACAGTGTAACAAGAGAAAGCAGTTAACACTAAGCACTCCTGGGATAGGCTTCTAAATAAATGCTGGGAAGCCTCAAACTTGCTGATTGCCCCCAGTTTCTGAGGTAAGCTGCATCCCTGATTTTAGATATCAGGAAGCTGTGTTGCTATCTATTGGCATACCTGTCAAGCACAGCTCTGGACAATACGGGACCTGCACAGAACGGTTCTGTGCAAGTCACTTCTACAGATGCATAAAAGCCTTCTACGCATCCCCTTCTGTGCAGAACCCTTCTATGCATGCATAGAAGGGTTATATGCATGCGTAGAAGGGTTCTAACCATGCTTAGAAGGGACCTGCACAGAAGGGATGCGCAGTAACTACTTTCCCCCCCACCGCCAAATTATGGGATGGCTGCGGCTCCGGGTGGGAAATGAAGAAAAGCAGCACAAAATTAAAGGAAATCCTGGCCAATACGGGATTCAGGGCAAACCCTTCAATGTTACTGTGATCCAAATATACGCACCAACCACGGGTGCAGATGAAGCCACAGTGGACCAGTTCTATGAGGACTTACAACACCTCATAGAACAAACACCAAGAAATGATGTTCAAATTATTCTAGGAGACTGGAATGCCAAAGTAGGCAATCAAAAAGTGGAGGGAATAACAGGCAGGTTCGGTCTTGGAACACAGAATGAAGCAGGGCAAAGATTGATAGAGTTCTGCCAAGAGAACGCACTGGTCATAGCAAACACCCTCTTCCAGCAACACAAGAGGCGACTTTACACATGGACATCACCAGATGGCCAACACCGAAACCAGATTGACTACATACTCTGCAGCCAAAGATGGAGAACCTCCATACAGTCAGCAAAAACAAGACCTGGAGCAGATTGTGGCTCAGATCACAACCTACTGATTGCAAAATTCAGGCTTAGACTAAAGAAAATAGGGAAAACAAAGAGACCAGACAGATATCACCTAGACAGCATCCCTAAAGAATACACGGTGGAGGTGATGAACAGATTCAATGGCTTAGACTCAATAGATAGAGTGCCAGAAGAATTATGGACAGAGATGAGGGACATCATGCAGGAAGCAGCAAAGAAAACCATACCAAAAGAAAAGAAGAGTAAAAAAGCAAAGTGGTTGTCTGATGAGGCTCTTAAAATAGCAGAGGAAAGAAGGAACGCAAAAGTCAAAGGAGAAAGGAAAAAATACAATCATTTGAACACAGAATTTCAAAGAAAAGCAAGGAGAGATAAGGAAAACTATCTAAAAGAACAGTGCAAAGAAATGGAAGAAAACAACAAAAGAGGCAGAACCAGAGATCTTTTCAAAAAAAATCCGGGAAATCAAGGGAACATTTAAAGCAAAAATGAACATGATAAGGGACAAAGACGGAAAGGAGCTAGCTGATGCAGAAGAGATTAAGAAAAGATGGAAAGAGTACACAGAGGAACTCTACAAAAAGGAACTCAACACTCCTGATAGTCACAATGATGAAGAAATTGAACCTGAGCCAGACATCCTGGAGAGTGAAGTCAGAAAGGCCCTAAAGAGCACTGCAAACAACAAAGCTAGTGGAGATGATGGTATCCCAGTTGAATTTTTCAAAGCTCTAAAAGATGATGGCATCAAATTACTGCACTCAATATGCCAGCAGATTTGGAAAACAAAACAGTGGCCACAGGACTGGAAAAGATCAGTATATGTTCCAATCCCAAAAAAGGGCAATGCCAAAGAATGCTCAAATTATCGAACAATTGCGCTCATCCCACACGCCAGCAAGGTGATGCTCAAGATAATACAGGATAGACTTCAGCAGCATGTGGAAAGAGAATTACCAGAGGTGCAGGCTGGTTTCAGAAGAGGCAGGGGGACTAGAGACCACATTGCCAACATACGTTGGATCATGGAGAAAACAAAGGAATACCAGAAACAAGTTTATTTTTGCTTTATTGACTACACTAAGGCATTTGATTGTGTGGATCACAACAAGATGTGGCAAGTGATTAAAGAGATGGGAATACCAGAGCACCTCATATGCCTCCTGAGAAATCTGTACATGAACCAAGAAGCAACAGTTAGGACAGAACACGGAATGACAGAGTGGTTTGGAATAGGAAAAGGAGTAAGACAAGGCTGCATTCTGTCACCCTGCTTATTCAACTTATACACAGAGCACATAATGCGCAATGCAGGGATGGAGGAATCACAATATGGGATCAAAATTGCTGGGAGAAACATCAACAATCTGAGATATACAGACGACACCACCCTAATGGCAGAAAGTGAGGAAGACCTAAATAATCTCTTGATCGGTTTGAAGGAAGAGAGTGCAAAAGCTGGCTTGAGACTCAATATCAAGAAAACCAAGATAATGGCAACAGGCCCGATCAGTTCCTGGAAAATAGACGGGGAAGAAGTAGAAGCAGTGACAGATTTTACTTTCTTAGGATCTAAGATCACTGCAGATGGAGATTGCAGCCATGAAATAAAGAGGCGGCTGATTCTAGGGAGACAAGCGATGAAAAACCTGGGGAACATAGTGAAAAGCAGAGACATCACCTTGAAAACAAAAATTAGAATAGTCAAAGCAATGGTATTCCCAGTGGTAATGTACGGATGTGAGAGCTGGACAATTAGGAAAGCTGAACGCAGAAGAATAGATGCCTTTGAAATGTGGTGTTGGAGGAGAGTTTTGAGGGTACCTTGGACAGCGAGGAGAACAAATAGGTCAATCTTAGAAGAAATCAACACTGACTGCTCATTGGAAGGTCAAATAGTAAAGATGAGGCTAAAGTACTTTGGGCATCAAATGAGAAGGGAGGATTCACTTGAGAAGGCCGTGATGTTGGGAAAGGTGGAGGGCAAAAGAAGAAGGGGGAGGCCAAGGATGAGATGGATAGATGGTATTGTAGACACAATGGGCACAGAACTGGGAGGACTGAGGGGGATGGTGGAGGACAGAGGCGCCTGGAGAACGATGGTCCATAGGGTCGCAAAGGGTCGGAATCGACTGTGCGACTGAACAACAACAACAAACAAACGGGATACTTGACAGGTATGCCTATTGAATAACATTTTAAAAGCTAAAATGGAAATCTACATTTTAACCACCTCTGTGCTAGATTTAACTGTGGCAGAAGGACCCCTGAATCCATGTGTTTGCATCAGTTTGGAAAGTTACTTAAAGAAAGAATGCTTATAATGACATGATCAAATTATTTAAAACTGAGTAATGGTAGAGGGATGCTTGATTGTCCTAAAGTGTAGCCCAGTGTTTCCCAACCTTTGGTTTTTGGACTTTAATTCCCAGAAGCTATGTCAATTTGCCCAAAGCATTGATCTGCCAATCTACTGACTTAGGTTTCTAGGAATTGAAGTCCCCCTGTGGGGTGTGTGCCCCATGTTGGGAACCACTGGTGTAGCCTGTATTGTGAACAAGAAACTTCCATTAGGACAGAATATGGAGGGACAGAATGGTTTCCCAAAGGCGAAGGTATCAGACAAGGCTGAATTTTATCCCCTTATCTGTTCAATTTATATGGAAAGCTGCTTAACTGGCAGAAAGTAGCAATGACTTGAAACAACATTTAAGGAAATTGTAAGAAGAAAGTGCCAAAGCCCCAGACTGCAGTTGGACATTAAACAAGACAAAAATAATGACTACTGAAAAACTAAACAAATTTAATGTTGACAATGAAGAAACTGAAATGGTGATTTTTTTAAAAAAAATACTTAAATTCTATAAATTCGAAAGCAAGAAATTGCATGTCGATAAATAGGGTGGGAAAAGATCTTGGGGACATAAAAGGAGCCTCATTTGAGTGGCCCCTGAGTAGAGTTTGTCCAGCAAAAATCCTTTCAACCCAGAATAATTTCTGACATGAAGTTATTATTATTTATCCAAATGGGGAATGCAGCTGAGAAAAAGGAAGAAGGATGAGATAAAAATGGCAGCAAATGAAGGAATTAGAAAAAAATCATCAAGTTTGATGATATGTCACTGAAGATTAAGGCCAGGATCATCCACACTCTGGATCACTATAGATGAATGTGAAAGCAGGAAAATAAAGAAAGCCGACAGGAGAAAAAACTGATTCATTTGAAATAAGGTGCTGGAAGAGAGCTTTGCACATACCCTGAACCAGGTGTCCTCAAACTTGGCTCTCCAGATGTTCTTGGATTTCAATTTCCAGAAGCCCTGATCAGCAGGTGTGCTGACTAGGGCTTCTGGTAATTGAAGTCCAAGAACATCTGGAGAGCCAAGTTTGAGGACCTCTGCCCTGGACTATCAGAAAGACAAACAAATGGGCCCAAGAGAAAATAAAGCCTGAACTACCTCTGGTGGCAAAAATGATGAGGTTGAGGCTGTCATACCCTGGGCACATCACATGAAGGCAAGATTCACTGGAAAAGACAATAATAGTAGGAAAAATCGAAGACAGTAGGAAAAGAAGACCAAATAAGAGGTGGATAGATTCTCTGAAGGGGGCTATAGCCTTGAGTTTGCAAGAGCTGAGGGTGGCTGTTGATAACAGAATAGTTTGGAAATTGCTCATTTATAGGGTCACCAGAAGTTTGAGACAACTTGATGGCACTTAACAATCACAGTGCAGAATAGCCTGCATCCAGTGTACTTAATACAGAGTCACTTAGAAAAGACCACTGCCTGTGGCTTGGAATGTGACTGATGGAGAAAGACCTCCCTATGATATTGATAATTAAAGCTTGGATTCTAAAGAAGTAGTTATTGTTTCCTTTCAGTTCCCAGTGCATGTGTAAATTCTCTTCCATTCCTTTGTATATCATTTGAAAGACCAGGATAATGATGTCATATTTTCCTAATGAAAAATTAATTCTCAGCTGTTGAAATTGAAGCAGTAGTAATGAGTAGAAGAGGCTGGTAATGAATTTTGTGACATCTCCAGCCTCAGGTGGAAATATCTTATTCAACATACAACCAAAGCAATGATGCTTGCATAGGAAATGCAAATGTTTGAGAGGCACAGCAATTTTCTGCTGGGTTAATAGTGGTAGATTGTAATAAAAAATAAAGGTTTTCAATTAATGACCTTTCTTTCTTTTTGTTTTCTCTGCATGATTTCTGCTTTCAGTATCAGTTTATGTGGCACAATAGTTCTGAAGGTATTAGCAATAAAAACAGGCACAATAAATGTGTGTAGGCCAGGCAGCAGTGATGACTTAATTGCTACTTTAGTGAAAAGGCTCCAGCCATTATGCTAAATTATTAAAAATAACACCCAATGTAATTTGTCAGAATGTTAGCCATTACTGCGTAAGCGAAATACTTTTTTTAAAATAAAAAAATATCAATTTTAATATTACAGTTTTTTTTGGGGGGAAGCATGCTGAAAGGATAATTTATTGAAATACATCCATTTAAAAAAGTGAGTTCAGGTGTGTCATAATTTTCCAGACATGGATGTCTCTATTAATATTTAGGCAAGACAATATTTAACAACATGGTCAAAGAAGAAAATATTCTCTTGCTTTGTTTTCTGTGAGAAAGAACAGCAGTGCACAAGTGGAAGAGTGAAACCATGTGCTGAACCAGAAAATACCACAGCAATGGCACCCAGTTGTATTAGAAAGGATCTGAATGGAAAAAAGAACTCTAAAAGATTGCCTTTTTGGATTACAGTTCCCAGAATTTCCAAGCCACCATGACCACTCCTGCCCATAGTTGCCAGCTCAATGGGAAAAGTGCAAAGAGATGATAAATTAAACAAGTGTCCCCTGCATTGTAACCTCCTTCCCAGCAATGAGTCTCTATATGATTTCCAGTATCACAGTCAGAATGCTTCCAAATACCAGTTGTTTGGAAAGATAGGCAGGATGATGGCCAAAGTATGGACAGAATGCTAGACTTGATAGATCTTTGAACTGATCCAGGGAACTGTTCTTATGACCTTCAGGGGAGGATTCCAGTCACAATCACACAGATTGCCAGGAAATTGTAAATGGCTGATTAGAAACTGTTATGTAAGTTAACTGTATTTTCTGTCAGGAGCGGAATGTATCTTTTCTCATGTATCTATTCTTATGCAAATAAGTGGATCAAAAATGTGCACACTCTGTTAGACAATGGGCTTGTTGTATTATTGTTACTGTTTATAGGAGTGGAATGTATCTTTTCTCATGTATCTATTCTTATGCAGATAAGTGGATCGAAAATGTGCACACTCTGTTAGCCAATGGGCTTGTTGTATTATTGTTACTGTTACTGTTTATAGTGTATATATGTCCGAGTTTTGCCC
Source organism: Bradypodion ventrale (assembly GCA_035047345.1). Taxonomy (NCBI): domain Eukaryota; kingdom Metazoa; phylum Chordata; class Lepidosauria; order Squamata; family Chamaeleonidae; genus Bradypodion; species Bradypodion ventrale. Next base: position 102,628,477 of record JAWDJE010000002.1, on the reverse strand, counting down.
CATCCAAACTGTGTTCAAACCCCACTAATAAAGAGCTGAATTTCACTACTTCACTTGTCTGCTTCTTCATTCCTTGAACACGAAACTGGCGACGAAGGTGGGATGGCATTCCTACATGGCAGCAACTTCGGCCCATTTGACCCAGCACATCCAGAGAAATGGGCAACATACGAATGCCGATTACACCACGCAATGGCCTCGCAGAAGATCACCGATGAAGACCAGAAGCGCTCCTGTTTCCTCGCTCAGTGCAGTTCTGAGACACTTGTGCTGGCAAACCACCTTGTTCTCCCAAGGGACGTGGATGTGGTGCCGCTCACAGAAATCATGTCCACACTGAGGAAACACCTGCAGCCAAAGGTCTCGATCTTCCTGGCCAGGGTTGCCTTCCACAAAAGGTAGCAGGGACCTGGGGAGTCCATTGTAGACTACGCCGCTGCTCTGCGCATTGCTGTCGCCCTGTGCAAGTGGGAAAACATCGAAGAAGCACTCCGGGACCGTCTGCTGGCTGGCATGAGGGATGAAGATGCTCAATGTAGCCTCATGATCAGGAAGATGCTAACTTTCAAGGCTGTCCTAGAAGAGGTGGTAGTGTCTGAGGCCGCACAGTCCAGCATCAAGCTTTTCTGGCATCGCCACTCCACCACCAGTGCCATCGACTCAGCTGTGCAAGCTCAGCAAAATTCATCTTCATCCTCCTCAGCATTGCCTGGTTCCACCTATTCATCGGAGTCTAGCGATGCAGAGGGAGAAGTCCGAGAAGTCCGACGAAAGCACCAGAGCACCGTGACGATTGGGAGAAGAAATTCCTTTGCAAGTGTGATGGCTACGGAGCCCGGCATGACCGCAGGAAGTGCCCCTTCCATACCACAGAATGCCACAACTGCAGGTGATGAGGGCACATTGCTAAAGTATGCCGACAGCGAAAGCAAAGAACTCCAGCACCTGAGTCCAAGAAGAGGCATCACAACAAAACGTCCATCGCCAAAGTGTCACCAGAGCCTGAGCCGTGACAAGTGGGCATCATCAGCAAGCGTTTCTTCACACACCTGAGCCTGCAGGACGTCCCCTTCAAGATGGAGGTGGATTCAGGTACTACCTTTTCCATAATCCCACAGTGGGAGTTTTTGAGAATTCCCCCTGCCTCTCGGCCCAAGCTCAAATCTTTTAAAACTTCCCTCTGGGATGTGCAAGGTTGCCAGATTCCGGTCCTGGGAGTGGGAAATTTCTTGGTCAAATTCAAAAACATTCGCACCTCCTTGCCATTGGTTTAGTTAAGCAGGGCACTAACTGACTTATTGGGACCAAATGGTTTAGGCCCCTGGGAATCCGTCTTTCTGGCATTCACGCAATAGATGCTGACCCAATCCGGGACGTTTGTGCTGCACATCCTGAGGTGTTCAAAAAGGGTTTAGGGTTATACAAAGGACCCCCTGTTGACTTTGAACTTGACCCAACCATCCGGCCCATCTAGATGAAGCCACACCGGGTACCCTTTGCTTTAAAGGAGAAGATAGAAGCCGAGCTGGACAAACTGGTGGGGCAGAGCATTCTAGTCCCAGTGGACTCCGCAGAGTGGGAGACACCAATAGTGACTGCTTTTAAAAGTAATGGGGAGAACAGGAAATGTGCTGACTACAAGTGTACCATCAATAAAGCTATTCGCCCGAATGCATATCCTGTGCCCGTGGTAAGCCACCTTCTTGCCTCCTTGCATGGAGGAAATTGCTTCACAAAACTTGACCTTGCCCAGGCTTACCAACAATTGACTGTGTCTCCTGCTGCTGCCATAGCCCAGAACATAGTAATGCATAGGGAGGCATTTAAGGTAACTAGACTACAATTTGGGGTGAATACAGCCCCTGGAATATTTCAATCTCTTGTAGAATGTATTTTAAAAGGTTTGCCCGGTGTTCTGCCATATTTTGATGATGTCCTGATCACTGCTAAGGACACCGTCGAACTAGCGGCCAGGCTTGATCGAGTCCTCTCATATTTCGAGAGGGCCGGTGTACGTGTCAGAAGAGACAAATGTGTGTTTTTTGCACAGGAAGTGGAGTTCCTGGGGTACCGAATTACACCCCAAGGTATCATGCCCTCTGACTCCAAGGTGGCGGCTGTGCAAAATGCATCCAGGCCAAAATGTAAAAATGAATTGAAATCAATTCTAGGATTGTTAAACATCTATCACACTTTTCTCCATTGCAAAACCTCAGTTGCCAAACCATTACATCAGCTTCTTAAGAAACATACTGTTTGGCACTGGGGCCATTGCCAGGAGAAAGCGTTCTTAAAAGGCTGCTATCTTCAGATGCTGTATTAACTCATTTTGATCCTAACAAGGAAGTTGTACTTGTGTGTGATGCATCCCCTGTGGGGGTGGGAGCTGTGTTATTCCAAGTACTAAATGACGGGAGGGAAGCCCCCGTAGCATTCTATTCCCGTTTGCTCTTCAAGCCTGAGAAAAATTATGCTTAGACAGACAGGGAGGCGTTGGCAATCATGGCAGGCACTAAGAAATTCCATGATTACCTTTATGGAAGGCCTTTTACCATCATAACTGACCACAAGCCCCTCCTTGGAATCTTTGTGAATGGGAAGCCCACGCCTCAAAATGCGTTGGGCAATTTTCCTAAATGCATACGATTTTACTTTGGTGTACAGGCCTGGCAAGTACATCAGCCACGCTGATGCCCTGTCACGTTCTCCACTGCCAGGGGTCAGGGAAGCCGATTGCGAGATTGAAAGCGACCACCAGGTCCTCATGATTGAGACTTTCGACTCGCCCCCAGTTGTCCCCTCAGATATAGCCAAAGCTACGGTCAAGGATGTAACATTGACTAAAGTAATGTCTTGGGTACAAAAAGCCTAGCCTGTCTCTCCTCTAGCCGAGGAATTCAGAACATTCCACCGCAAGCATTTGGAACTGTCAGTGGAATGAGGTTGCCTTCTATGGGGCCAGCGGGTGGTCATTCCTGTCACTCTCAGGAAAAAGGTTTTACATCTATTTCACACAAGTCACCCGGGAATTGTCTGTTCCAAAGCCCTTGCCCATAGCTACTTTTGGTGGCCTCAACTAGACCAAGACATAGAACAAATGGTTGGCACTTGTGCCTGTTGTCAGTCCTCTCGCCCAGAGCAATCCCACATTTCCTCTCGGGAATGTGATTCTGCTAGGGGCCTGTGGTCCAGGTTGCACATAGATTTTGCAGGTCCATTTAGGGATACCCTATTTTTGTTGGTTGTGGATTCATTCTCTAAGTGGCTGGAAGTGATCAGAGTGCCTAATACCACTTCAGCCACCACAACAATGCACCTAAGAAGGCTGTTTGCAGCATTTGGATTTCCAGAAGTGCTGGTGTCCATCAAAGTGTCCACATTCACATCTGCAGAATTCTGATCCTTCATGGAAAGGAATGCAATTAGGCACATCACTGCCGCCCCATTCCACCCAGCCACCAATGGCCAGGTAGAGCGGCAGGTGTGCACAACTAAAGATGCGCTTCGGCGTATGGGTGAAGGGGATTTGGAGCTCCAGTTATGCCAGTTTCTTTTCACATATAGGCTCACCCCCCTTGCCTCAGGGCTGTCCCCTGCTGAATTGCTCCAGCGAAGGAAATTGTCATCCTTGCTAGACAGATTGGATCCCTCTAGGGTAGAGGACAAAGGCACAAATATAGCAATCCAACACCAGAAGGGTTTCTCATCCGGAGACCCTGTACATTGCTGCAGTTATGGGTGCCTGGGTTTGTGATCGATCAAACTGGTCCTGTTTCTGACAGAATCGAAACAACCACTGGTCTGATCTGGAGGAGGCATGCAGATCAAGTGAGACCCAGAATACTGAACCCATAGGACGAATACAGACCCTCTATGTTAGGGTTGGCCCCCACCTGTTTAAACCCAGGGCGCAGTGGTAATAGTCAGCAGCTAAGAATGACCCAGAAGTGTCTTCTAGGAACCGATTTCAAGGGGAATTTGTGGAATGCTCCCCTATTCCGGCCAGGTGTACCCCTACACTGTCCCGGCCTAGCACTCTGGATTCCTTTATTGATGATGACCAATTTTGTTTGGCGTCGCCCTCCACTCTTAGTAAACACAGGAGGGACCCCGAGTTGTCTTATTCATCCACAGAATTAGATTTTGGTTTTGAGTGATCCCCTGCTCCTCCATCTGACAAATGGGGCTTTAATTTGGGTTTATAATCCTCCCCCTCTAGTCAATCCCTCACTCCAGTCAGGTCGCCCATCCTATGAGCCCCTGAGCTGGCTCAGCCAAGCATCTGTCCCAGAAGGGAAACTAGACCGCCATCCTGGTTAAAGGATTTTGTTTTTACCTAGGGGGGAAGAATGTTATGTATGTTAACTGTGTTTTCTGACAGGAGCGGAATGTATCTTTTCTCATGTATCTATTCTTATGTAAATAAGTGGATCGAAAATGTGCACACTCTGTTAGCCAATGGAATTGTTGTATTATTGTTACTGTTTATAGGAGTGGAATGTATCTTTTCTCATGTATCTATTCTTATGCAGATAAGTGGATCAAAAATGTGCACACTCTGTTAGCCAATGGGCTTGTTGTATTATTGTTACTGTTACTGTTTATAGTGTATATAAGTCCGAGTTTTGCCCCATCCAAACCCCACTAATAAAGAGCTGAATTTCACTACTTCCCTCGTCTGCTTCTTCATTCCCTGAACACGAAAGAAATGCAGCCCTATATTTTGATAGAGCATCACAAGTACTTACCAGAATAGTCATACAAACGGTTCAACTTACAAAAAATTCATCATACAAATAAAAATCCTTGCTAAAAAAATCAACATACAGTTTTTTAATAGGAAAAATTCAATCTACAAAAAAATACGGTGACATCTAGTCCCCTGGTCTGGTAATCCAATCTGTTTTCGACATACATTTTTTTTTACTTACAAACCTTGTGGAATGGAAAAAATTCATATGTAGAGGTTTAACTGTATCCCATTTTTCTTATTCACAGAACTGAAATTATTCTCTGACCCCAAGCACCAGACAGGGCTTTTCTGCATTGCCACACAAATATTGCCCAGTTTGGTCAAGTTACAGAAGGGCCATGAACCATTGTTCTCTCATTCATGTCTATGTGTGTTGATCAGGTCCAAAGGAATTCTGAGGGAGTACAAGAAATAAAAGAGGGGTACACAGAAAGAGCCTCCTCGAAGATTGTGGTATTTTTGAACCACAATCGGGTATACCCCGGGCAATGACCACCTTGTGCCAGATAATTTTTATCATATTAGGTCGAGTGAAAGGAACTGCAGAATGAACTCACCAAAAAGTTCTGGCAGTTTCACATCACATAAGAATAAGAATGTGTTTTAGGCCTCTGCTACCAGAACTAACACCATTTGCTTTAAATTAAAGCTTATTCACAGAACTGAATGCTTTGCTTTAAATTAAAGCTGTGATATCCCCTAAGCAATGATGAAGAATGAATGCTGTGGTGCTTTGGTATGTTTGACATTTGTAAATAAAGTTTAAATCATCTGCCTGCAACATCCCTGCCTTCTCAACATTTCAGTAATATTGCAGACATAATAAAGACAATTGAAACATCCTGGATTCAGTTTTATTGGCTGCCAGTTCACACTGTGCTAGATGAATATGTGCATGCCTGAGTTTCTTTTAAGATGTGTCATTATTTCTCAGTGTTTTTATTTGAGTGAGCATTTTCTCACTGCACACTCTATGCACTTGTCTTACCACTCATTCTTTAATACACCAGATGATAAATGCTACTGCATGAAGAAAAACATACATTACACTTATATATATAATTAATATGGCCCTACGTCAATTATCCTTTGACCCAATTAGGTAATTTCTTTTTGACTGGTTGAACAGTTCAACTAGTGATAGGATGCTCTTGCGCTAATCTCTCTCTTTATCTGAATAAGCCCCATTTCCCCTCCTCTCCTCTGGGCAGCAGAATAGGGCTTTGAAATACAGTAGAACCCCACATAATGAACTGTCTATGTCAATGAAACACAACCTACAGACATGCCCTCCCCTCTTTACAAGACAGAATCACAACTGGATGTATGGGGGGGATGGATAGCATGGGGGGTGGAGGGAAGAAACATCACCATCTCCCTCCACAAGCAGTGGGGGGGGGGGGGAGTCAGGTTGGAAGCAAAAAGCACCAAGTGGCTCTGAATCAGCCTTTGCATCATGTAGTCAATAAAAAAGTAAATCTAATTCACCCATTTTATAATTAGAACAAATCCTGTGGTTTTGGGTGGTGTAGTTGGTACTTAGTCTGCTCTAACACAGGGGATACCAGGGGCTTTGTAACACCTATAAGACTAACTAGTTTTTTTAAAAAAAAAAATTCATAAGCTCTTCAGTGTCCAAGCACATTTTCTCAAATGAAAAACTTCATTCATTTGGAGAAGTGTGCTTAGACACATGAAAATTTGTGAAAAATAAAAACTAATTAGTTTTCAAGGTGCTACAAGATGTTTGGTTTCTTCAGGCTGCAAAGAGGTTCTGGCAGTTGCAGTGCAAAAACACCAATATGCACACCTCTGTTTTTAAATATTTGTTTCTCAGTCAATGATATGCTGGGTTTGGGAATGAATAGAATGCAAGCGCGGCGCCAAAATGGCCGCCGCGCCCTTTGCGGGCCCCCCCCCCACAGGACAGAGAATCCGGGTAGTTAGGGGCGTGGCCAGCTCCCTTATAAAAGGGCTGGCCACGAGGCAGCCGAGCTGCCATTTTACCTCAGCGACGGAGCGGAGAAGTTTTTTCCCTGTGTCTCCGTCGCTCGTTAGCTTACCGGGAAGCCTTTTGATAGCGATTCTGCCTTGCCGGCTTCCCTTTTTTGCTTCGGTGGAGATGCCTTCGAAGAAGAAGGCAGCTTCGAGTTCAGCTCGCGCTGTTAGGAGGCGCAACCCAGGTCGGAGGACCGTGGTGCCGCCTCCTCAGCAGCCACCTTTGCCAGCCCCGACCGGGGCCGGCGGAATGGGGTCTATTGCCCCTTGGCTTGCTACGGGCGAGCAGAGTGCGAGCGCGGATGGCGCTCCGGCCCGCGGCCCACGAACGGTGGACACCGCTCCTCCTCCTGCTCACTCCGTTGGGCCTGTTCCTTTTGGGCCGCAGCCTCTCCCCGGGCCCTCTAGCCTTGGGGGGTGGGGCGGCCCCCTGCCTTGGCAGGTTTCTACACCAGCTCTGCCGGGCTTTGGTGCTGGCCAATGGCCATATGCTGGCCCCGGGGTGCAGGGACCTGTACCCGTGCCTGGCTCAGGCGGGCCGGCCGGCCCTTTGCCCATGGTCAACGTGGACACCTTACTGGCCCGCATTGCGGCCCTGGAGGCGTCTTTGGCCCGGGCCAGTCAGGCTGGAGCCCCCTTTGGGGTTCCTTTTGAGGTGCTGTCGGCAGCAGGACAACAGCCGGCGGGGAGGGTAGAGCTGCTGCAGGCGGGTGGCGCGGCTTCGGCCACTGCCTCGCAGCTCCCCAGCCAGCAACCTGGTGCGGGTCAAGCCCCGGTGATGAGCTCTAGGTCGGTCGTGAGCTCCGACGCCCCCAGTGGGCCGGAACCCCCGGTGGGGGCGGCCCGCGGGGGTGCAGCATGTGAGTATACGGTGCAAGCAAGTACATCCACACACATTCCCAATATAGGGGGGGCCTTTCAATGGCCTTGGCCTCGCGCGGGTGGTGCGGGGGCCACGCTGTCTACGGCCCACCCGGCGACAACAACTGCCACCTTGGGCAATGGGGTGGGCATTGGTCCTTACACTGCGGGGAATGTTCTGGGGGTGGCTGGGTTAGCTCAGGCCCCTCTTACTAGGCCGGCTGTCCCCTTTTCGGCTTTGCCGACGGCAGGGTATTCCTTGCCATTGGGTGATCACTTTGCACAGGCTACTAGGGAAAAGATATGGCGTGGGGAGTACGTAGATATCTTCTCACTCCTGAACAGAGAGCCCACCAAGGAGGAAAGGGAGGGTCAGGATGAGAAGGATAAGGAGCAGGCACGCCGCCGTAAGCCGCCGCGTACCTGGGCTAACTGGCTTCCCGCCTATTTAATATACATGGCGGTATATTTAAGAGCGCGGCCGGATTTAGCTATCCCCATGGTCCAATATTTGGACAACATATATAGGGCAATGGTTGATTTCCCGGGCCCCTCATGGCTAGCATATGATGAGGAATTCCGTATGAGGATTCCTCTCCACCCCGAGATGAGATGGGATGAGCCGTGCCAGAGACTGTGGCTCTTGTACATGACGCCCACACGCCCTGCCCCGGGGGATAGATACCATTGTGGACACGCGGTCCAGCGAGCGGCTCCAGCGCAGGTTACCCGCCAACCGGCGGGGCAGGGGGTTCCAGCCCGCCTGCTGTGCTGGACTTTCTCGTCAAATGGTTCCTGCAATCGAAAGAATTGCAGGTATAAGCATGAGTGTCCCACATGTTCTGGCCCCCACGCAGCCTCTGCTTGTCCCAGGCCTGGGGGGGCACGAGGCAGAGGGAGGGGTGGACAGTGGGCTGGCAAAGCTGCCGCGGATGGAGCTAGTCCTCCGAAAGGCCCCCTCCCCAATTAAGGTGGACATGCTGGAGCGCTGGCTCGCATCGTACCCGAAGGGGGAGGACGGGGAGTATCTACTTCAAGGTTTTAAGCAGGGATTTCGTATCCCTTTTATGGGTGATAGGTCCCCTCAGGATGCTCACAACCTTTTATCCCTCAGAGGAAGGGAGGAGGTGGCTGCGGCCAGCATTAAAAAGGAGTTAGACGCGGGCAGGGTCGCTGGACCTTTCCCCGCACCCCCGTTTCCCAATCTTAAGGTTTCACCACTGGGTTTGGTGCCCAAAAAGTCCCCAGGTGAGTTTCGTCTTATTCATCATTTGTCCTACCCAGCCGGCCGATCGGTCAACGATGCTATCCCTGATGACCTTTGTTCAGTCCGGTATACATCGTTTGACCAGGCGCTGCGCATGGTGCGCGCGTGTGGCCCGGGTGCCCTGCTGGCCAAGTGTGACATTAAGTCGGCTTTTCGCCTCTTCCCGGTGCACCCGGGCGACTTTGAATTGCTGGGTTTTAAATTTAAGGGGGAATATTATTTCGATAAGGCCATGCCTTTTGGATGCTCCATATCATGCTCGGCTTTCGAGCGTTTTAGTACCTTCCTAGAGTGGGCCTTCATCCGCAGGTCAGGGTCCCGGTCTGTAGCCCATTACCTGGATGACTTTTTATTCGGGGGTGAACGGGGCTGGGACACGTGTGCACGTCTCCTTAACACATTTCAGACGCTAATGCAGGAACTTGGTGTCCCTTTAGCGCCCGAAAAGACCGAGGGCCCATCGACCAAGCTAGTATTCCTGGGAGTTGAGATTGACACAGTAGTGCAGGCTTCTAGGTTGCCGGGTGATAAGGTGTCCAGGATAGTGACCCTTATCTCGGAATTGCTGGCCAAGCGTAAGGCATCCCTGAGGGAACTGCAGGTGCTCCATGGGCACCTTAATTTTGCCTGCAGGGTGGTCGCTCCGGGCAGGGCTTTTGCCCGGCGCTTATGTGACGCCATGGCAGGGTTATCCAGGCCCCACCACAGAGTCAGGCTTACCCGGGGTATCAGGGCAGACATGTTCGTCTGGTTGCAATTCCTGAGGGAGTTTAATGGGGTCTCATTTTGAAGGTCTGACCTCCTGGCATCCCCCAATTTCCAGATCCAGTCTGATGCCTCAGGATCCCTGGGTTATGGGATGTACTTCAATGGGAAGTGGGCCTATGGTGGGTGGCCACCGGCATGGGCAGGCACAGGTCGCCTGCGGGATCTCACATACCTGGAATTTTTTCCCATTCTGGGGGCTTTGATGCTATGGGGCGAACAGTGGGCAAATTCGGTGGTGCATTTCTGGTGTGACAATGCTGCCGTTGTACACATTGTCAATGCACAGACTTCCAAATCGCCCAGGGTTATGGATCTAGTGCGCCATTTTGTGCTGCGCTGCCTGCGCCTCAACATCTTGTTCAGGGCCAGGCATGTCCCAGGGATTAATAATGATATTGCTGACGCTTTGTCCCGCCTGCAGATCTCCCGGTTCCGCGCCTTGGCCCCGGATGCGGAGGAATTTCCCTCGCCACTCCCGGACGAGATGTGGACTATTGGCAAGGAGAGGTGAACCGGGCGATTGGCCTGTCACTAGCGCCACGCACGCGTAAGGCGTATCAACAAGCATTCAATTCATATAGGGCATTTGCTACTCAATTTCACTTGCCAGAGACCTGGCCAATTCCGGTGGACCATGTTCTGCGGTTCATGGTTCACCTGCATGCACAGGGCCTCGCACCTCGCACCATAGCATCCAAGCTTTCGGCGTTGGCTTTTATGGCCAAAGTGGGGGGTCACGTGGATACCACCTCTGACTTCCGTGTGAGACATGTTTTGGAGGGGTGGGTGCGCGAGCGCGGGCGTTGCCCGAACGACCGGCACCCTATTTCCCCAGGGGTTCTTACCCAGTTGGCCCGGGGCTGGCCAGGCCTCTGTTTTGATCATCATGAGGCAGCCCTTTTTCATGCAGCCACAACGGTGGCATTTTTTGGAGCGCTCCGCGTCAGCGAACTCGTGATGCTGTCTAAGGCGGATGCAAGTGGTAGGGCACTGGAACTCGAAGATGTCTATGTTGCCAAAGAATGGGCCCAGTTGAGGATGCGCTCCTCTAAAACAGATCAGCATGGCGTAGGCAGTGGAGTAAGACTGCTACGGTGTTCTTTGGCAGACATCTGTCCGGTTGGTGCCCTACAGTAATTCCTGGCACTGCGTGGCATGCACCACGGCCCGTTTTTTCTGTCACCAAGATGGGTCTCCCCTTACTAAATTTCAGTTTTGGAAGGTGACAGCCAGAGCCCTCACCAGGGTGGGCCTACCAGGTGCCCGTTATGGCACACATTCGTTCCGTATTGGTGCAGCCTCTACAGCAGCTGCTTTTGGGTACTCTGGGGCTGACATACGCAGCATGGGGAGGTGGGGCTCGCAATGTTTTCAGTTTTATGTGCGCCCACTCCCGCCATGAGTACCAATCCAGTCACCTTGCCACCTTTTTTCTCAATTTTCTTACAGACCCTGGGTGTCGTATTACACCGGTGACAGTATGGCTGGTGGGCCACAGCTATGTGCACAGGGCAGCGCGTTACGCTGCGGCGACAGAGTGGGACCCCGACTGGGACTGGGTGACCACGCCAGTCTCGCATGGCATGGTAAGCCTGGGATGTTATGGCGGGAGCTGCGGCCTTTCCTTTTTTCTGGCCTGGGTGCTGACCCGCCTGACATTCTAATCATCCACCTGGGGGGCAATGATTTGGGCCAGGTCACCGGCTTATCGCTCAAGCATGCGATTTGCGAGGAACTCGCCTACTTGCATTATGTCTGGCCTGCCACAACCCTGGTTTGGTCGGACATTGTTCCGCGCCATTCTTACAGAGGGGGCGTTAACCTCCTGGCCCTTGACCGCGCTAGGCGCGCGGTCAATAAGGCAGTGGCGCGGTTTCTTGCCACCAGGGCTTGGGGACGGGTTAGTCATCACCCCGATATTAGTCTACAAAATTATGACTTGTACGCAGGGGATGGGGCCCATCTGTCGCGAGGAGGTATGGACCTCCTGTTGGGTGATTGGCGAGCAGGCCTGTTGACCGAGCTGACGGTCTGGGGGGGGCGTCAGGTCTTCTTTGAAGCCCCTCCGTGTGGCGGGTAGCACTGGTAAGGTAAACAGTATGACCCACAAGTATCCGGCAGGTTCGCAATTGACTGGACAACACTAGACAGGAATAAATTAGTTAAACGTTGTCCGGTCAACGACGAACCAGGCGATGGGGTGATGACGATTGCTAACCAGCATGCATCACCCCTGTTATTTCACGGATACGCGTCAGAGGGTGGGGTCATAAGTTAGTTATTGACTACGGTCAACAATTTGTTTGTTGTCAACAAACAAATTGATACAAATTGATACATTGTAACCAATTGCCGTTGGCAATTTTGGGGTGGTACCTTACCAGTGTTACTTCGGCCTGCTTGCCTTAGGAATTATGATTGGTCGTTTTACCAATACAAATTTATAATTCGGACTAGGGCATTGAATCAATAAATGTGGCCCTATGCTGTTATCCACTTTCAATGTTGTCTGTGTCCGTTATTGGGGGGGTGCGCCTGCAATGCAAGCGCGGCGCCAAAATGGCCGCCGCGCCCTTTGCGGGCCCCCCCCCACAGGACAGAGAATCCGGGTAGTTAGGGGCGTGGCCAGCTCCCTTATAAAAGGGCTGGCCACGAGGCAGCCGAGCTGCCATTTTACCTCAGCGACGGAGCGGAGAAGTTTTTTCCCCTCCACCCCCTCCCTAGTTAACAGTGTGATATTATGGTCGCTTCGGGGCCGGGTGGGAATTTTTGGCTGGGACCCATATTGGCTTCCGGGTCCTGGCTTTTTTGCCCATCCCACACTGTTGCTATGGTTTGATATAGGGGTTTTTCTGTGTTCCTACTGTTGACTTTGGTCACATTGGCGGGTAGCACTGGTAAGGTAAACAGTATGACCCACAAGTATCCGGCAGGTTCGCAATTGACTGGACAACACTAGACAGGAATAAATTAGTTAAACGTTGTCCGGTCAACGACGAACCAGGCGATGGGGTGATGACGATTGCTAACCAGCATGCATCACCCCTGTTATTTCACGGATACGCGTCAGAGGGTGGGGTCATAAGTTAGTTATTGACTACGGTCAACAATTTGTTTGTTGTCAACAAACAAATTGATACAAATTGATACATTGTAACCAATTGCCGTTGGCAATTTTGGGGTGGTACCTTACCAGTGTTACTTCGGCCTGCTTGCCTTAGGAATTATGATTGGTCGTTTTACCAATACAAATTTATAATTCGGACTAGGGCATTGAATCAATAAATGTGGCCCTATGCTGTTATCCACTTTCAATGTTGTCTGTGTCCGTTATTGGGGGGGTGCGCCTGCAAAAAGGAGCTGGATTGCCCTATTTTGCCAGTCAGTGGAATGAGCTTCTCTGGATCTTAAACTACTACTACAAAAAAAAATTGGTTTAGAATACCCTGAACACCACAATACATATTGAGTAATGGTCTGAGCAAGTCTGTGTAATCGCAGGTGCTCCAATTCACCTGATGTACTTTTTAAAAAAATATAATTGTTCCATGGACAATCATAGGTTCTTGACAGAAGGAATCATGATTTGCATTCATGTCATATTGAAGCATTCTTTGACTTTCATTGATGTCTATGAGCTTTCAAACTATTTTCCTGTTTCCTGTAGGTGAACCATTGATCGGTGAAAATGGATTCTCTGTGCCTGTACTGAGGTAAAAGGTTTATATTGGAAAACTCAAAAATAAGGTCCATCTTCTGTTATTCAGTGGATGCAGGACTTTGCAGCTCTGTCAGCATTTGAATGCATGATACAGAGAAGGTGATTTCAGATGGACAAATGTTTAAGAAATAAAACTTGTAGAAGCTTATTTACAGATCTTCATCATTCAACAACAACAATTTCTAGTATTAGCTGGTTATACACTATTCTGTTCTTATTGTGGGTTTTGTTTAAAGTTTGCTTTTTGGGCTTCTTTATGCTTCTTGCATAACAAACAAATGTGAGAAGAAAACAATCTGTGTTGCCCCAGCAGTTTAGTGAGTTAGGCATCATTGTAGTGACTTTTCAATATGAACAATCCCCTTCTATGAGAATATTAACATTACAGAACTCTTACACATGTAGAGTAGTGGACTTGTTCATGAGCATTGATCCTGCATCATCAGAGGTAAAACAGAAAACATTGTGGAAAAACAGTATCCTGCTGCTAATATAAGAGTGCCCAACTAACTGGAGAAAATTATACTGTAGGTCTGAAATTGTTTCTTTAGAAATGTTTTTTGAGGCGAGGCAAAAAAAAACTATGTAGAGGTATGTTAACATAATTCATGATGTGGCCTGCACCATTACAACAAGGTGCATTGGTCTCCATACATTAAAAGAATAAATTTAGGATGCCTCCTGTGTCCCCCCTTCTGTGGAAACCCATGCAAACCAAAGAACCACAAATGTTGGCAATATCACTACCATAGTGCAAGCACTGTGTGAACACCAAAGAATAATTCTCCATACTTGGCAGTGTGTGTACATAAGGATGTGCAAGCCCCCGCCCCCATGCTTAACACATGTGTATTTTCATATAAACAAAACAAAGAGCATGGTACACTAAACCAGTATCACTGATTTATATTTTTCACAGTATTGCTGCGTGTTTAATAATGTGCAGTCTCTTTTGTTTCTTCTGTAGAACAGTTATCTCATTGTTTCAATTAACTGATCAATTCTGGATATGAGCAACAAAACTTAATCTTGTGGTATTGATAAGGACCATTTTCCATTTGTTTCAGTTCTGTAGTGGAGACGGAATATGCCTCACTCTTAAGACACATATAATCTACCTCTTTAACACTGCTCATCAGCTGTCATCTCTGTGACTTTGAATCACAGTATTGTAAAATTCTGCAACATGGATGAGGTAGTCTAACCCCTGATAAAACAGGAAATCGCAGCTAAAAGTACATAGCAAGTTAAATGCAAATTCACCCATTCACATGCTGTGAACTTGCACTAGGGACTTTGAGTCTGTTCAATTTAAATGGCCACACTGAAATTGAACTGATTGATTGCTCCTCTACTTACAGCCCTGCAGTTGGCAAAGTTTAAAGAATTGCATTAACAAGCTGCTGTTTCTCTTAGCAATTTCCTCATTTGTCAGTTTCAAACACAAAGATTTGCTTTCCATTCTTATAATCTGTTTGTACTTTACTTAGTGATAAACTTCTCCTCTTGGACAAGATTATAGTAAAGGTAAAGGTAAAGTTTTCCCTTGCTTGAAAACCAGTCGTATCCGACTCTAGGGTGCAGTGCTCATCTCTGTTTCAAAGTCAAAGAGCCAGCGCTATCTGCTTCCGCAGACGTTTCCGTGATCATGTGGCAGACATGACTAGACACTGGACTGCACGGAACACTGTTACCTTTCCACCGAAGTGGTCCCTAGTTATCTACTTGCAATTTCTTGCTTTTGAACTGCTAGGTTGGCAGGAGCTGGGACAAAGACAGGAGCTCATTCCATCCTGCAGTACTCGGGAATCGAACTTCTGACCTTTCACCTCCCAGTCAGCGTCTTAGCCACTTGAGCCACTGCAGTCTTTTAAAAGATTCTAGGGAGAGAGGCTGTTCCTGGAGCACCTGTGTGTGCTGTCGATGCCCTGTGTGTGTTTGCTCTTCCTCTTTCATAAGAAAAGAGGGAAAGTGCTTCTTTCTTTCTGCTTCAGTTCCAATAATCACATGCCTGAACCAATGTGAAATGATCTGTATTTTTTAAAAGTAAAACTACAGATTGCGGGTATGGGACTTTGGACTGATTCTCATTTCTCATTTTGAAAAATGCAACTATGCCTGCTCCAAATCCACAGTATTTCCTGCAATGATTTGCTAATCTGGTTGCCCTGGAAAGCATCACCATGAGCAGGTAATCCATCTTCTGTTTAGAAACCTCCAATGGAGACTCCAGTCCCTTCCAGCATAGTATTTTCCACTGGTGAACACCTCTTACCATCAGGACATTCCTTATAATAGAGGAATTCTCCTTCCTTGCTTAGCCATGCATCTAGTTATAAAACAGATGTTACACATGTAGCATGCCAAAGAGATAAACTGGATGTCAAATCAATAGCATGGAAGGAAACTTTACCTTTTTTTTAACTTCCTGGTAAGTATGTGAGACTCCACTCTGTATAAGACCCACTACACAAGGGTAGGATAAATTTAACACCCTTTCCCCTTTTCCCCATCTACATTCTTTGCCTCTTTGAGAAGGATAAAATGCAGTGAAGTTCTTTAGGAGGAACATAGGAGGAAGAATGTAGGGAGAGTTTTCAGTCTTCCCTATTCATACTGATGTGCTCTACTCTCCTGTGTGCTTATTTGCAAGTTAAAGGGAAAGCAAAGGTTTACAAACCATGTGTTTATACAATGGAAGCGCAGCGCCAAAATGGCCACCGAGCTCTTTGCGGCCCCCCCCCCACCGGACGAAACCATCCGGGTAGTTAGGGACATGGCCAGCACCCTAATAAAAGGGCTGGCCACGAGGCAGCCGTGCTGCCATTTTGGCGAACCGACGGAGCGGAGAAGTTTTTCCTCCTTACCTCCGTCGATCGTGTCTTCTTGAGGGAAGCCTTTTTCGGGCAGCTTTCTCTTTTCTTTAGACTTCTTAGCTACATTGGCCATGCCCTCGAAGAAGAAGGCAGCCGCGAACATGGCTCGATTGGCGCGGAGGCGTCAGCCGGGTCGGAGGACCGCGACTGCGCCCGTTCCGCAGCCACCTCTAGCGGATCCCACCGGGAACGGTGGGATGGGATCGGTAGCTCCTTGGCCTGATGCGCGGAGCATACCCGTAGCCCCGGACGGGGCCTCGGCCCTTGGCCCGCAAACGACGACCACGGCCCCTGCCATGGTTCGTCCGGTAGGGCCTTCTTGCCCGGGTGCGCATTCCCCATGGGGGGTGCGAGCCACGGAGGGTGGTTGGGTTCCCTGCCCTTGCAGGGCATTCCTACGACTCCCCAGGGGCTGAGCATGGGCTCTTGGCCTTATCTGGCCCCTGGGGCTCAGGGACCTGGTCAGGTACCCGTGAATTTTGGGCCGGTTGCCCAATTGCCCCCTGTCGGGGCCAGGCCCTATGTCGACGTGGAGGCCCTTCTTGCCCGGGTTGCGGCCCTTGAAGCGTCCTTGGCGAGGGCCAACCAAGTAGGGGTACCTCTAGGTTTCCAGGTTCCCCCTTTGGCCGCCGAACAACGGCCGGTGATGGGTCGGGTTGAGCCGCCTGAGGCGTGTGGGCCGGTGGCGGCCACTGCCTCGCAGCTCCCCACCCCACAGGTGCAGCAGTCTGGTGCTGGTCTGGCTCCGTCGACGAGCTCAGCTTCGGTCGTGAGCTCCGACGCCCCCAGCGGGCCGGAACCCCCGGTGGGGGCGGCCCGCGGGGGTGCAGCGGGTGAGTATGCAGTCCAAGTTAATGCACCCACACAACTGACTTCATCGGGGGGGGGGCTGTTCAATGGCCTTGGCCTCGCTCGGGTGGCACGGCGGCCCAATGGCCCCCGGCCCACCCAGCGACTTTGCCCACGACACAGGGCTTGGGGCAGGGTGGTGCCCCCAATGTGCTGGGAAATGTGTTGGGGATCCCCGGGCTGGCTCAGGCTCAATTTAACTTACCCGTAGTTCCCTCGGTGCCGGTGTCGGCTTTGCCAACAGCAGGGTATTCCTTGCCCTTGGGGGACCATTTGGCCGAGTCTACCAAGGAAAAGATTTGGAGGGGCGAGTACGTAGATATCTTCTCACTTCTAAATAGGGAGCCGACCAAGGAGGAGAGGGAAGGGCTGGACGAGAAGGATAAGGAGCAGGCACGTCGTCGTAAGCCGCCACGCACGTGGGCAAATTGGCTGCCAGCGTACCTGATTTACATGGCCGTTTATCTCAGGGCTAGGCCGGATTTGGCTATTCCCATGGTCCAATATCTGGACAATATTTACCGGGCTATGGTTGACTTCCCGGGCCCGTCATGGCTGGCTTACGACGAAGAGTTCCGCATGAGAATTCTGCTGCACCCAGAGATGAGGTGGGATGAGCCCTGCCAGAAGCTGTGACTTCTGTATATGACCCCCACGTGCCCGGCGCCTGGGGAGAGATACCATTGTGGACATGCAGTCCAACGAGCGGCCCCAGTACAGGTACCCCGCCAAGCAGCGGGGCAGGGGGTTCCAGCCCGCCTGCTGTGCTGGACCTTCTCGTTCAGTGGTTCTTGCAACAGGAAAAATTGCAAGTACAAGCATGAGTGCCCCTCTTGTTCTGGCCCCCATGCTGCCTCCGCCTGTCCCAGGCCAGGAGGATACAGGGGCAGGGGTAGGGGCGGACAAGGGGCAGGCAAGACTGCCATGGAGGGAGCGGGTTCACCAAAAGGCCCCCTCCCCAATTAATGTCGACATGCTGGAGCGTTGGCTAGCATCGTACCCGAGGAGAGCAGACGCTGTGTACCTCCTTCAGGGTTTTCAACTGGGTTTTCGTATTCCTTTCACGGGGGATAGGTCACCGCAGGATGCACCTAACCTTTTGTCACTTAGGGGAAGGGAGGAGGTGGCTGCCGCCAGCATTAATAAGGAGATTGCTGCGGGCAGGGTCGCCGGCCCTTTCCCCGCACCCCCGTTCCCCAACCTTAAAGTGTCTCCGCTAGGACTAGTGCCCAAGAAGTCCCCGGGCGAGTTTCGCCTGATTCACCATTTGTCCTACCCAGCCGGCCACTCGGTCAATGATGCTATCCCTGATGACCTTTGTTCTGTCAGGTATACATCCTTTGACCAGGCATTGTGCATGGTGCGCTCATGTGGCCCGGGTGCAATGTTGGCTAAGTGTGACATTAAGTCGGCGTTTCGCCTCTTACCCGTGCACCCGGGTGACTTCGAGTTGCTGGGTTTCAAATTCCGGGGTGAATATTATTTTGACAAAGCCATGCCATTCGGCTGTTCCATATCATGCTCGGCTTTCGAGCGTTTCAGTACCTTCCTGCAGTGGGCATTTGTCCGTAGGTCAGGGTCTCGGTCTGTAGCCCATTACCTGGATGACTTTTTATTCGGGGGTGAACGGGGCTGGGACACGTGTACACGTCTCCTCAATACATTTCAGACGCTAATGGAGGAACTCGGTGTCCCTTTAGCGCCCGAAAAGACCGAAGGCCCGTCTGATAAGTTAATATTCCTGGGGGTGGAAATTGACACGGTAGCGCAGGCTTCTAGATTGCCCGCAGACAAGGTGGCACGGATAGTTGCCCTTATATCGGACTTGCTGGCTAAGCGCAAGGCATCCCTTCGGGAATTGCAGGTGCTACATGGCCACCTCAATTTCGCTTGCAGGGTGGTTGCACCTGGCAGGGCCTTTGCTCGGCGCTTGTGCGACGCCATGGCAGGCTTATCCAGGCCCCATCATAGGGTGAGACTGACACGGGGCATCAGGGCAGATCTGCACGTATGGCTCCAGTTCTTGAGAGAGTTCAATGGGGTCTCCTTTTGGAGGTCTGACCTCCTGGCTTCGCCCCACTTTCAAATTCAGTCTGATGCCTCGGGATCCCTGGGTTATGGGATGTACTTCAATGGGAAGTGGGCATATGGTGGATGGCCACCAGCCTGGTCAGGCACGGGCCGCCTGAGGGATCTCACATATTTGGAATTTTTTCCCATTCTGGGGGCCTTGATGCTATGGGGTGAGGAGTGGGCCAACTCTGTGGTGCATTTCTGGTGTGACAATGCGGCTGTTGTCCACATTGTCAACTCACAGACCTCTAAATCTCCCAGGGTCATGGATCTTGTGCGCCAGTTTGTATTGCGCAGCCTGCGCCTCAATGTACTGTTCAGAGCCAGGCATGTCCCGGGGGTGAATAATGATATTGCTGACGCTTTGTCCCGCCTGCAGATCTCCCGGTTCCGTGCCTTGGCTCCGGATGCGGAGGAATTTCCCTCGCCACTACCGCAGGAGATATGGACCATTGGCAAGGAGAGGTGAACCGGGCGATAGGCATGTCACTGGCGCCACGCACGCGTAAGGCGTATCACCACGCGTTGGTTTCATTTCGGACTTTTTGTTCCCAATATTGCTTGCCAGATACCTGGCCGATCCCAGTGGCCCACATCCTCCGTTTTATGGTTTACCTGCATGCCCAGGGCCTGGCACCACGCACCATAGCATCTAGGCTATCAGCGCTGGCCTTTAGGGCCAAGGTGGGAGGTCATGCGGACAGCACCGCTGATTTCCGTGTGAGACATGTTTTGGAGGGGTGGGTGCGGGAACGTGGGCGTTGCCTGGACGACCGTCACCCAATTTCCCCTGGGGTACTTACCCAACTGGCACGAGGCTGGCATGACCTATGTTTCGATAGGTATGAGGCAGCCCTGTTTCGTGTGGCTACAACGGTGGCCTTTTTTGGAGCGCTCCGCGTCAGCGAGCTTGTGATGCTGTCTAAGGCGGATGCAAGTCGTAGGGCACTGGAACTCGAAGATGTCTATGTTTGCAATGATTGGGCTCAGTTGAGGATACGCTCCTCTAAAACAGATCAGCATGGCGTAGGCAGTGGAATAAGACTGCTACGATGTTCATTGGCAGACATCTGTCCGGTTGGTGCCCTACAGGAGTTCCTTGCACTGCGTGGCACGCACCATGGCCCGTTTTTCTGTCACCAAGATGGGTCTCCCCTCACTAAATTTCAGTTTTGGAAGGTGACAGGGAAGGCACTGGCCAGAGTTGGCCTCCCTGGGGCCCGTTACGGCACCCATTCATTTAGAATTGGGGCGGCCTCTACTGCGGCTGCTTATGGGTACTCCGGGGCTGACATACGCAGCATGGGGAGGTGGGACTCACACTGTTTCCAGTTTTATGTTCGCCCACTCCCACCGTGAGTACCTTCTGAGTCACCATGTATCTTTCCTTCCCTGTTTTTTCCCTTGACAGACCCTGGGTGTCGTATCACACCGGTGACAGTATGGCTGGTGGGCCACAGCTACGTGCACAGGGCAGCGCGTTACGCTGCGGCGACAGATTGGGGACCCCGACTGGGACTGGGTGCATACGCACATTTCACATGGCACGGTAAGCCCGGTATGTTGTGGCGGGAGCTTTTGCCATTCCTCTTTTCATCGAGGAGTGCCGACCCGCCCGACATTCTGATCATACACCTTGGGGGTAATGACTTGGGTCAGGTCACTGGCTTATCGCTGAAGCATGCGATTTGCGCGGACCTTGCCTACTTACATTACGTATGGCCCGCCACAACCCTTGTTTGGTGAGATATGGTCCCACGGCACGCTTATCGGGGAGGCTTCGACCTCCAGGCCCTGGACCGCGCTCGGCGCATGGTAAACAGGGCGGTGGCCCGATTCCTTTCGACCAAGGGCTGGGGGTGGGTCAGTCATCATCCCGCCATTAGTTTGCAAAATTTTGGGCTTTATTCAGGGGATGGGGTCCATCTGTCGCGAGGAGGTATGGACCTCCTGCTGGGTGATTGGCGAGCAGGCCTGTCGACCGAGCTGACGGTCTTGGGGGGGGGGGGGCGTCGAGCCTTTATTGAAGCCTCTCCGGGTGGCGGGTAGCACTGGTAAGGTAAACATTTATGACCCACAGGTATCCGGCAGGTTCGCAATTGACTGGACAACACTAGATAGGCATAAGTTGTTTAAACGTTGTCCGGTCAACGACGAACCAGGCAAGGGGGTGATGGTTACCACTAGACAGCTGGAATCACCCCCTGATTTTACGGATACACGTCAGAGGGTGGGGTCATTAGTTAGATATTGACTACGGTCAACAATTTGTTTGTTGTCAACAAACAAATTGATACAAATAGATACATTGTAACAATTGCCGTTGGCAATTTTGGGTGGTACCTTACCAGTGTTACTTCGGCCTGCTTGCCTTAAGAATTATGATTGGTCGTTTTACCAATAGAAATTTATAATTCGGACTAGGGCTTGAATCAATAAATGTGGCCCATGCCGTTATCCACTTTCATTTGTGTCTGAGTCCATCATTGGGGGGTGCGCCTGCAATGTAGTAATGTATCAAGTTTAACTTTCAGGGGCTGTACTTAGACTTCCATAGTCACTTCCACTTCCCTGTCATTGATTGCTTCCATCTAATTCAGACAAATTAGGCACCAAGATAAAATAGAAACTCAGGTTCAAATCTTCAACAACTTGAAGTTGACTGGTGATACTGGATTGACCAATAGCTATCAACCTCTCATAGGGTTTTGCAGATACAGTACATTATGCAGTAATGAAAAGTGAAGAATCACTATGGTTTATAAATATAAAAAAGAATTCCAATCCATAAAAGCATGGATTTTACAATAAAAACCAATCGCCCAGCCAAAAAGGTATCAAAATATTGAAATATTTGAATGTTAACAATGTGAATAGACAGCAGTAAAAACTAATTTGGAAGAGCAAACATAAAAAGAAATATCAAGGACTCAGTGCCTATTTAGCCTGCTATCTAAATATTTTTTAAAACTTTCTATAATTAATCATAAATCTATAATCATAGAATAAGTGAGTTGGAAGGGGCCTTTTAGGCCATTGAGTCCAACACACACACCCCTTGCTCAATGCAGAAGTCCGAATTAAAGCAGATATGACAGGTGTCTGTCCAACAACAACAACAACAAACAACAACAACAACAACAACAATAATAATATTTGGACTTATATGCTGCCCAATTGGCAATGCGACTCAGGGCAGCTGACAACAATACACATCTAATAAATTATGCATATATCACAATACAGTAAAATAAGATACAATTAGCATAGAATAATAGAAATAAACCATAGTATCAAAAACATCACATAAGTCAAAACATCACAAATCAACTACCATAATAAAACATTTAAAAAGTCATTCATTTCAACAAGTTGCCTACAAAAGAGTCCAAGACCTAAAAGTCCTAGAAGTCCTAAAAGTCCAAGGCCTAGGCTGGCCAAGGGGTGATGTCTGCCCCCCCCCCCAACGGCCAAGTCCATGGTCAAGTCCACAGCACCAGCCAGCTTAAGGGGCAAGAACTTCACCATACCAGGGCCCCTGCCACTGGTCCCTGTCTACAATGTAATAATTAGAAGAAATGGATTTTGTTTTACAACATTCTCTCTTGAATGCTTCCAATGTTGGAGAGCTCACCACTTCTCAAGGCAGTTTGTTTCACTGTCATACTGTTCTAACCATTAAGACCAGCAGTTCACAACCTAGGCCCACGGGCTGGCCACAGCCCACAATGCAGTTCCATGGCCCATGGTGATGACCACGGGAGTAGAAGCGGCACAAAAACCTTGAAAACACTTGTGTAAGACATTTTTCCTAATATTCACCCTATATCTGGCTTCCTGTAGTTTCAGCCCACTATTACATGGCCTGCACTCTGCATACCTGTCAAGTCACGGTTTTGCTAATCCGGGAGCCGGCCACGCATGCACAGTAAGTTTCCAGGAAATGGGTTACTGCTCATGCGTGGCAGTCAGAGGCAGCAGTGCACATGCGCAGAAACCCCTTTCCTGCTGTCCAAAATTACAGGATGGCAGCAGGAACGAGGGGAATGGAGCACTGAAATATGGGAAATCCCAGCTAATCTGGGATACTTGACAGGTATGGCACTCTGGGATGATGGAGAACAGACCCTTCCCTTCCTCTTTATGATTATCTTCCAGGTATTTGAAGAGTGCTATCACATTCCCTCTCAGTCTCCTTTTCTCAAGGCTTAAACATGCCCAGTTCCTTCATTTTTTTCTCATATGGCTTGCTTTCCAGTCTTCTGATCATCCTTGTCTTTCTCTGTACCTGTTGTAGTTTGTTTGCATCTTTCTTAAAGTGTGGTGCCCAGAATTGGACACAGTACTCTAGAGTTGGTCTAATTAATGCTGAATAGAGAGGGACTAGGACCTCATGGGTTTGGGAGACTATGCTTCTGTTAATGTAGCCTAAAACAGAATTGGCTTTTTTTGCAACCACACTGCACTGTTGATTTAAATTTTGCCTGTGATCTACAACAATTCAAAGATCCTTCTCACTTATAGTATTACTGAGCCAAGTCTCCCCCATCTTGTAACTGTGCATCTGGCTTTTGTTCCCTAGCTATAAAAATTTGCACTTATCCTTGTTAAATTTCATTCTGTTGGTTTCAGCCCAGTGTTCAAGCCTAACAAGATCTTTTTGAATTCTGCTCTTGTCTTCTAAGGTATTCCACCCAGTTTTGTGTCATTTGCAAATTTGATGAGAATTTCCTCCACTCTTGTTGTGTCCAAGCATTATTTATTAGAATTGTGTTTTGCTCTGTGTTTATACTCAAGCCGCGCCAAGTGGCAAAGCCAGGAAATGCGTCTTTCCAGTAGGCACCAAATTCAAAGAGCTGTCTTAAACAATGCTGGTTCATCACTTCGTATTTTGCCACCTTCCGGAGGCCCGCCAAAATGTATCCATTTGTGTAACTGCTATTCTCACTGTATATAAAGCAAACCACCTTGTACATAGTCCCCAGTCCGATTTCCTGAGCTAATAATAAATCACTTGTGTTTGACTCAATCCTGCTGGTTAGAGTACTTCTTAGTACTCAAATCTCTCATCCAAGTCATTTATGAAAATGTTGAGGGGCGCAGGGCCTTGGACTAACAAGTGGAGTACCACATGCCCAGTTCCTTCATTTTTTTCTCATATGGCTTGCTTTCCAGTCTTCTGATCATCCTTGTCTTTCTCTGTACCTGTTGTAGTTTGTTTGCATCTTTCTTAAAGTGTGGTGCCCAGAATTGGACACAGTACTCTAGAGTTGGTCTAATTAATGCTGAATAGAGAGGGACTAGGACCTCATGGGTTTGGGTACTCCACTTGTTACCTCCTCCCAGCTTGAGAAGGAGCCATTAATAGAACTCTGACTACATTTCTGTAACCAACTGTATATCTAGATACATAAAAATAACAAATGACAACAATAACTCTATTTGAAATTTCTTTATACCATTCGGCAAATTGAAATCAAATTTTACTTTCAATTTTTTTGCCATGACTAATCTCACTGCTGTCACTAAAATTATATCTAAATATTACTAAGGTGAATACTTCATTGATTTTTCTTGTGAAAACATTAAATGGATAGAAGGCCACTTTGAGAAGGTTTGGTAGCCATCCATAGCAATATTGTGGGTGGTGGTAGCAAGAGAAACCTACCAAGCAATGTTGCTAAGAGATAAAGAGGGGATGATTGTATGCTGATTGGAGCTCACTGGAAGACAAGTGGGGTATAAATGTAACAAAAAATACAATGAATAACAGATAGACATCCTCAGCACTGGAAGATTAGCTAATATGAAGCTAGGATAATTAGATGTTAAATCCCCTAAGCAATAGCTCATACAGTTCAACTGATGCCACCAGAAAATGTTATCATGTATAATTTTATCATGAAATTGCATGCCATATTCCAGTTCCCTGAAAACAGGAACAAGCTAAGGACCCAAACTTTAGTAATCAACCTTTTGCTTTTTAAAAATTGAATGCCATTTGAAATTGCTCTCATTATTGTACAAGGGAACATGTAATGGTTCTGGTTACCTCTCAGGGTATGAATGTATTCTTGTAAGTAAATATGTTTCAAAGTGAAACTAGATTAAATTAAGTGGCAGGTTAAAGGTACTATTTAGAGAGAGAAAAGAATGACGAGTGGTGCTTCAGTCTAATGATTTTATGGTAAGTTAGGCAACAATAATGCATTAAAAGAGTTTAAAAGCTCAGCATAATACAAATGTATGGAAACCTCTGTGAATGAGATTTCTGTTTTCAGACAGAGCTCTTTAATCTTGGGAGAAACAATTCACACTGAAATAATTCTGTTGTGACTCCAGCCCCCGGCCCACCTCTGGCCCCTGAACCAGCCCACCTTGGGGATGAAGACTCTGAGGATGAAGGGGAGGAGCTGACAGGACCCTCTTTCTCAGGGATTCTTCCCCCCCCCCCCCAGCACTGCCTCAGCCTCCCTTGGAACTGCAGCAGCAGGATAGCAATGAGGATGTTCTCCAACAGCAGTATTCGCCTTCAGACAGCTCTGGGGATGAGGGGTGGCTGGATGCTAGGCATCGAAGCAGGGCAAAGCATTGTCTACAGAGGCTGAGAGGAAGGAGGGGCCGCAGGTAATCAGGAAGTATCTGGCCACACCCATGGAGGTATATAAGGAACCAGGACGCCGGGTGTGGCTCTGTGATGGACAAAGTTTAGCTTCCCTGCTCTTGCTTGGTACCGTGGCATCTTGACTCTTTGGAAACTCTGGAAATAGAACTTTGGACTGGTTTTGGACTACTCTTTGGAAACTCTGGAATTAGAACTTTGGACCGAACTTAGACTACTCTTCGGATATCCCTTACAGTGAGTGTTTTCCCGACAGGGAAAAGGGAGTGAGCGGGGGAGACAGAACAAATTCATACAACCACCCTGATTTGGAAGTGAAGGAAAAGTTTCCTCAAAATCTACACAGTTTAAAAAGCTTCCTTTTCCCCTACAAGTCCCAGAAGCCAGCATGGCCATTATGATCAAATCTACCCCAAAGCATTATTAAGTCTCAAACAAAACTCTACAGATGATATTTGAAATTTCAGAAAAGATCAACTTTTCTTTTTAAAAATTGACATTGTGCTACATCATGAAAGTGTGTTGAATATGATAAAATGTTAAGGATAGACTAATAGACAACAGTAGACAACCGAAAGTACTGTATTCTTTTGGCTTTGGAAAGTTGCAGATTTAGTGTGTCTTTATGGACCCCATCATCTACAGGGGGGGCTATAAGTCCCAACCCATCCATATGTATTATAATTTTTCTCCCCCTCCCCCAGAGAAATATGGCTGATTTAAGCCCATTTACACTTGAAGAGCATATTGTGACAAGGTGTGTGGGTACATGAGCACAAGAATACTGGTGACACCCTGGATACAGTAAGTGGCAAATTTAGAGAAAAATTCAATAGGACTTACAGGACACCCTGTAGAGTTTAGGTCCATTGAGCTTTTCTCAGCAACCATTGTCGAATGATTCTTACAAGTACTTAAAGGTGAAGACAGGGAGATCTCAGAAGCATATGGAAGTGGTTTTAATGCATAGTCTGGTATGGAAACAAATGCCTCTAACAGCAACAAATGAATGTTCAAACCACTTATACAACACTTTAGAATCAATTGTCTCCACTCAAAAATTCTTTCACATTTCACATTGAACAAAGGAGCCATATTTGTATGAGTGAATTGCTCCATACTTACACCACTATTACTATGCATAAATCCAGAGATAGACAGGACTCTTCCAGATGGGACATTAGTACCCTGTAACTTCCCAATTAAACTTTTATCTTAATGGAAGAATACCCACACACACACATTTAGATTTTCCCCCTGAAGTTTAGTTATGAACAGTTTTTCCCCTTGAGCCCCTATGAGTTTGTATATTTGATTATTATTTTATTTATTTGCTTTGCATCTTTCCCTTTTCCTTGCAAATTTATTTGATTTCTATTTTTCCTTTTGTCTCTTGCTTGGAAAAGCTTTCCTGACAGTAGTGAATTTCAGTAAAAACTTCCTACCCCATAGCCCCATTGGGTTCCTGATGAGGAAAGAGTTTATATGAAAACCATGAGTGCTTGGTAAAGAAGTAGGGAATGTTTAAATTCCAAAACATTGCCCCAGCTGAGGACATCATCAGGCTTAAGTAGCATGCATAACACAAGCAGTATTTGTTCCAATGTTGTCTCATTGGATCTTTACTTGGAACTATGATCAAGCTCTCATAAACAGTAGATAAGATGTTAATGTCTGTGATGAATCCTGTTTTCTGGTACAGTATATCAGTATATCAGTACACAAAAAATGTAGGAAAGCAGAATATGAACTTTAACTATTTACCTAATTGGTTCACCCTCTTGCATGTCAGAACTAGTATTGTCTGGATATAACCTCTTTTGGATTTTTAAAATATAGAATGCAATGATATGGTATCCCTTCTGTACTCTGAAGTGATTTGCCCATTGAGGCAATATAAACAAATAAGAAACAGCAAAATATAGTCTATGTGTAGCAGGATTGTCCAATTTTTGGGGTGGATGGGAGAGAATCTGCACTCTAGCTTAATCCAAGGAGCTTCATCTGATGATTTTCCTATTATCATTTTTCAGACATTCAATGTGCTATGTACCCATCTTTTCTTGAATTCTTCACACAATAATACACAGATGCTAACATGTTCCCTGTAGGTAATGCTGTGAAATAGAGAGAAGATATTGTATCCTTTAGAAGATGTACAAGTTGTTGCACAGCAAATTTAATCAAGGCTTGCTGTAACTCTATCATCATTTCCCTTGATGAGAACATCACAGACTTAAGTTTTGTAAAAGAGGTTTTAAAAAGCCCTTGAACATTAGCTAACTATAACAGTAACAGCCAATTTTCCTCTGATGGGAAAAAGTGCTACACTAGTGCCAATAGATCAATGTCCAGAGGCCTTAATAAAGCCCAGTCTTGATCCATGACCTGAATGTCCAAATAAGCAACTTATTATGGTTTGTAAAAGAAATATTCACAACTCAGAATATGAAGATGTATTTCAGCAGAATCATTACAGAATCCTTCATAAGTAAACTGAAGCATAAGTGAAGAATGGAAGCGCGGCGCCAAAATGGCCGCCGCACTCTTTGCGGGGCCCCCCCACCGGACGAAACCATCCGGGTAGTTAGGGGTGTGGCCAGCACCCTAATAAAAGGGGCTGGCCACGAGGCAGCCGTGCTGCCATTTTGGCGAACCGACGGAGCGGAGAAGTTTTTCTTTCCTCCTTACCTCCGTCGCTCGTGTCCTCTTGGGGGAAGCCTTTTCGGGCAGCTTTCTCTTGTTTTAGGCTTCCTAGCTACCTTAGCCATGCCCTCGAAGAAGAAGGCAGCCGCGAACGTGGCTCGATCGGCGCGGAGGCGTCAGCCGGGTCGGAGGACCGCGACTGCGCCCGTTCCGCAGCCACCTTTAGCAGACCCCACCGGGAATGGTGGGATGGGATTGGTAGCTCCTTGGCCTGATGCGCGGAGCATACCTGCTGCCCCGGACGGGGCCTCGGCCCTTGGCCCCTGCCATGGTCTGTGCGGCGGGGCCCTCTTGCCCGGGTGCGCTATTCCCTATGGGGGGTGCGAGCCACGGAGGGTGGTTGGGTTCCCTGCCTTTGCAGGGCGTTCCCACTGCTCCCCAGGGGCTGAGCATGGGCTCTTGGCCTTATCTGGCCCCTGGGGCTCAGGGACCTGGACAGGTACCCATGAATTATGGGCCGGTTGCCCAATTGCCCCCTGTTGGGGCCGGGGCCTATGTCGATGTGGAGGCCCTCCTGGCCCGGGTGGCGGCCCTTGAAGCGTCCTTGGCAAGGGCCAACCAAACAGGGGTGTCTCTAGGTTTTCAGGTGCCCCCTTTGGCCGCCGAACAGCGGCCGGCGATGGGTCGGGTTGAGCCGCCTGAGGCGCGCGGGCCGGTGGTGGCCACTGCCTCGCAGCTCCCCACCCCACAGGTGCAGCAGTCTGGTGCTGGTCTGGCCCCGTCGACGAGCTCAGCTTCGGTCGTGAGCTCCGACGCCCCCAGCGGGCCGGAACCCCCGGTGGGGGCGGCCCGCGGGGGTGCAGCGGGTGAGTATGCAGTCCAAGCTAATGCACCCACACAACTGACTTCCTTGGGGGGGCTGTTCAATGGCCTTGGCCTCGCTCGGGCGGCCCGGCGGCCCAATGGCCCCCGGCCCACCCAGCGACTTTGCCCGTGACACAGGGCCGGGGTCGGGGTGGTGCCCCCAACGTGCTGAAAATGTGTTGGGAATCCCCGGGCTGGCTCAGGCTCATTTTCCTTTGCCCGTAGTTCCCTCAGTGCCGGTGTCGGCTTTGCCAACAGCAGGGTATTCCTTGCCCTTGGGGGACCATTTGGCCCAGTCTACCAAGGAAAAGATTTGGAGGGGCGAGTATGTAGATATCTTCTCCCTTCTAAATAGGGAGCTGACCAAGGAAGAGAGGGAAGGGCTGGACGAGAAGGATAAGGAGCAGGCACGTCGTCGTAAGCCGCCATGCACGTGGGCAAATTGGTTGCCAGCGTACCTGATTTACATGGCCGTTTACCTCAGGGCTAGGCCGGATTTGGCTATCCCTATGGTCCAGTATCTGGACAATATTTGCCGGGCTATGGTTGACTTCCCGGGTCCGTCATGGCTGGCTTATGATGAAGAATTCAGCATGAGGATTCCACTGCACCCAGAGATGAGGTGGGATGAGCCCTGCCAGAAGCTGTGGCTTCTGTATATGACCCCCACGCGCCCGGCGCCTGGGGAGAGATACCATTGTGGACATGCGGTCCAACGAGCGGCCCCGGTACAGGTACCCTGCCAAGTGGCGGGGCAGGGGGTTCCAGCCCGCCTGCTGTGCTGGACCTTCTCGTCCAATGGTTCTTGCAACAGGAAAAATTGCAAGTACAAGCATGAGTGCCCCTCTTGTTCTGGCCCCCATGCTGCCTCCGCCTGTCCCAGGCCGGGAGGATACGGGGGCAGGGGTAGGGGCGGACAAGGGGCAGGTAAGACTGCCATGGAGGGAGCGGGTTCACCAAAAGGCCCCCTCCCCGATTAATGTTGACATGCTGGAGAGTTGGCTCGCATTGTACCCGAGGAGAGCAGACGCTGTGTACCTCCTTCAGGGTTTTCAACTGGGTTTTCGTATTCCTTTCACGGGGGATAGGTCACCGCAGGATGCACCTAACCTTTCGTCACTTAGGGGAAGGGAGGATGTGGCTGCCGCCAGCATTAATAAGGAGATTGCTGCGGGCAGGGTCGCTGGCCCTTTCCCCGCACCCCCGTTCCACAACCTTACAGTGTCTCCGCTAGGACTAGTGCCCAAGAAGTCCCCGGGCGAGTTCCGCCTGATTCACCATTTGTCCTACCCAGCCGGCCACTCGGTCAATGATGCTATCCCTGATGACCTTTGTTCTGTCAGGTATACATCCTTTGACCAGGCATTGCGCATGGTGCGCTCATGTGGCCCGGGTGCACTGTTGGCTAAGTGTGACATTAAGTCGGCGTTTCGCCTTTTGCACGTGCACCCGGGTGACTTCGAGTTGCTGGGTTTCAAATTCCGGGGTGAATATTATTTTGACAAAGCCATGCCATTCGGCTGTTCCATATCCTGCTCGGCTTTTGAGCGTTTCAGTACCTTCCTGCAGTGGGCATTTGTCCGTAGGTCAGGGTCTCGGTCTGTAGCCCATTACCTGGATGACTTTTTATTCGGGGGTGAACAGGGCTGGGACACGTGCACACGTCTCCTCAACACATTTCAGACGCTAATGGAGGAACTCGGTGTCCCTTTAGCGCCCGAAAAGACCGAAGGCCCGTCTAATAAGTTAATATTCCTGGGGGTGGAAATTGACACGGTAGCGCAGGCGTCTAGGTTGCCCGCAGACAAGGTGTCAAGGATAGTGGCCCTTATATCGGACTTGCTGGCTAAGCGCAAGGCATCCCTTCGGGGATTGTAGGTGCCACATGGACATCTCAATTTCGCTTGCAGGGTGGTCGCACCTGGCAGGGCATTTGCTCGGCGCTTGTGCGACGCCATGGCAGGCTTATCCAGGCCCCATCATAGGGCGAGATTGACACGGGGCATCAGGGCAGATCTGCACGTATGGCTCCAGTTCCTGAGGGAGTTCAATGGGGTCTTATTTTGGAGGTCTGACCTCCTGGCTTCGCCCCAATTTCAAATTCAGTCTGATGCCTCGGGATCCCTTGGTTATGGCATGTACTTCAATGGGAAGTGGGCATATGGTGGATGGCCACCAGCCTGGTCAGGCACGGGTCGCCTGAGGGATCTCACATATTTGGAATTTTTTCCCATTCTGGGGGCCTTGATGCTATGGGGTGAGGAGTGGGCCAACTCTGTGGTGCATTTCTGGTGTGACAATGCGGCTGTTGTCCACATTGTCAACTCACAGACCTTTAAATCTCCCAGGGTCATGGATCTTGTGCGCCAGTTTGTATTGCGCAGCCTGCGCCTCAATGTACTGTTCAGAGCCAGGCATGTCCCGGGGGTGAATAATGATATTGCTGACGCTTTGTACCGCCTGCAGACCTCCCGGTTCCGTGCCTTGGCTCCGGATGCGGAGGAATTTCCCTCGCCACTACCGCAGGAGATATGGACCATTGGCAAGGAGAGGTGAACCGGGCGATAGGCATGTCACTGGCGCCACGCACGCGTAAGGCGTATCACCACGCGTTGGTTTCATTTTGGACCTTTTGTTCCCAATATTGCTTGCCAGATACCTGGCCGATCCCAGTGGCCCACATCCTCCGTTTCATGGTTTACCTGCACGCCCAGGGCCTGGCACCCCGCACCATAGCATCTAGGCTATCAGCGCTGGCTTTTATGGCCAAGGTGGGAGGTCACGTGGACAGTACCGCTGATTTCCGTGTGAGACATGTTTTGGAGGGGGGGGTGCGGGAACGTGGGCGTTGCCTGGACGACCGTCACCCAATTTCCCCTGGGGTACTTACCCAACTGGCACGAGGCTGGCATGACCTATGTTTTGATAGGTATGAGGCAGCCCTGTTTCGTGCGGCTACAACGGTGGCCTTTTTTGGAGCGCTCCGCATCAGCGAGCTTATGATGCTGTCTAAGGCGGATGCAAGTCGTAGGGCACTGGAACTCGAAGATGTCTATGATTGGGCTCAGTTGAGGATACGCTCCTCTAAAACAGGTCAGCACGGCGTAGGCAGTTGAGTAATACTGCTATGATGTTCCTTGGAAGACATCTGTCCGGTTGGTGCCCTACAGGAGTTTCTTGCACTGTGTGGCACGCACCATGCCCCGTTTTTCTGTCACCAGGGTGGGTCTCCCCTCACTCAGCCATTCCTGCAGGATGGGGGCGGTTTCTACTGCAGCTACTTTTGGGTACTCTGGGGCTGAAATATGCCGCATGGGAAGGTGGGGATCACATTGTTTTCAGTTTTGTGTTCACCCTCTTCAACCGTGAGTGCCAGTTTAGTCACTGCAATGTTTCTCACCCCCCCTTTTTTCCTTGACAGACCCTGGGTGTCGTTTTACACCGGTGACAGTAGGGCTGGTGGGCCGTTGCCACGTGCACAGGGCAGCGCGTTACGCTGCACAGGGCAGCGCGTTACGCTGCACAGGGCAGCGCGTTACGCTGCGGCGACAGAGTGGGACCCCGACTGGGACTGGGTGCATCCGCACATCTTAGGTGGTGTGGTAAGCGCGGCATGTTATGGCGGGAACTGTTGCCATTCCTTTTCTACATCAGGGATGCTGACTCGCCTGATGTCCTGGTTATTCACCTTGGGGGCAATGGTTTCGGACAGGTCACTGGCCTATCGCGGAAGCTTGCGATTTGCAGTCACCTGGCCTACTCGCATTATGTGTGGCCTGCCACACCCCTCATTGGTCGGACATGATACCGCAGTACGCTTACAGGGGAGCGTTTGGCCTCCAGGCGCTTGACCGGGCTCGTCGCTCCAGGGCTATTGCCCGGTTCCTTTTTGATATGGGTTGGGGACGCGTCATTCGCCTCCCCATCATCCGTCTGCAAAATTATGAGCTTTATTCAGGGGAGGGGGCCCATCTGTCACGAGGAGGTGTGGACCTCCTGCTGAGTGTTTGGCGAGCAGGCCTGTCGACCGAGCTGACGGTCTTGGGGGGGGGGGGCGTCGAGCCTTTATTGAAGCCTCTCCGGGTGGCGGGTAGCACTGGTAAGGTAAACATTTATGACCCACAGGTATCCGGCAGGTTCGCAATTGACTGGACAACACTAGATAGGCATAAGTTGTTTAAACGTTGTCCGGTCAACGACGAACCAGGCGAGGGGGTGATGGTTACCACTAGACAGCTGGAATCACCCCCTGATTTTGCGGATACACGTCAGAGGGTGGGGTCATTAGTTAGATATTGACTACGGTCAACAATTTGTTTGTTGTCAACAAACAAATTGATACAAATAGATACATTGTAACAATTGCCGTTGGCAATTTTGGGTGGTACCTTACCAGTGTTACTTCGGCCTGCTTGCCTTAAGAATTATGATTGGTCGTTTTACCAATAGAAATTTATAATTCGGACTAGGGCTTGAATCAATAAATGTGGCCCATGCCGTTATCCACTTTCATTTGTGTCTGAGTCCATCATTGGGGGGGTGCGCCTGCAAAGAAAAAACTGCCTAAGAAATGTACAGTTTTAACATGAAGTCAGAACTGACTTATAGTCTCCCTAGTAGGGTTTTCAAGGTGAGTGAGATATTTAAGATGTACAGTAAAACCCCTACTTACAAAAAAAGTCTGTTCTATAGGCTTTTGCTTAAATTGGTATTTCATGTAACTCGAAGCAAACCTATAGGAAAAATTATTTATTTACGTAACTCAAAGCAAACTCATAGGAAAAATGAAATTTTTATGTAAATCGAAGCAAACCCATAGGAAAAAGAATATTTATGTAACTCGAAGCAAACCCATAGGAAATTGTGCAATTCAGGACATGGTTTTAGCACAAAATCATTAGGTAAAGGTAAAGGTTTTCCTTGCTCTAAAGTCATTCGTATCCGACTCTAGGGTTCAGTGCTCATCTCTGTTTCAAAGCCAAAGAGGCAGTGTTGTCTGCTTCTGCAGAAGTTTCCATGGTCATGTGGCAGGCATGACTAGACACCGGAGCACATGGAACGCTGTTACCTTCCCATCGAAGTGGTCCCTATTTATCTACTTGCAATTTCTTGATTTCGAACTGCTAGGTTGGCAGGAGCTGGGACAAGGACAGGAGCTCATTCCGTCCTGCAGTACTCGGGAATTGAACTGCTGACCTTCCGCCTCCCAGTCAGTGTCTTAGCCACTTGAGCCACTCTAGTCCCGGTACTGCATTATCATTATGCAAGTCAAATTTTATGTAACTCAAGGCATATGTAAGTCAGGGTTTTACTGAACTTTTACCAGTTACACTCCCCAAATGGGTTTCCATGGTCACATGTGGATTCAGAACCAGGTCTCCTGAGTCCTAGCCTATCACTCTAATCACCAAAGGTAGCCAATCCTTATTTATGTTTATTTCCATGAAGTAATATAATGAGAAACACACGTCAGTGCCTGGCAGGGCTGAAATTAGTAATAACTAGCACCGGGGCAAAGCTTTTCCTTCTCTTCCACATCTTTCTTTCTCTCCCCGACCCCCATTTTTCCTCAACTTGTAGGTTCATTCCTGCACTGGCTTGGATGGAATGTTTGTACAGAGCTTTCAAAAGAAGACCCAGGATTTGCCCATCCCAATGTTTACAAGAAAAAGATTTTGCTCATGCATTATTAGCTGCATGAGGTGTTGTATGTAAACTACCAATAAGTGCTGTATGGTTGATTACTAGCTAGATACCAGAGCAATAATAGATCAGTGGTATATGTTAGTCACAAACCTATGCAAATAAGAGTTGCATCACTTGTCATGGCTACTTACTGGGGATACATCTTGGTCACGTCCTTAGTCATGTGCCTGCTGCACAACCAAGAAGCATTCTATCATTTCATAAATTAGTCACAATTAGATGCAGCAAATTTTGCAAACCCTATTTGAATAACAATAGAATTCTGGACAACATTATTTGCTCATCTCTTAGAATGCTGACATTCATGAAGGCACTCTATGTTGCATACCAGAATACTTTAGTAACCTTGATGTACAAATATTTTAAAAATATAACCTAATAGTTAAGATACTGGCAGATATGTTATTCCATATAATAGAAATAATAATAATAATAATAATGGTCTGCTGTAAAACCAATTCTGACTTGTGGTGACCCTTTCCAGTGTTTTCTATGTAGAGAATACACAGAAGTAGTTTACCAGTCCTTTCTTCTGGGGCTACCCTAGTGTTGGGAAAATGGGCATTCGAGCACATTATGGGTTAAGCCCAAGATGTGTAATTGTTTCTAGTGTATGTAAAGTATGTCAGAGTTGACAGGAACAATGATTGCCATGGGATGTGTTAGTGTTATGATAGTCCATTCATTTCCTTGGTTCTTGTATTTGTGCATTATGTTCTTGAATAAGGTCAGTATGCTTTCTGATGTGAGAGTTTCTTCTTTACTATATGGGTTTAAAAGGGGGATGAATTTCATTTTGAATACTAAAGATGTGTAATTCACAGCAGGAGCTGGATAACTCTTCCTTATTCAGCTGAATAAATCATATAAAAGACCCCCATGTGTTGGAATTTATTCTCTCTCTTGTTACATGGATAAATAGGGGATTTAGCCCACCGAGGCAAACAAACTGCATTGCAGGCGCACCCCCCCCCCCCCAAATAAAGACACAGACACCGTTAATGGATTTGAAGCATTGGGCCACTTTTATTGAATAATGCCCTAGTCCGAATTATAACTTCCAATTGGTGTTTCATCCAATTGTGAATATTTAAGGCAAGCAGGCCGCAGTAGCACTGGTAAGGTCCCACCCAAAATTGCCATTGGCAATTGGCTATTATGTATCAATTTGTATCAATTTGTTTGTCATCACAAACAAATTGTTAACCGAAGTCAATATGCTATCTATTGACCCCACCCTATGATGTGTATCTGGTAAAATATCAAGGTGATGCAGGCTGTCAAGCTCCTAGCATCACCCTGTTCATGGTTCGCCCTTGACCGGCCAAGCCTGTTTCCCCTGTACCTAATCCTCATGTTGGCCCATCAATTGCGAACCTGCCGGATACCTATGGGTCATCAATTTTACCTTACCAGTGCTACCCGCCAAAAGTGACCAAAATGAAACTTACCCCATATCTCAAACACTAGCATCCCCCAGCCCGTCCCCCAGCACAGGGCTGCGCGGCTGCCGCGCTACTCCTGTTGGGTGGCAAGCCACCCAGCGAAAGCAAGCAGGCGGAGCAGGTTCCCCCGCTCTGACGTTCGCAGCCAAACCGTGTACCATTCCCGGTAAGCAGGGAAAATAGGCAGGAGCCGAAAACAAGCAAAGGAAGGCTCCTTTCAAAGCAAGAGCAGCGGAGCAAACTTCTCCGCTCAGTCGCTCTCTCAAAATGGCAGCGAGCCGCCTCGTGGCCACCCCTTTTATGTGGGGGTGGCCACACCCCCTACTACCCGGATGTCTGAGTCCGGGGGTGGGGGCACCCGCAAAGAGTGTGGCAGCCATATTGGTGCCACGCTTGCCTACTTGCAACACTGGGGCTGTGTTCCTTGCCTAAGGCTATTCTCCCTGGAGGCACAGGGTGGAACTGAACTCCCAACCTTTGGCTCTGCAGCCAAATACCTACACCCCTGAGTTATTCAACCAGTTATATTATTCCTACTGGGACAAATAGCTGATCAGAAAAGAGGAGAATGATGAGACGGGAAGGTATGATCCCTTCTTCTCTCTCAATGTCATCATCTTAGTGAGGGTCAGGCCTCCTTAGAACTGCTGTGCAGAGAAGGTAATGGTTTGGAAATGGACTTTCATGTCCTCTTCACTATGTCAGGTTCAGCCTTTAATCTATACTGCTGAGACAATATTCTCAAAATTTGTGGAATCTCTGAAAACATTCAACAACTATATCATTTGGGACAAAATTTGTGGATCAAATGAGATATGCAGTGCACATCTGCCTCTCAGGGCTAAATCTCCAGTTACTGTCAGCTTGGAAAATTGCTGTTTCTTGAACCTAAAGAAGGTTAAAACACTTTAATGGAAAATGATTCACTTTTAAGTATTTAGCACTGTTCGTATTTTCTAGAAGTATCTATGACAGGGCTAGTTTCAATTGCCACTTTACGTAGCTCTTGTGGGAAGCCTGTTACACAACTAGAAAAGTCTGAATGAGTGTTTAACAAGATGGGCCATTTTGTTCTCTCTGCCCCTCTAAAACTATTATTAAAAAAACATGAACAGCATTTGTACACCAAGCTGATTGGAATTATATTACATCTCTCTGTGTCTACTGTGGAAATAGGTATCTGCTTCTTTAGAAAATGTGAACAGAGAGGAATTTTAATTACTTTTGCTTTATTCAGAAGGAATATTACACTACATGCTGAGATTGGTCAGTACATGGCAGGCATCTCTAATGACTGATGTTGAATCTTTCTGCTGTAGACAGTAGTATAGTGGAGTCAGAGTTTGATAGATAGAAGTTCCATATTTTCTGAATAGGAGGGGCTATAATACCCTCCCTGACCTTAGCAGTAGCTTGATGAAAAAAGGACTTTTCCATGAATATATACTGTGGCAATCTATCCCAAATGTATTGAAAAGTATGTGAGGGTGGATTGGTCTTGAACAAGCAATTAAGAAACATTACCTTTACAAAAAACACCTGCTTCTCATTTGTTGATATGGACTGATCTACTTGCCTGCATTTTGGGCTCTTCTTATGAAAGGGGTTCACTATGGGGACTATTGCACTACCAAATTTATGGCTACACTAATAAATACAGACAATGAAAGCATGGTGCCAAAATGGCCACCGCGCTCTTTGCGGGGGCCCCCACCTGGACTCAGACATCCGGGTAGTTAGGGGGCGTGGCCACTCCTCTATAAAAGTGGTGGCCACGAGGCAGCCATTTT
This sequence comes from Bradypodion ventrale, assembly GCA_035047345.1. NCBI lineage: Eukaryota > Metazoa > Chordata > Lepidosauria > Squamata > Chamaeleonidae > Bradypodion > Bradypodion ventrale. The sequence continues at coordinate 102,590,238 of JAWDJE010000002.1, read as the reverse complement.
AGAATGCGACGGAGCGGAGAAGTTTGCTCCGCCGCGTTTTTGATCTTTGCTTTTTCCCTTCATACCTTTAGCTTTTCAAACGGAATTCCTTTGCTCTTTGATACTGCGGTACTCAGGGCACAGGATTGTGAGTTGGTTCCCTGGCCAAGGATCATTTCCGAGCAGCTTTCGGCTTGGGAGACATGGCTCCCAAGCGCAAGGCGCCGGCTGCCAAGCCGCACCTGCGGGGGAGGGCTTTGCCTACCCCCTCTTCCTCCGGGGGACAGCCATCGGGTCGGAGGGCTCGGGCGGCACCCCCGCAGCAGAGCAGTGGGATGGCGTGTGCAACAAGCATCAGTGTCATTTCCGACATGAGTGTCCCTCTTGCTCGGGCCCTCACGCCGCCTCCGCGTGCCCGCGGGCTGGTGGGTCACGAGGCAGAGGTAGGGGTGGGCAGGGGGCGGTCAGAGCTCCCTCTGACGGTGCTGGCCACGCAAAAGGCCCCCTCCCCAATTAATATCCCTATGCTGGATCGATGGTTTTCCGCTTATCCTAGACGGGATGATGCGAGGTACCTGTTAGAAGTTTTCCAGTTTGGTTTTCGTATACCATTTAGGGGTGTTCGGGGACCGCAGGATGCCCTGAACTTACTTTCTCTGAAGGGTAATGAGGAGGTTGCTGCACAAAGCATAGCTAAGGAAGTGAATGCTATGAGAGTTGCTGGGCCCTTTACTGAACCACCATTCCCTAACTTGAAGGTCTCTCCTCTGGGGCTAGTCCCTAAAAAGACCCCAGGTGAATTTCGTTTAATTCACCATCTATCTTACCCTGCAGGTTCCTCGGTCAATGATGCGATTCCTGATGACCTTTGCTCGGTCAGGTATACATCATTTGATCAGGCCCTACAGATGGTTCGCTCCTGTGGTCCCGGGGCGCTCCTGGCTAAGTGCGATATTAAATCGGCATTCCGATTGCTGCCAGTGCAAACCGCTGACTTTGAGCTGTTGGGTTTTCGTTTCCGAGGAAGGTTCTACGTAGATAAGGCCATGCCTTTTGGCTGTTCTATTTCATGTTCGGCATTCGAACGCTTTAGCACTTTCCTTCAATGGGCCTTTGTTCGCAAGTCAGGGTCCCGGTCTGTAGCCTACTACCTAGATGACTTTTTGTTTGGGGGTGAACAGGGCTCGGACACGTGTACGCGTCTCCTTAATACATTTCAGGCGCTTATGTGGGAACTGGGTGTCTCCTTAGCGCCTGAAAATACTGAGGGCCCAGCCACCACGCTCACCTTTTTAGGTATCAAAATTGACACTTTCGCACAGGCATCTAGGTTACCCATGGATAAGGTGACTCGGATCTCCGTGGCGATTCTGGCGCTGATTGCCAAGCGTAAAGTGTCTCTTTGTGAGCTACAGGTCCTTCACGGCCACCTCAATTTTGCCTGCAGGGTGGTGACCCCGGGCAGAGCTTTTGCCAGGCGTCTGTGTGACGCCATGGCTGGCCTATTAAAATGCCACCACAGGGTCTGGCTGACCAGGGGTATAGGGCAGATCTTTCGGTTTGGCTCACATTCCTCTAGGATTTCAACGGGGTCTCTTTTTGGAGATCAGACCTTATGGTCTGCCCTAAATTTCAAGTACAGTCGGATGCCTCCGGCTCTCTGGGTTATGGGATTTATTTTGAGGGGCAGTGGGCACATGGCAGGGCACGGATCGCCTACGCGATCTTACTTTCCTGGAATTTTTCCCCATTTTGGGGGCACTAATGCTATGGGGCGATAAGTGGGCCAATTCAGTGGTCCATTTTTGGTGTGACAATGAGATAGTGGTGCACATTGTTAACGCCCTGACGTCCAAATCCCCTAGGGTCATGGCACTGGTTCGTCAATTTGTTTTGAGAACCCTACACCTCAATGTGCTGTTCAGGGCCAGACATGTGCCAGGCATTAATAATGATATTGCCGATGCTTTATCCCGCCTGCAGATCTCCCGGTTCTGTGCCTTGGCTCCAGAAGCAGAGGAATTTCCCTCTCCACTCCCAGCCGAGATTTGGACATTTGGCGAGGAGAGGTGAACCGGGCGATCGGCATGTCCTTGGCACCTCGCACGCGTAAGGCGTACCAACATGCTTTCATACAATTTAGAGCCTTTTGTGGGCGACTACAGTTACCTGAAGCATGGTCAATACCAGTAGACCAGATTTTACAATACATGGTTTATCTTCACGGTCAGGGGTTGGCTCCCCGTACTATAGCCTCTAGGCTTTCGGCACTGGCATTTATGGCCAAGGCACTGGGCTTCACTGACTGCGTGAATGACTTCCGCATACGTCATGTTTCGGAAGGGTGGACATGTGAATGTGGCCGCCGCCCGGACACACGTCACCCGATTTCACCAGAGGTTCTTACCCACCTTGCACGAGGCTGGCATAACTTATGTTATGATAGGTACGAGGTGGCTCTTTTTCATGCAGCTACCACCGTAGCCTTCTTTGGAGCGCTCCGCATCAGTGAGTTGGTACCATTGTCTAAGGCGGATGCGTCTCGTAGGGCACTGGAACTCGACGATGTCTATGTTACACACGAGTGGGCTCATTTGAGGATACAGTCCTCAAAGGTTGATCAGCACGGCATAGGCAGTGGAGTCAGATTGCTACGATGTTCCATTGAAGACATTTGTCCGGTTGGTGCCCTACATGAGTTTTTGGCAGTGCGTGGTACGTACCCTGGCCTGTTTTTCTGCCACCAGGATGGGTCTCCCCTTACTAAATTCCAGTTTTGGAAGGTGACCAGTACGGCACTTCACAGTGTTGGCCTCCCTGGGGCTCGTTACGGCACCCATTCATTTAGGATAGGCGCTGCGTCCACTGCGGCTGCGTTTGGGTACTCTGAGGCTGATATACGCCAGATGGGCAGATGGGGATCCATGCGCTTTGCATTATATGTACGCCCCCTCCATGCATGAGTACCAGTTATGTCATTGTTCCTTTTTCTTCTTTTGCAGACCCTGTGTGTCCACGCACACCGGTGGCAGTATGGCTGGTGGGCCACAGTTACGTGCACTGGGCAGCGCAGTATGCTGCGGCGACAGAGTGGGGACCCCATCTCAGGCTACGTGCAGCCGCAGGTATGCGATGGTACGGTAAGCACGGCATGAGATGGCGGGAACTGTTGCCATTCCTGTTTTCCCTCAGGGATGCTGGACCGCCTGATGTCCTTGTCCTGCACCTCGGTGGCAATGATCTCGCACAGGTCACTGGCCTCTCTTTAAAATTCACGATTTGCAGTGACCTAGCCTATCTACATTATGTATGGCCGTCCACGCGGCTGCTATGGTCGGACATTGTGCCGCGACAGACTTACAGGGGAGGCATTGACCTCCGTGCCCTTGACCGCGCTCGCCGGTCGGTGAACAGGGCTGTTGCCCAGTTCCTTGCAGACAAGGGCTTGGGGACAGCCATTCGGCATCCTAGGATAGGCTTGCAGGATTACGATCTCTATGTAGGAGATGGGGTCCACTTGTCGGCCAGAGGTATGAACCTCTTTCTTGAGGATATGCAAGCAGGCCTGGTGACTGAGCTGACGGTCTGGGGGGGCAGTGAGTCATCATGGACGCCTCCCCGTGTGGCGGGTAGCACTGGTAAGGTAAAGATTTATGACCCATAGGTATCCGGCAGGTTCGCAATTGACTGGCCAACACGTAGACAGGTACAGGGGAAATAGGTTTGGCCGGTCAAGGGCGAACCAAGCAAGGGGTGATGTCAGGAGCTTCACAGCCTGCATCACCTTGATATTTAACGGATACACGTCATAGGGTGGGGTCAGTAGATAGTTTATTGATTCCGGTCAACAATTTGTTTGTGTCAACAACAAATTGATACAAATAGTTACATGTAGCCAATTGCCATTGGCATTTTGGGAGAAACCTTACCAGTGTTACTGAGGCCTGCTTGCTTTAAAGAATTACAATTGGATGATTACACCAATTGAAAGTTATAATTCGGACTAGGGCATTATTCAATAAAAGTGGCCTGATGCCTTTATGCATATACCGGTGTCCGAGTCTTTCTTTGGGGGGTGCACCTGCAAAGACATTGGTTATCTCCCCCAAAAGAAAGCAGCAATAGAAAGAGTATCTTTCTCAGAAAATGGATTAAAAGCCAGGCAGATCAAAACACCTCATAGAACAAGACATTAGGTTAGAAGACTACATTAATGATGAGTTCAAATCTACTGCATTCAATCTCCTCTCCTACAAAGGTAAGGTAGAGATAGAGGTTAATCCTGAACAGAGAGTATTGCTTTCCTAATTCTCCATGGACTTCACTGATCACACTCATATTTACTTGTACATTCCAGAATATGTGTGCAGAATGAAGCTCGGTAGTACATATTGTTTCAGTGTTTTAGTTTCTGGTCTCATTTGGATTTCCAGCAACTCATCCAGTTAATCCCTTGGGTTGGCACATTCATGATGTTAAGACATGGCCTATATGTATAACACATACTACTGTACCAGAATGGAGTGAGAAAAATGGACCAGGAGGTGCATATTTCAGCTAAAGTTAAATGGTTTTGCTGCAACAGATAATGCTTAAAACAAATCTTTGATTAGTGCTTCAAGTTGTCATTCAAGCTTTTATGGCATGTGTCATACTTGTGAGCAGAATGGCAGAGAAAGCAAAGTTCTTCTGTATTCCCTTGCTCTATCTGAGCATTTATGTATAATTTTCACAGCCTACATTTCCTGCCACAAACCCCAAATCCTTCAATAATGACTGACAAGGAGACTTTTGTTAATGTAATATCACTTAAAATTTTGCTGAACAATTTGGAAGAAGCAGTAATCATCTGTCTCTTTTATGTGCTCCAAAGAGAGCTGAGATATAATCAACAGCATAACAAAGAATTTTTTTCCCTTAGGCTAATAGCAGTGAGAAAATCAGCATTTTTCAAGACAGGGGAATCCTTTAGAAAAATTTAAAGCCCTCTCAAAAACTATAGGGTGGCAAATGAGAGGTTCAAACTACTTTTTCAAAATTTAATGGAACCCTCCCTAATTGTTTCTCTTTCTGAAAATATAATCAAATATCTATGGAATGTGTAGAAAAATATTGGGGAGGGAGGGATTGAACCATCCGACTCCATTCTGATGAAATATTCTGAGAAGAACAAATTAACTCCTGATCTGCCAATATTCTGAAGTGGATTTTGAAATCCAGTATAGTTTCCGTACTTCAATATGTAATCACATTGCTGGGCATGCCACCGAAACAAACAATGAGAATGTGAGTAACTTTTTTGTTTCTAATTTTATCTAGCTTTGAGTAGCACAAATATATGGAGTATATTCACAGTTCACTGTTACAAGAGTTTGATACCATGACTCCAACCTATGGGATCCAGGGATTTATAGATTGTTGACATAAAGTTTTTATTGGAGAACTCTGATAATCTCACTGGATTACAAATCCGTGGATTCTGTAGGATGGTGCTGTGAATAGTTAAAGTAGCATAGCCCTGTTATAATGCTATAGAATGGATACACTCTAAGTAATGTTTTAAATGATGTAAATGTTGTAATAGATTTTCTGAATTTTATGTTCCTCTGGAAAAGCAAGAGAGATTGTTAATTTTTAAATCCTTTCTCCTGCAAAGAACTGTCATGAAATACAAAACAAGAAGCACACACTGGATAGCAGAAATTCTTCCTTCCTTCCTTTGGTGTGTGTGAATATCTCTCTGTGTTATAGATTATGGATATGCATGCATTTATAATCTATAACACATACAGAAAGAAGGAGAGAATGCATTCTCCCAGGCTGATTTGTTACCCATGGCAGGTTTCTGGGTTTCATTCCTGGGAACTATAGCAGAAACATGCAGACAGCCAGACAAACACCCATGTGTATTGTTATACATTAAATTGGAAAGGAAGGAAGAAAAACAAGCTTTTAGATGTTTAATATTGCAGAAGGTCAGCGGAACAGTAATAGAAAAAAAGAATAATAATATGTGGCTGAATTCACACTATGCATCGACATCTTCTGAATTCCCAGGTGTTCAAAAAATATTTAAAGATTATTTTCAGGTGAATTCATCCCAAAGGATGTTATTTACATATGCATTCCTGCTGCCAGATGCTTCAAACTGTTCCCCAAAGCAAAATGAATAGATTGTTGCAGGAAGAGACTCTATATAAATGATTGTATATCTTAATCTAGTTGTGAATCTGTAATACACACCTGGATTCTGCACCAAAGAAAGAAAATAGAGAGCAAAAACAGGAAGATAACCAATTTTGCTGAAATCTTGTGCTGAAGTTTAGATTATGAATCCAGACTCTTCATCAAAATTAATTGGGATCAGGACTATTTTTTCTTGAAAGGTTTAAAGCCAGGTATGTTTAGCTAGAAATCAATTAGCTGCGCTCCTGACACATGCATCTAGTGCCCTGTCAACATTTCAGATGACAATTCATTATATCCAGAATGGGGATGTAAAGCACACCATGGGAATTATATATATATGACCACTGTTATTAATTATTCTTAACTCTTAATGAAGCAATAAGTGGCCACTTCTTGAGTCTTCTCGAGATCAAGGCAGGGAATGTGGGGGCCTCCAATTATTATTAGGCTGGTGTTCCTGTGAACTTCAAGTATTGGTTATTTTAGTTGGAGATAATAGGAGTTTCTGCCCAACAACATCTGGAAGGAAGCTCATATCCCCCTGACATTCTCTAGAAGACAGTCATGATGTCAATATAGGTTTGTATTCCTCCCTGCACACTATATGTTTCATTTCTATGGTCCAGTATCAATTCCCCCAAAGCACTGATCAGCCAATATACTGACTTGGGTTTCTGGGAATTGAAGTTCCCCTGTGAGGCATGTGCCCCTCGTTGGGAACCACTGCTATGGTCTCTACTTTAGGGATAAGTGTGAATTTTATTCTAAGGTTTTGTTCTTATTTTGTTTTAGCTGTGCACCAAATTCAGACAAATCCCAAAGTCTGAAATGATTAGACCCGATGTGGACTAATTTGTATGGTTGTTGTTGTTATTGTTGTTCAGTCACATAGTTGATCTGACCCTTTGCGACCCCATGGGCCACTGCATGCCAGGGCCCCTTATCCTTCACCATCCTCCAAAGCCCACTCAGCTTGATGCCCATTGTGTCAACAATGTTATCTAAACATCCCATCTTCTGCCGCCCCTTCTCCTTTTGCCCTCAATCTTTCCCAGCATTATGGACTTCTCAAATGAGTCCTCTCTTCTCATTTTGTGTCCAAAGTACTTTAGTTTCATCTTTAATATTTGTCCTTCTAAGAAGCAGACAGAGTTGATTCCCTTCAGGATCGACTTATTTGATCTCTTTGTTGTCCAGAGTACTCTCAAAATTCTCCTTCAGTACCACATTTCAAAGGCGTCTATTCTTCTATGCTCAGTCTTTCTTATGGTCCAGCTCACACAACCATACATTACTATTCAGAATACCATTGCTTTGACTATGCGGATTTTTGTTGGCAGGGTGATGTCTCTCCTTTTTTTAAAATAATAATAAATTTTTATTAAATTTTTTCAAATATACCAACAACACTACAACTAAAAAAAATACAAATATGAATACAAATACAAATGTCAAAATTACAAATACAATATAAAAATAAAAACATAAAAATACAATCAAGATACAAACTTAGTAGTATAACTCCCTCCTTTCCCCCATACTTCTTTGAATACATTTCAACATCTTTTAACACATTAGAACACTCTTGTAATTGTCCTAATATATGTATTCAAAATCAAATCTTATACACATTTGTTCCATTACCATTTTCAGTGTTAAAATTTTTATTAATTTACTACATTGCTATACTACTACTAAGTTAAAGCAAAAATACAGTCATTAAAAGACAATAAACAATTTTCACAATACACACCCAGTATTATACAATGCCCTGGAGGATGCGAGATGTCACAGTTATTTTCTCTATTACCAAAAACGCATTTGATCGGGTACTGGCCTATTCTCTTCACACACACACACACACACACACACACACACACACACACACACACCCTTTTCAATGAGTAATCCACAAATTGTTGCCATATTTCCCAAAATCTGTTTTCTTTAACTATACCCTTATTTTTATTCATTTCCCATGTTAGCTTGTCATTCAATGCAAGATCCCACATCTCCTTATACCACTCTTCTATTTTCAGAATTACTTCATTTTTCCAATTTCTAGTAATGCACTGTCTACCCGTTGTCACAGTAACTCTTTTTTATCCTTATTTAAGTTCATATTTTCCACATACATCAACAAAACAGTACTTGACCCCAATTTAAGTCCCATACCCATAATATCATAAGTCTCTCTCTCAATTTCCCCACAAAAAATCTTTTACCACATTACAGCTCCACCACATATGTTCATATGTTCCCTGTGTATTCTTACATCTCCAACACATTTTATTTTTATTGTTATCCGTCTGATGTAACCTCACTGGGGTCAAGAACCATTTCCACAACATTTTATAATTATGTTCTTTCACTCTAACTGACATAGTTCTCATAATCCTTTTCTTCCATTTATTTTTCCAAACCTTATCTACAATCTTTATATTCAAATCTTGTTCCCAATTTATTTTCAACGTTTCTTGTGGATTACCTTCTTTATTTAATATCTTATATATTTTACTTACTAAGCCCTTAATTCTATTTTCTCCCTTTCTAATCTTTAATATCAATTCCTCAAAATTACTATTCCACTTATTTACCAATGCTAGCTATCTATACTTTTTATTATGTTCCCTAGGTCTCTCATAGCTTGTCTCCCAAGAATTGAGCATCTTTTTATTTCATGGCTGCAGTCACCATCTGCAGTGATCTTGGATCCTAGGAAGCTAAAGTCTGTCACTGTTTCCATTTCTTCCCCTTCTATTTGCCAGGGCATGATAGGGCCATTTGCCATTATCTTGGTTTTTTTTTATTTTGAGTCTAAGGTTCGCTTTTGCACTCTCTTCTTTCACCTTAATCTAGAGGTTCTTTAGGTCTTCTTTACTTTCTGCCATTAGGGTAGTATCATCTGCATATCTCAGGTTATTGATGTTTCTTTCAGAAATTTTAATTCCAGCTTGTGATTCATCCAGCCATGCATTGCACATTGTGTACTCTGCATATAAGTTAAATAAGCAGGATGAGAATATGCAACCTTGTTGTTTTCCTTTTCCTATTATAAACCAATCAGTTGTTCTGTATCCTGTCCTAACTGTTTGCTTCTTGACTCATGTACAGATTTCTCATAAGACAGATGAGGTGGTGTGGTACTTCCATCTCTTTAGTTACTTGCCACAGTTTATTGTGGTCCACACAATCAAAGGCCTTAGTGTAGTCAATGAAACAGAAATAGACTTCTTTCTGGTACTCCTTTGCTTTCTCCATGATCCAGAAAATGTTGGCAATTTGGCCTCTAGTTCCCCTACCTCTTCAGAACCCAGCCTGCACTTCAGGAAGTTCTCAATCCACATATTGCTGAAGCCTATTCTGTATTAACTTGAGCACGACCTTGCTAGCGTGTGAAATGCCATCGGCCCCGGGAGTGGAGACAGGTGGGAGCCGCCGGAGCCGCCGCCGGAGCCGCCGCAGCTGCCTTCGCTCTCCGGGCCCGCCCGCCCGGAGAGCAGAAAAGGACGCCGCCGACGCCGGCCCCTCGAGGAGCTCCCTGTCTCGCCCGGGAGCCCATGCCATCGGCCCCGGGAGTGGAGACAGGTGGGAGCCGCCGGAGCCGCCGCCAGAGCCGCCGCAGCTGCCTTCGCTCTCCGGGCCCGCCCGCCCGGAGAGCAGAAAAGGACGCCGCCGATGCCGGCCCCTCGAGGAGCTCCCTGTCTCGCACGGGAGCCCACGCCATCGGCCCCGGGAGTGGGGACAGAAGCAGCAGGACTTGGTCGCCGCCTCCGGTCTCCCCTGCGGATGGGGCGGAGAGACCTCTGCAGCATCGGACACCGGGAACCACCACCACCACCGGCGTCCCAGGCTATGCCCTCGGCCAGGGCTTGAAAAGCCATGGAGGCGGCAGGACCTTCGTCACTGCCACTTTTCACTTTTGGACTTGTTGGGGCCGGAGAGAGATGTGTGAGATGTTATTGCATTACTGAGATGTTACTGTGTTACTGTACTCCATTATATTGTGTACTTTATTTTTTCCCTGTATTGTATCATTGTTTGATATGTTGTGAGCCGCCCTGAGTCGGCATATGCTGAGTGGGCGGCATACAAATCAAATAAATGAAATGAAATGAATTGTTCAATAGTTTGAACATTCTTTAGCATTGCCCTTCTTTGGGATTGGAACATATACTGACCTTTTCCAATCCTGTGGCCACTGCTGCATTTTCCAAATCTGCTGGCATATTGAGTGCAACACTTTAATTGCATCATCTTTTAAGGTTTTGCATAATTCAATTGGAATACCGACATCTCCATTAGCTTTGTTGTTAGCAATGTTTTCTAGAATGTATGGAGTTGATTTTGCAGTAATACCAATCAAATTTACAAATCATGTCCAAATCACAAACTGAATTAGAAACTCACAGATCACTTTTTAAAAGCAAAAGTTAAACTTGCTTGGTCTGCAAAATCCTATTTGCCCAAAACTCAGTAGGTTACTCCCTTCCATGGAATCTTATTGTGACTTTCAAATCTTGTATGCATCAGTGCAACCTCACCCCACCCATACCCATTTTGGTTTCCCCAGTGAAAGACAATGGGAAGTTATACATTGACTCTGAATCAGGCACAATTTGAACCGGATGAGTCAGAAATTGTTCCAGAGCATAGGTCCTCAAACATGGCTCTCCAGATGTTCTTGTACTTCAATTTTCAGACATCCTGATTGGCAGGTGTGCTGACTTGGGCTTCTGGTAATTGAAATCTAAGAACATCTGGAGAGCCAAGTGTGAGGATCTATGGTCCAGAGTAAATTAAAAAAAACATGCTGAAGCCTCCAAATCAAATTGGAGCACCCTGTGACCAGCCTTATTTTGTTAATCAGAATTTGTGAACACTTGGCAAAATCAAAACATGAGAGAAAGCAAGATGGGCAAGGTTTGTTTATCTGCATGTTTTGATCAGAATTTACTAAAATTTGCAGCATGTACAATTGGCATATTTGCCATCTCTACTCTCATTGCTGACTAAAATAGGTACATAGAAGAATAATGTTATACAGTGATACCTCATACAACGTCCAAACTTGGTTCTGCAAGTTTGGACTTTATACGGATTTGGACTTTGTATGAGGCATGCAAAATCCTAGCCGCGATGCCTCATACAACGTCCAAATCCTTGCTGCGATGCCTCGTACAACGTCATTTCAATAGAGATACAGTAATACCTCATACAACGTCCAAACTTGGTTCCACAAGTTAGGACGTTGTATGAATTCTGACTTTGTATGAGGCATGCAAAATCCTAGCTGTGATGCCACATACAACGTCCAAATTATTGCCACCGATGCTTTGTATAATGTCATTCCCATAGGTGAGAGAGGGGAGGCGGGGGCTAGAGGCTGGTCCCAGCTGTAAGGCGGCCAGCGTGGCCCATAAGAAGACTTGCCATGCCAGAGTCTCACCCCCACCTTCCCGCTCTAACCAGGGGAAGCAACCCTTGGTTGTGAGCAGACTGCCCCCAGCTGTGAGGCGGCCGGCGTGAGAGTGGGGGAACCCCCCAAAATATCCAATGCCGGCCACCGACTCACCCTTGGTCCACTGCTTGTTGTTGCCTCCCCATGGCTGCTACTGATCGAGGCAAGCGGCCCCGACCTCCCTCACCCAGTGGCAAACAGGACAGGAGGAACGGGCAGGGAGGAGGAATTGAAGCAAGTTCCAGGGTGGAAGGAAGTTGGAGAACGCGGTAGTGGGAGAATTTGAATTTTTGAATTTTTATTTTAATTTATATACCACAATTCTCTACCCAAGGAAGACTCAATGCGGTTTACAAGGTACAATTTACAAGTTACAGAGTAAAAGTATCACAAAAATACAGTGTAGAATATAGTTAATACAGTAAAATACAATTACATAACAATTAATATGATCAATAATAACAAAATACAGCGCTAATAACAGGTTGCATAGCCTCACAACAGAACATATCAGCAAATCATCACTACAACATCACAGTATAAATATCAAAAGAAAAGGGAAAAAATATCACCACACTCATCTATACCCACTACCCCCCCCCCCCGGCCAAGCACACCAAGAGAAAGAACGGCAACGGCGGCACAGACTTTTGAAGGTGCCCGCTGGCCTCCCACAGGTGGAATCACTCCCCCTCTGGCCTGACTGGCCAAAGGAGGGGGGAAACAGGAGTCCTGGAGGTGCGGTGGCGCAGGCTTTTGAAGGTGCCTGCCGCCCTCCAACAGGTGGAATCACTCCCCCTCTGGCCCGACTGGCCGAAAGAGGGGGGAAACGGGAGTCCCGGAGCCACAGCGGTGCAGGCTTCTGAAGGCGCCTGCTGTCCTCCCACAGGTGGAATCACTCCCCCTCTGGCCCGACTGGCCAAAGGAGGGGGGAAACGGGAGTCCCGGAGCCACAGCGGCGCAGGCTTTTGAAGGCACCCGCCGTCCTCCCACAGGTGGAATCACTCCCCCTCTGGCCCAACTGGCCAAAGGAGGGGGGAAACGGGAGTCCTGGAGCCATGGTGGTGCAGGCTTTTGAAGGCGCCCACTGCCCTCCCACAGGTGGAATCACTCCCCCTCTGGCCCGACTGGCCAAAGGAGGGGGAAATGGGAGACCCAACCAGTCTCTTCCTCTTCGACCATGATGATAGCAGCACCGCCCCGCTTGAGAGGAGCAGTCCCTGCAAAGAGCTGCAAGGAAAGGCCGTGGCTGGCCGGCCTGCTAAGCAGCGCTTGCTTTCTCTCTCTCTCTTCCTTTGGTGAGAGCAGGGACCACTTCGGTGGGAAGGTAACAGCATTCCGTGCACTCCAGTGTCTAGTCATGCCTGCCACATGACCACGGAAACGTCTGCAAAAGCCTCTCTGCTCTCACCAGACACTTCCCTTGGAATGCTTCTAAAAATTCTGATGAAAAATCCAAAAAAAATATCCAAAATCATGCTCAAAACCACTCCTAAACACTCTTTGCCTTGTGCAAAACCCACAACAGCAATGCATGCATGTGTCCTATCTTTTATACTGCCAAGGCTCAATGCAACCTGGGAAAAACTGAATGCCTCATACAAAGTCGAGCGACTTTGTATGAGGTAACTTTTTTCAAGAAATTAGGCGATGTATGAATTCGATGTTGTATGAAGCAGACTTTGTATGAGGTATTACTGTATTTATAATCTTAGTTATAAAAGATTACTGGGCATATTAACTGAGTTTTTTTTAAAAAAAAGATGCCAGGATTTCTGTTATATTCCACTGGTCCATGAATGGGGATATCATTTTCATGGGCACAACAGCTCATTAAAGACTTATGGGCACAACAGCTCATTAAAGACAAGTAGTTATGAGCAGAGTGACAGGACAAGTATCAGAGCAGGAGGGGGAAAAACAATCCATATGTTTTAAGAACAATGGTTGCTTTGGGATGCTTGTGTTAACAATGGCATTGGTTGTTGGAAATGAGCTGGAAAAAGCCACGGTAAATCTCATCCCTCAAGCCTATCTCTATTGACTCTTGTGTATCTGCCAGATTGATCATGAGTCACCTAACACAAACTGTCACCCTGATCCAGAGCAGCTGTCTAATTACAATTTTGTTATTATTAATTACACAGTAGAAAATCATTTGTAATTAGCTCAGTCTAAATCAGAGTTTAAACAGACAAAAATTACATTACAAACTAAAGTGTAATTAAAGCACTACAGTAAAGTGTTTATTTAAACCCAGTTTAGTTGCAGCAGATTTTTCAATCAGGGCGTCAGGCTTACACACAGATTTAATTAGTCTCCTGCACTGACAGCAGTGTACTACATTTATTCATTGAGCATCAATATTGCTGCACAAATGTAAATAAAATTTAGACAGGCATTCTTTAAAGGGACAGTCACAGAAACATCTGGGAGAGATAATGAGTGTGGGATGAGATGAATGTTAATAAGCCATCCAAGCTCTTCTGGCATCTGTAGCTTTTCAGAGGCACAGGGTGCAGCCGAGTCTCTAAATGCTCCACATATTTACACTTCAGATCCCACTTGTTTGCCATGGCATGCTACAAATCACTGAATGTACTTTCGATAGAGTGTGGATTCAATAGCCCAGCTGGAACACAACCAAGCTTCTGTTGGCAGATGGATCATCAGTTGGATTTGAAGGAGGGAACTGCTTGAGAAGCCTGATTGGAGGAGGGTGAAATTGCCCTCCCTAAAGAGAGTTGGACAGAGATCACAAAAGTTCTTTTTCATCCTTCTTCTCTTTCAGAACACAACTCCAAGAATCTCCCAGCAAAGATGGCTAGTGAACAACTAAGTTAACATTTCGGATCCACAGCAGCCTGAAATGGGGCTTTGTGAGAGATAGATTTCCTACCCACATCCCTAATCTAACTCACAGAAAGATCTTGTCCCCCTGTTCCAAGGTAATGGACAAACAAAGATGAGTCCCTGGTATCTCCAGTCACTGACTAAAAATAGTGTAGATTCTCTTTCCTCTTATCAGGATGCACTTTCAGGAGCTGTCTCAGTCCTAACTGGCATCCAGCTAAATCCTGACATGCCAGCTGGAAACATTTTACTATGCCTCCCACCTTCCATAGATCTGAGTCCAGTCACTGTTGGTGAATGCTCAGAGTGCTAGCATTCTTCCTGCTGTCCGAATGATCCAAGGTTTAAATTAGTACCAACTGTCACAAGGTTATTTCATGCTTTTAAAAATTACCTCTTCAAAGTGGATTTTTGTTACACTTGATATTTTATGACAAGAGCTTATCTAGTCAGAAGTTGTCAATTCTATGTGTATCCATTTATGTGTTTGTGTGAAAGACAGAAGGTAACTATGGAACCTTTCTGCAGGCTGTCCCAAAAGTGGCCATACATTGATAAAATTGCACAACAACAGATATCTTAGAATGTGTTCACCATGAGTGGGGGAGAAGACTTGATGTGTCTGTAGAAGAGGTGGCCAATATGTAGAGAATATTTTGTAAATATTTTGTAAAAACTTGGTTTCCTTTGCTCAAAATTTAGTTATAAATGACTCTTAGTTATATCTGATGTTTCCATGGACATGTGGCAGGCATGACTAGACACCAGAGTGCACTGAATGCTGTTTACCTTACCACTGAAGTGGTACCTATTTATCTATTTGCAATTTCTCACTTTTGAACTGCTAGATTGGCAAGAGTTAGGTCAGAGACAGGAGCCTACTCTCTCATGCAGCACTCAGGTTTTGAACTGCTGACATGTCGACCTTCCAGTCATCAAGTTCTGCATCTTAACCACTAAGCCACCACAGTCCCTGCAAAAACCTGTGATGAATATTTTGTTCCTAAAGGTACATTTAGCTAAAAAAATTCCCATTTCCCCTTTCTGTGGTGACTTTTGGGGCAGTTTGTAGAGCAAAGCCCCAAAATCCTAATTAAGGAATTGGTTGCCACAGTGAGGAGACAATTTTCAAGGCTGAAGAAGTCAGAATTCCTAGTCCTTATTGAATAGCTTTGGAGTTTTGCTTTTACTGCTCTCTGGTTCTGATTCAGCAAAGCTAATTAGATGTGTGCTCAAATCCACCATCATTCAATAAAATACTTTAAGGATGAGCTTAAACGGTTTGCTGAATTGAAGTTCTCAAGTGGAAATTAATTCCCTTATGAGCCAGCTTATGCAGACTGGTTGGTCAGATGCAGTTTCCACAAGCAAATAGTCTCCATGGGTTTTAACATAAGCTTCAGATTGGGGTGTGTATGTGAAAACTTCAACCAAAGTTATTTATCTAGTTTCTCAGGGGAGTGAATGCTTTTATGACTTGTCATGTCCAATACTCAACAGGCCTCCTGGGGGGAGAGAACTGGGTAACTATCAGCACTTTCTGTGGACCTTTTAAGTGAGTGAATTACGTTGGGTAGAATTATCCAGCCATCTGCTACTGAAGGGTTAACTAAAAGTACAGCTATTGACTAATAAAGACTTCCTTGATTATCCAAATCTATGTAACTTTCAACTTTTAAATACAAGCAGCAGAAACAGTGTTCCTCTCAACATTCATCTTACACTGTATCTGTTTGCTGATGCTAAAGTGGATTTGACATAATGGTAAGTAGTTCAAACAATCTATATTGCTGGAAGCTTTCTCTCACATTCTATTGATTTTCTTATAACATCTGCAGCGTGCTCAAAAGCACTTCCTATTCTGTTTACCATGGTATACAGCTGGAATGCATGGTTTCACACTGTCTAATGGAATTAAGCAGACCCAGAAAGGCATTTTCCTGGAAAATGAAATGTATTTGTAGCTCAGCAGAAGGTAAGAGGAGCAAATAAATGCCTTGCTAATTTAACTAGGCAGCATAGGAAGTTGGGGTTTGATAACTGGCAGGAGCTGACAGTTGTTAGTTTTTGTACTGTGTAAAAAGACCTTACCCTAAGGACATACATCAGAGTCATTCTGTCTTGGTTGTAATTGCGGGGAAATGTTGGCATATCCTAAGTGTCCACCTAGAAAACAAAACTTTATTGTATACCTGTCACCCTTATATGACCTGTATTGAGCCCAGGTGGCACAGTGTACTGCAACCAAAAGGTTGTGAGTTCAATCTTGACCAGGGTTCAAGGTTGACTTGACCTTCCACCCTTCTGAGGCTGGTCATATGAGGGTTGGAAGCAAAATGCTAATTAACTTGTGAACTGCCCAGAGAGTGCACTAAGTGCTATGGGGTGGTATATAATTGTGATTTTGCTCGGAGAAACATCAACAATTTGAGATATCCAAATTTGAGACTTCAAAATTGCTGGGGAAAACATCAACAATTTGAGATATGCAGATGATACCACCCTAATGGCAGAAAGTGAGGAAAACCTAAAGAATCTCTTGATTTGGGTTGAAGGAGGAGAGTGTAAAAGCTGGCTTGAGACTCAACATCAAGAAAACCAAGATAATGGCAACAGGCCCTATCAGTACCTGGAAAATAGATGGGGAAGAAGTAGAAGCAGTTACAGATTCTACTTTCTTAGGATCTAAGATCACTGCAAATGGAGACTGCAGCCATGAAATAATAATAAAAAAATGACTGATTCTGGGGAGATAAGCTATGAGAAACCTGGGAAAACATAGTGAAAAGTAGAGACATCACCTTGCAAACAAAAGTTCACATAGTCAAGGCAATGGTATTCCCAGCGGTAATGTATGGGCGTGAGAGCTGGACCATTAGGAAAGCTGAGCATAGAAGAATAGATGCCTTTGAGATGTGGTGTTGGAGGAGAGTTTTGAGAGTCCCCTGGACAGCGAGGAGAATAAATAGGTCAACATTAGAAGAAATCAACCATGACTGCTCATTGGAAGATCAAATAGTAAAGATGAAGCTGAAGTACTTTGGACATCAAATGAGAAGAGAGGATTCATTTGAGAAAGCCTTGCTGGTGGGAAAGGTGGAGGGCAAAAGAAGAAGGGGCAGCCAAAGATGAGATGGCTAGATAGTATTGTAGACACAATGGGCACAGAGCTGGGCAGGCTGAGGAGGATGGTGGAGGACAGAGGTGCCTGGAGGACAATGGTCCATAAGGTTGCAAAGGGTCGGAATTGACTGTGCGACTGATTGCTTTGCTTTGCTTTATTGTTACTATGTGATGTAGAAATATTATTAAAAAAGAGAATAATCTAGAAAGCCTATGGTTATTAGCTACAGGGTAAGCCTATTTCACCTCCCTTCCACTTCTTTTCTCCAAGTGTTCAATAGCTAATGTCCTAGAGTGCACTGTTTGATACTGGAAATTTCTTGCCAGTTCAGGGTTGTCCAGAAAAGGAGAATCTGATCCAAAAGTTAAGAGGACTAGAGCATTTGTAAATTTGGGGAAGTGAGGGTGGACATGACCCATGAAATCTCACATTAAAATATAGAAGTTAATCTTTACGATACCACAATGTTTTTGTCTCTGTCTTTTTGTTTTTCTTTTGATTTGTTCCTTCTCATAAGTCTGCTCGGACCAACACTGCTACCAATCTGAAAACTACCATACTGAGATCCAGAATACTTTCCTGAAAAATCTAGAATGATGGAATGTGAGCTATCCTACTTAGAAAGATCTATTTTTGTTTGTTTAAAAAGATACAAACACCCCCAATGAAAATCACATTGAGGATTTCTCATTTTGTTCAGTGAAGATTGGGAGGGTATCCCAAAGAAGGCTATGAATCAAGTTGTATACAAGTGATATTTGTTAACAGTATTCAAAATTGCTTTTTCTGTCTTAGAGTACAATCAGATAGGAGTTTATCACACAGTTTGGCTCAGGTTGGGGATTGGCTTTTTTGTATCTTTTTCTGGTTACCACATGAGATATGTCCCATCACAAACCAGTCTGTCCCAGTTGATGCCTACAAACATCTTTTATAGCCCCTGACAGAGACTACTGTTTGTGTTTGTGTTTGTGTTGTTGTTGTTGTTGGTGGTGGTGGTCAGGTCTGCCATCAGGGCAGTACTACCAGTACTGTACTGCCATATAGGGCCCGGAGCTAACAGGGGTGCTGCTGCCACCGGCCATATCTATGTGTGTGTGTGTGTGGGGGGGGGGGGCAATAGGATTGCTCAGTATGGGGCCATACCTGTCAAGTATCCCGTTTTCCCCAGGAAAACCCCCCTTTTTTACCCCTCTTCCCGCCCCCTCCCATTTTATTAATTTCCCCGTAATATCCTTTATTTTTTTTAAAAAAAAATCCTGACCGGAGCCCTCACAGGAGAAGCTGCATTATGTATTTTCTGCCTCCAGAGGCAGTTTCTCCTTCATTTCCCTGCCACATGGTCATGGAGGCTTCATTTTTGCTGCTGCTGGTCGGAGCCACCATGGGACGTGAGTCTTCTCTAGGTGAGCAATATTTCATATATGCAGGGGCAAATCAGCTCTTGGTCTGGGGTAGAGACTTCTCTCTCACTCTAATGGTTTATTGAGCTATTTTGCGCTGCCTCCTGGAGGCTTTCATTTCTAGAGTTCTAGAGTTAACTTGGGAGAGGGGGGGTGTTGCTTGATCACTATATGAGAGAGAGAACACCCCACCTTCTAACAAACCATCTGGAGGGAGATTAACTCCTCATCTGCTGGGAGGCTTGGAAACTACAGAGGTTGCTTTTTACTTTACTAATTCCCTTCCTTAAGCTGGATCCTACATTCTCAGGTGTTGGTGCTTCAATTGGTTGCAGTGGGGAACAAATAGATTGGTTAATTTGGGGGAATTAATCCCTTGCTCCTCCACCCCAATGGGGGGGGGAGTGTCTAGCCATGTGCAGGGCTAGTTCATTAAAGCCAAGCTGCTTACAAGCAGTTGGTAACCCTGCACTTTGCTTCCCAGGAAAAATAACAATGAGTAAACAAGAAAGAAAAAAAAGTCCCCCAAGAAGATGGGGAAAGGGTTCTTTGGCCCACACAGCTTTGTGCCCATTGCATCTATAATACCATCTAGCCATCTTATTTTTGGCCACCCCCTTCTTTTGTCCTCCACCTTTCCCAGCATCAAGGCCTTCTCAAGTGAATCCTCTCTTCTCATTTGATGTCCAAAGTACTTTAGCGTCATCTTTACTATTTGACCTTTAATGAGCAGTCGTGGTTGATTTCTTCTAGGATCGACCTATTTCTAACACCACATTTCAAAGGCATCTATTTTTCTGTGCTCAGCTTTCCTAATGGTCCAGCTCTCACACCCATAAATTACCACCGGGAATACCATTGCTTTGACTATGCAATTTTTTGTTTGCAAGGTGATGTCTCTACTTTTAACTATGTTCCCCAGGTTTCTCATAGCTTGTTTCCAAAACATCAGTTACCTTTTTATTTCATGGCTGCAATCACCATCTGCAATGATCTTTGATCCTAAGAAAGCAAAATCTGCCAGTTGTATCCAACTCTAGGGTGCAGTGCTCATCTCCATTTACAGCCAAAGAGCCAGTGTTGTCTGTGTTTGAAGACATTTTCATGTCCATGTGGCAGGCATGTCTAGAGCCCAGCAAGTCACATGGCTATATTTGGCTATGCCCACTGATTTTCCCATACCCACAGAGGGTGTGGCCAAAATTTCCCTTATTTTCAAATCCGAAACTTGACAGGTATGTATGGGGCCAAGAAATTTCTGATGGCAGTGGTGGTGGATTATCTGTTTTGGTTCAAGATTGTCAAGTGATAAATTTTCTGTCCTCTTGATTGCACAGGGGAAGGGAGACGGTATTTTCAATTTCTTTTAAAATGTTGCTAAAGCATCAGTGGTACTTGAACCTTTCAAAGCATCACTGATGTGTTGTGTTGGTTTGCAATAATTGAGAAGAAATGGAAACCTTTCCCTCCTTCTCTACACGTGAAGGGGAAGTAAGCTTCCCAATTCTCAAGATTGCTAATTAGCTTAGTCAAAGCATGAAAGAAGAGACAGGAGGCCTAGATCATGATAAGCAAGGTTGCTTGAGGTGCAATGATGCCCAAACGGCATACCACACCTCAAAATGATCCTGTTAGATGAGCAAGACTGATTCAGATTGGGATAACCATATAATCGTACCCTTACTCTCATTCCCACATTTACCTCTGCAATTCTTCTCTGTTTCTTCTTCTTCCTCTCCTTTTCAATTCATGCTGGTTTAATTGAGTCCCATTATACTCACATTTTGAATTTGGCTACTCCACACACAGAAATACCTTTATTCTCAATCATGTGCAAGTTTGCTGATAACAATATATATATGGCTGAAATCCTGTTGTTTTCCAATGCATGTGGAAGATATGTGCCATTGTCATTGACTCCCTTTTGGCTTCCAATTAACAAGCTGCTGCATAGATTCTCCAGCCATCAGGTATGTGCCATCTTCAAAATCCTAGAAGCAACTTGTTAACTGCCAGGTGACTGTTGTGCCATTTCTCTTCTACGTGTGTAACAAAATCACTTGTGTTGTGTTTTTTTTTGGGGGGGGGGGAACACACAATTTAAAATAGCAGTAAGAGTTCAATAAAGAGTCTAATAATCGAGTGTTAAAAACAACAACGAATAAGTAAAGTAAGGAGATCATCTGGAAGAATCCAAGAAGTGATTATCCAAAAGCCACAGTATAATAGAAATTATTTGACCAATTAAATTTTAATTACTAAAACATCCCACAGTAATGAGCAAGCTTTCACATTTTGCAGAACCTTTCTTAAGGCCAGCTGCAAACGGAATCAATTGTTGAGTAGACAAAACTGGGTGTGATGTAGGGCATAGGGTCAAGCAGGCTTTGAGGCAGCGATGGTCACACAGGTCAAATGATGCCCTATCCTTCCTAAACACTCTGAAAAAATACTTTTGGTGACAAACGCAAATTATTTCCTACAGAAGAACCTTGAGAGTGTAATTTGTTCTGAATTCTTTCCATTTCTGGGACTGTTTTAGGCTTTTGAAGACCATTTTGTGGTACCCTCCATCTACAATACCCTACCAGTGAACAGTCAGCTCCTTTATGTTTCTTTAAAAAGGCTTTTGAAGAACTTGAACAGAGAGCGAAATTTGGTTTATAGGGCAAATTGTATCCCCCAGAGACCTGTGGGGGGCACAATTTACACAAACTTACATGCGTGCACTCACACATAAAAACTGAATAAATGAACTGTGGACCATCTGTTTAAGGAAAGAAGGGAACACTAAAAAGAAATCTTGATAGCTCAAAAGAAAGAAAACACTCCCTAACACTTTTTTTTATAGCAAAGCCAGTCCAGGAATACTGGAACAACCACTATAAATATGAGTTTACAAACACCAATGCATTTACATATTTTTCCAATGAAGATTATATTGATAGAACAGTATATGTTATACTTTGTGACAAAAAAATGTGACAGGGAAAAGCAAGACTTTACTGGGTTAAAGCCTGGGTTGAGCAATGGTGTACAAATCAGAGCCCACGCCCACTCACAAGAGACAGCACTGACTCTGGGGCAGATGTGGGCCTTTATTTTTAATTTAATGTTAATTTCCAGTTGGTATAGCCACCCAACTCAAAATGACTCAGGGTGGCTCACAGCATTAAAAACAATACAAAAAAACATTAAAACAGCACCCATAAAACCCAATTTAGAATGCTACAAAAATTAAAAGATTAAAGAAAGACAATTAAAAGTGGGAGTGATGTTGCTGTTATTTTATCAGCAGCAGGCGGGGGTCACCACCTCACCGGTGCCCCACAACTGCTTCACCAGCCAGGTTTTTAGTTCTTTCCTGAAGGGGAGCAACTCCGTCTGGAGTCAGAGCTCAATTGGCAGGAGGTACCATAGGGCTGGAGCAGACACAGAGAAGGCCCTCCTTCTGGTGCTAGAGAGGCTCCGGTCCGCTCTGGTGGGATGGACAGATATTCTTTGGGTGATGCAGTCTCTTAAGTATCATGGCCCACTACAATGTAGGGTTTTAAAGGCCATTACCAGCACCTTGAATTGCACCCAGAGGCACACTAGTAACCAGTGCAGCTCCTGAAGCAGTGTGGAGGCATGGGCATAATGCCTGCACCCCATCACCACCTGTGCTGCTGCATTCTGGACCAGTTACAACCTCCGAATGGTCATCAAGGGCAACCCCATGTAGAGCGCATTACATTAGTCCAGTCTGGAGGTGACCAAAGCATGTGTGACCATGAGCAAGGATTCCCGATCTAGGAGTGGGCATAACTGGCATATGACACGAAGTTGTGCAAAAGCCCTCCTGGTTTTGACTGCCACCTGCTCATCGAGCAGGAAATGCGAGTCCAGGAGGACCCCCAGACACACTGGGTCTGTTTGGGGCAAAATAGTTCCATCCAGAACCAAAAATGGTAGCTCCTGAGATAACGCGGGGGCCCTGACCCATAGTCACTCAGTCTTGATGGGATTCAGTTGTAGCCTCTTGCCCCCCATCCGGACCCCGACAAACTCCAGACACCTGGATAGGAATCCGACAGCATCGCTTGGATCACCATGGGCCGAGATGTACAGCTGAGTATCATCTGCATACTGATGATACCTTACCTCGTAGGAATGGATGATCTCGCCCAATGGCTTCACGTAGATGTTAAATAGGAGAGGTGAGAGTACTGAGCCTTGAGGCACCGCATATTGTAGAGGCCTAGGGCTGGCTTCTCATCCTCCAACCACACCGACTGGGTCCTGCCCCTCAGAAATGAGGAAAACCAGGATCACACAGTGCCCTGGATCCTCAATCCGCGGAGCCGTTCCAGAAGGATACTGTGGTTGATGATATTGAAGGCCGTTGCGAGGTCAAGAAGAGCAAGAATGTATGGATGACCTCCATCCTGCTCATGGCAGAGATCATCTAACAGTGCGACCAATGCAGTCTCAGTACCATATCTGGGCCTGAATCCTGACTGAAAATGGTCCAGATAATCCGCTTCATCCAGGACTCCCTGTAACTACCACACCACTGCCTTCTCCAAGACCTTCACTAAAAAGGGAAGGTTGGATACAGGCCAATAGTTGGCCGATAGTTATAAGAGAGGTGGGCTAATCCAGAGACAATCTGGACCTTGTTGGTATTTTTGTTTGCATTTTTTTGAGATAAATTGAATTTGGAAGGTAGAAGTCATGCAATCCCAGGAGAGGAGATCACAGTTCTTTTATAATTTGTTTGCTTCAGCATACCACATGCAGGAGAAGTTTTCAACTGGACTGTGCCCAGTGTTCTTACTGTTCCTATAATTGTCATAGCAGTATCAGTAATGATCCAAACAGTTCATTGTGCTTAATATGATTTGTCATGCTGCTTGAGAATTATATCCTGATTATATCCATTATCTGTGTTACAGTGTGACTTCTACTGAAGAGTAAATTCCAGCAGTCAGATAAGCTGTAGTCTGTTACCGTGCTCAGATCAGTGATGGAACAAATTCCTAACACTGCAGTGAGAGGATTCTTAAATGGTAAAGTAATAATGGATTATTATAAAAAGGGGCAGAAGTTGAAAGGCAATTTGGAATGTTAAGGCAGTGACAATCTATATATAAAAAAGAGAGGTGTACGTTTGTGGGTCCAGGAAAGGAATCCACACTCCTGGACCAAACCCCCTGTAATTCAGCATACGCTTACTATGGCTGTGTGCACCCCGTACTGTCGGGGTCTGGACTGGAATGAGGGGCCTTGTGCCCCACAAATTAGAAAAAATGAAGGGGCTACATGTCTCAATGGCCCATGTGGCACCCAGCAGCCGATCAGGGAAGCTGGGCACAAGCATGGGAGAGGCAGGGATACGTCTGCATGCCCGCCACACCAATGGCCGATGCACACCCAACAAGCAGCCATGGGGTGCTTCTGCGCCCCTGGCCAGAAAACACAAGGCCACGGCAAGTGGGCCAACACCATTGCCATGGGACCCCTGCACCCGGGGTGGAATGGCTAATGCGGCCAAGGCCAACAGAAACACCCTGGCATCCAGAGCCCAGTAAGATGTCCTTGGACAAAGACACATTGGACAGAAATGCCACGGGCAAGCCGGCGCACCCGCCCATGCAGGCAGCAGGCCCGGCAAGCCGCGGGGCACCAACACATGGCACAAGCAACAGGCTGACACTTAGACATGTGAGGCCAGGGAGGTCTCCGCTGTGGACACAGGGCCGCAGATGTCGGCGGAGGCGCAACCTATGTGGCCAGGTAACGTGGGAAGCGGGCGGAACTCACAGCGGGGGCCCTGGCCCACCTCAACAGGCCACAGAGTGGTCGGGCACACCCACAGATGATGACACATGCCCTGGCCCACACAGGGAAAACTTCCCGGGTGAAGCTGGGTACCAAGCTAGTTTCTAAATATAATGCATACTTCCCATATGGTAGAACCAAGAGGAAGGGTAAGAGTTGAAATTAAGCCATAAAAATGACAAATGTTGGCTTAATCAACAATGTTTCAACCAGTTTGTCATCTGTAGTTGTCTGGAATAAATAAAGTTTCCGTCCTACAGTAACTTTTAATAATATCGCAAGGTAGGCTTGTAATGAAAGAGACATTGAAAGAGATGGAATAACTTTCAAGACATCATGTATGAGGCAAGAATCATGTCCCCCATTTTACAATGAACAGCTCTCTATTTGAAGGGCCTGGCCAATTTAAACAACAAAAGAAACTGAGAACAGGAAGGAAAGCAGAGCCCTTAAATTTGTCTACCAGCATCTCATTTTTATACAATAGGTTGAGCAGCCTCATAGTCTTCCTCACTATGATGTGTGTTGTATTCAAAATCAAATTTCTTCAACTGGTTCTCAGTTTGCATATTTGCATAAAAAGCAGAATATGTAAATTTTGTGTAGATGTGTGTCCTCCATATACCCTAAATATACAGGCTGATTATTTTTTTAAAAAAAACAAACATTTTTTTTTGCTTTTTTTAGATGGGTAGATCCAAAATAATTTAATTAGTAGATCTGCACTGGTATTATATAGGATTGTTTTTGCCATATATATTTAAGAATAAATTCAGTTGTTGTGAATGAACACATGAAATTGACACAGAGCACAAATAAACTGATCTACTATCCTGTTCTGAACTGGATGCCTCCAGCAGACTGCTTAGAATACTCTCTAATACAGGAATTCTCAATATTTTCAAGCCGAGGGCCAGGTCATGCTCTCTCAAACGCCTTTGGTGGCCGCACAGCCATTTTGACCTCCCTGCATGACGGGGGTGGCCTGTACATTAAATAGGAACCACACATGGCACTTCCAGTTATGGCGGAGGCAGTGGGGGGCCACATGAAATGGTGCTGTGGGTCATATCCGGCCCATGGCCCGCAGGTTGAGAACCCCTGCTCTTGCTCTAATCCCTTCCCCTTCTCTTTCTGTAGAAAATTGATGCATAGATTCTTAGTAGTGTGTGGACATTTATTTATTTGATTTCTGTACCACCCATCTGGGTGTCATCCCACTCTGGGTGGTGAACAAACAGAAAATGAATAACAACAATACCCACAACAAATCAAAACCAACCAACAACAAATATACCATAGACTAAACTAAACTAAACTAAAAATAATTGGCATCAGAGGGCATCGGGACTAAACCTAACTGGCTAATTTATCAATAGGGAAACAACACCCTGAAAGGTCTCCTTGAAGAAGAGCATTTTTAATTGTTTTTTAAAGGTAACCAGTGATGGGGTCTAGCACAGCTCCACCAGTAGTGTATTCCACAGTGTTGGTACCACCACCGAGAAGGCTCTATTTCTTGTTAAAGACTTTCGAGCCATTGTCGGAATTGGCACCTGGAGCTGCACCAACTGTGATGACCGGGTGGTGTGGGGAGTTGCTCTGAGGGAGAGACGCTCTGACAGATAGCAAGGTCCCAAACCATATAGGACCATGTATGATAACATAGCCATACCTGTCAAGTATCCCGTATTGGCCAGGATTTCCCGTAATTTGGCACCGCTTTTCTTCATTTTCCACCCGGAGCCACTGCCATCCCGTAATTTGGTGGGGGCGGGGGCGGGGGGAGTAGTTACTATGCATCCCTTCTGCACAGGTCTCTTCTACGCATGCATAGAATGGACCCGCGCAGAACCATTCTGCACAGGTTCCGTATTGTCCAGAGCCGCACTTGACAGGTATGAACAAAGCATGTTGACTACGGTATGTAGAATCTTTTTTCTTCATAGTTTAATATGATTTTTTTTAATGCAAAGTGTATAGCTTAAGTGTATGCTGTGAGTATGTGTGATAAAAGAGAGGCCTCAACTTTATCCCCTCCCCCTCTCTTGAAGATAAAGAGAACAAGATTATTATTTTCCTAAGAACTGTTCCTAACAATGCAAGGGCCCCATGGCTTCCTCCAGGCCTAGCCATCTCAGTATTAACAAAACCAGAATGGTAACTTGGAAATGTCTGGATTCTTTTCAGGGACAGGCAGAGATGATGATAAATCAGGATGCCACCAACAAACCTGGAGGTATCGCTGACATGTCACACAGGAGATGTTGTACTCTTTGCAGGCGCACCCCCCAATAAAGGACTCAGACACTGATGAAAGTGGATAACGGCATTGGGCCACATTTATTGATTCATGCCCTAGTCCGAATTATAAATTTCTATTGGTAATTGACCAATCATAATTCTTAAGGCAAGCAGGCCGAAGTAACACTGGTAAGGTACCACCCAAAATTGCTGACGGCAATTGTTACAATGTATCTATTTGTATCAATTTGTTTGTTGACAACAAACAAATTGTTGACCGTAGTCAATATCTAACTAATGACCCCACCCTCTGACGCGTATCCGTAAAATCACGGGGTGATGCATGCTGTCTAGCTGTAGCCATCACCCTGTCGCCTGGTTCGTCGTTGACCGGACAACGTTTAACCAACTTATGCCTGTCTAGTGTTGTCCAGTCAATTGCGAACCTGCCGGATACCTGTGGGTCATAAATGTTTACCTTACCAGTGCTACCCGCCCATGTGACCAAAGTCAACAGCAGCAACAGAAACCCCTATATCAAACCATAGCAACAGTGTGGGATGGGCGAAAAAACCAGGACCCAAGAGCCAATTGCGAGTCCCAGCCAAAAATTCCCACCCAGCCCCGAAGCGACCAAAATATCACACTGTTAACTAGGGAGGGGGTGGAGGGGAAAAACTTCTCCGCTCCGTCGCTTCGCAAAATGGCAGCTCGGCTGCCTCGTGGCCACCCCTTTTATAAGGGTGCTGGCCACGCCCCCTAACTACCCGGATGCCTTCGTCTGGTGGGGGGGCCCGCAAAGAGCGCGGCGGCCATTTTGGCGCCGCGCTTGCATTGCAGGCGCACCCCCCAATAAAGGACTCAGACACTGATGAAAGTGGATAACGGCATTGGGCCACATTTATTGATTCATGCCCTAGTCCGAATTATAAATTTCTATTGGTAATTGACCAATCATAATTCTTAAGGCAAGCAGGCCGAAGTAACACTGGTAAGGTACCACCCAAAATTGCCGGCGGCAATTGTTACAATGTATCTATTTGTATCAATTTGTTTGTTGACAACAAACAAATTGTTGACCGTAGTCAATATCTAACTAATGACCCCACCCTCTGACGCGTATCCGTAAAATCACGGGGTGATGCATGCTGTCTAGCTGTAGCCATCACCCCGTCGCCTGGTTCGTCGTTGACCGGACAACGTTTAACCAACTTATGCCTGTCTAGTGGTGTCCAGTCAATTGCGAACCTGCCGGATACCTGTGGGTCATAAATGTTTACCTTACCAGTGCTACCCGCCACACGGAGAGGCTTCAATGAAGGCTCGACGCCCCCCCCCAGACCATCAGCTCGGTCAACAGGCCTGCTCGCCAATCACCTAACAGGAGGTCCATACCTCCTCGCGACAGATGGACCCCATTCCCTGCGTAAAGTTCATAATTTTGCAGACTAATGGCGGGGTGACGACTGACCCGCCCCCAACCCCTGTCGACAAGGAACCGGGCAACAGCCCTGTTTACCATGCATCTAGCACGGTCAAGGGCCTGGAGGTTGAACCCTCCCGTATAAGTGTGCCGCGGCACCATGTCAGACCAAATGAGGGTTGTGGCGGGCCACACGTAATGTAGGTAGGCAAGGTCGCCGCAAATCGCATGCTTCAGCGATAGGCCGGTGACCCGATCTAAATCATTGCCCCCAAGGTGTATGATCAGAATGTCAGGCGGGTCAGCATTCCGGCCCGAGAAAAGGAATGGCAACAGCTCCCGCCATAACATACCGGGCTTACCATACCATGTGAGACTTGCGTATGCACCCAGTCCCAGTCGGGGTCCCCACTCTGTCACTGCAGCGTAACGCGCTGCCCTGTGCACGTAGCTATGGCCCACCAGCCATACTGTCACCGGTGTAATACGTCACCCAGGGTCTGTCAAGGAAAAACGAGGGAAGAGAAAAGGTGCGGTGACTCGACTGGTACTCACGGTGAAAGAGGGCGGACATAAAATTGAAAACATTGCGATCCCCACCTCCCCATGCGGCGTATTTCAGCCCCGGAGTACCCAAAAGCAGCCACAGTGGAAGCCGCCCCTATCCTAAATGAATGGGTGCCGTAACGGGCCCCTGGGAGGCCAACACTGGCCAGCGCTTTGCTGGTCACCTTCCAAAATTGAAATTTAGTAAGGGGAGACCCATCTTGGTGACAGAAAAACGGGCCATGGTGCATGCCACGCAGTGCAAGGGACTCCTGTAGGGCACCAACCGGACAGATGTCTGCCAAAGAACACCGTAGCAGTCTTACTCCACTGCCTACGCCGTGCTGATCCGTCTTAGAGGAGCGTATCCTCAACTGAGCCCAATCATTGGCAACATAGACATCTTCGAGTTCCAGTGCCCTACGACTTGCATCCGCCTTAGACAGCACCACAAGCTCGCTGATGCGGAGCGCTCCAAAAAAAGGCCACCGTTGTAGCTGCATGAAACAGGGCTGCCTCATACCTATCAAAACATAGGTCATGCCAGCCCCGCGCCAGTTGGGTAAGAACCCCTGGGGAAATTGGGTGGCGGTCGTCCGGGCTACGCCCACGCTCCCGCACCCACCCCTCCAAAACGTGTCTCACACGGAAGTCAGCAGTACTGTCCGCATGACCGCCTACTTTGGCCATAAAAGCCAGCGCTGACAGCCTGGATGCTATGGTGCGAGGTGCGAGGCCCTGGGCATGGAGGTAAACCATGAATTGAAGGATATGGGCCACTGGGATCGGCCAGGTGTCTGGCAGCCGGAATTGGGCACAGAATGCTCTGAAAGAAATGAATGCGTGGTGATACGCCTTACGCGTGCGTGGCGCTAGCGACATGCCGATCGCCCGGTTCACCTCTCCTTGCCAAGGGTCCATATCTCGTCCGGGAGTGGCGATCGAGATTCCTCCGCATCCGGGGCCAAGGCGCGGAACCGGGAGATCTGCAGGCGGGACAAAGCGTCAGCTATATCATTATTAACACCCGGGACATGCCTGGCCCTGAACAGCACATTGAGGCGCAGGCTGCGCAATACAAACTGGCGCACCAGGTCCATGACCCTGGGTGATTTAGAAGTCTGTGAGTTGACAATGTGGACAACGGCCGCATTGTCACACCAGAAATGAACAACCGAATTGGCCCACTCCTCACCCCATAGCATCAAGGCCCCCAATATGGGAAAAAATTCCAGATACGTAACATCACGCAGGCGACCCATGCCCGACCAGGCTGGTGGCCACCCACAATAGGCTCACTTCCCATTGAAGTACATCCCATAACCCAGGGATCCAGAGGCATCGGACTGTATCTGGAAACGAGGGGAAGCCAGAAGGTCAGACCTCCAAAATGACACCCCATTGAACTCCCTCAGGAACTGGAGCCAGATAAGCATATCTGCCCTGATACCCCGGGTTAGTCTCACCCTGTGGTGGGGCCTGGATAAGCCTGTCATGGCGTCGCACAAGCGCCGAGCAAATGCCCTGCCCGGTGCGACCACCCTGCAAGCGAAATTGAGGTGACCATGTAGCACCTGCAGTTCCCGTAATGATGCCTTGCGTTTAGCAAGCAAGTCCGAGATGAGGTCCACTATCCTGGACACCTTATCCCCCGGTAACCTAGAAGCCTGCACTACCGTGTCAATCTCCACCCCCAGGAAGACTAGCTGGGTAGATGGGCCCTCGGTCTTTTCAGGCGCTAAAGGGACACCAAGTTCCTCCATTAGCGTCTGAAATGTGTTGAGGAGACGTGTGCACGTGTCCCAGCCCCGTTCACCCCCGAATAAAAAATCATCCAGGTAATGGGCTACAGACCGGGACCCTGACCTGCGGACAAAAGCCCACTGTAGAAAGGTGCTGAAACGCTCAAAGGCCGAGCATGATATGGAACAGCCAAAAGGCATGGCCTTATCGAAATAATATTCACCCCGGAACTTGAAACCCAGCAACTCAAAGTCACCCGGGTGAACCGGCAGGAGACGAAAGGCAGACTTAATGTCGCACTTAGCTAACAGCGCACCCAGGCCACATGAGCGCACCATGCAGAGCGCTTGGTCGAAAGATGTATACCTGACCGAGCAAAGGTCATCAGGGATAGCATCATTGACCGATCGGCCGGCTGGGTAGGACAAGTGATGAATCAGGCGGAACTCGCCCGGTGACTTCTTGGGCACTAAGCCCAAGGGTGACACTTTAAGGTTGGGAAACGAGGGTGTAGGGAAAGGGCCGGCGACCCTGCCCGCATCAACCTCCTTAGTAATGCTGGCCGCAGCCACCTCCTCCCTTCCCCTAAGGGACAAAAGGTTGGGGGTGTCTTGGGGGGACCTATCACCCTCGAAAGGAATACGAAACCCCAGTCGAAAACCCTGAAGCAGGTAAACCGCGTCTGCCTCCCTCGGGTACAATGCGAGCCAACGCTCCAACATGTCCACATTAATTGGGGAGGGGGCCTTTCGGTGGACCAGCTCCCTCTGCGGCAGTCTTGCCAGCCCCTTGTCCACCCCTACCTCTGCCCCGCATCCCTCCTGGCCTGGGGCAGGCGGAGGCCGCATGGGGGCCAGCACAAGAGGGACACTCATGCCTGTACCGGCAATTCTTCCTATTGCAGGAACCATTGGACGAGAAAGTCCAGCACAACAGGCGGGCTGGAACCCCCTGCCCCGCCATCTGGCGGGGTGTCTGTGCTGGGGCCGCTCGCTGGACCGCATGTCCACAATGGTATCTTTCCCCAGGCGCAGGGCGCGTGGGAGTCATGTACAGAAGCCACAGCTTCTGGCAGGGTTCGTCCCACCTCATCTCAGGGTGCAGGGGAATCCACATACGGAATTCCTCGTCGTAAGCCAACCACGACGGGCCCGGGAAGTCGACCATCGCCCGGTAGATGTTGTCCAAATACTGGACCATCGGGATTGCCAGATCCGGCCTGGCCCTGAGGTAAACAGCCATGTATATGAGGTACGCCGGCAACCAGTTGGCCCACGTGCATGGCGGCTTACGACGACGTGCCTGTTCCTTATCCTTCTCATCCTGCCCCTCTCTCTCCTCCTTGGTGGGCTCTCTGTTAAGAAGGGAGAAGATGTCCACATACTCCCTACGCCAGATCTTCTCTTTGGTGGCCTGGGCCAGATGGTCTCCCAGGGGCAAGGAATACCCCGCTGTCGGCAATGCCGACACCGGCACGGTGGGAACTGCGGGCACTTGAAAAGGAGCCTGGACCAACCCGGTCACCCCTAACACCTTCCCGACTGAGTAGGAGGCACCACCCCAAACAGGGCCCTGGGTGGGAGGTGAAGTCGCCGGGTGGGACGTCGGTGACTGAACCGTCGCGCCACCCGTGCGAGGCCACGGCCACTGAAATGCTCCCCCCAATGTAGCTAGATGTGTAGGTGCACTAGATTGAACCGCATACTCACATGCTGCACCCCCATGGGCCGCCCCCACCGGGGGTTCCGGCCCACTGGGGGCGTCGGAGCTCACGACCGCAGTTGAGCTCGTCGATGGGGCCTGCTCAGCACCAGCCTGTTGATTGGGGAGCTGCGAGGCAGTGGCCGATGCCGGCCCACGCGCCTCGGGCAGCTCGACCCGTCCCGCCGCCTGCCGCTGCCTGGCAGACGAAGCATTAACCTGCACCCCAAAAGGCACCCCCGGGTAATTAACCCTCGCGAGGGACGCCTCGAGGGCCGCAACACGGGCCAGAAGGGCCTCAACAGTGACGTAGCCCCCTAAGCCAAGGGGGGGCAAAGGGCCGGCCGGCCCACCGGTTGCAGGCGCCGGTCCAGGTCCCTGGACCCCGGGGCCCGAATACGGCCACGAGCCCAGGCCCGGCCCCTGCGCGGCCGGGGGCATGCCCTGCCAGGGGAGGGAACCCAACCACCCCCCATGGCTGAAACCCCCCGCGGAAACCTGCGAACCATGGGAAGAAGGCCCCGAAGAATGGGCCAAGCCAGGGGCAGTGGCCATTGCTTGCGGGCCGGGGGCCGCGGCCCCTGCCGGGCCAGTATGCGGACGCCCCACCTCAGGCCAAGGGGCCACCAACCCCATCCCACCGGTCCCGGTGGGCTCAGGCAAGGGAGGCTGCTGGGGAGGCGCAGTCGCGGTCCTCCGACCCGGCTGGCGCCTCCGCGCAGAGCGAACCGCGTTCGCAGCTGCCTTCTTCTTAGAGGGCATTGCAGCTATCTGGTGGGAAGCCGGATAAAGAGAAAGAAAATTCGCAACCGAAGAGGCTTCCCGGCGAAAGGCAAGAGCGACGGAGGTAAGAAAGAAAAACTTCTCCGCTCCGTCGCTTCGCAAAATGGCAGCTCGGCTGCCTCGTGGCCACCCCTTTTATAAGGGTGCTGGCCACGCCCCCTAACTACCCGGATGCCTTCGTCCGGTGGGGGGGCCCCGCAAAGAGCGCGGCGGCCATTTTGGCGCCACGCTTGCATTCTCAAAATTTATCAGCAGATACCTTGTGGTGGCATCTGCAGACAAAGCCTCTAATTGGTTTTAATGTCAGCCAAGTGCAAGAAAGAGTCCCCCTGAATCTAAAAGATCTTTTTGGCTTTAGGAATGTTTTATTGAGAAGAAGCTTTTTACCATTTAAAATACTCCTAGTCATATCTGTCCACGGCTTTGACTGCATCATGCTTATATAAATAACGTAAACTGATTCTGGTGCAGGGCATTAATCCGATTACACAAATCACTCTACTGTTGTAGTCAGCACTCAGGTGACACAAATGCATTTTGGCTGGGATTATTGCTTGCTCCAAAATTCTATTGAATTGCTTTTATTTTTCCATTCTTTTCTGCTTTTCACAGTATAATTATGATCCAATGTCAGATTTCAGTCTAGTGCTCATCAATTACCCCCATTTAACCATTTTTAAGGACAAAGGACCCCAGCTGAGACTATAACCTTGTAATTCAGAACTTCCTCATAGGCATCACCTTAAAAAAGAACAGTGGATAAATATGTCAAGAAGCAATCAGGATAGCCCTGGGAAAAATGAAGTGGATAATTGTACATGTTCCCATGTACAGGCATTAAATTGATGTAACCATAAAATACTTTTAAGTGCTCACATCTGTTAAATTAGGAACAGCAAATATAACACAGAGCCCTGCTTAATAAATTAAGTCTATTTTACAGAATAAGCATTTTTTCCTTTTTTAAGTTCAATGAGTCAATATGAGAACACGAAAGGAGCAAGGTTAAATAAATTGCTGTCAGAAGATGCAGGATTTAGCAGCTGTAGTTACCCTAGATTTCAACAAGAATAAGCTGTTACCATAGCAACCACACCACATGATCTTCACACATACTATGGGGGCCAGGTTCTGTTATAATTTATGCTGGTGATTTTTTTTTTGAAACGGTTCTTTCTGAACTCTGACACATTCCTTATGCTCTGACCCAAAATTTAATCATCTTTGGTGCTTCATATCTCATGTCTTTTTATTTCCCCAAATGAATCTAACTTATTAAAAAAATACTAACCCCAATGTAATGAAGAACAGAAGTTAATCTCATTATTAATGATGCCAATTGTACAATGATTGCATCATTGCATTATTTAGAGACTCTAAACTGTTAAGGTTCACAATTCTCTCCTGACCTAAGGCTTTTTGGCCCTGACATGTGAGATCTTATAACTTCTACATGTATCCTCCCACCCTATTCAGGGCACTTCGTCAATTTCTATAGGGGGTATAACTCATGGAGGGCATATTCAATTTTAGGGTTTGGTTGTAAGTTCACACTGAGCTGTGATCTATCACATAGATAAGAGTTAGTAGTAAGAGAAAGTGGGAAGTAAGACAGGCATGTACACAGCCCAAAACTCAATCAATATATACACTGAAAGTTCATGTTTTGGGTGTTATCAACGTTATCAGACACAAACATATTGGACAAAGTCTGCATCAAACAGTGGCTAATCAAATGTTCCAAGATGGTCAACTATAGGATCTGAATGCAACCATCAGTCTCCAACATCACAATACCACAGCCACTGCATGTGACTATTTCATTCATGCTAGGGTCTGCTTGGGAGGAATGTGACTAGAAACTGCCACAGGAACTGCCCCATTACCTTGGATAGTGTGCCACATCAGATAGGGAGTTAAGGCTGAACTTATGAATTAGAGGTAGCCTAGGCCATTTCTGAATATGGGCTATTTGCCTCAGATGCATACATTGTCTGAGATATTTCACACTGTGTACAGTCCCCATATCACAATTGTTCTTCAGAGCCTCCTTAATTAGCTGCTGAATAATGGCTCTACATCAGTGTGGGAGATCTATGGCCTTTCATATACAGTGATACCTCATACAACATCCAAACTTGGTTCCACAAGTTTGGACTTTATACGGATTTGGACTTTGTATGAGGCATGCAAAATCCTAGCCGCGATGCCTCATACAACGTCCAAATCCTTGCCATGATGCCTCATACAACGTCATTTCCATTGTACTGTAACAGAACAGACTTCAGGGCAAAGTCAAGGAAACAGACAGGAAACTGACAGAACTTTAAGAAATCATTGTCTAAAGGCTAAAAACAATACAAAAACTTGTCAAACAACCCTGATTGTCCAAGAACCTGAAGAATGCTGCAAAAATCCCAGGAATGCTTCTAAAAATTCTGACGGAAAAATTCAAAAAAATCCAAAATCACGCTCAAAACCACTCCTAAACACTCTTTGCCTCATGCAAAACCCACAAGAGCAATGCAGGCATGTGTACTGCCTTTTATACTGCCCAGGCACAATGCAACCTGGGGAAACCTCAATGCCTCATACAACGTCACACGACTTTGTATGAGGCAACTTTTTCCAAGGAATTAGGCGATGTTGTATGAATCCGATGTTGTATGAAGTGGACTTTGTATGAGGTATTACTGTGTTATCAAATGATGCCAGTATCTGGCAGCCTGTGGGAGTAAAGGATGATAACAGCAGTAGTTCTTCAACATCTGGAGATCCAGAGGCTACTGCTCTATAAATAAGGCTAGAACTGCTTAAAAGTTTTCTATGTTTATTTCAGAAAATGCAGTATTTGTCATAGTGGCAGTACTGGAAGTTCCAAAGCAAAGTCTTAGTAAACAGTCAGTGGGTGGCTTAATGGATGTTTTTCACAGGCCCTTTGCATTTTCTTTTTAATATCATGGAACAAGGGTGTCATATGCAGCCTCCTTTCAGCTCCCAAACACACAGGGTGCACTATTGTACACAAACACGCACACACAAATACATCAGGCTAATGACTTAATTATTTACTCTTTAGACTTTCATTCATGGTAGATGAAAAGTACCAGGCATAACGTCATCCTGAGTCACAAAATGGTCAAACCTTTTAAAGTTTCTTTATTTCTATGTTATTATCTCAAATTGCCATGTTTATTCCTTGCATTCTGATCAGGGACCATTACTGCACTTGGCTGTCCACATCCCTCTTTTGAAGGGAAAATTAATTCTGAATTACCGGTCCTATGACTGCCGACTTCTGCACATTATCTGTCAGGGACATAAGCAGACAAAAGCTGGCTAAGTGGATTTCTGTTAGCTGCCATTCAAAAGCAAAAGGGACAGGTGTTGAATTGAGCTTCTCCCCACCCCCCACCCCTTCTCCACCACCCAGGCGACTAGTTAACAATATATGCAGCAGGAATTTAATTGCCTGGATCTACCTGCACCCTTTTCTTGGCTTTATTGATTTTAATGAAAATATTAAGTGCACTTCGGGAGCAACAGCAAAGTGACATTTTGAGGGAAACATATAAAGCAAAAATTTGGAAGCAGGCTATTACAGTTTTAACAGAATATGGAAGAAGCAAAATACAGAATGGTACTTTGTGTGTCCGTTCCCCTCATGCACATATATCAAATTCTAGGCTGTGTAACTGAAGAATGAATAAATGTTTGGTTGCTATTAAAGAAGCTTTTCAACCTGTAACCTGCCCATCATTTTTTAGTTGTGAAGTGGCCTCAGATTTTTTTTACATGTTTTCTTCCACTTGGTCATCTTTGGGTTTCAGCAGAGATGGTCTTTTAATTATCCTGTCAAAAACTTGATATGTTATTTCTCACATGAATATGTAAGTAGATTCTACTCTGTTTTCGTTTCAAAACAAGAGAAATGGTAGGAAATAATTTGTATTCTTTTCCAGAATACCTGAGGTATTTTGGAACCATAGCTCTGCCTGCTTTTTCTGAAAGAGCTTGTCTTAAACAACAAAACAAGTAAAATTGAGAGGTTAATACAATTTCTTTCTGAGTACTCTATTCACTTTAATATACAGGCCTGGATACTGTAGATCAGAGCTTCTCAACCTGTGGCCCACAACACATTTCACGTGCCCCCCCCCCCCACCGCCTCCACCACACCAGGAAGTGCCATGTGGAGGAGGAGGGGCAAAATGGCTCTCTGGCCCCTGAAGCTGTTTGAGGGAGCGTGACCCAGCTCATGGCTTTAAAAGGTTGAGAACTCCTGCTGTAGATAAATATTGTATTTCATGAGATCATGGGCTGGGATTAATTAAACCCTTAATTAATCTTATTCATCTGATATGCCAGCTGTGACTTGGATGAAGATAACTTCACCATAACTACTCATAATCAGGTAACCCTCCATGCGAACTTTTTCAGGACAGTTCACTTGGGTCTACCTTCAAAGATCATACTGAAATTGTAACTGATGGAAACTAGACTATGAGTTATCATTCTGCTTCATCAAATTTCAGGGCTGAGGCCAGGGGAGTGCTGTCACAGAGGAAGATGCAGTGGCTTCTGGACCAGTTCTGAGCCCAAATTAAAGTTCTTGTGTTAACTGTTACAGCTTTAACTATCTGGAACCAGTTTACTTGCAAGATCACCTTTTCACATATGTTCCTACTCAAACATTGGGATCATTTCTTCAGATCTTCTTCAATTCTTAAAATTCCCACTAAACAAGAAACACCAAGGAAAAATGTTAACTATAGCAACCTAGTTACAGAACAGCTTTATAAACAAGTTTGCCTGGCTTCTTCATCTTTTCATGTTAGTTTGTAAGGGAGTCTGTGGCATACTACCAAAGTTCTTATCACCATGAACTCTGCCACCACTCTTGGTCTAGGTCTCAGGGGACTAGTGGTGGTATTGACTGGGTTAACTTGTCCTGGCAACACTGAGAAGCAGATGCGACAGGAGATGGAGGAGCAGAGGGTGACTAAGAAGAAACAGAGACAGATTGGAGGCAGAGAAAGGGACAAGGAAGGAGGGAGAATATGAATGTGAAGGGGAGAGCATGAGGAGTGGGGAAGAACCTGAAAAGAGAGATAGAAAAGGGAGGGAGCAGCAGAGAAAATCTGGCCTGTGATGGCAGTCCTAAAACTTCACTGCTTCTCCTAAAACCAAAGCTGATGCCCTGGTTTACACATCATTTTGAGTCACTAGAAAGGAAGAATCCAGTTTTGGACTGAAAGAGAAGCCAAGCATATGCTGCAGCCAAATACAATTTCCTGAAGGGGACCAGACCAGATGAGAAGAGACAATGACTTCAACCTATCTACCTGACAAATAGTACCTGCATCACTTATTGGAGAACCACCTCCCCAGCTTGGACACTTTGCCTGACAAGGCTCACCTGAAGGGAGGGCTGGTCCCTGAAAATACTTACTCTCCTGAAGCAATTCACCCCATGGGTCAGCATCTGACAACACTAATTGAGAAGATAGGCCTGGGTTAATTGGGTGCTGGACAACACCATTCTACAGACCTCCACCTCTTGAAGGATGGCCATTCTTGCAGGAGCCAACACACTCTGGAAAGCCCTATAGCAGGGGTTGCCAACTTTTTAAAGTCAGGGGCCAGGTCACACTCCCTCAGACAGTTGAGGAGGCTGGCCTGGTGGTCCCCCCACTATTTATAGCTGCTATAAATGCATCCACAGCTGTCATAA
This sequence comes from Bradypodion ventrale, assembly GCA_035047345.1. Classification (NCBI taxonomy): domain Eukaryota; kingdom Metazoa; phylum Chordata; class Lepidosauria; order Squamata; family Chamaeleonidae; genus Bradypodion; species Bradypodion ventrale. The sequence goes on along the minus strand of JAWDJE010000002.1, from coordinate 102,551,232 downwards.
ACGACAGCCATAAATGAGTCTGTGGTCTATTCCACTGCCAGTGACAGCAGTAGTGGTTGATTAATCCAGCAGTGGCTGGATTATTTGATGCCATGGGCCATAGGTTGCCAACCCTGCCCTAGATATTTGGTATTTAAGAGTATGGGGTAGGGTTTGGGGTGAACTATGTACTCTAAAACATTGTACCAGAAGAACTTAATATATCCAAAGTTGTCTTTAGAACAAAGTGATGCTCCCTAGCATAGCCAGTTATGGTGTCAGATGGGTATAATATCTCATGTGGAAGAGCCTTATCCTGTCTAACAGTTAAAGACTTTTCTTTTCATACAGCCTTATCATATAGTTTATGACAAATGACGTGCAAGAATAATTAGTTACAATCTTAATAGGTGATTGTTGACAGTTTATGAGATTTCACATGTGAAGCCTGCCCAAGTCAGGCTGATTTCACATTCAAAAGACAACTTGCGCCCTGTGGGCAGGATGCAGCCCACGGCACCATTTCATGCCCCCCCCACTGCCTACACCACACCAGGAAGTGCCATGTGGTGGAGGAGGGGCAACATGGCCATCCAGCCCCCAAAGCTGTCTGAGGGAGCATGACCCGGCCTCCGACTTAAAAAGGTTGAAAACTCCTGCTTTATAGCTTTGTGAGACTGAACAATTCCACAATATTTCAAATAATTAATTCTAACACCTCAGCTGCTCTCTTGTTCCTGGATTAGTTTGGTATCAGGAATAAGCTGTGTAGTCTTGACAAGTTCAAGATACAAGGAACATATCAGGCATGTTCTGAGGGCTGGGAAGGTGTTGCTCACAAGTTCTAGGTTACTGAGTTGCTGATTGGCATTCCCTAGGACAAGAACATTGCTATAAGGCTTTGAACAGTTGTATTAATCTTCTTCTCAGATTCTTGAGCATGCTCCGGTAAGCAACACATATTTGCAACATAGTCTCTAGTGCCTTTTGCTTTGGGAATCTAGCTTGAATACAGCATTTCTCACCCATATAAAGTCTTTGTTGCAATACCTTGAGGATCACTTTCCTTTCAAGGGAAATTACTGTATTTTTGGACCATAAGACACACTTTTTCTCCCCCAAAAGTGGGGAGAAAATGAGGGTGCATCTTATAGTCCAAATGCTGGTCTTCGGCCAGCTGTGGCTGTTGTAAAAGGATATTTTACAAGAGCCGCAGCTGGCCGAAGACCACTACTGCCGCCTCTCAGCTGTTCAGCTGTTCGGGGCAGGGGGAAAAACATATGAAAAACAAGTGGCTACTAGAGGGCGAAAATTGCAATTCCCCATTTAAATGCATTGGAAATAAATTTCTTCTATTCAAAAGTTTTCTGTTTGTATGTTCCCAATGCATTTAAGTAGGAAACCAAACCTGTGCTTAAAAAGAAAGGGTTTCACTTACCTTGATGCCTTTGTCTCTACTCCACATGGACAAAATGGAGGGGGAAAACATGCTTCCTGGTTGAAAGGAGAGCAAGAGGCTAGGCTAGAGTATCACTTCCTTCCTTGGTGCAATTGGTCTGCCTGCCCATTTCCCCTGCAGCATCACCACTGGTTGGTGGTGCAAAATACATTATTTTTTGTTTTGTTTTCCTGCTCTGAAAACTGGGTGCGTCTTATGGTCAGGTGCGTCTTATGGTCTAAAAATACGATAATATAATGTTCCTATAGCTACTACATGTCTTGGTGTCTCCTTTCTTGAGAAATGGTGGGTCATTCCAATTCAGCATTTAGATATGTTTTCTTAAATTCTTTCATTTATTTTAATTTATTCAGATGTTTCTTGTAATCTGCTTGGGTTACGGTAACATGCTCTACATGAGGCTCCTTTTGAAGACACTCTGGAAGCTTCAGCTGGTTCAAAATACAGCAGTCATACTGCAGACTGGGGCCAATTATAGGGAGCATATACTGCCCCTATCACAACAGCTGCAATGGCTACTAGTCTGTTTCTGAGTTGAATTCAAAGTGTGGGTCATGACCTATAAAGCCCTGTACGGATTGGGCCCAGGCTATGTCAAGAGCTGTATTTTCCCATATGGAACTGTTTGGCACATAAAATTTTCAAAAATAAAAGGCCATCTTCCAGATCGCATTCCCATCAAAGGTATATCAAATGAGGGCAGGAGAAATGACTTTCTCTGTGGCAGCTCCCATATTATGAAATGTTCTCCCTTGGGAAGTTAGGTTGGCTCCTTCTCTTTTAGCCTTCCACTGACAATTAAAGACTCATATCTTCAAGCAGGATTTTAATAATTATAACAGTTCTGGGATGCTGGTTTTCAGTGAAGTTATTATATGCTTTACTGTTTGACCATTTTAAAAGTAGTTAATGTTTTATTCTTGTTTTAATTGTTTAATGTATTTTAATTATTGCTCAAGTTTAATTCTTTTTAAATTGTACAAATGCTCTGTTTTAATTTGCCTTTTAAAAAATGTTGTGAGCCACTTTGAGTGCCCCATGGGAAGAAAGGTGGCCTATACATAAAACAAACAAATATAAAGTGAAATAAACATTATGGCTGGATTAGGTATAGAAAATCTCTCTGTATTAAATTTCTGATGATAAGGACTAAAGACTTAGAATGATCAGTTGTCAAAAGATAGGAATTCCACCACTCACTCCAAGCAATCTTCTTTGCTTACATGTTCCAAAGCAGTTTGAAACCATGCTACTTCACGAGAGGGGAAAATAAATTCAGACGACTACATAATTAAGAATGGGAATAAATCTAAATTGAACCACAAAAAACATGGAAGCACTGATGCTCCCTTCATATTTTTACAATTATGCAGATCACAAGAATATTTTTCTTAGATTGTCATTCCTTCTAATTTTCTGACTGTTGTAATTGTTGTTGATGATGATGGCATGCATGATATTATTATGGATGTTGTACAAACATCTTGTAGGTACTGTGCATATGCTCCTGCCAGGAGAAGCTATAGCTACACTCCAAATAGAAAATGCAGCCAGGATTTAACAGTCTGCTCCACCATGAAAATATTTCCTTCAATGGAATGTAGTAATAGGTGAGGATTTCATTTCAGTTTGTTCTTAATCAGACTTTTCCAAACTTTGCAAAATGAATGGAATTTGCAAACTAATAGAGTTGCCCAACCCAGTGGATGGGTAAGAATTTCATTATGGTTCCTTTTATTTCAGCATTATTAAATCCTATCCATATTTTTTATCAGAGTTTACAAAAATTGCAACCTTTGAATCAGGGTGGATTTGAATCACTAGTCAGTAAGACTACAAAGACTCAGTCATGCTGGTATAATCTTAATATTTATAACCAGATGAAGGTTTCATTTTTAGAATAACAACTTGTCAGGTTAATTTTACAGTTATACAAAAAATTACTGAGTTGGTTATACTATTAGAAATACATCCTAGATAAATAATTATGAAATTATTTCAAAATGAACGATCTTCATTTATATAGGTTAACCATTCATATATAGACTACTTTTCTGCTGTATTTTATTGGAAGGAGAAATAATCAGTACCTTAATAATACCAATTTAAATAGCTTTATTTAACTAAAACAATAGCACATTATTGTTGTATTTGCTTAAACATCCATGCTTAACTGATATGATTGAACATTTTTTTAAAAAAAGTAGACTATACTATCCTTTGTAGCGTATTCATCTTCATCTTCATTTTTGTTCATTATTTCAAAAAGAAAAACAAGCTTTCCTGCTGTATTGAGTGCCAAATAATTTCTCAGCTTAGAATGAATGCATCCAAAAGAAAATAATATTCTATGTAAGCAGAAGAAGCTACTGCTGTAAAAATTGAAATCATTACTTCAACAGTCTCTAAATCCAAGTGCTTACTAGTTCACTAGTGTGACTTGCTTTAAAAGATCATCAGCAAACATATATTTTTTGAATGATTCCCTTTAGCTCTGAAATTTATTACAGCTGGCATTATAGATGGATGAATGCAGGATTCCCATGTCCTCTTCCTTAGCACATAGGATTTGAGCCTGGTGCTGGATATTGAAAATATTTGTGAGAAAATGAGACAGTGCTTGCCCCATTTGTTTTTAAAATACTTGTAATTTAATTCTGTCAATGTGTAGTTCTCATTCAATTCCTTCCAAATTTCAATACAATCAGCAATAAAACAATTATCTTTTTGTATTTTGTTTAAAGCTTCAGAAATGGGTTTCAGGATGCTCAGCATATGTTCAACATTTCTATTAAGCTCAATGTTGAGGAGTTTGACCGCAACAGTGCCATCTGTATTCTCTCAAATTTGTTCACAAATTGTCATCACAACAGGCCAGTTTTTGGTATACCTCTCAAACCAGAGTTCCATTTAACTTCTTGTTGGGAGTACTGTATTAGTTTTATTACACCTATTTTTTCCAGAGCTGCTGCAAAATGATTGTTATGGAATAATTTAATAATTTCAACAACATTCATATATTTTTCTTGGAACAGAAGCCTTTGGCTAGCAGGTGTAGCAAATGAGCACTACAGCCATATATTACTAGCTTTGTATCTCCTTCCTGTTCATCTAAATTTCTTCTCATCTTGTATACATCTTCAGCATTGCCTGGTACCAAAACCATGTGATAAATATTTGAATTTTTCTTCTCATGTTATGACAGTTTTTGCTGCCACTTCTTGTAAAGATTCTGCTGTGTGCGCATTTCTTGACACATCAATTGTTTATGCAAGGAAGACCTTTTGAAGATGTTTCCATGGTCATGTGTCAGGCATGACTAGACACGGAATGCTGTTACCTTTCCCGCCAAAGCGGTACCTATCTATCTACTTGCAATTTCTTGCTTCCGAATTGCAAGGTTGGCAGGAGCTGGGATAGAAACAAGAGCTCACTCCATCATGCAGCACTTGGGTCTCGAACTGCTGACCTGCTAATCTTCTGCTCATCAAGTTCAGCATCTTAACCGCTAAGTCACTGCAGTACTCTCTGGCCAACCTAGCCTAGGACAATTCTGCAGACACAACCTCAGAAGTGTTCATCGGGTCCATGAGTAGTCTAGTGCAATGTTGTCCACCTTCAAAAATACACACCTGCATCCAGGCCATAGGTTGTGAACTCTGTTTTATGGCAACAACTATGGACAATGTAGGGCCTACAACAGAAAAACATTTTGATGTAGTAGGTCAAGAGGCAGATTGGGACTCAGGAAACCTGGATTCAAATCTCTGCTGAGCCATGAAAATTCATGGGGAGGTGGGTTTGAGGTTAGTAAAATTAATCTTTAAAATGTTACTCTTACCTTGAAAACCTTGATTAGGATTGCTACAAATCAGATGCAGACTGATGGATTGTAACAACAGAGTTTATATTATTTGATCAGTCTTTAAATTATTTAATCCAGCCTTTCATCTTTACTTAGGGTTGCCATATGTCCCAAAAAACCGGGAGTGTCCCGGATTCAAGGTCAGAAAAATTGTCCTGCCCAGTTCAATAAAAATCATGCTAAAGTCCCGGATTTTTAAAACTTACTGATTGTGTATTATAACACACATTAAAATAAATTCAAACTCTTGCCATCAAACAAGCGATTTCCTGCCACATTGGGGTTGGAGTATAACTGGAGACAAATATTAACGTCCTCGCCTCACACCACTGCCTGATAAGTGTGACCAGTGTGTTTCTTGGAACTGAGGATGTTAAGAGTTAACCACGATGTGACTTCTCAGAAGTACAACAGATCATCTTACAGTAAGAATTAACTGTTGTAAATGAATTCATTTATGTATTGATAATGTGAAAGTGTTTTATAGCTGTCATTATATTACGTTTGTTTTTAAAAGGGCTATTTTGTAGATAACCTGCCCATTTTTATCAAATATACTTCTGTCCTGATTTTGTCAGAGAGAATTATGACAACCCTATCTTCACTAATAATTTGACATGCTGATTGGGGGATGACAGAATAAAATATGTGGAAAAGGCTGTATTTCAAACATCTCTAGATTTCCTTTAACAACTCTTGCCCTCTCCTTCCCAGATGCCTTTTCTTCTTTTAGTTCAGTTCAGGGCTAGTAACTTTTTTGCATCCCCTTTGAAATGCTTCTAATTTTAAACCTCTGCCATGTGATGTGGCACATTGTCCAGCTGTCACTTATCAGGACTGTTGAACTCCTTTCATACATGCTCTGGGCTGAATGATGCATCTCACATTTCTTTAGAAAGAAAAGAAAGGAGGAGAAGAGAAGCTAACCTTGAAGTTATCCACAATGACCTGAGGTTTCTGTGTGTATACTATAAATACTAGAAAGAAGGAGCAAAGGCAGCTCTCATTATTGTGTAAGGTTGGAATGAAGTTCTTCCCAATATATTGAGACAGGCTGAAAGGAAGCAGAATGCATTAATCCTGACATTATAAGAGGTAGGGACATACTTCAAGTAGTCTAGGAACAGAATCTCTCAACTGGAGAGTTTCATTCGTATTCCATTTCCTGCTTGTTGTTATCGATGTGAGATAATGGAACAAAAACATCATGTATTGCATGGCAAATTTCTTTCTGAAAATATCTCCTATATGCAGATACATAACAGATAGCATTACATAATTTACTTTATATGCAATAGGATATAAATTGCACACATTCCTGGATGGAAGATTCTGGTACTGCAACAGATGAATAAGTAAGCAACTATTTAATTTGCTGTACTTTTTAGAAAAATGAATGTGTGTGTTTATGCAGGCAGGCACATACCTTTGTATGTTCAAGTGCAACAGAATGTTTTCATTATATAGCATTTCTCAAGCATTTAAAGTAATTTGTGTACTGTTTCAGTGATCCTTACAGCAGTCCGCAAGGTTGGTCCATGCAGAATTCACTGAATGCTTTTAGAGGAGTAGCTATTTATTCGAACTCAGCTCCCTCATCATAACTGGATTATTCTGTGCCATCAGTTTTCTTCTGATGTATGGTGATTCTAATGTGGGTTTTGAGATGTATGTGAGATGTTCAAGGAATGGTTTCCATGAGCAACCAGGGATTTGAATCCAGATCTCCTGAGTTCTAGTCTAGCATTCTATCCACTACACTGCACCGGCTCTCATCATAATCACTTATGATGATAATACAAGGTTGTTGTCAAGGTTACTTTCCTAATGTTTGCGTGAAGCATGTCAAACAGTTTAAAACTAAATAATATAAATGAATATAATACATGACATCTAGTTTAGAAACCACTTGTGTCAAAGTAATCAGTAAACAAAAGGCTTCCATTTTAGAAATTGATATTCTGGAGTTGATAAAGGTTCAGAAAGAGGAGATAACTACAGGTATGATCAGACAGGAGAAAGTTGCATGTCTGACCACACAGGAGAGGGTCACTTTAATGAGAATGATCTCCCTTAAAGCACCCTTCCATTAGATAGGGAATTACTCCTGCCTACCTAGTCCTGAAAAGTAGAAGCTGGGAAAGTATATCACTCCAGACTGCTCCACAAGTGGGTCAAATTGTGTTCTATTTATCTGTGTGATTACATCTTCACCCAGTGAAGCTGAAAATATAAATATAAATATATATCTTCTAATTAGAAGAGCAATCCAGTCTGGCCAGATTATTCTGCTATGGTAATAGAGTAGACCATTCTGCCAGCAACTCAACTGCAGGTGGAGGTTAACTAATCTGACAACCCTGGGTGGCGAAGTCCACAGAGAAGGGTGATGGTCCCCAAGTGGATTAAATCCCACTTGAAGCCACTTGAATCCATCTTGATGGAGGGCAACAACTTCATCAATACTGGCCTGGTAGCTGAGGAAGACTTTGTGTGCCAAAAGGGCTCAGAACCAGAAAGTGATTCATGGAACTGGATCAGTGCTGTGGGTGTCACACTGCAATGCAGAAGGAAAATGGAGAGCCACTGCATTTTATTGTTCTTAGGACAATCTTCATGGCTGATTGCCATGAGGATAGCAAATATTTGGAATTGGATACAGCACTTGAAGAAGAATGTACCAAGCATCTGGCTGAATAATATATCTGAAAAAATAAGAAATAGATGAAATTTATTCATCTATTGATGGGATCTCCACATTGGGCAGTTTGGACCTCACTAGTCAGAATGGTTTGACTTTGATTTGACAGTGAGCAAATCATTCAAGAAGCCCTAAACTAATTATTTTTTTATCTGTCAAGGACCCTTGTAAACTTATTGCCTTTTGTCTCTGACCACATTGATCATGGCTGGTCTCTAAACAGAACACCCACCAGTAGATTACTCAGGTGAGCACTTCCATTGCATATACTAGAAGGCTCACAGATTATTTTACCTCACAGAATTTTTGTTCTGGTTTGTGCAAAATGAAGAGCGTAATAAGTCTGCTCTCACATCTTTCCTTTCTCATAAATTCAAGATGGGTGGATAAGGGTTGGAAATATAGATCTCCAGGGGTGCTGACTAGATAGATGGTTATATATATATTTATACAAAGCAGGCAAATATATACATTTGTACATTTTTTAAAATTTACTTTTTCTAGACTTATTGTTCAATATAAAAACACATCAAACACATCATGTCTCATCTTCTCCCCTGTGAGCTGAGAGATCTAGCAAGAGAAATGTTAAACATTATTTGTGAGTATTACAATGTGAAATCTTTCCCTCCTTTCCCATTGCTCTAATCTCAAAAATTTTCTCCTCTGAGACACTGTAACATTTGGGCTGGATTTGTTATAGGGTTCCTTATTTATATATCACAAAATAAACAGTTCAATAAACAAAATCCAGCCGTATGACCCATCATAAAATCAAACAAATGCACAAAGGAGATGATAACTTTTCTATGGACTATGTCACATTAGCTTGAAGAAGTAGCCATGAGCTACGAAAGCTTGCTAAGTTTGGAATTTTTAAAGTGACCTGGAAAAGGTATTGTCTCCTTCCTGCATTTGTTTGAAAATAAACAGTGTAAATTATGTTCTTCTAGAGGTCTGCATTTTAGTCATTGCAAACCAAGGAGACCATTCACTGGGAATATATGCTGCATTCGAGTGAAAGCCATAGAAAATAACCATTATCTAGGTTTGCATTATCTAGGTTTGTGCATAGGTGTGTTCCCAATAAAAATAGGTTTTAAGATAAGGCTGGACCGCAACTGTTATTTCAAACTTAATCTCTGCCCAGGGCCGAAGGCATGCTTTCATCTCTGCCCTGACCTTGCGCCTTCAGCCCTAGGTGAGACAAATGGGACATGTTTCCGGCAGTGCTGTGAGGGGGAGGCCAGCCAGCGCCAGTCCGCCAACCCGCCCACTCACCTCCCAGCAGCACCGCCAGCAGAGATGTGTTTCTGGTGGTGGTGGGAAGGGAAGGACAGTCAGCACCAGCCCACCAACCCGCCAGCTCACCTCCCAGCAGCTCCGCTGCTCTGGGACTCCTCTGTCCTCCTCCTCATCTCCGCGAAAAAAGAGGGGGCGGGGCGGGGATGTTTGAGGTCATGCCAATTGATATCCATGCCCACAGATAGCCATGCCCACCGAGTGGGTAGTAAAAATTTTCACAGTGCATTACTGGTTTAAACAGGATATGTTTAATTATCTGGGAATGCGTGTTGCTGTTGTCTACATAGTAGAGGACCAAATTATGTATTACCTCATACTCTCTTCAGCCATTTCTACCCTCTCTCCTTCCAGCCCTTATTATTTGTTCAGTTTCCAAACTGGCCTAGTGTTGTGTATGCATGTCTTGTACTGTCAGAATGTAACCACCCCAATTACAATGTATTGCAGCTGTAAAGGAACGCGAGCAAGCAGCCCATAGAGGGCAGCTGCGAGCGTTCAATCTCACATGGTTCACATTGCTCAATCACGGACAGCCGCGGGAAAACCTTCCCCGCATTCAGCAGCAGGAAAGAAGAACTACTGAAGAGAGGCGTGCCTGGGGGAGGCCACGCAGGTAGCGGCCAATGAGCTACCGTGCTACAAGATTCAAATGTATAACCCTACTGTATATAAAGAGATGTATCACCGCCATTACCTCATGCTCCACCAGATCCCCAAGCAATAAACCTGTGTTAAGCCAACCCTTCGGCTGTCCTGTTGTCTTTGGTCCCATACAGTAAACGGGCGACGAAGGTGGGATCAATGGCTGCCCACGGGACCAAGACATGCGCCGGCTACGAGATCAGGAAGCCGGGAGACTTGGAGCTGTTTGAGATAGACTTCAACGGAGCACTGGTGGAGCTCGAAGTCTCAGATGAGGACAAGAAGAGGGCCATCTTCGTCCGCATGCTCGGACACGAGACAAAAAGGACTCTGGTGGACCTGATCGCGCCGAGGAGGGTGAGCGACTACAAAGCCAAAGAGCTTCTGGCTGTGTTGCGCGCCCACCTCCGGCCCGCGATAGCGATGTTCCCCGCTCGGAGCGCGTTCTGGAGGCGAGTCCAAGCGCCCGGGGAATCGGTCGCCGAGTTCGCCGCGGCCCTGCGGCTGGCCGCCGGCCCCTGCAAATGGGAGACCCCAGAAGTCACCCTCCGCGACTGCCTGCTCTGCGGCCTGAGGGACACCGAAACTCAGCGCGCGCTGATGAAGCAGGAGCCGCCCCCCACGTGGCAAACGGTCCTCGACACCGCGCAGGCCGCGGAAGCCACGGCGGCCGGCGTGCAAGAGCTCCAGGACTGGCGGCCGAAAACCGCCAAAGCAGAGAGCTCGGTGCGCGCGGCCCGGCGAGCCTCGGACTCAACCACGGAGGACGGCGACGACGACGACGATGTCCGGAAGGTCCAAAAGGAGGGCCGGCGCTGCGACGGCTGCGGCGCCGCCCACGCCCGCGCCAAATGCCCGTTCCGCAAGGCCGAGTGCCACAACTGCGGCCGGCGCGGGCACATCGCCAAGGTCTGCCGGAAGCGACGCGAGGCCAAGAGGAGCTCCCCAGACCGCTCGGCGAGGCAGGATCGCACCACGAGGCCCAAGGACCACGGCACCCGGACCACGAGGAAGCGGGACGGCGTCGGACGCATCTCCGATGACAGCGAGGACGACGCCCCGGTTTTCAGCGTTTCTGCGGAGCATCCCCGATACTTCGTCGAGGTAGTAATACAAGGGGCCCCTGTTAGGATGGAGGTGGACTCGGGTTCTTCTTACTCTATTATCTCCCAGGGAGAATTCCTAAAGATACCCCCCCACGTGCGGCCCAAGCTCAAGGCGTTGAGGGCCACACTAAAGGACGTGCAAGGGAACCGCATCCCGGTACTGGGGGTTGGGAGGTTCCAGGTCCAGTTCAAAAAGCGCACTGCAACGCTTCCCCTAGTCGTCCTCAAAGGAGGTAAATGCAGCCTCCTCGGGACTCAATGGTTTCAGCCCCTGGGGTTGTTCATCGGGGGGGTGCACGCCGTGGGAATACACGCCGCCGGGACTGATCCAATACAGAGCGTGTGTGAGGCGCACCCCGAAGTTTTTAAGAAAGGACTCGGAAAGTTCAAGGGCCCCCCAGTGACTTTCGACCTGGACCCTGGAGTGCGTCCAATCAGACTTAAACCGCGCAGGGTGCCTTTCGCCCTAAAAGACAAAATAGAGGCGGAGTTGGACAAGTTGGTGGGCCAGGGGATCCTTGTTCCTGTTGACTCTGCGGAGTGGGAAACTCCAATTGTAACAGCACTCAAGGCCAACGGGGAGGTCCGCATATGCGCTGATTACAAGTGCACCATCAATAAGGCGATCCGCCCTAATGCGTATCCGGTGCCGGTAGTCAGCCACTTGTTGGCCAGGTTGCACGGGGGGAGGTGTTTTGCTAAACTCGACCTGGCACAAGCCTACCAGCAGCTCCCGGTCACCCCCGCCGCAGCTGCTGCGCAGACCATAGTCACACACAAAGGGGCGTTCCAAGTATCGCGCCTCCAATTCGGCGTGAATTCGGCGCCCGGGATTTTTCAATCACTCGTGGAACGCCTCCTAAAGGGACTAGAGGGGGTGTTGCCATACTTTGATGACGTGTTGATTACGGGGGGGAGCCGGGCAGAATTGGCAGAAAGGTTGGGAAGAGTCCTAGAAAAATTCGAAAAGGCGGGGTTGCGGTTGCGAAAGGACAAATGCGTCTTCTTCGCAACCGAGGTCGAGTTCCTAGGGTTCCGCATTACTCCCGAGGGAATACGGCCATCCCAATCCAAGGTGGCCGCCATCAAAAAGGCCCCTCGCCCCACCTCCAAGCCCGAGCTGCAGTCATTCCTTGGGCTGCTCAACTTCTACCACTCCTTCCTTCCTCGGAAGGCAGCCGTGGCGGAACCGCTACACAAATTGTTAAAAAAGGACGAGGCATGGAAGTGGGGCGACGACCACGAGAAGGCTTTCAATGACCTGAAGCGACTCCTGGCATCAGATGCTGTACTGACCCACTTCAATCCCAAACGCCCAGTGGTCCTGATTTGCGATGCATCCCCGGTGGGGGTGGGGGCGGTGTTATGCCACGTGCTGGAAAACGGGAGGGAGGCCCCGATAGCGTTTTACTCTAGGTCCTTGTCCCAAGCAGAGAGAAACTACGCCCAGACAGACAGGGAAGCACTAGCGATAATTGCGGGGACCAAGAAATTTCATGATTTCGTGTATGGCCGCCCCTTCACCATAGTGACTGACCACAAGCCCTTGCTAGGCATTTTCACCGCAGATAAGCCCACACCCCAAATCCTGTCCCCGAGAATGCTCAGGTGGGCCATTTTTCTCAACGCGTATCAGCACGCGTTGGTATACCGGCCCGGAAAGGAGATCAGCCATGCGGATGCCCTGTCGAGGTCCCCCATTCCCCGGGATTGCTGCCACGTGGGCGAGGAAGAGAAAGACCACCAGGTTTTAATGATAGAGGTCCTAGACGCCCCTCCAGTAGTACCGGCCGACATCGCCAAAGCGACCGGCAAGGACAAAACGTTAGCCACAGTCTCCTCCTGGGTACAGAAAGGGTGGCCCGTGTCTTCCCCAGCAGCGGAATTCGTCACATTTTTCAAAAAGAAATTAGAGTTGTCCCTAGAGAGGGGTTGCCTTTTGTGGGGACAGCGGGTAGTGATCCCCACGTCCCTCCGGCCGAGGGTGCTTAAACTGCTGCACGTCAGCCACCCCGGAATCGTCCGCTCTAAGGCACTAGCCCGTAGCTACTTTTGGTGGCCCCAGCTAGATGCCGACATCGAGCACATGGTCGGCACTTGCGAAGCGTGCCAAAGCTCCAGGCCAGAAGAGGCTCGTCTGCCACATAGAGAGTGGGACGCAGCGAGGGGGCCCTGGTCCCGGGTACACGTAGACTTTGCAGGGCCGTTCAGGGGAACGCTTTTCCTCCTAGTGGTGGATGCGTTCTCAAAGTGGTTGGAGGTCATCCCAGTCTCGAGCACCTCCTCGGCCACCACAGTTAAACAGTTACGGAGGGTCTTTTCCACGTTCGGTTTACCCGACACCCTCGTCAGCGATAACGCTAGCTGTTTCACCTCCGCCGAGTTCAGGGAATTCATGGACCTCAACGCCATTCGGCACATCACCTCCGCCCCTTTCCACCCGGCCACCAACGGCCAAGTAGAGCGCCTCGTGCGCACCACTAAAGACGCGCTGCGGCGCATGGGCTCCGGAGATCTAGACCGACATCTATGTCAGTTCTTGCTAAGGTACAGGGTCACCCCACTAGCGTCAGGATACTCCCCCGCGGAGTTACTAATGCGCAGGAAGCTGGCTACGGTAATCTCCAGGCTAGACCCCACCAGAGTGGAAGACAAAGGGCGAAATGTAGAGATGGATTCCTCAAAGAGTTTTAGCGTAGGCGCCCCCGTGCATTGCAGGAACTACGCCAGCGGGGGACCAGCCTGGGTGCCCGGCATTGTAATAGAACAATGTACAAGCCCCGTCTCATACCGCGTGGAGACCAATACAGGCCTCCTGTGGAGGCGGCACGCGGATCAACTCAGGCGGAGGGTCCCCGGAAAGCAGGACGAAGACGAGAGCAGCAACGAATCAGCGTTAGGGTACTCCCCCACCCGTTTAACCCAAGGGGGAGGGAAAGGGGAACATGGGTCCCCACCAAGGGGGGAGGAAAGGGAATCGATCCTCAGAAATCTTTTGCGGGAGTTTGCGGCGGAAAGGAAGAGCCCCGATCCCACACACATCCCCCGGGAGCATCCCAGAAATACAGATTCCCCAAGAAGTTTAGACCTTGATTTACAGTGCCAGGGGGAGTTAGCGGAGTGGTCCCCCACCTGTCCTAGCGAAAAGAGGGGTTTCAGTTCAGCCCCTGGTACTTCCAGTCCCAGTAGCCCCTGTGAGTTAGAATGCAACATAGCACCAATTTCCCGGAGACCGACACCCCCAAGACAGGAGGCAACGGCGGGGCCGTCCGCCACAGCCTCAAGGTCCCCTGAGCGGGGGACAGAAGGGAGCAGAACCACAAGGGCATCCTCATCGGTCCCGCGGTTCACGATCAGAGGGTCCCCGGGGTCCGAGGGAAACAGACAGGGGTTCACTTCTCAGTTGTTCATCCCATTCCCTTCCCCCAGCGCAAGGCAGGCACAGACGCCCCACAGAGCCACTAATGAATCCCCGTTTCCCGTTGCAGGACAAGCACCCACGGCGTCAGGGATCACAGGCTCTCCGGTACTAGGGCAGGCGCAAGCACGCCCCAAGCGAATGTGCGGCAAGCCACATTGGTTGCGGGACTTCGTCCCATCCTAGAGGGGAGGGATGTTGTGTATGCATGTCTTGTACTGTCAGAATGTAACCACCCCAATTACAATGTATTGCAGCTGTAAAGGAACGCGAGCAAGCAGCCCATAGAGGGCAGCTGCGAGCGTTCAATCTCACATGGTTCACATTGCTCAATCACGGACAGCCGCGGGAAAACCTTCCCCGCATTCAGCAGCAGGAAAGAAGAACTACTGAAGAGAGGCGTGCCTGGGCGAGGCCACGCAGGTAGCGGCCAATGAGCTACCATGCTACAAGATTCAAATGTATAACCCTACTGTATATAAAGAGATGTATCACCGCCATTACCTCATGCTCCACCAGATCCCCAAGCAATAAACCTGTGTTAAGCCAACCCTTCGGCTGTCCTGTTGTCTTTGGTCCCATACAGTAAACCTAGTGTTCAATTGATTGTAGAGTCTACCAGTGGAAGCTGTTTTTGGCTTCCTCAAGTCTCTCTGAAAGAAGCAAGAAATAATGCTTAATTTTCTGTTTCTCTTTTTTCTATTCTAGAGCCAAATAGTCTCTTGAAAAACAACATACACACATGCCAAACCTGTGGCTTATGGATTACTAAAAAAGAAACACACCAGACATGTGAGAAAGCAGCTCAGCTTTGGATGCTAGGCTGAATGCCTGGTAGGGAGGGATGATGAAATGTAATGTACTAGAGACAGTAACAAGGCAGTCAGGGCATTGAGCAAATAGACATAACCAAACTCGTCCCCATCCCATTTTCATTTCCAATATGTGTTCCACCTCTCTGGGCCTCAGACAGTTCTCTTTTATTTATGTTTCAAAAGAGGCTGCCGAGCAAAGCTGAGGCAACCAGTGAAACCTTTGGAGAAAGCCAAAGACAAAATGGAGTAGGAAAGGTATTTCATGCTCTGCTCCCTCATGTTTTTCTGCGAAGTAAGCCACAAACAGTTTCCTCTGCCCTGAATGGAAAGGCACAACCATTTTGAATTGCTGCTGTATCACCTACCTAAGGTAGTATCAAACTATTAAAAAATTTTTTTAAAAAAATTTAAAAATGTGTATTAGTCTGAAGGAAATAATGCTGAACCATCCATAGCCTGCCTCACTGAAGATGTTTCCTTTAAGGTGCTCAGGTCTTGCTCTCTTTACTCCAGAGGACTATGAGAGATGATCACTTTAGTGTTTGGGAATCAAGACAATGGAAGCAGCTATAAACTAGCCTAACACATCTTTATTGCATGGAGTACAGCACAAACATGAGGCAATGGCAGACAAACAGCTCCTTTTATGCAGTGGCTATACATTTGAATGTGGCTCCTCGATAGCGCATTGGCTACTATCCATGTAACGTCATCCTTAGTCACAGCCTTCTTGTCCAGGTGAGGTGAGGGTGGGAATCTTTCCCGCGCAGCTGAAGGTATTTGAGGAATGTGTACCATGTGAGCTGAACGCTCGCTATTGCCCCCTAGTGGTCACTAGCTCGCGTTCTATTGTGGTTTGTTACATTGTTTCTATTGCAAGATACAGCTTGTTACATTTGCTCATTCATGTGGTTACAGATTGTTACACTCGCTCATTCGTGTGGTTACAATTACATTTAATACACAACATCCCTCCCCTCTAAGATGGGACAAAGTCCCTTAACCAGGATGGTTTTCCGCATGTGTGTTTTGGGCATGTGGCCATTATGCTTGACTTGGCCATGCCCCTTCGTCTGTGTCCTCCTGGCTCTTGTCCTGCAATTGGAGAGGATGACTCATTAGCGACTCGCTGCAGACTTGCAGCTATGGGTTGAGCAGGAGGAGGGGGATTGGTTTCTGATGCGGATGTGGGCAAACCGGGGGCACTAGGGGCTAAAGAAAAACCCCGCTCCTCGCTTGGACGGTTGGGGGAACACTCCAAACACCCCCCCCCCGGTTTGGTAACTCAAAATCTAACTCAGGGGCAACAGGGACAAACCCATTCCTCTCTTTCATGGCGCTGGGAAGAACTGGTGTATCAAAAGGATACGGATTTGAGTCTGCTCTTCCCCCCTTGTTTGGGACTGTTGCCCCTCGTTTTCTCCCCCTTGGGATAAGCGGGTGGGGGAGGACCCTAACGTTGAGTTCTGCTGCTGGGAACCCCTGTCCGGCCCCCCAATCACTCGGTGCCTTAGTTGGTCAGTGTGCCTTCTTCAGAGGAGTCCCGTGTTGGTCTCGACACAGTATGAAACTGGTCCCGTTTGGTTAATGACTACTCCCGGCACCCAGGCTGGCCCTGTAGCTGTGTAATTCCTACAGTGTACAGGTTCAACTATCTTGAAGTTTTTCGTGGACCTGAGCTCAATGTTTCTTCCCCTATCCTCCACCCCGGTGGGATTCAACCTGGCTAACAACGAATGCAATTTCCTTTTCATGAGGAGTTCAGTGGGGGGAAATCCCAATGCCAACGGCGTCACCCTGTATGCCAACAAAAACTGGCAGAGCTGTAGGTCCAGATCCCCCACTCCCATGTGCCGCAACCTCTCTTTCATTGTTCACACCAGGCGTTCCACCTGGCCGTTAGTTGCGGGGTGAAAGGGGGCTGAGGTTATGTGCCGAATGGCGTTTGATTCCAAGAATGCTTGGAACTCTGCAGATGTGAAAGTGCTAGCATTATCACTCACAATGACGTCAGGTATCCAGAAGGTACTTATCAGCTTGTGCAGCTGTTTTATGGTTGTGGCTGATGAGATGCTGTGCATCGGAATCACTTCCAACCACTTGGAGTATGCGTCTACTACCAGTAGAAAAAGGGAACCCCTGAATGGACATGCGAAGTCTATGTGAAGGCGAAACCATGGCCCCCTGGCTGTGTTCCATTCTCTGTGTGGAAGTTGGGACTCCTCAGGGCAAGAGCTCTGGCAACTTTCGCAGGTGTTCACCATGTGCTCAATGTCTGCATCTAGCTGTGGCCACCAGAAATAGCTTCGAGCCAGCGCTTTAGAGTGCACGATCCCCGGGTGGCTGACGTGTAGAAGCTGTAGTACCCTTGCTCTCAAGGATTCTGGGACGACCACTCTCCCCCCACAGGAGGCACCCCCTTTCTGTGGACAACTCAACCCTCTTCCTGAAAAACGCAGCAAACTCGTCTGCGGGGGGAGCCGTGGGCCACCCCTTCTGTACCCAGGATCTAACAAGGGCTAGTGTTTTATCCTTTTCTGTGGCTGCAGTGATTTCCACGGAAAGTATGGGGGGTGCATCTAGGGCTTCTATAAGGAGGACTTGGCTGTCCTGCTCTATCTCGCATTTCGGGTCTCCCAGCTGGGGAAGAGGAGACCTTGAAAGTGAGTCAGCATGGCTTATGTCTTTCCCAGGGCGGTACACTAATGAATCCCTGTACGCATTGAGGAAAATAACCCACCGAAGCATCCTTGGGGAAAGGATCTGCGGAGTGGGCTTGTCTGAGGTGAAAATACCCAATAGTGGCTCGTGGTCGGTTACAATGGTGAATGGACGACCATACAAAAAATCATGGAACTTCTTTGTGCCCGCCACAATAGCAAGGGCCTCCCTATCTGTTTGGGCATAATTGCGTTCTGCCTCAGACAATGATCTCGAATAGAAGGCAATTGGGGCTTCTCGTCCACTCTCTAGCACGTGGCAAAGGACCGCCCCCACCCCCACTGGTGAGGCATCGCAGACTAAGACTACCTGCTTCTTTGGGTTGAAATTGGTCAGGATGGCCTCCAAGGAGAGGAGCTGCTTGAGTTCCCTGAAAGCCCGCTCTTGGTTCTCCCCCCACCGCCAAACTGCATCCTTCTTCAGCAGCCTATGCAGGGGCTCTGCAATTGACACTTTCCTGGGCAGGAAAGAATGGTAAAAATTCAGCAGTCCCAGGAAGGATTGCAGCTCTGGTTTTGCGGTGGGGCGAGGGGCGTTTTGGATGGCCGAGACTTTGGACACAGTGGGTTTCACTCCCTCAGGGGTTATGCGAAACCCCAGGAACTCAACTTCTTTTGCAAGGAACACACATTTGTCTCTCCGCAGTCTCAACCCCGCGGATTCGAACACTGTAAGGACCTTATCTAATCTCTGGGCCAGTTCTGCTTCGCTCCTCCCAGATATCAAAATATCATCAAAATATGGCAAAACACCCAGTAGCCCCTTTAACAGACGTTCCACAAGGGACTGAAATATCCCTGGTGCCGAGTTCATGCCGAACTGTAGGCGCATCACCTTAAATGCCCCCTTGTGAGTTACAATGGTTTGCGCAGCAGCTGTAGATGGGGTTACTGATAGCTGCTGGTATGCCTGGGCCAGATCCAATTTGGCGAAACACTTCCCCCCATGTAAAGTAGCTAGCAGATGGCTAACTACTGGCACCGGATAGGCATTAGGGCGGATTGCCTTGTTGATTGTACACTTGTAGTCAGCGCAAATCCGCACCTCCCCATTTATCACCCAGAGCAGTTATTATCAATTAGATTAATTATGCAATTTATTTAATGTTAATTTAAATGACTATAATTTAATTAGAGGGAATCTGACACGTATAACTAGGAGATATAGTGATATACGTTTGCTACCTTCCCCCCTTTCCCTTTTGGTATTTATAATCCCCCACTTATTCTCACATCTGGAAGGGAATTAAGGAATACTTGTCAACCGCGGCTCCAGAAAATACGGGACCTGCGCAAATGGTTCTGCGCAGGTCGCCTTCTACGCATGCATAGAAGGCTACGCCGCTTGCGTAGCCTCCTACGCAAGTGCCGTAGCCTCCTATGCAAGTGGTGTAGCCTTCTACGCATGCGTAGAACGGGGCTACGCAAGCGTAAAACCCTTCTATGCATGTGTAGAAGGTGACCTGCGCAGAAGGGCTGCACAGTACCTCCTTTCCCCCACTGCCAAATTCCAGGGTTTTGGCAATGCAGGGCAGGAAATGGTGCAAATCGGCGCTGAAAACTGTGAAATCCCGGCCAATCCATGATGGTTGACAGGTATGAATTAAGGCAGATAAACTTGGCATTTGAATGGGTGGGAGGTGGGGGAGTGCCATATGTTAGCCAATCATGCATGATGTGATCCAGAGCATGAACATATCAGTGATAATGTGTGAATGGAGATTTGATATTATGACAGGAACAGGCTATCACAGGAGAATATGCTCCAGATGCTTAATATCTGTCCCAAGGTCTGTCCCACCCTCTCAGTTGGTGAAACCAACGTAACCTTACCAGTTGACCAGCTGATCTGCTCATGTCTGCTCATGTGAATTAAATTTTGTTTAATAAAATTAACAAAAACAATGACTTGGTTTATATAAACAAAAAATTGGATGGGAGTGAATGGTGGGGCCACCCTTTTCCCAGATATCCCCCCCCCCCCGATATTCTACCCAGCATCATGGTAGATGAAAAGGGAGGAGCTGTTTCCATAGTCCATAGGAAATCTCTTAATATCAGTAAGATGTCTGCCTATTCAGGCCCAGGCCTGGGGTGCCTTCACTTGATATTGAACCATTGCACCAGAGAAGATATTGTCTTGTTATACTGCCTCCCCTGCAACTCAATACTTTCCCTACCAGAGCTGGTAGCCTTCATCTCTTAGGTCCCTAAGACTTTTGCTTCTAGGGGACTTTAACATCCATGTGAAAATGTATATTGGCTGAGTAGCCTTTTAGTTTTTTAATTTAATTTAATTTTAATTTCCAATTTGTATAGCCATCTAACTCAAAATGACTCAGGGAAGCTCACAGTATTAAAAACAATACAACAATACAAAAAACATTAAAACCACACCCATAAAAACCCAATTTAAATTACTACAAAAATTAAAAGACGGAGGATTAAAGAAAGAGGATTAAAAGAGGGGGCGATGTTGCTGTTATTTTATCAGCCAGCAGGTGGGGGTCACTACCTCACTGGTGCCCCACACCTGCTTCACCAGCCAGGTTTTTAGTTCTGTCCTGAAGGGCAGCAACTCTGTCTGGAGCCGGAGCTCAATTGGCAGGAGGTTCCATAGGCCGGAACAGACACAGAGAAGGCTGTCCTTCTGGTGCTAGAGAGGTGACCCTCTCTAACAGATGGCACAGTAAGAGAGCCTCTCCACTCCACTCTGGTGGGATGGACAGATGTTCTTGGGGTGACACGGTCTCTTAAGTATCCTGGCCCACTACCATGTAGGGCTTTAAAGCTAATAAGCAGCACCTTGAATTGCAGCCAGAGGCACACTGGCAACCGCCCACACTCCATCACCACCCGAGCAGCTGCATTCTGTACCAGTTGCAGCCTCCAAATGGACATCAAGGGCAGCCCCATGTAGAGCGCATTTATTTATTTAGATTTATATAACACCCCAATTAATAGACCCTGGGCAGCGTACACAGTCCAGCAACACCTCACTGGCTGCTCAACAAAACTTAAAAACAATTTATGTATTTATTCAAATTTCTATTGCTGTCTCCTCACTGAGGTAAGTGTGGACGGCTTACATATTAACAATAAAACTCTACAAAAATATCTAAAACAGTAAAAAAAAACCATCAAGCTAAAAGTTAACATTCTTTTAAAAAATTCCTTAAAAAGTAAAATATATAAAAACAGTTAAAAGCCCTTCAATAATTACAAGAGGAGGGAACCACAGATTAGCCAAAAAGGAGAGCTTGTTGGCAATCCCTGCCCCCAGACCCATTCTGCTAACCATGTCTTCAATTCTTTCCTAAATGGTAGTAATTGGGCCTGGAGATGTAATTCTACCAGGAGGAGGTTCCATAATGTGGAGCCTATGACCGAGAAGGCCCTTTTCCTAGTGCTGGAGAGGCGCACCTCTCCAACAGATGGTATATAGAGGGTGCCCTCTCGGTTTGCTCTCGTGGGATGGGTCAGTGTGCTAGTGATGATGCGGTTCCTGAGGTATTCTGGTCTGCTACCATAAATGACTTTAAAGCTGATGACCAGCACCTTGAATTGCACCCAGGGACATATAGGCAGCCAGTGCAGCTTCGGCAACAGTGGCGAGGGATAGGTGAAATGACCACACCCCACCACCGCACGGGCTGCCGCATTCTGGACCAACTGCAGTCTCTGGATGGTCATCAAGGGCAGCCCCATGTAGAGCAAATTACAATAGTCTAAACGGGAGGTGACCAGGGCATGGGTGACCACGAGCAAGGCCTCCCAGGCCAGGAGTGGGCGCAATTAGTTAATGATACACATTTGCCTGAAGGCCCTCCTGGCCAAGGCCATAACCTGCTCCTGGAGCAGAAGCCGTGAGTCCAGGAGGACCCCCATCCCAAATCAGTGGGGATAACTCCTTATGGGGACCGGGGGCCCTCACCCACAACCACTCAGTCTTGCTGGGATTCAGCTTTGGTCCGTTGTCCTCCATCCAGCCCCTAACCACCTCCAAGCAACTGGTCAGGACTTTGACGGCATCACTGGGATCACCACGGGTAGAGATATATAACTGAGTATCATCAGCATACTGATATCTCACCCCGTAGGATCGGATAGTTTCACTCAGCGGTTTCATGTAGATATTAAATAGTAGGGGTGAGAGGACTGAGGCCTGATGCACCCCACAGGGCTGCCTTGGACTCAAATCCACATCCCCCACCCACACCGACTGGGTCTGGCAACTCAGGAAGGAGCAGAACCAGGACAGCACAGTGCCCCGGATCCCCAACCCCTGGAGCCAGTCCAGCAGGATACCATGGTCGATGGTATCGAAAGCTGCTGAGAGGTCAATAAGAGCAAGAATGGAGGGGTACCCTCCATCTCGCTCTCGCCAGACATCATCAAATAGTGCGACCAATGCAGTCTCTGTACCATGACCCGGCCTAAAGCCTGACTGGAAAGGGTCCAGATAATCCACTTCCTCCAGGACCCTCTGGAGCTGCTGCACCACTGCTTTCTCAACAACCTTCCCCAAAAAGGGGACGTTTGAGACAGGGCAGAAATTGGAAAGTATATTCGGATCGAGATATGGTTTTGTAAGGAGGGGGCGCACCAGTGCATGTTTAAGTTGCATTGCAATAGTCAAGTCTAGAGGTGACCAGAGCGTGCGTGACCATGAGCAAGGAGTCCAGGTCCAGGAGCGGGCATAACTGGCGGATCACACTAAGTTGTGCAAGAGCCCTCCTGGCCATGACTGCCACCTGCTCTTTGAGCAGGAGTCGTGAGTCCAGGAGTTTCCCCAGATTACACACCAGGTCTGTTTGGGGCAAAATAGCCCCATCCAGGACCAAAGATGGTAGCTCCCGCCTCCCGGGATAGTTTGTGGACATCATGGCATCCATGGGACTGTCTCAACATGTCATGGGTCCTGCACATGTGGCAAGGCACACCTTGGATCTGCTGTTTATATACAGGCAAAAAGAAGACTATCTGAAAGTGATAAACCTTGTTTCTTCTGCATTGTTGCCATCAGACCATCACTTGCTGAGATTTGCACAATAGTGTCTTTCTGTGGGATTGGAGGACCGATTAGAATTATCTGCCCCTGAAGACTGATGAATCCAGTTGGTTTCCATAATGTCCTTGGGGGGTTTCTGGCTGAAATGGTTGGTTCTCCTGTTGAAGCCCTGTTTGCACTTTTCATTGCACAGCCCAACCCTCTCCATGGTTTATAGAAGAGTTGAGGCTGTTGAAGCAATAAAGAAGACAATTAGAGAGCAGATGGAGAAAAGCTCTCTCAGAATGCAACTTGGCTTTAGTCAGGGGGGATATCTGACAGATATTGTAATTTACTTAGTTGGCAAAAAGAGGCTACAACACCACATTAATTAATGCAGACTCCAACCAAGAAACTCTTTCAAGTTGTCCACTGCCTTAGAAATTCTGGGCAGATGCAAATGTTAAAACCAAGTTTAAAAAAATTGCAACCAATAGGCAGCCCATTTCAGATCCAAGATTGAATGCATCCGTCGGAATCTTGATTCCTTATTTATCCCAACAGACCAGATGAAGATGCCAGTCAGGTTTTATTGGATCAGTTTCAGTTAGAAATGCCTGAGGATGTAGACAAGGCAGTTCCATGATATAAAACTAATACAGTATCTCATTTTTAGAACCATGCCCATCTTGATTATTAAAATCTGCCAAGGATACAGGGCCATCCATGTCATCAATGCTCCTCTTCTGGAAGGCCATTTGTCCTCCTATTTAACAGAAACTGTAAGGCCCATTCCTAAGAAAACTAATTGATTGACAGATGATTTGAACAACTACAAACCCATCTCAAACACAGTACTCTGTTCTGGGGCAAGTTATCTGTGAGGGTGGTAGCTGATCGGTTACAAGTGTTCTTAGAAGGAATTGATGGTCTGGCTCCATTTCAGTCATGTTTTCAGCCAAAGCATGGTACTGAAACAGCATTAGTCAACCTGCAAGATGATCTCCTATGGGAGGCATACATGGGGAATGTAACCCTATTGGTCATACTAGATCTTTCTGTGGCCTTTGATATGATTGGCCTTGGCCATCTCTTGGGAAGTCTATTGAGTTTAAAGATCGGGGGCTCTGCTCTGTGCTGCTTCTCATCCCTCTGAGGACCAATCCCACATGGTACAGCTTGAAGATGCAGTCTTCACCCCAAAACTTTTTAACATCTGCATGAAGCCGCTGGGAGAAATTATGCAGAGATTTGAAGTTCAACAGGTTCAAAACTTGGTGGATAGACTGGTTTCTTGGACTAATAAATTTGTCTTTATATCTCGTCTTGCACACTTCATTGGCTCCCTGTCAGTTTCTGTACTCAATTCAAGGTGTTGTTTATCTTAACCTATAAATCCAAGGGTTAACCGTTGGAACTGGCTATAGGTTGTTATGCCTCGCCCTACTTGCCTGCACTCACCCTTGCTGCACACGGCCGATCTGGGTCTGCAGGTCAACGAAGGATTGAGAAAACCAGCAGTGGGGCAACAGCCCCACAAACGCGAAGAAAGGGAAACAACTTCACTTCCCAACATTCCTTGCGCCGCGCCACGCCAGAGCCAATTAGGCTGAGAGGCTCTCGCACGGTGCAGCGTTCGGAAACGCGTCGCAGCCAATCAAAAGAAAACCATTTAAAAAAACGCAGCACAAACACAAAGCACCAACCCATAACAAACTACAAGCCCCAGCGCCCTGCACGCCATGAGGAAGCTGGCACCCAAAAAATAAAACAAAAACAAAAACACCGGGAGAGCAAGTCCGCCAAGCCGTGGGAACCAAAGCCCCCCTCCCCAACGGTGCCTGAAGCTCCTAATCGGAGTTTCCTCTTTAATATCACTGGGTGGTGGTGGGGGTGTTGTGCTCCCCCTCTCTACTGGCTCCCCTGGGGTTGAGAGGGTTGGGGAGACCAAAGGAGCCTGTCTCCCCAACCCTCCTGACCCCAGGGGACCCAGCAGAGAGGGGATTCCCTTCCGCCCCCACACACACACCCCACATTAAAGAGAAGAAACCAAGCAGTTACTTCTCTTTAAAAACGGAGTTGGGGGGGAATCCCCCTCTCTACTGGCTCCCCTGGGGTTGAGAGGGTTGGGGGGAACAAAAGGAGTCTGTCTCCCCAACCCTCCTGACCCCAGGGGACCCGGCAGAGAGGGGATTCCCTCCCCCCACACACACACGCCCCATATTAAAGAGAAGAAACCAAGCGGTTACTTCTCTTTAAAAATGGAGTTGGGGGGGAATCCCCCTCTCTACTGGCTCCCCTGGGGTTGAGAGGGTTGGGGGGACCAAAGGAGCCTGTCTCCCCAACCCTCCTGACCCCAGGGGACCCGGCAGAGAGGGGATTCCCCTTCCACACACACACACATGCCCCATATTAAAGAGAAGAAACCAAGCGGTTACTTCTCTTTAAAAACGGAGTTGGGGGGATCCCCCTCTCTACTGGCTCCCCTGGGGTTGAGAGGGTTGGGGGGACCAAAGGAGCCTGTCTCCCCAACCCTCCTGACCCCAGGGGACCCGGCAGAGAGGGGATTCCCTCCCCCCCACACACACACACACGCCCCATATTAAAGAGAAGAAACCAAGTGGTTACTTCTCTTTAAAAAAGGAGTTGGGGGGAATCCACCTCTCTACTGGCTCCCCTGGGGTTGAGAGGGTTGGGGGGACCAAAGGAGTCTGTCTGAGAGGGGATCCCCCCCCCAGGACACCAAAAAACACAAAAACAAACAATCAAAAACATTCAAAAATACACAACAACAAACAAAATAACACCAGAAAAGTAAACAACAACAAACATTACCAAACACACCCAGCACCCAGCCAAACACCACAAAATCCAACCACCACCACCACCCCAAATAAAGAAAAACAGCTAACTCACCACCACACGACCTCATACCACAACGACTGGAAAAGAAATGAATAAAGAAAGAGACTACTTACTGGAAGAAGCTCCACCAGAGGCCACGAGAGAAAAAACAGTCAAAATACAAGATAACCCCTACCAGCAGCACTTGCTGCCCACAATAATAAAAAAAATTCAAAAAGACACAATAGCCGCACACAAAAGGCCCCAAGAGTTTTTCGAAAAAGTATTTCATCCTTTATTCTTTTTTTCATCCACAAAACCAAAACACCAAACAAAACTCATCACAGTTTAAAACAGACCATCAAAAAAAATTGTATAAATAAAAATTTTAAAAATTTCAATTATAGATTAACCTCTTCTTTACAAACATTAACAACAACAACAACAACAACAACAACAACAACAACTTTCCAACACCATTTAAAACAGCCCGGCAACGCCGGGCAACCTTTGCTCTTAACCTGTAAAAACCCTTTGCCTTAGTTTAGGACCATGATACATGTCAGGATGTCTCCTTCAGAAATCATTAACAAGCTCCTCTTAGTCCTTGTTGCTAAAAGTGGTTATACTGAGGGAGGCCAAACAGGCAATGGCAAGGAAACTTGTCTTTTTGTTTGAAACTCTGGTATCTGGAACAAGTTATCAACTGAGATACACCAGTCGTTGTCCTTCCTCACGTGAAGGAATTTGATGAAAACAGAACTGTTCAAAGCTGTCGCCAACAACTGATTCTTCAGGATGCTGATAATTTTAATATAAATTTCCATTTCCTCTCTTTTTGTATGAATTTTAATCCACCATATTGTTCAATGTATTTTCCTATGTGGAGTTTTGTGGAGCTGAAGTAATAACCTGTAAACCAGCAGAGTAGTACTTGCACTAATGGGGAGGTATATACATCAAATAAATATTTTAATACACACACCTGTACTGTGTTATAGTGTGTAATGAATTAAAATAGGGGCTTTTGCTTCGAGAGAGTAAAGAACTGTAGTTCTTTATTCCCTGGGCAAAGCTAGAGAAGCCTGGGTAGCAACCTTCAAGGCAGATGTTAGTTAGTTTACTTTTGGCATGTTCTATGCACATAAATTATCCTAACAGGAAGCTTTGCAGGCGCACCTTCCCAAATAAAGACTCAGACACCGGTATTGGATTAAAGGCATCGGGCCACTTTTATTGAATAATGCCCTAGTCCGAATTATCACTTTCAATTGGTGTATCATCCAATTGTAATTCTTTAAGGCAAGCAGGCCGCAGTAGCACTGGTAAGGTTCCACCCTAAATGCCAACGGAAATTGGCTACATGTATCAATTTGTATCAATTTGTTTGTTGACACAAACAAATTGTTGACCGGAGTCAATATACTATCTACTGACCCCACCCTATGACGTGTATCCGTTCAAATATCAAGGTGATGCAGGCTGTGAAGCTCCTGACATCACCCCTTTCATAGTTCGCCCTTGACCGGCCAAACCTGTTTCCCCTGTACCTATCTACGTGTTGGCCAGTCAATTGCGAACCTGCCGGATACCTATGTGTCATAAACCTTTACCTTACCCAGTGCTACCCGCCACACGGGGAGGCGTCCATGATGACTCACTGCCCCTCCCCCCAGACCATCAGCTCGGTCACCAGGCCTGCTTGCACATCCTCCAGAAAGAGGTTCATACCTCTGGCCAACAGGTGGACCCCATTTCCTGCCTATAGGTCAAAAATTTTGCAAGCCTATCCTCGGATGTCTACTGGCTGTCCCCAAGCCATTCTCAGCAAGGAACTGGGCAACAGCCCTGTCCACTGACCGCCGGATATGGTCCAAACCATGGAGATCCATGTCTCCTCTAAAACGGTGTCTCGGCACGATGTTAGACCATAGCAACCGTGTGTATGGCCATAAATGATGTAAAAAACGCCAGGTCACTGCATCTCGACATCTTAAGGAAAGGTCAGTGATCCGTGTGAGATCATCGCCGCCGAGGTGCAGAATAAGAACATCAGGCGGTCCAGCATCCCTGATGGACATCAGGAATGGCAACAGTTCCCGCCCTCTCATGCCACGCATACCATACCACCGCATACGTGCGGATGCACACAGCCCGAGCTGGGGTCCACACTCTGTCACCGCACCATATTCTGCCACCCAGTGTACATAGCTGTGGCCCACCAGCCCTACTGCCACCGGTGTGCGGAGACACACAGGGTCTGTAAAAGAGGAAAAGGAATTAAGGACATAACTAGGTACTCATACAGTGAGGGGACTTACATATAAGGAAAATACGCGCAAACCCCCACGTGCCCACATATATCTGCCTCCGAGTACCCAAACGCAGCCGCGGTCAATGCGACGCCTATCCTGAATGAATGGGTGCCATAACGGGCCCCACACTGTGAAGCGCAGTACCGGTCACCCTACAGAACTTAAATTTGGTAAGGGGAGACCCATCCTGATGGCAGAAAAACAGGCCAGGGTGCGCAGCAGGCACTGCCAAAACTGTATGTAGGGCACCAACCGGATAGATGTCAGCAAATGTAAATCATAGCAGTCTACACCACTGCCTACTCCATGCTGATCGGCCTTTGAGGAACAAATCCTCAACTGAACCCACTCCTGGTTGATAGAGACATCTTCAAGTTCCAGTGCCCTA
Organism: Bradypodion ventrale; assembly: GCA_035047345.1. Classification (NCBI taxonomy): domain Eukaryota; kingdom Metazoa; phylum Chordata; class Lepidosauria; order Squamata; family Chamaeleonidae; genus Bradypodion; species Bradypodion ventrale. The sequence goes on along the minus strand of JAWDJE010000002.1, from coordinate 102,522,685 downwards.
CAAAAATTTTCCCCCTTTGTTCATGGGACCAGCTCGCTGATTCGCAGAGCTCCAGAGAAAGCTACGGTGGTAGCTGCATAAAAATAGACTCCTCCCACCTACTGTAACATAGTCTATGCCAACCTCGTGCAAGGTGGGTCAAGGTCAGAATACCTGTGAAAACAGGGCGACGTGGGTCCGGGCGGCTGCCACGTACACGTGTCCACCCTTCCAATACATGGCGTATGCGGAAAACACTCGCACAGTCAGTAAAGCCCCGTGCCTTGGCCATGAATGTCAAGGCGTAAAGCCTGGTGGCCATGGTGCGTGGGGCCAACCCCAAATCATGAGGAGCACCATATATTGTAAATCCTAGGCGACCGGTATCGGGCACATTTCAGGCAACTGCCTTTGCCCACAAAAGGCTCTAAAGCGAAGGAGTGGACGCTGACACGCCATACGCGTGCGAGGTGCCAAGACAAGCAACTCGTCTGGTACACGTCTCCTCACCAGATGTCCATATCTCAGCCAGGAGTGGAGAGGTGAGTTCCCTTGGGTCTGGAGCCAAGTCACAGAACCGGGAGATCTGCAGGCAGGATAAAGCATCAGCAATATCGTCAGTAATGCCTTGCACATGTCTAGCCCTAAGGAGCACATTCAAGCGCATGGCCCAAGAACAATAGGCGAGCTGAGGCCATGACTCTGGGGGGTTTAGACATTTGGGCATTAACAATGCGCACCACCGCAGCATTGTCACACCAAAAGTGAAGCACAGAATCAGCCCACCTGTCCCCCCAGAGCATAAAGGGGACCCGAAATTGAAAAACTCCAGAAACGTAAGATCGGGTAAGCAATCCATGCCCTGCCATCCCTGGGGCCAATGACCATAGGCACACTGTCCTTAAATTAAAACCCACACCCCGGGGAGCTGGAGGCATCCAACCGTACTTGGAACTGGGGCTGACCCTAAGCTCAGACCTCCAAAAGGCGACAGCATGCCAGTCCTGCTGGAATGTGAGCCAAACCAACAGGTATGCTCGTAAACCCCTAGTCAGCCGTACCCCACGCGTCATGTATGAAGACCCGCCACAGTGTGACCCAGACACCAGGTGAAGGCACTGCCTGGTGTTACCACTCTGCAGGAGAAGTCGATGCAGCCATGCATCACCTGCAACTCTCGGAGAGGCACCTTACACTTGGCAACATTGCCAAAATTGCAGCAGGAGCTGACCCCCTTGACTGACAATTTGGTCACCCGGCCCTCCTGCACGTTATTCAAAAGAGAGGTGCATCCACTCATCGACAGGTGAACCCCATCTCCAGAATACAGGCCAAATTCCTGTAACTCTACCCCTGGACGACAAATGGCTGTCCCCAAGCAATTCTGGATAAGGAACCAGGCAACAGCCCTGTTCACTGGCTGCCAGGCACAGTCCAACCGCAGGGTCAAAGCCCTCCCTATAATAGTGCTTCAGCACGATGTATGACCATAGCAACCATGTAAACGGCCATAAATGGCAAAGAAACGCTAGGTCACTGCACTCGGAAGTCTTTAAGTCCGGGCTAGCAATCCGTGGAAGATCACCGCCTCCGAGGTGCAGAATTAAAACATGTGGCGGCCCAGCATCCCCAATGGACATCAGGAATGTCAACAGTTCCCGCCACCTATATGCCGTGCACACCATACCACTGCATACGCACGGTTACGCGTAGCCCGAGATGGGGTCCCCATTCTGACGAAGCAGCATACTGTGCCACCCTAGTGCACATAATTGTGGCCCAAAAGCCACCATACTACCAGTGTGTGGGAACACACAGGGTCTGTAAAATAAGGAGGGAGAATAGAGGGGAGAACAAGGCACGAACAGACAGAGAAAAATGCGCAAATCCCCACCTGCCCAGGCAACATATGTCAGGCTCCGGGTACCCAAATGCAGCCACAGTTGATGCGGCGCCGAACCGGAAGGAATGGGTGCCAATTATAATTCAGTAAGGGGTAGACCCGTCGGTAGCAGACGACAGGCCAGGGCGTGAACCACGCGCTGCCACAAACACATGTGGGGAAGGAACTGGACATATGGCAGTGCCAGGCTAGTACCCTTTTCCAGCTGACCGGCTCTTGAGGAGCGAAACCTCCCCAGAGTCCACTCCTGATCGAGCAACACATCTCCTAGTTCCAGTGCCCTGCAGAACATGTCCCCTGTTGAAAATAGCAGTAGCTAACTTAATCTGAGAGCTCCAGATCAAGGCACAGAGGTGGTTGCCCGAAGTAGACACTACACACCGAGCATAGGAGCTGGCCACGTAGGAGTCATATATATTAGCCACAAGTGCTAGCAGGGCCCATCGCTCTCATCTCAGGGTGAAGGGCCGCCCTCATCCTAAGGTCTTGGCCATAGGCTAACCATGACGGGCCAGGGAAAGCAACCACAGTCCGTTAAATATTGTCCAAGCACTGGACCATTGGGATGGCCAAATCAGGAAGGGCCCTATATATCCTGCCATGGATACCCAATAGGCCGGTAACCAACTGGCCCCATTGCAAGGCAGCTTGCAGCGACGGGGCAACTCCCCGTCCCTGTCGTCTTGCCCCTCCAGGTTCTAATCAGTGGGTTCACGCAGCAGGAGGGGAAAAATTGGGAATATATTCCGCACGCCACATCGTCTTGCTAATAGCCCGGGACAAATGGTCACCCTGGGGCATGGAGTAACCGGCCATTGGCAGAATGACCGTTGGCGCAGATCAGAGTGGGAATACACATAATAGGCCCCATCGGACCCCTGAGAAATTAAGGAAAGCATAGGGGTGGTCACCCCTGTAAGAACCAGGGTGTAATTGGCCTGTTTTAGCCATGGCCACTGTACCCCCCCTGTGCTAAAGCTAGTGTCACAGGTGTGCTGATTTGACCAGGATACTCACTCAGTGCACCCCCACGAGCCACCCCCACTGGGGGTTCCGGCCCGTGGTGAGCGTCGAAGTTCGCGATGGCCATCGAGCTCCGTGTTTCCGTGCATCCAGGCCGGATGGGAAGCTGCGAGGCACCGGCCTGTGCTGGCCGGATGGCCTCCAGCAGCTGAACCCTGTTGGCGGCCCGCTGCGTGGCCGTGGCTGGCGTGTGGGCCGTAACTGCCAAGTTGGCACGCCCACCATCCGAAGGTGGTGGAGCAATATCCATTGATGCCTCCAGTGCCGAATTGTGGGCAGGAGAGCATCCACAGCATCTGACCCACCAGGATAAGGTGGGCTGGATGGACTGGATGACCCACCGGGTAATTAATGAGGGATAAACCGATGTAGTAATCCCTGGCCAGAATAGGGCCATGCCCATTAATCCGGCCCATGAGGGGCCGGAATGACGGTGGGGTGGAAACCCGCACCATGCCCGAGTGGGCCGCTATGCCCTGCCAGGCAAAGAAGCAGTGGGGCTAGAACCCCAGTGGAGCAGGACTGTGCCGCCGCCCCCCCCCCCCGCCCGAGCCCTCAGCCTGGGCTCATTGATGGCAGTATGTCCGACAACCCTGCCACCCACCTGCGGTGGTGCCGTCTGAGTCCTCCGGCCCGGTGGCACTCCCGAAAAAATAGAGGGGGTGAGCTGAGCCCCCCCCCAGGCGCGACCAAGGGGGCCGCCAGAGCCCAGGGGTATTCCGTCCTGCAGTACTCAGGAATCGAACAGCTGACCTTCCTCCTCCCAGTCAGCCTCTTAGCCATCTGAGCCACTGCAGTACGGTGCTGGTCAGAGGAAGGGAAAACCTCCGACGAAAGAGCAAAGCAAGCCTCCTAGCATGGGAGGAAGCGACGGAGCAAACTTCTCCGCTCCGTCGCTTCGCAAAATGGCAGCCAGGCTGCCTCGTGGCCACCCCTTTTATGGAGGGGTGGCCATGCCCCCTAACTAGCCCGGATGTCTGCATCCAGGTGGGGTGGGGGGCCGCAAAGAGCATGGCGGCCATTTTGCCACCGCGCTTGCTTTCTGTCTCTGGTAAACATGTGCGGGCATTATTGGCTCAGGCGACAATTGTTGGAGGCTTCATTACTGATCTATTACCATACAATATAGATCAAGGTAGAATAGAAGATCTCAATTGCTGAATGATATGTGGTAGACTAGCAAGGGTTTTAAACATGAAATAGAATACCTAATAGCAAGTAAAAATGAAAAGGTTAAAAAAATGCATGAACTGACTTTCTATTAATTGCTTATAACTTAGTCTCAGTGTTCCACACTTGTAAAACATAAATATTAACTGATTTGTCTTTAATGAGGTTTTTATATAGTTGTGCCAGTGAGTTTGTTTCTTTGTGTCTGGATTTAGAGCAACTCACACATAGGTTGTGTTTAAATATATATGCATACTTACTGAGAATCCTAACTCGAATATAGCCTTTGAATCAGTAGGATTTATTTAAGGCTCCACTTAATGTGCACCAGTAAATTCAATAGGTCTAATTCTAGTTTAATTCACAAATAGGATGCTGGCCTCAGTGTATGGCAATTGATAATATACCCCATTGTTGTGTCATCTCCATTCTGGTGCTTTGCTCTGATTCATATAGCCCATAGTTTGAGTAAAAGCAGAGCAAGGCCGACAAGTTCAACATGGCTTTATTTGCGCACCAAATGCAGTGATCTCAGGGATAAAACTAGATCATTGCTTATTTATTTACTCTTCAGAATATTTTTATTTCATTGTTCTGTTGTTTCACCCCCCACCCCCACCCCCCAAAAAAATCACCTAGGATAAAGTACAAGATAAGCACTAGCAAAACAAGAATAGCTATAACGATTGATACTATAGTAACATAATCATTTCTTTTATAGATACAGATGAAGAAGTTGTCCCAAATTTTATTTTTCTGCATATTTGAAAATGGATCCATCCTTTTAAGCCTAAACTAACCCTGTGAGCCTAGGACAACCTACATAAGAACAGCCTTGCTGAAACAGGCCACAGCCCATCCAGTCCAGCATTCTGTCTCACACAGTGGCTCACCATTTGCTTCAGGGTATTCCCAAGCAGATGTCTTCACCTGCTTAGGATTCCCTGGAAATGGCATTGAGAGATATCCTGCCTATCTCTCCAACCTGGAGGTTGTCCTTAGGTATCCATAATTATAGCCATTGATACCCTTGTCCTCCAACCTTATGGATTCATGTTTACATTTTTTCTTAACATCAATCATCATTTTAAAAACATCATTCATTTAAACAGAACTGGGCAACCTCAGTCAGTTTAGGGGCCAATTTTGCTCCCCCCATGATCCACTACAAATAGTAACACCTCCAAATAAAATGTTTTCCCCTGTTTAAAAAAAGGGAAATGATTGAGGTGCATGTTTATAGCAAAAGAGGGCTCAGAGGAGAAGTGTTGCTTCTAGAAGCCTCCAAGAGTAGGACACTCTTTATGTTGAATAATTTCCTCCATGTGGTAGTGGTCTGGACCTATCTTTTCTGTTTAGATACAGCACAATATGATGTCCTCAAATTTGCATGTGTAGCTGCTGTTTTTCTTTGGCACCTTTGCCAGCGTATGCTTCTTTCCCTGCCTCAAATCTACACTTAGCAGTGGTGACTGATAATTGATAACTGAACAGGTCCTTCTACCCTGTTGGACACCCTTGACGAGAGTAGTGAGAATTTTTCTACACAGTTTTCCCCAGAGTACAGTTATCTACAAACCAAATACCAACTGATTGATACAATTGATAACATATACAGTACTTTCTTGCTTGATCTTTAGTGTGACTAGAAAGAGGAAGATTTCCCCCTGAAAATTAATTTTCTTGCTCTTATTTTTATACATGAAAGCTCTTTATGGAGCTTTGGTAGTCTAAGTGTGCAAGGCAACAATGCTCAGGGTCTCTGCTACAAAGCAGCTGCTATTCTTCATACAGCTTTTTGCCAACTCCTATCCTCTCACGTCTTTCCCTATTTAGGATGTGAACATCATGCCACGCTCTGTAAACATAGGGAATGGGGGAACTACATACTGGGTCTTCAAATGTCAAAAAAAGGATAATGAAGTACCATGAAGGTCATACAATGGACATTCTGTGGGAGCAGAGCATGCCAGTTTAGTAGGCTCCTCCCTCTGTTGCTCAGAAATGCTAAAGTAAAGACAAATAGAATAAAACATTATAATGCCCTTCTGCTATTCTAACAAAGCAAAGAAAACTGGAAATGTGTGCTGATGTGTTGATGATGATGATGATGATGATGATGATGATGATGATGATGATGATGATAATAATAATAATAATAATAATAATAATAATAATAATAATAATAATAATAATAATAATAATAATAATAATAATAATAATAATAATAATAATAATAATAGTTTATTTGTACCCCACTCTTCTAGTGCACGCACCACTCAGAGCGGCTTCCAACAATAAATAATAAGCAATATACCATACAACACAATAAGGATACAATAGATATAAGCATATCATACATAAGATTACAATTTTTAAAAAACATCACATCAAGAAAATAACACATACATTATAAAGAAAATTACAAAATTAAACCTCAACCACCCAGCAGTCACAAAAGCACCCCAAGGTTCAAATGTCCGTGAGGACAGCTGCGTCGGCGGCAATTGCTCCACCTGTCTCTCTCCCGCAAAGCTGGAGGCATGGGCTCCTGGGATGAGACAGGGAGCTTCTTGAGGCAACAGACATTGGCTTCCTTTCCTGCTCTCTGGATGGGCCATCCCAGAGAGCACAGGCAGCTGCGTCAGAATCCCAGCGGCTCTGGAAATGAACCGAGGCAACACTGGGCTGCTGCTCCCATCTCCCCCGACCAGCTGGGCCAGGGGAGAGAGCCGAGGTGGTGTGGCGGCTTCAGTATCTTGGTGGCAGCAGCTTTTAAAGTCCCCACCGAGAATGAGACACAGCTGGGCCGATGATCCCATCTCCCCTGAGTGGCTCGGCCAGGGGAGAGAGCCGAGGTGGTGTGGCGGCTTCAGCGTCTTGGCGGCAGCAGCTTTTAAAGTCCCCGCCGGGAATGAGGCACAGCTGGGCCGGTGCTCCCATCTCCCCTGAGTGGCTGGGCCAGGGGAGAGAGCCGAGGTGGTGTGGCGGCTTCAGCGTCTTTGCGACAGCAGCTTTTAAAGTCCCCGCCGGGAATGAGGCACAGCTGGGCCGGTGCTCCCATCTCCCCTCACCGGCTGGGCCAGGGGAGATAGCCGAGGTGGTGTGGCGGCTTCAGCATCTCGGCAGCAGCAGCTTTTAAAGTCCCCGCCGAGAACGAGGCACAGCTGGGCCGATGCTCCCATCTCCCCTGACTGGCTGGGCCAGGGGAGAGAGCCGAGGTGGTGTGGCGGCTTCAGCGTCTTGGCGGCAGCAGCTTTTAAAGTCCCCGCCAAGAACGAGGCACAGCTGGGCCAATGCTCACATCTCCCCAGACCGGCTGGGCTAGGGGAGAGAGCCGAGGTGGTGTGGCGGCTTCAGCGTCTCAGCGGCAGCAGCTTTTAAAGTCCCCGCTGGGAACGAGGAACAGCTGGGCCAATGCTCCCATCTCCCCTGACCAGCTGGGCCAGGGGAGATAGCTGAGGTGGTGTGGCAGTGGTGTGTTAAATAAACTTTGCTCTTATCTCAAACACTGCCGGTAAAGTGCTTCTCCTCCAAGAAGCAGGTTGTCAGTTTCTTGGAATCCTTCTCAAAAAGGAAAAAATCTACCTAATGTGAGCTACTGTCATCCTCTGGCTTATTTCATATTCTGCCTATGCTGTGTGCCATATTTTGATTTCCTCATGCACATTTTGTGTCACATTACTTAAATGCCTCTCTATTATGGACAGATTTCATATCCTCAAGGATGTTATAAGCCTGTTGGTTGTTTTTTAAATTGCATACTGCATTTTTCTAAAGCTTATAAAAATTATAGCATTAATAAAAATGCTTCACCTTTCAATAGCTACCTTTCATTTAATGGCACTTGACAAACAGTAATTCATTGAGACATGGGAGAGGCTTCTATTATTCGGACACCCATTTTAGTGGCTGGATGTGAAATCTGCAGCTTGAGTTTTATTTGAAAATGTGTACACATGCTTCCAAAGGCAGAACTCTTTGCTCGTGGAAAGGTCTACTTAAAATTGTGGCTAATGCATACATCCATTTGGGTATGGCATGCAAATATGAGTTTCACATTTGTAATGGGTATGTACCTGACAGTTGCACTACTCTCTACCTCTTGAACTAATGAGCCTGCAGGGAAAGTAGGCAAAGGGACTGGAGGGAGTTTTCAACAGAGCAAGATCTGGGCAAAGCCACTGAAGACAATGGCACTGTAAAGCTTTCAAAAAATGTAGCACATTTCTGGATAGATGACACTCTGATATGATATGAACAATATGAGTTGTAGTGTGGGGACTTGTGGTTCAATAAAATAGTAGTTCCAAGCTCTTTATTCAGGTGCTTACATAGTACTTGTGGCTTCACTATGAAGAAGAACAAATACAATGAAAAGATTAAAGACACCTGTAATTTTGATGTAGTAAGCCAATGCTCTGGGTATGAAAGGAACTGGTGAATGAGATTTGGGCATGCAAAGCATGTATTTTGTCCTGGTCTGTGGTTCTTTCTCCCTAGAAAGCTAATGAAAGCGCAGCGCCAAAATGGCCGCTGCGCTCTTTGCAGCCCCCCCCAGCCACCCAGACTAAGACATCCGGGTGAGTTAGGGGGCGTGGCCACCCCTCTATAAAAGGGGTGGCCACGAGGCAGCCGAGCTGCCATTTTAGAAATGCGATGGAGCGGAGAAGTTTTCTCTGCCACGTTTCTTGCTTTTTCGCCCTTCGTACCTTTGTCTCGAACGGAGTTTGCTCCTCTTCGATCCGGCGGTACTCAGGGCACAGGAACCGATCCCTGGCCAGGGATCCGTCATTAACCTTCGGGAGCCATGGCTCCCAAGCGCAAAGCCCCAGCGGTCAAGCCGCGGCCAAGGGGAAGGGCTTTCCCGCCCCCTCCTTCTGCTGGGGGGCAGCCATCAGGTCTGAGGACTCGGGCTGCACCCCCCCCAGCTTGGCAGTGTCTATGGGGCCGGGCAGGCTTCCACTGGTCAGCCCGGCATAGGCCTCCAGGCTGGGCCGGCTCAGGCCGGCTCTTCAGGCACCCCTGCCCCTGGATGGGATTTCATTAGTTCGGGACAGGGTGGCCCACTCAGACTTGGTGGCGGCTTCCGCCCCACCATTCCTCCGGCCCCCCATGGGCCGGAGTTTTGGGCATGGCCCTACTCAGGCCCTGGATCCCATATGGGTTTCCCGCGCAGCAATTGGCCGCAGGGCCATCCGGCCCATCCGGCCCACCTGGCCCACCTTATACTGGGGGCTTGGAGACTGTCGATGCCCTTCTGGCATGTATTTCGGTGCTAGAGGCTTCACTGGGCATTGCCCAATCACCTCCCGAGGGGGTTTGCCTGCTGCTTCGATCATGGCCCCTCCGTTGGTCTCAGACACGTCGGCCATGACTTTCCAGCGGGCCGCCAACAGGGTCAAGCTTCTTGAGGCCATCAGGCCAGCCCAAGCTGGTGCCTCGCAGCTCCCTGCACATTCGAATCTGCCGGTGGGGAGCAGTCAGGTGTGGCCCCAGAGCTCGATGCCTGTCGTGAGCTCCAATGCCCGCCGTGGGCCGGAACCCCCGGTGGGGGCGGCTCATGGGGGTGCGACTAGTGAGTATCCAGTTCAATTTAGTGCACCGACACTGTCCAGTTACACTGGGGGGTACAGTGGCCATGGCCATGTCAGGTTACTGTGGGTGGGCAGTTGCTTCCATACTGCCCTGTTAATTCATGGTTAACAAATTGCCCCTCGGTTAGGACAGGGGTATCCACCCCGGGGGTATGCCAAGCATCGCAGGGGCTATTCAGGGCCCGCTGCGCATACCCTTCATTCAACAGGTGCCAACGGCGGCTCTGCCGACGACTGGTTATTCCCTCCCCCTGGGTGATCATCTCTCACAGGCTACTAGGGATAAGATTTGGAGAGGGGAGTACATTGATATTTTCTCCCTCCTGAATCGTGAGCCCACTAAGGAGGAGAGGATGACCGGGACAAAGAATTGTCCCATCGTCGTAAGCCACCGCGTACCTGGGCCAATTGGTTGCCAGCATATCTCATATATATGGCGGTGTATCTTAGGGCCCAGCCCGATTTGGCCATTCCGATGGTCCAATACCTCGACAATATTTATAGGGCGATGGTCGATTTTCCTGGCCCATCGTGGTTGGCTTATGATGAGGAATTTAGGGTGAGGGTGGCCCTACATCCTGAGATGAGGTGGGATGAGCCCTGCCAGCAATTGTGGCTTTTGTATATGACTCCCACGCGTCCGGCGCCTGGTGATAGGTACCATTGTGGCCACGCCGTGCAGCGGGCGGCTGCGACACAGGTTCCCCGCCAGCCGGCAGGGCAGGGAGTTCCAGCCCGCCTGCTGTGTTGGAGCTTCTCAGCTAGCGGCATGTGCAACAAGCATCAGTGTCGTTTCCGGCACGAGTGTCCCTCTTGCTCTGGCCCTCACACCGCCTCTGTGTGCCTGCGGGCTGGTGGGTCACGAGGCAGAGGTAGGGGTGGGCAGGGGGCGGTCAGAGCTCCCTCTGATGGTGCTGGCCAAGCAAAAGGCCCCCTCCCCAATTAATATCCCCATGTTCAGACAATGGCTTTCCGCTTATCCTAGACGGGATGATGCGAGGTACCTGCTTGAAGGCTTCCAATTTGGCTTCCATATACCAATTAGGGGTGTTCGGGGACTGCAGGATGCCCCGAACTTACTTTCTCTAAAGGGCAATGAGGAGGTCGCTGCACAAAGCATAGCTACGGAGTTGCAGGCTCTGAGAGTTGCAGGGCCCTTTAATGAACCACCATTCCCTAACTTGAAGGTCTCCCCTCTGGGGCTAGTCCCAAAAAAGACCCCAGGTGAATTTCGCCTAATTCACCATCTTTCTTACCCGGCGGGTTCCTCGGTCAATGATGCTATTCCTGATGACCTTTGCTCAGTCAGGTATACGTCGTTTGATCAGGCCCTACAGATGGTACGCGTCTGTGGTCCCGGGGCCCTCCTGGCAAAGTGTGATATTAAATCGGCATTCCGATTACTGCCAGTGCACCCCGAGGACTTTGAGCTGTTGGGTTTCCATTTTAGGGGGAAATTCTATGTAGATAAGGCCATGCCTTTTGGCTGCTCTATTTCATGTTCGGCATTCGAACGATTTAGCACTTTCCTTCAATGGGCCTTTGTTCGCAGGTCAGGGTCCCGGTCTGTAGCCCATTACCTCGATGAACGGGGCTCGGACACATGTATGCGTCTCCTTACTACATTTCAGGCCCTTATGTAGGAACTGGGTGTCCCCTTAGTGCCTGAAAAGACTGAGGGCCCAGCCACCAAGCTCACCTTTTTAGGCATCGAAATTAACACTGTCGCACAGGCATCCAGGTTACCCGTGGACAAGGTGGCCCGGATGTCCATGGCGATTCAGGCACTGATTTCTAAACGTAAGGTGTCCCTTCGTGAGCTACAGGTACTGCACGGCCACCTCAACTTTGCCTGCCGGGTGGTGACACCGGGCAGAGCTTTTGCCAGGCATCTGTGTGATGCCATGGGTGGCCTATTAAAACGCCACCACAGAGTCCGGCTCACCAGGGGTATATGGGCAGACCTTTCGGTTTGGCTCACATTCCTACAGGAATTTAACGGGGTCTCTTTTTGGAGATCGGACCTTATGGTCTGTCCTAAATTTCAAGTACAGTCAGATGCCTCCAGCTCTCTGGGTTATGGGATCTATTTCGAAGGGAGGTGGGCATATGGCCGATGGCCTTATGCATGGCAGGGCACGGATCGTCTCCGCAATCTTACTTTCCTGGAATTTTTTCCCATTTTGGAGGCACTAATGCTATGGGGCGATGAGTGGGTCAACTCAGTGGTCCATTTTTGGTGTGACAATGCTGCAGTGGTGCACATTGTTAATGCACAGACATCCAAATCCCCTAGGGTCATGGCATTGGTCCGTCAATTTGTCTTGAGAAGTCTACGCCTTAATGTGCTGTTCAAGGCCAGACATGTACCAGGCATTAATAATGATATTGCTGATGCTTTATCCTGCAGATCTCCCGGTTCCGTGCCTTGGCTCCCGAAGCAGAGGAATTCCCCTCGCCACTCCCGGCCGAGATTTGGACATTTGGCGAGGAGAGGTGAACCGGGCGATCGGCATGTCTTTGGCACCTCGCACGCGTAAGGCGTATCAACATGCTTTCATATAATTTAGAACCTTTTGTGGGCAACTACGGTTACCCGAAGTGTGGCCAATACCTGTGGACCAGATTTTGCAATACATGGTTTATCTTCACGGTCATGGGCTAGCCCCCCGTACTATAGCCTCTAGGCTTTCGGCACTGGCATTTATGGCCAAGGTGCGGGGCTTCGCTGACTGCGTGAATGATTTCCACATACGTCATGTTTTGGAGGGGTGGACACGTGAACGTGGCCGCCGCCAGGACACACGTCACCCGATTTCACCAGAGGTTCTTACCCACCTTGCACGAGGCTGGCATAACTTATGCTATGATAGGTACGAGGTGGCTCTTTTTCACGCAGCTACCACTGTAGCCTTCTTTGGAGCACTCCGCATCAGTGAGTTGGTACCACTGTCTAAGGCGGATGCGCCTCGTAGGGCACTGGAACTCGATGATGTCTATGTTACTCAAGAGTGGGCTCAGTTGAGGATACGATCCTCAAAGGTTGATCAGCACGGCGTAGGCAGTGAAGTCAGACTGCTACGATGTTCCATTGAAGACATCTGTCCGGTTGGTGCCCTACATGAGTTTTTGGCAGTGCGTGGTACGCACCCTGGCCCATTTTTCTGCCACCAGGATGGGTCTCCCCTTACTAAATTCCAGTTTTGGAGGGTGACCGGCATGGCACTTACCAGTGTGGGCCTCCCAGGGGCTCGTTACGGCACCCATTCATTTAGGATAGGCGCCGCTTCTACTGTGGCTGCGTTTGGGTACTCTGAGGCTGATATACGCAGGATGGGCAGGTGGAGATCCATGCGCTTTGCATTGTACGTACGTCCCCTCCATGTTTGAGTACCAGTTATGTCATTATTCCTTTTTTCCCTTCTTTTGCAGACCCTGTGTGTCCCCGCACACCGGTGGCAGTATGGCTGGTGGGCCACAGTTACGTGCACTGGGCAGCGCAGTATGCTGCGGCGACAGAGTGGGGACCCCATCTCAGGCTATGTGCAACCGCACGTTTGCGATGGTATGGTAAGCGCTGTATGAAATGGCGGGAACTGTTGCCATTCCTGTTTTCCATCAGGGATGCTGGACCGCCTGATGTCCTCATCCTGCATCTCGGTGGCAATGACCTTGCCCAGGTCACTGGCCTCTCTTTAAAGTTCACGATTTTCAGGGACCTAGCCTATTTGCATTACGTATGGCTGTCCACACGTCTGCTATGGTCGGACATGGTGCCGCGACATACTTACATAGGAGGTGTTGGCCTCCGTGCCTTTGACCACGCTCGCCGCTCGGTGAACAGGGCTGTTGCCCGGTTTCTAGCAGACAAGGGCTTGGGGACAGCCATCCGGCACCCTAGGATAGGCTGGCAGGATTATGATCTCTATGCAGGAGATGGGTTCCACTTGTCGGCCAGAGGTATGAACCTCTTTCTTGAGGATATGCAAGCAGGCCTGGTGTCCGAGCTGACGGTCTGGGGGGGGGGGGGGTAGTGAGTCATCATGGATGTCTCCCCGTGTGGCGGGTAGCACTGGTAAGGTAAAGATTTATGACCCATAGGTATCCGGCAGGTTCGCAATTGACTGGCCAACACGTAGACAGGTACAGGGGAAATAGGTTTGGCCGGTCAAGGGCGAACCATGATTGGGGTGATGGCAGGAGCTTCACAGTCTGCATCACCTTGATATTTAACAGATACACGTCATAGGGTGGGGTCAGTAGATAGTTTATTGACTCCGGTCAACAATTTGTTTGTGTCAACAAACAAATTGATACAAATAGTTACATCTAGCCAATTGCCATTGGCATTTGGGAGGAACCTTACCAGTGTTACTGCGGCGTGCTTGCCTTAAAGAATTACAATTGGATGATTACACCAATTGAAAGTTATAATTCGGACTAGGGCATTATTCAATAAAAGTGGCCTGATGCCTTTATCCATATACCGGTATGTGAATCTTTCTTTGGGGGGTGCGCCTGCAATGAAAGCGCGGTGCCAAAATGGCCGCCGCACTCTTTGCAGCCCCCACCCACCCAGACTTAGGAGGCAAGCTATGGCAAATCTGGGCAGAATAATAATTAGAGACATCACCCTTTCAACAAAAGTCCACATACTTAAAACAATGGTCTTCCAAGTAGTAATGTATGGCTGTGAGAACTGGAACATAAAGAAGGCTGAGTGCAGAAGTATAAAAGCCTTTTAACTGTGGTGCTGGGGAAGATTTTTCAAAATCCCCTGGACTGCAAGGAGATCAAATTAGCCAATCCTAAAGGAAATCAAGCATGACTGCTTCTTGGGACAAATACTGAAGTTGAAGGTCAAATACTTTGGCCACCAAATGAGAAGAGAGGATTCACTGGAGAAGGCCCTGATGCTAGGAAAGATTGAAAGCAAAAGTTGAGGGGGGGGGCGGTAGAGGTTGACATGATTAGACAGCATAGTTGATGCAAAGGGCAAGGATCTGGGCAGACTCCAGAGGATGGTATATTACAGAGGAGTCTGGCATGCTGGGTCCATGGGGTTGCAAAGGGTTGGACTTGGCTGTGTGACTGAACAACAATAACAACAATATTTTACAGTGGCACTGGAAGACATGTCTAAAATTCAGTTGAAACATGGGCAACTCAATAGTATGGCAACACTACTGACTGGAGACAACAGAAGTTGTAATGAACACATCTGGATAGAAGAGAGTCTTACCCTTCATTTGAGAGATCCTGGTCTGACGTTTAGCATTCACCATGGCCAGCTTCACACTAAACCAGATCTTAAACTGTGCTACTTGCAGCATTCACCTGGTGGGGTGCCAGGCCTCTAGGTGTGCTGGTTAAAGGTTAAAGATTTGATTTTAAAATGTCAAATGCTGCAGAAGGAAGTAGTTGGCGCTTGTACAGTGTCATGACTAAGTAGCTCTCAGGTATGGCATATTATAAAGGTTCTGGCTTTTAGCTTTCCTTGTGACCTTAAATAAAGGGAAAACTTAGGCTTCAATCCCATTGCTAGCTCCAAATACAGTACAATATTCTAACTCAATGATAAATCAACACTTATTTAAAGCCTTTGGTTTTGAATTTAAGCCTTTTGTTTCTATTATTATTTCATTTTCATAATGTTGCATATATCATTAAAGCCCGTTTTTAGAACAGCAAAGCACCCCCAATAATGCACAATAAAAACAATAGAAAAACATCCCAGAAGGAAATTAATGGCAGTAAGGCAGAGCACTTCCAACTGCTAAACCAGTGCTGCATTTCTTTGTTGATGTTGTGTATGTAAATAAATGTAATGCTTTATAACTGTAACGGGTGATCATTTTGTGTTCTTCTCAGAACCTAGCACTTGCGAGACTTGGGCTCCCTCCTATTCTACATGAGACGTGCAAAAGGTCCATTGTCTCAGGTCTCCCCACGATCACCCCACTTCTCTCCCAACCAATCCAGTTGTTTTCCACCTGAATGTATCTTTCCCAATATTGTATATAAGGCGCTGCTGCACCACTGCTCTCATGTTCAGTTCCCAGAATAAAGTTGTGTTTGGCCCCATTATGCTGGCTGCTGTGTATTGATTCCTGAACATCAAATTGGCAATGAGGATGGGATGGTATCCCAAAAGAATATCTCAGGTCCCTTCGACATGACCACTCCTGAAAAATGGAACTTGTACGAACGACAGTTTCGGCACACAATGGCAGCCGAAAACATCGTGGAGGAAGATCTGAAGCGATCTTGCTTCCAGTCCTGATGCAGTCTGGCCACCCTCGAACTAGCTATCCACCTGGTGCTACCGAGGGACATAAACGTGGTCCCCCTCACAGACATTCTTGCAGCCTTGTGGAATCACTTCCAGCCCAAGGTGTCCATTTTTCTGGTCTGGGTGGCATTTCACTGGTGTGACCAATGCCCAGGGAGTCTGGCCGATTATGCTGCTGCACTGAGGCTGGCTGCTGCCCCGTGCTAATGGCCTAACATAGAAGAGGCCCTTCGTCATCGGCTGGCCTGAGGGACAAAGAAGCACAGCGGTGGCTCATGACCTGAGAGACACTTACCTTTAAGTCGGTCTTGAGAGAGGCGTTGGTGTCCGAGGCAGCACGGTCTGGCATCAAATACTTCAAGCAGTGGCCTGTCACCTCCAGGGGTCCGGAGTCCACCATGCAGGTCCATCACTGCTCATCGTCATCCGGCTCTTCATCATCATCCGCATTGCCAGCATCCAGATCCATGGCGGGGTCCAGCGATGAAGACGGTGAGGTCCAGAAGGTCCACAAAAAGAAGAAGGACAGGCATGTCATCGAGAAGGTCCAGCGGAGATGCGATGGCTGTGGAGGAAGACATGACTGTCAAAAGTGCCCCTTTAAGAATGTCGAATGTCACCATTGCGGTAAAAGAGGTCACATCACCAAAGTGTGCTGGCAGCAATGGAGGCAGGTTCAAGCGTCGGAGGAACGACCAAAGCGGAAGGGAGTGTCCATTTCAAAGATTTCCTCGATGGAGCCTGTGGGGGTGGGGGCAGTTCTCTGTATGCGATGTGGTTCTTGTATGCGATGCTTCGCCTGTGGGGGAGGGGGCAGTTCTCTGTCATTCCCAGGAAAATGGGAAAGAAGCCCCGATTGCATTCTATTCAAGGTCCCTATCTAAGGCAGAGCGCAACTATGCCCAGACTGTCTGTGAGGCTCTGGCTATAGTTGCTGGAACAAAGAAGTTCCACAATTTCTTATACGGGAGGGAGTTCACAATTGTGACTGACCACAAACCATTGCTGGAGAGTTTCGTTACTTCTAAGCCCACTCTGCAAATACTCTCCCCCCATATGCTGAGATGGGCTATGTTTCTGAATGCCTATCAGTACACTTTGATTCACCACCTGGGAAAGGAAAGCAGCCATGTGGATGCTCTTTCAATATCTCCTTTACCCGAATTGGGGAGCCAGACTGCGAAATTGAACGAGATCATCAGGTGCTGATGATCAAATCTCTTTATTCACCCCCCCCCCCTTGTGCCTTCTGACATTGCCAAGGCTACTGCAAAGGACAAAGTTCCTGTCACAAGTGGTTTCTTGGGTTCAAAAAGGTTGGCCAACATCTCCTCCCTCAGAGGAATTCAGAGCATTTTAAAGAAAACAATTCAAGATGTCGCTCGATAGGGGTGCTTATTGTGGGACCAAAGGGTAGTTAACCCGGCTGTGTTATGTTCTAAGGTCCTCAGACTGCTCCACATCAGTCACCCAGGAATCGTATGCTCCAAAGCTTTGGCATGGAGCTGCTTCTGTGGCCACAGGTGGATCAGGATATCGAGCAGTTGGTGGGCACCTGCTCAAGTTGCCTGAGTTCTAGGCCTGAAGAGTCCCGACTTCCCTCCCAGGAATGGGACACAGCTCATGGACCATGGTCGTGACTACATATAGATTTTGCTGGTCCATTTCGTGGCACCTTGTTTCTATTGGTGGTCGATTCATTTTCAAAATGGTTGGAGGTTATTCCTGTACCAAGTACCGCATCAACTGGGACCATTAAATAATTGCATAGACTATTCAGCTGTTTCGGACTACCAGATGTGCTTGTGTCCGATAATGCCACAACTTTTACCTCTGCCGAATTCCAGGCATTCCTCGAGAGAAACACTATTCGGCATGTCACTTCTGCCCAGTTTCACCCTGCCACCAATGGTCAGGTGGAACATCAGGTTCGTACCACTAAGGAGGCTCTTCACTGCATGGGGCAGGGGGATATTGAGTTACAGCTTTGCCAATTCCTCCTTTGCTATAGGATGACACGCCCCCCCCCGGCCTCAGGTCTATCTCCAGCTAAGCTATTAATGCACAAAAGGTCGGCCTTGCTGCTAGACCGGCTAGATCCTTCCAGGGTGGAGGATAGAGGGGTTAATGTAAAGATTCCACATAAAAAGGTCTTTTCAGTTGGAGATCCCGTGCACTGTCGAAACTACGTGGCTGGAGGGCCAGCATGTGTTTCAGGGGTTATCGTGGAACAAACAGGACCAGTGTTCTATCGGGTCAAAATGGGCAAGGGTTTGTTATGGCGGCGACACGCTGACTATTTCTGACATCGGGTAACAGAGTTTCAGGAGGTACAAGGAGAAAACACTCATAGCAATTCCACATTAGGGTACTCCCCCACCCGCTTATCCCAAGGGGGAGATGAAGAAGGCTCAGCAGCTAGTTGCAATCCCCATTTTGCTAATTCGAGCCAGCCTTTGTTTCTTTGGAGGTTGTCAGCAAGCTCAGAACGTGGTAATTCGTCCTTTGAGTTACAGGATCGGGGGGAGTTTTCCGAGTATTCCCCCACTCTTCCAAGAGATAAGCAGGGTTATGGTTTCTCCCGAGGCCCCCCATCCTCCTGTATTCGAGTCTACCTCTACTCCAGTCCAAACGAGGAAATTTTATGTTGAATCACCTCTTACTCAGAATAATCACAGGAGGGAATTTTCGTTGGTTGTCCCCTTCCAATTCAGAGTTTAATTTAGAGCAATCCCCTGCTCTATCTTCAGACAAATGGGGTTATGATTTAGTTTTTCCCCTCCCTGGTTCCCATTCAGAATTGGGACATTGCTCCCACAATGCTGACAGAATCCCCATATAAGGGAACTATTCAAAGGAACCATGTACCCCTAGGTCTACAGGATCTAGTCAAGTGTCAGTGTGGCCCAAAAGAGTCTGTGGGCCCCCACAATGGCTAAGGGACTTCGTCCCATCCTAGGGGGGGAGGGATGTTGTGTATGTAAATAAATGTAATGCTTTATAATTTATGTAATTGTTGTTGAGATCGGGTGATCCTCCATTTTGTATTCTTCCCAGAACCTAGCACTTGTGAGACTTGGACTCCCACCTATTCTACACGAGACATGTGAAAGCTCCATAGTCTCAGGTCTCCCTACTTCTCTCCCAACCAATCCAGTTGTTTCCCGCCCGAATGTATCTTTCCCAATATTGTATATAAGGCGCTACTGCGCCATTGCTCTCATCATACCTGTCAAGTATCCTGTTTTCCCAGGAAAACCCCTTATTTTTACCCCTCTTCCTGCCCCCTCCCGTTTTATTAATTTCCCCATAATATCCCTTATTTGTTTTAAAAAAATCCTGACTGGAGCCCTCACAGGCGAAGCTTCAGTATGTTTTTCCGGCCACCAGAGGTCGCTGTGTGGCAGGCTTTTCGCTTGTGGAAGGGGAGAGAGAGAAGGTGGTGGGGGTGTTCTGTAGTTAGTTTCTTGCCACATGGTCATCATGGAGGCTTTGTGCTGTTCGGAGCCACCATGGGGCGGACGGGAGTCTACTCTAGAGGTGAGCGATATTTCATATATGCAGGGGCAAATCAGTGAGAGACCTCTCTCTCACTCATGCTTTATTGAGCTGTTTCTGCCCTGCCTCCTGGCTGGAGGCTTCCGTTTCTAGAATTCTAGAGTTAACTTGGGAGGGGGGGATGGTGCTTGATCACTATATGCTAAAGGTAAAGGTTTCCCTTGCTCGAAAGCCAGTTGTATCTAGAGTGCCAAGGTTCGCCATCACAGTCATAGATTCCTACAATGGCCAATTTTTAGAGCAAGAAGCTGCATTTTGTACGAGAGAGCAGATCCAAAATATACGGAGAGAATTATCAGAGCTCATAGATCCAGTGTGCTTGCATGGTTGTGTAAGGGGATCTGAGTTAGGTAAAGGTAAATGGTCACCTTTGTTCAAAAGCCAATCGTATCTGACTCTGTGGTTCAGTGCTCATCTCTGTTTCAAAGCTGAAGAGCCAGCGTTGTCTGCGTCTGCAGACATTTCCGTGGTCATGTGGCAGGCATGACTAGACACCAGAGCGCACGGAACGCTGTTACCTTCCCACCAAAGTGGACCCTATTTATCTACTTGCAATTTCTTGCTTTCGAACTGCTAGGATGGCAGGAACTGGGACAAAGACGGGAGCTTATTCCATCCTGCAGTACTTGGGAATTGAACTGCTGACCTTCTGCCTCCCAATCAGCATCTTAGTCACTTAAGCCACTGAATAATCAAGAAAGAAAACAAAATAAAAGTCTCCCAAGAAGATGGGGAAAGGGTTCTTTGGCCCACACAGCTTTGTGCCCATTGCATCTACAATACCATCTAGCCATCTTATTTTTGGCCACCCCCTTCTTTTGTCCTCCACCTTTCCCAGCATCAAGTCCTTCTCAAGTGAATCCTCTCTTCTCATTTGATGTCCAAAGTACTTTAGCATCATCTTTACTATTTGACCTTTAATGAGCAGTCATGGTTGATTTCTTCTAGGATCGACCTATTTCTAACACCACATTTCAAAGGCATCTATTTTTCTGCGCTCAGCTTTCCTAATGGTCCCGCTCTCACACCCATACATTACCACCGGGAATACCGTTGCTTTGACTATGCAATTTTTCGTTTGCAAGGTGATGTCTCTACTTTTAACTATGTTCCCCAGGTTTCTCATAGCTTGTTTCCTAAGCATCAGTCGCCTTTTTATTTCATGGCTGCAATCACCATCTGCAGCGATCTTTGATCCTAAGAAAGTAAAATCTGCCAGTCGTATCGAACTCTAGGGTGCATTACTCATCTCCATTTACAGCCAAAGAGCCAGTGCTGTCTGTGTTTGCAGACATTTTCATGGCCATGTGGCAGGCATGTCTAGAGCCCAGCAAGTCACATGGCTATATTTGGCCACGCCTACCATTTTGGCCACACCCACAAAGGGGTGTGCCCAAAATTTCCCTTATTTTCAAATCCAAAACTTGACAGGTATGGCTCTCATGTTCAGTTCCCGAAATAAAGTTGTGTTTGGCCCTGTTATGCTGGCTGCTGCATATTGATTCCTGAACATCAAAGTTGCTAAGGTAGCTTTTTGCAGAAAAGGGGCTATCACAATGTTAAATGTTTAAGTACTGTTGATATCAGATCAACAGATCAGCTGCTTAGTTAACAAGACAATACCTTCAGATTGGCTGGCTGGCTGGGCTACACAGAAAGAGCCTCCTCCAAGACTGTGGTATTTTTGATCCACAATCTGGTGCACCCTGGTAACAGCAATCTTGCGTTGCTGGCTAATCTTTTTCAGGCTAGGTCAAGCGAAAGGCAATGCAGCATGAACTCACCAAAAGGTGGCTTCGTTTTGGCAATTTTGCATCTGGTCTAGACACGGATGATGATGAAGAGACTAACAAACTACTTCCATATGGAGAAACAAAGAGATGTTAACTCTGTTTGGTCTGATTAACTGTAACTTGTGAACAATAGAGATGGATGGTGTGTGTGCGCCCCACTTTTAAGGCAGCAACTGTGCACCAATTCATCTATGTGTGACCAGTTATTTCTAACTCAGAATATTAATGTTAGCATGAACAACTCAGTGATATGTTTGTTTTTCATACATTTAATCCACTCCACTATGTGGCGGTAATGATATATGCATGCAAATTTGTCAAGTTTTTTTCTAGAGAATTTTTCAGATTTCCACGTTATATCTGCTCAGTCTCATGCTCATATTGATCTATAACCATGTATTTTTAAAAGTAAGCACATTTTTGCACATTATGTGAGAATTTCTGTTCTCATTGTGCAAACTTTATTTGCATTTTAAAACACATGTGCACTTCTACCGTAAGATAACTAAATGTAGTGTGCACTTCTAAAATCTTCTATGCACCTTTTTGTCATACGCACTTTGTCTTGTACAATTTGTATGTGTGTAGGTTTTTTAATATTTTGTGGTAGTGAGTTTTCACACTACATTTTGGAAAGTGAAGACTTTAGAATGTTCTCTCTGCAGAGAAAACATTCTGTTATGTAGCTTGGTTGACTCTTTTAATTAGGTTTTTCTACATCAAAATGCAAATACAATAAAATTCTCCTCTCTCCTTGTCTAACGCCCTATCAGTTTACCCATCGATCTTTGCAATTTAAGCACAAAACCATCACTAAAGGAAAACCTGCCAACAGTTGCTGGACAGCAGTGTGAAGACGAGTTTATATTCTGAGGCATGTAGTATCCCAAATTACTCTTCAAAATGTTTCTTTGCTTCCATTTAACACAGCATCTTCTAAAAATATGACACATTTTGTAAGAACTATAGAGAGAACTGGATAGAGGAAAATTGTTTGGCTTTCTTTGCTCACTAAGACCATGAAAAATGCAATCTACAGGGGCTATGCTTTAAAAATGTCTCCTGTTTTGAAATACTCTCTTGGTTATAAAGATTGTCTCTATACTTAAACTAAGGGATACCACTGAGACTCATAATAACTTCCAAGCTGAAGGAACAATTTAAGTAAGTCCTGTATATACATGGAGAACAAGCATAAATGGAATGCTTGAGACCACAAGGGATATGCAGTGAAATTGTTTTGGTTTTTCCCTTCACTTGCTTGGGATTTTTAAGTTATCAAAGTTAATTCTAGAATTCAGACTATTTGAATTGATTTTCATCACTCATATATATGAACATTTAAGCATTTCATGGATGTATCCTCTTTTTTAAAAAGCCACATCCATGTATGCAGCTCAAAGAGGGAAAAACATTTATTAAGGGAAAGAATGTAGGGCTAATCATTTTACAGTAGAGGCATCTGATATAGAGTAACTAAATGCATATCTTCTTGTTCAAACAAGCAATTTGAATGTTTAAGACACATAAATGTAAAGCATGGTCATGCTTCTGGTTTACATGTATATTCTGTGCTATAACATCAATTATGTTTTTGCCTTTGTTTCTTTTGTGCCACAAAGTGAAGGGAGACCTGAAATCACTTCAGTTTTCATGAGATTCCAAGAGGAAATTCTCCCAGTTTTCTGTGTTTTTGCTAGCTTGAGGCATTTGGTATGTGGGCAGAAAACTGGTGTTGCATTTTTTTTTGGCAAAAAATTATCTGCTGCCATTTAAAGGAACAATTATCTGTGGTATGAGTGAGCAGCAACTTTATTTTCCCTCATGAGGGGGAAGAGGGAAATGTAGTAGTTTAAAACATCTGGAAGGCTAAAGGCTACTCTATATTTTCCTGCCCAGCTAAAGTGTTAATATTACCATGAGCTTCTCAAGATCTCATTAGCCAACTAGTGGGTTAACCAAATTAACCATGATTCTGGCAGACAACATAAAATGAAATGAAATAAATGGTGAGGATCCTGTACAACAACTAGTCAGGGAATATAATTTGTCTGAATAAATCCTGGATTTGAAACATTTCAAAACAAGAAGGAGGAGCGATAGCCAATACCAGAAAGACTGCTTTAAACAGGCAAGACAGTCCAGTGTCTTTCTCTCATTGACTGGTCTCCATGGGTCCTTGATGTCCTCGAGTCCACATGGACCCTCAGGCAGAACACATAGGAGAGTTTTGTTTTATTAAATGCTTCATGAAAATGAAAATGGACTCTGAATACCCACTCCCGAACTTGAAGCATTGGATCACTGGACCTCAAGTTTGACTGACTTATTGGCCAACTGGAGTAAAAAGTTACAGAGAGAGAGAGAGAGAGAGAGAGAAGCAGCAGCAGTCTGCTTACAGAGGATTTTAAACAATTTTAAACAGTGAGTAAAGGGAAAGCAAGCAACTGGTGGGCAATTCATCTTAAAGGAACAGCAGGGCAAACTACTTTTTTGTACTCTACAATGGAAATAGGATGTAATGGGTGCATATGCCAATTTTGAGAGCCCTGTTCACTCATTAAGAAAGTGTGTGGAATCCACATATGCTGAACATATCACACTAGCCTCATCCCTTGGTCTTCAGCTTCAACAAGGAGACAGAACAGCCGAAAGAAGGCACTCCCTACCCCATATGAACTGGTTTGGGGAATGAACAGTGTAATGGGGAGGAGGTGTTCTTGTTCCCAGAATCTGTTGGATATAACCATTGTGCCCAAAGAGTTCCATAAATAGATTTTGCACTATACTATACATTTATTAACATCTGAGTTATATTTGCACAGCATATACACAGTCACCAGACAAACAGATTCATTCTTGGAAGAGGTTTCAATGAAAATCCTGAGAAGTAAACGTATTTGTAGTTGAGGTAGGAGTTACTTTTTCTCTGAGTCAAACTAGGTGATAATATTTAGCGTGTTTTTAGAATATGTGATCCTGTCATAGGATTGACTTTCTTCACCAATTCATCTTACATTTAGAGTGTTTTGTGATTAGCCCCTGGAAGATGAACACAGCCTTAATTTCCAAGTCTGATTATTAAGGTACATGTCTGAGAAAATGTAATTGTCACAAGGAAAACAGATTGATCCAATTAAATATGCATTCCCCCTTCACTTCAGGTTTCACCTTGTGAGACCACTGATAGGGTAGTGAGTCTACTAATCACCCTCAAGCTTCTCATTATACCAAATAGCCACTATGTCAGGGCTTACTGGCAATCTAAGATACCAAAACAGCTTTTGAAACAAGTGGTGGCGTACCAGCTCAACAAGCAGGCAACATAATTGGTAACTATCTGGCAAAGCAGGGGTGGGGAAGAGTAGAGGAATTATTTTATTCTGCTCAGTGTGTTGTACGTTGGATCAGTGCAAACCTTTATTTGATATATCCCTTGTCTACAGCTGATGGCTTGTTTGAGTAGATTAATCTGGCAGGGGCACTTCTGCATCTTGCTCTTTCAGGTTTTCCTTGAGTGATTTCCCCTGCTCTGCCAGTGGACCACCTCTGTGCCAGTAAAAGGAAAAAGGTGTTTTAGACATCTAAATATAAAAGAATGCAATTTTAACATATTGTAGCATTAAGAAGTTTAGGAGCTTTTAGATATAATCTGAAAGTAGTGGAAAATTAGATGCAATGTTACATTAGACATGTTTTTAGTATTTTCTTCTTTTTGTAAAAGCTGTAATTTTCAGAATTTAGAACCAATTTAATGTCCCTGGAGTTGCAGCTTTTTTGTATCCGTTGCCCATTAGGTGAATTACTAAGCCAAGAATGAAATCCATTTATAATGTATAAAATGCCGTAAGATCTCAAAACAGTCTAGAATTGGGGGAGGGAAGCACCAGGAGTCCATTAAATTTTGCAGACAGTGAGTTCTGAGGTTCTTCATATAATCATATAATGGGTTTTTGTGCTATGATAAGATGCATTAGATATTGGAAGATTTATTTAAAAGTTTGAATTCAATAAGAACGAATATTGAACTAATATAAAATTCATGCTATCTGACATTTCAGACAGCTTCCCAAACAGTAATTTGTCCCCCCCTTAAGAATTTCCACACTCCAATTTATGATATTTATTATATTTTAATAAGATTAATAAATACAATCAAATGATAAAGCCAGTGTTGTAGATATTTAATAAATATCACGATTTCAGTTATAAACCCTTGTTTATTTGTGATTATTGTGTGCCTGCTAAACAGTGATCTGTGGGGAGGGCCAGCAAGGAAAGTAGAACTCAAGAGAATGTTTATTAAGAAGAAAATGTCCTTACTAGTGATTTGTTGTTGTTGTATGCTGCCAAGCTGTCTCTGACTTATGGAGGCCTGTGAATGATCGATTTCCAAAACGTCCTGTACTCAGGAGCCTTGTTCAACTCCTGCAGGTTATAGCTTGTAGCACCCTAAGGCAACTATATCTTGTGTTTGGCCTTCCTTTCCCCCCCTATTTTCCAACTTTCCAACTTTTTTTCCAGAGCGTCTTGCCTTCTCATGATGTGCCTAAAATAGGATAGTCGCAGTTTCATCATTTTTGTCTCCAGAGACAGTTCAAGCTTGATTTGCTCTAGGACACATTTGCTTGTCTCTCCATGTAGTTGGATATCCTGAAAATTCATGTTTCCTGACCATGCAAAGAGCTCCATGACCAGCAAATTGTCTTACCCTCAAACTGTCCTTTATGGAGAACTACAACAGGCAGGGGATGGGTCATGAACTATTTCGTTATTCATGCTTTCAGGCTAAATCTTATGTTAATGCTGAAATATGCCTTTGGACTATTCTGTATCTGGACTTGGGAGAGTGCAGGCCCTATTGGTGTCCTGCCTCAGGCAACAGGCTGGACCTGTGCTTTATTTGATTTCAGAGGAGCTGAAGGGCTAGAGGGATGTTTTGTTCAGTTTGCATTTTTTAGGAACTCACCAAATTAACACTTCCAACTTCCACAGTGTTCCTTTTAGTATTGGTATGTCTGAGAATTACGTGCTACAATTTGTCACACAAAAGGATGTATTATTAGGGGGAAATGTGCAGCAAAAGGAATATATCATGGAGGGTGAAGGAAAAATGCAAAGAGCATTATACCAGGAGTTTGGGAAATGTGTACATTTAGCAAAAAATATAGACATTTGGAAATGCACACCATTTTTCACAGAAATGTCTTATTTGTAGATTTCCTGTGAAAATTGGATAGAACAAACTAAGAAATGGAAAAATATGAAACTTCAAGAAACCAAAATTGGAAGATTTATCTCACATATTCAATAGGACTTTCCAAGCTTCTTGTGTATTCAAAGGCCAGCTACCACATTTTTCCTTCCTTACTACAATCCTTTACTTCTAGGAACCTGTTAAACTGCTTCCATTTTCTCATTAAGCTGTATGTCAGAACATGCATTCCAATACAAGTCTATCTAGTCCAGAAGCATAAAACTGGGGGAAATGACCTGTGGGATACAGATTGAACAAAACAAATGACATTATGTATTTTTTCTTGATACATATGAAATAATAAAAGGTCAGAAAAAGCAAATATCAAGCTAGATATGGTTAGGGATCTATACTTAATCTTCTGCTGAAGAGTACAGCTACATATTTTTTCTTAGCCTTCATTTTCTTTTCAGTCTATTTCTGATTTATTTTATTAATAATTTAATATTTTACAATAAGTTTATTGTTAACACTGTTAGTTAGCATTGCATGTGTTTTAAACTAGAGCTTTGAGAGTCACTTCTACAAAGTTGTGAGTTACAGATGGCCATTTTCATGAAATACTGCACAAAATGAATGGCAAGGTAAGTATAATATACCAATTTAATTGTTATAATGTGCATTCTTAGAATTTACAATTGAAATTGCATTTTAATTATTGTTTTGAAAAATGTAGTACCTTGAAGTATATCTGTCACTTTGTACAGTAGTGCCACTGTGAATTTCCCAAAAGTAATGGGGAAAATCTCCCTCAAGTACGGTCCTTAATGTGGTGACAGTGGAGTAAAAGGGGTTGAATTTGTGTTAGTACAGGAAGTAAAGATCACATCATCAGAAAAGAATTAATGTAGTGAGGAGGGCAGATAAATTCTTGAATTCATGATCATGTATCACTGGTTGTTTTTGTTTTGTTTTTACAATAGATTAAGGAGTTACTTTTCAAATGCCTAACACTATATCTTGAAAAGAAGATGATTCTTGCTGTAACCTTTTTCTTATCTTAATAGAAGTTAATCCATTCTGCTGTCCTCCAAGGATCATTACCTTACTGTGGTGAGGGATTTTGTGTGGTTCAATGAGGCTATGGGCTATGTTGTTTAGGGCCACCCAAGACAGAATAAATGCGATCCGCTGGAAAAAGAACTGGAAACCCACTACAGTATCCTTGCCAAGAAAACTCCATGGACAGTATCAACAGGCTAAACAATATGATGCCTGAATATGAGCCCCTCATCAGAGAGGACTGGAATGCCAAAGTAGGAAGCCAAAAGGTAACTGGAATAACAGGTAAATTTGGCCTTGGAGTACAAAATGAAGCATGGCAAAGGCTAACAGAGTTTTGTCAAGAGAATGTGTTGGTCATAGCAAATACTGTTTTCCAACAACCTAAGAGGTGACTCTACACATGGTCATTACCAGATGGCCAACACCAAAATAAGATTGATTATTTACTTTGCAGTCAAAGATGGAGAAGTACTATACAGTCAGCAAAAATGAGGCCTGGAGCTGACTGTGGCTCAGATTATGAGCTACTGATTGCAAAATTCATGCTTAGAATGAAGAAAGGGAATATCTAAGAACCTGACTTATTTTTTCACCACTTAGCAATATCTCACCCAAAAATTATATCAACATGTGTTTCCCCATCATATGGAAAGTTTCCTCAAGTACAGTCTTAAAAAAAAAAACAACACCAGAATTTAAAGATGATTTTAAATAAGAAATTTAAAGTCTTACTACTATCAGTGCTCATGCTGTTAAAGATTTTGAGAACTGTAATCTAAAAAGATACATGTTCTATACTGTCTTTTCAAAGTATACCAGAAAACAGTTCTACACTGGAAGCATGCGCAGAATGGAGAATATTCAAAAATAGTCTTTAATATTTTTTTTGTTTTCTCTATCTTATTAATAAGTTTATGTAGCCACTTTCTTTTGGTTTATCAATAGTATGGACTGGAAAACAATTCTTCCCTCATTTGTGATTAAGTTCCAGCATTATCTATAAAATCAAAGCAGACTTTTTGATATAATGTGACTTGCTAAATATGCATTCCTTGTGTAATTTTGTTGGATTTCTCAAATTTCTTAATTGCAAGACATTCTATTTGTCTGCTCTTTTCTACTGTCCTTTCTTGTCTATCTTCCTTCCCCCAATGCCTCATTGCAATGGCATCTAAAGAACAGATTGCTTCCTTTGTCTGAAGCCTGTTCATTCACAGCGGGGCTCTTGATCTGAAAAAACCTGAAGATGTCAGGCTGTATAAACACTCAGGGAAATATATGTTTCATAAAGGCTCCTGTTCTGGAAAATTATATGCTACTTTCAGAATGCTTTGCCACATTTAAAAGTGTAATTATACTCTTCTCCTTAATGAGTGACACAGTGTATGTTTACACATGTTTCAGCTGACTTCTGTCAGTGCATAGGAAAGCATATTGCACATTTAATGGCAATATTATCTAAACCATGGCAGGAACAACAGCTCTTAACCCTTCCCAAGTATTTCAGAATGCACAATGCAACTGGTGAAGGGCACTGGTCAAGACTGCCTCTTGTTCCACAAGAAATGATACTATTCATTTCTATTCTACCATTCTATCTTTCATGCTTCTTTTCCTGCTTCAGTTTGTTCAACCCCAGTTGACTCAAGGTTGAATCAGCCTTCCATTCTTCTGAGGCTGATAACATGAGTATCCAGGGTAAAAATGCTAATGGCATTGTGGAATGCCCAGAGAGTGATCTAAGACCTATGAGGCGGTAAGTGTAATGGCTATTGCTGTTGCTATTTGTGTGGCATGTCACATGATTATCTTGTGACTTACCTGTATTTTTCTGCCAATAAGACTGTTTCTATCTTTGCCTCCTTCTCTTCTTCCTCTTCTCTCTTCATTTACCTCTGTCTCCTCCTTCATCTTCTTTCTCCTTTATCAGATTGGATTGAATATGAAGGGGGAGTTCTTGGAGCCTGTCATCCCCTGGAATTGCAATGTCAATTATCCAGACATTTATTTGTTACTTTAGCTGCCTGCCAGTTTGGATCCAAAAGTCCTTTAAGATCATAATTTGATCATTTTCCAGTACCTTCCTAGCTTGATGTTTCCATGAATTCTTAGATTCTGACAGATATATTTTTACATAGTGATCATTTTTTGCAACTCTATTGTATCTTGCATTTTAATCTTTCTCCACTATTTCTGAACATTCACAGTTGAGATGGGACCACTTTGTCTTTTTCTTGACAGAGTTGACATTTGCTGTTTGCACCAATGCCTTGAATTGTAGCTTTTGTAACAATAGTTTGGAGTGCAATAAAAATCAGACATTTAGTATATTTCTTGATGGTCCCAAATTTTAGCCATGCCCAAATTAAGTTGTTATCAGTATTCCTCAGGTATTGTCCATGAAATGGTTTATTTTTCTAGTTGTTTAACTTGTTTTCAAATTGTAGCTTCTTATATCCTGCCTTTGTTTCTGTTGTTTTCCAAAATGTTTTCCATTTTCACCACCTCAAGTTATTTTTCTCTGTTTCTATTAATATAGTCATTTGGCCTTTTTTTTCTTCCTCTGCTGCCTGTTGTATTTGTAGCTGTTGTGTTCTATGACTGTACCTTTTACAATGTAGCCATTCACGTGTATCCAATGTAACCATGCTTGTGTAACATTATAACCAGCAGCTGCTTAACTGTAGCCCTTGCAATAGGACGCGAGCTAATGACCACCTGGTGGCAATAGCGAGCGTTCAAGCTCTCCTGGCCCAGACTCACCAGCAAACAACAGCGCGGGAAGATTCCCGCCATCACCTACACCTGGACAAGAAGGGCGTGACCGTCCGTGACGTCACGCGGACAGTAACCAATAGACTGTCGAGGAGCCACATTCAAATGTATAGCCACTGTATATATTGAGCTACCCATCCGCCATTACCTCATGTTCCCCTGGATCATCATGCAATAAACCTGTGTTAAGCCAACCTTTCGGCTGTTCATTGTCTTTGGTCCCATATACTAAAGTAGCAATCCATAGCCCCAATGTTTTGCATTAAGTATACCTGTCCACATCACTTTTAGGCTGTAGTGCGTGATACACATTCATTTATTTCCATGTTCTTCAATCCAGTTTTTCTAATTCACTTTGGGTTTAGTCTGTTATTTCCGCTAGGTATCTGATTCCTGGAACTGCCCATGTGTTTATAACTTTGATTTTTTTCCACCATTTAATTTTTTATTTTAAAATGTTCCACAGTTTTTTGATGTATTCTTGTTGTGTCAAATCTTTAAGTTTTGTATGCAGGATGCTATCCACTTCTAGTATTCCAATGTCTTTATAGTTGTCATTGGTTGATAATGGTCACCATTTCTTAGCTCTATTCCATCCACTGTGCACATTTGTTACATTTCATCTGAATATCTGTGCTATATATTCACACTGTGTCTAACAGTGATTCTATCACAGTGGGATGTTTTTGCATACAGTTTTATGTGATCCATGTATAACTGACTATTGATTTTTCCTGCTTGATCTGAAATATGGTAGCCCAATCCAGTTTTAGAATTATTGACCAGAGGATTAATGAGATTTTAAACAGGAATAATGACAAAGAATCCCCTTGAAAAAAATCTTCTTTTGAAAATTTCTTCTCTGATTTCTTCACTTTAAGCTGTTAAAACACATTCCCATTTGATCAGGTTTTTCTTAAGGAACCTCTGGATATTTTTGCTAATCCCAAATTTGCAATTGCTATTGTTGTTGAAGACTAAATTAAGCCTACCAAATTCAGATTATTCATACTTCTCTTCCACCAGCCAGCCCAAAAGTTGCTTGGGAGGGCAAAAGCAAAATGTCCAAAGAGTCCAATAAGCACTTAATATGCTCAGTGGCTATGGAGTACTGACTAACTGGTAATTGTGTTGAGAGAATATACACCTAGGACAAGAATGGAATAGAGTAGTGTTTTCCAATCTTTGTTTTTTGGACTTCAATTCCCAGAAGCCTAAGTCAATTCCCAAAAGCCCGGATCAGCCAATGTACTGACTTGGGCGTCTGTGAATTGAAGTCCACCAATGTTCTGCAGAACATAGTTTGGGAAATGCTGGAATAGAGTATCCTCCAGGACAATGTGGCTGGCTAGAATGCTGAATAGAAGTAATGTATACCACCACATTTTGTTGTGAATTCCATTTTCTATATCAAGAAAAGAGAGAGACAGGTGCAGTAGACATAGCTGGACTAGGATTCAAGAGTTGTTGTTCAGTCACATAGTCAAGTCCGACCCTTTGCGACCCCATGGACGATCACATACTAGGCACCCCTATCCTCCACCATCCTCCTCAACCTGCCCAGCTCTGTGCCCATTGCATCAACAATACCATCTAGCCATCTCATTCTCTGCCGCCCCCTTCTTCTTTTGCCCTCGACCTTTTCAGGAGACTTGGATTCAAATCTCCGTTTGTCCATGGAAACTAACTAGGGCATGAGTATCCGACTCTAGGGTGCAGTGCTCATCTCTGTTTCTAAGCCGAAGAGCCAGCGCTGTCTGCTTCTGCAGACATTTCTGTGGTCATGTGGCAGGCATGACTAGACACCGGAGTGCACGGAACGCTGTTACCTTCTCACTGAAGTGGTCCCTATTTATCTACTTGCAATTTCTTGCTTTCGAACTGCTAGGTTGGCAGGAGCTGGGACAAAGACGGGAGCTCATTCCATCCTGCAGTACTCGGGAATCGAACTGCTGACCTTCTGCTTCCCAGTCAGCATCTTAACTACTTGAGCCACTGCAGTCCCTTTGAGGAGAGAATGATAAATCCTTCAAGAACTCGCATGCCTGAAAAGTCCTATTAGGGTTGTTATCAATTGGAAGCTACTTGGTAGCAGTGCAAAATGAAAACATGGCACAGTTTGAATGTATTGTTGGGGAGAAATGAGGTTGTATTGTCTTCAGATCTAAAGCAGCATATTTTGTAGCAAAATGTGGGGAATGTTAAAGTCATTCATGGCTTCAGTTACTCCTCTATTAAGTCTATCTTAGAGAAAGCTACATCCCTGGGCTCATTATGCATTGCTAAAGCATGTAGCTGATTGAAGCTTCCGAATGTCCATGCCATCACACTGAAGACCAGTGAATTGGATGCACAGCTATGAAGCCACAGGCTGGCAGTTCAATCCTTCTCTGTGCATCTCAAGAAAAGTGGCAAGATATGTGGCCTTGGGCAAGATACACAATGCCTGAATGCCCCCTAGGTGAAGGAAGGATTAACCACTTCCAAGTATTCTCTACCTAGAACACCCTGAAATGATTTTCCTGAAGTTGGAATTGATTTAAAGACATGTTTAAAAAGCAATTTGAATTTGGCTAGTTTATCAATTCCAGTAGAAGGAGGTAGCCATGGTGGTAAATATTTAGTTTATTTACTTCTTCTGTTTATACAGTTGGAAAATAATGTTGGAAATGGGATGGACAAATCTCATATATTTTTCTGCATGTTTTCTCTTTTTTCCATTTTGTTTTGTATCGGTTCAGAGTGAGGAGGAAATCCATTCAGAGTGAGTGTTCCTCTGCCTCCATTTAAAAAAAATTACACCTATCTGTAAGTACAGATACTTTCTGTTACAGGTAAAGTACATATTGAGATTCAGATAATATATTAAGACTACATGCATTGTTTAGATTACCTGTATTGTTAGCACACATTCATTGTGTTACAGAAGCTTGTTTGATCACACTTGAAATTGTTGACATTTTATTATGTATATTTATCATTTCCTGTGGAAAATATTTCCCAGAATCAGGGAAACCTTTATTTTTACAAATGTATCATTTGGTTTTCAACAATAGTGAGGGAAATGGTAATACATTGCAGATTGGAACAGGTAGTTGTTCTTTAGTAGAAGAACCTAGAAAAGTTCCTTTTTGTGTGTGTTACAAATGCAAGCGTGGCGCCAAAATGGCCGCCAAGCTCTTTGCAGGCCCCCACCCATCCTGGACGAAGACATCCGGGTTAGTTAGGGGGCATGGCCATCCCTTTATAAAAGGGGTGGCCACGAGGCAGCTTCGCTGCCATTTTAAGAACAGCGACGGAGCAGAGAAGTTTGCTCCGACACTGCTGGTACTCCTCCCGATTTTTTTTTCCAATTCTTAATTCTTGATCAGAGAATATCTTTCCTCTGATCACTGCTTCAGCGCTTGGGTGGCCATGGCACCCAAGCGAAAGGCTCCTGCAGCCCCGAGACGGCATCCAAGGGGGAGGGCTCAGCCTACCTCCTCGACCTCCTCTATGGGGCTGCCATCGGGCAGGAGGGCTCGGGCGGGTGCCCCACGGGGGTGTGTGGCAGCGTTACCTTTCCCACTGCCACCAATGCAGATGACCAGGCCTCTGCTTACCCGCCCAGTCGCAGGACTCGGGCGGGGGCTGTGCGGGCCTGCTCCCCTGGGTTTTCTGCCCCTATTGACCCTTTGCCCGGCATGGGGCATAGCGGCCCATTTGGGCACGGCGTGGGATCGCGCCCCGCCGTTCCACCGGCCCCCCATGGGCCGGATTATTGGGCCTGGCCCTATTCTGGCCAGGATGACACGGTTTTCCCCCTCCACCCGCTCACCAATTGCCCGGTGGGCCATCCGGCCCACCCGGCCCACCTTATTCTGGTGGGTCTGACACAGTGGATGCTCTCCTTGCCCGCATATCGGCACTCGAGGCATCCATGGGAATTGCACCACCACCAATGGAGGGTGGGCTTGGCAGCTCCTCGGCTGCAGCCCACATGCCTACCACTGCCACGCAGCGGGCCATCAACAGGGTTGAGCTGCTGGAGGCCATCAGGCCAGCGCAGGCTGGTGCTTCGCAGCTCCCCATCCGGCCATTCCAGCAGGGCATTCCATCGGGGACCGGTCCTGCTTGGCATGGATGCCCGGAGGCTCAGAGCTCGATGACCATCGTGAGCTCTGACGCCGACCACGGGCCAGAACCCCCAGTGGGGGTGGCCCATGGGGGTGCACCGGGTGAGTATCCTGGTCAAGTCAGCACACCGGTGCCACTGACTCACAACACCGGAGGGGGGGGGTCCAATGACCATGGCCGCAGCAGGCTACTGCGGGAGGGCAGTTCACTGCACACTACCCTGTTACCTCCTGGGCTCCTACTTACCCCCAGGTTCTTACAGGGGTGACCACCCCAACTGTTCTGGCTAACTTCTCTGGGGTCCGACAGGGCCCATTATATGTTCCCCCAGTTCACTCCGTGTCAACGGTGGCCCTGCCGACGGCCGGTTACTCCCTACCCCTGGGTGACCATTTATCTCAGGCTACTAGGGAGAAGATATGGCAGGGGGGTTATATTGACATTTTCACCCTCCTTAACTGTGAACCCACTAAGGAGGAGAGGGAGGGGCAGGATGACAAGGACAAGGAGTTGTCCCGTCGTCGTAAGCTGCCTCGCACTTGGGCCAATTGGTTACCAGCCTATTTGATATACATGGCGGTATATCTCAGGGCCCGTCCTGATTTGGCCATCCCAATGGTCCAGTATCTTGACAATATTTACCGGGCCATTGTCGATTTTCCTGGCCCGTCATGGTTGGCCTATGATGAAGAATTTAGGATGAGGGCGGCCCTTCACCCTGAGATGCGGTGGGATGAGCCCTACCAGCAGTTGTGGCTACTGTATATGACACCTATGCGGCCAGCGCCAGGTGACCGGTACCACTGTGGCCATGCCGTACAGTGGGCTGCTACTACACAGACTCCCCACCAGCCGGCAGGGCAGGGGGTTCCAGCCCGCCTGCTGTGTTGGAGTTTCTCCGCCAATGGAGTGTGCACCAGGCGCCAGTGTAAATTTAGGCACGAGTGCCCTTCTTGTTCCGGCCCTCACACTGCCTTCGCGTGCCCCTGGGTCACAGGGCAGGGGAAGGGGATTCTAGGGGGCAATCAGAGCTCCCTCTGATGCCGCTACCCATACAAAAGGCCCCCTCACCAATTAATTTCACGGTGCTTGAGCGATGGCTACGCACCTATCCTAGACAGGATGATGCGATCTACCTGCTTGAGGGTTTTAAGTTTGGCTTTCGCATCCCGTTCAAGGGTGTTCGCAGGCGTCAGGATACCCTGAACCTACTGTCTCTCAGGGGTAATGAGGACATTGCTGCGGAGAAGATAGCCAAAGAGGTTAGAGAGCAGAGGGTGGCGGGACCATTTAACGACCCCCCGTATCCTAACTTAAAGGTATCCCCTCTGGGTTTATTCCTAAGAAGTCCCCAGGTGAATTTCGTCTGATTCACCACCTTTCTTACCCAGCGGGTTCCTCAGTCAATGACGCTATACAGGATGACCTTTGCTCTGTTTGGTATACGTCCTTTGACCAGGCCTTGCAGATGGTACGCTCATGTGGTCCCTGGGCGCTCATGGCAAAGTGTGATATCAAATCAGCATTCCGATTGTTGCCGGTGCACCCGGACGACTGTGAGCTGTTAGGTTTTTGTTTCCGGGGCAAGTTTTATGTGGACAAGGCCATGCCTTTTGGCTGTTCCATTTCGTGCTTGGCCTTCGAACAATTTAGCACCTTCCTCCATTGGGCTTTTGTTCGTAGGCCGGGGTCCCGGTCTGTAGCCCACTACCTCGGCGATTTTTTGTTCGGGGGTGGACACGACTCAGGCACATGTGGACGCCTGCTCACCACGTTTCAGGCACTTATGGGGGAACTGGGTGTCCCCCTAGCACCTGAAAAGACAGAGTGCCCAGCCACCACCCTTACCTTTCTGGGTATTGACATTGATACCATTGGCCAGACATCCAGATTGCCTATGGAAAAGGTGACTCGGATCTCTGATGCGATTTTGGCAGAGCTTGCCAAGTGTAAGGTGTCTCTCCGGGAGTTGCAGGTGCTTCACGGCCACCTCAACTTCGCCTGCAGGGTGGTGACACCAGGCAGAGCCTTCGCCAGGCGTCTTTGTGACGCTATGGCTGACTAGGGGTTTACGAGCAGACCTGTCGGTTTGGCTCACTTTCCTACAGGACTTTAATGGCGTCTCCTTTTGGAGATCTGAGCTTATGGTCAGCCATCAGTTCCAAGTACAGTCGGATGCCTCCAGCTCCCTTGGGTATGGGATTTATTTTGAAGGACAGTGGGCCTATGGTCAATGGCCCCAGGAATGGCAGGGCACGGATCGCTTACGTGATCTAACGTTCCTGGAGTTTTTTTCTAATTTTTGGTGCCCTTATGCTCTGGGGGGACATGTGGGCTAATTCTGTGGTTCACTTTTGGTGTGACAATGCTGCTGTGGTGCACATTGTCAATGCCCAAACGTCTAAGTCCCTCAGAGTCATGGCCTTAGTTCGCCAATTTGTTCTTAGGTCCTTGCGCCTTAATGTGCTCTTCAGGGCCAGACATGTGCCAGGCATTAATAATGATATTGCCGACGCTTTATCCCGCCTGCAGATCTCCTGGTTCCATGCCTTGGCTCCAGACGCAGAGGAACTTCCCTCTCCACTCCTGGCCGAGATATGGACCTTTGGCGAGGAGAGGTGAACCGGGCGATCGGCATGTCTTTGGCACCTCGCACGCATAAGGCGTATCAGCATACACTCCTTCAATTTAGGACCTTTTGCAGGGAAAGGCAGTTGCCTGAAATGTGGCCGATACCAGTTGACCAGGTTTTACAGTATATGGTGCACCTTCATGGTCAGGGATTGGCCCCACGCACCATTGCCACCAGGCTTTCGGCCTTGGCATTCATGGCAAAGGCACGGGGCTTTACTGACTGCATGAGTGACTTCCGTATACGCCATGTCTTGGAAGGGTGGACATGTGAACGTGACCGCTGCCCGGACACACATCACCCTGTTTCGCCGTGTATTCTGTCCCACCTTGCTCGAGGTTGGCATAAACTGTGCTATGATAGGTATGAGGAGTCTCTTTTTCATGCAGCTACCACCGTAGCTTTCTTTGGAGCACTGAGAATCAGCGAGCTGGTCCCATTGTCAAAGGGGGACGTGTCTCGTAGGGCACTGGAACTGGAAGATGTATCTATCACCCAGGAGTGGGTTCAGTTGAGGATTCATTCCTCAAAGGCCGATCAGCATGGAGAAGCAGTGGTGTGAGACTGCTACGATGCACATTTGCTGACGTTTGGGCATACTCTGTCCGGTTGGTGCCCTACACGCATTTTTGGCAGTGTGTGGTACACACCCTGGCCTGTTGTTCTGCCACCGGGATGGGTCTCCCCTTACCAAATTTCAATTCTGGAGGGTGGCCGAGACAGCACTTCACAGTGTGGGCCTCCCTGGGGCTCGTTATGGCACCCATTCATTCAGGATAGGTGCCGCGTCAACTGCAGCTGCGTTTGGGTACTCGGAGGCTGATATACGTCGGATGGGCAGGCGGGGATCTGCCCGTTTTTCGTTATATGTACGTCCCCTCACTGCATGAGTACCTAGTTATGTCCTTAATTCTTTTCTTCTTTTACAGACCCTCTGTGTCTACGCACACCGGTGGCAGTGTGGCTGGTGGGCCACAGTTATGTGCACTGGGTGGCACAGTATGCTGCATCGTCAGAGTGGGGACCCCATCTCGGGCTGCGTGCATCCGCACGTATGCGGTGGTATGGTTTGCGCGGCATGAGGTGGCGGGAACTGTTGCCATTCCTGATGTCCATCAGGGATGCTGGATCACCAAATGTTTTGATTCTGCACCTCGGCAGCAATGATCTCGCACAGATCACTGGCCTTTCCTTAAAAATGTCGGTGTGCAGTGACCTGCCGTTTCTACATCATTTATGGCCGTACACATGGCTGCTATGGTCTGACATCGTGCCGAGACACTGTTATAGAGGAGGCATTGATCTCCATGGTTTGGACCGTGCCCGGCGGTCAGTGAACAGGGCTGTTGCCCGGTTCCTGGTTGAGAATGGCTTGGGGACAGACATTCGAAACCCGGGGATAGGGTTGCAGGATTTTAGCCTGTATGCAGGAGATGGGGTCCACCTGTCGGCCAGAGGTATGCACCTCTTTCTGGAGGACGTGCAAGCGGGCCTGGTGACCGAGCTGTTGGTCAGGGGGGGGGGGCGGCGGTGAGTCATCATGGACGCCTCCCCATGTGGCGGGTAGCACTGGCAAGGTAAAAATTTATGACCCATAGGTATCCGGCAGGTTCGCAATTGACTGGCCAATACGTAGATAGGTACAGGGGAAAAAGGATTGGCCAGTCAAGGGCGAACCATGAACGGGGTGATGCTAGGAGCTTCACAGCCTGCATCACCTTGATATTTGGACGGATACACGTCAGAGGGTGGGGTCAGTAGATAGTATATTGACTTCGGTCAACAATTTGTTTGTGACAACAAACAAATTGATACAAATGGATACATATAGCCAATAGCCATTAGCATTTTGGGTGGAACCTTACCAGTGCTACTGCGGCCTGCTTGCCTTAAAGAATTACAATTGGATGAAACACCAATTGAAAGTTATAATTCGGACTAGGGCATTATTCAATAAAAGTGGCCCAATGCCTTTAATCCAATTCCGGTGTCTGAGTCTTTATTTGGGTGGGTGCGCCTGCAAAGAACAATGTGTCCAAGCTTAGATCAGAAATTGCCTTATTCTTTTATATGAAGAAAAAGTCAACCTAGTGATCAAAATAGCCTATCATGATGAATGAGAATCAGTTAGACATGTGACAAGAGAGCTAAATTTAACATATTGCATGAAACATTAATATTTCTGAAGTTTCTCACTTCCAGAAATTATTATTGAAAGGAAGAAAGAAGGAGAACAATTTCCTGACTTCATGTTAGCATCTGCTGGGTATTGTCCTAACTTTTAAATGATAAAAGTGACCACTGACAAATCAGTGATGAACTGCTTCTGTGGAATTCTAAAACAGAAGAAGATGAATCTGCACGTTGTTCCATGAACATTTAGAAGAAATGTGTGTGTTTCTGTAGTGAATAAATAATATAATAAAAACAGGGTCACATAGAATGAAGAAAGATGGAGACAGATTCCATCCGCCGCTGACCCAGTCCCCACCACCGGCTGGGATGAAAAGAGCCTCCATGGCCCCATGAGAGGCAGGACATGCTGCTGCTGGCCCAGCCCCCACCCACTGGCTGGGGTGAAAAGAGCTTCCGTAGCCCAGCAGGAGGCAGGACATACCACAGTTGATCCAGCCCCCACCAACAACTGGGGAGAAGAGGAACAGTCGAGTTTACCAACGGTTTTGGTGTGGGCCGTGATGTGAGCTATGTTATGATTATTGTGTATGTTGATATGGACTTTTTATTGAATAATTTTCTTTTTGCTAGGTTTTTGATGTTTTATGATGATTGTAACTTTGAAGTGGTAATTTATTGTTGTGAGCCACCCTGAGTCGGGTGGTTGATTGGGTGGCATACAAATGTAAATATTAAATGAAATGAAATTTAATCTATCTTCACTTTGAGGAATGATCTCTCTGCTGGGTCATAGGTTTGATAGGATATGTAGACACTGTTAATGTCAAGCACTGCATGATTTCCACAAGACTCATTTAGCTAGGGGAAAACTGAAGGGGAAAACTGACTCAAGATTTTGGCTGCAGTATACAGCCAATGATAAAGCAATAGCAACTACACTTCTATACTTCCCCATAGCACTAAGTGCACTCTCTGGAGGATTCACAAATTAATTAGCATTTTGCTCACAACATGCTAAGTACTCACTTTACTGACCTTGGAAAGATGAAAGGCTGAGTCAACCTTGAGGGCCAGGACTCACAATGTTCCACCTGCATTACAGCAGTTTAACCACTGCACCACCAGAGCTCCTATTTAGGATGATGGAACTGTAGTCTAAAAGAGAGCAACAGGTTAGTGGTGGTCATTTAATTCATTCCAAAACAGATTCAATCACATCTGAACATTGTATGTATATCACAGGTAGCTTCCAAGTAACAGATGCTGCTGGTTTACATAAGAACATAAGAACAGCCTTGCTGGAACAGGCCACAGCCCATCCAGCCCAACATTCTGTCTCACACAGTGGCTCATCATTTGCTTCAGGGTATTCCCAAGCAGATGCCTTCACCTGCTTAGGATTTCTTCCAGATACAGTCCTGCAAGTTCTAATTCACAGTTCATACATATATTAAGCTGTTTGTTCAGAATCAGAGACACAAAAAATTGCCTATCAGGCAAAATTGACAGTGCACATCAGAGCATAAATGAGAAAACATATTTTTAGGGGGGAGAGGATCAATATGTTTTTCTCTTGCAATTTACAGCTTCACCATATTCTTTCTAACAAATTACAACTTCACCATATTCTTTCTAAATTACACCATATTCTTGCAAATTACAGCTTCACCATATTCTTTCTAAACGATACTTAATCCCTCCCATGTTTTATCATTTCAAACCGAGTTATACAGACATTCCTTCAGAACAGGAGCATAAATGGTATGTAATTCTTTATTGGTAGTTTTTAATCCGTGATGTAATTTGTTAATTTCAGAGAATGCAACAACTGATAAAGAATAATCAGAAATTTTATTTATTTATTTATTTATTTATTGACTGACTGACTGACTGACTGACTGACTGTAGTACCTCTCCCAAATCTGGTCACATTCATCTTGGGTTTCACTCCTAAAATCCCTACTGGTAATCAAGGACCCTGCTTAGAAGGCATTTAATAAATCTACTAAATCTATTGGTGTAATCGCAGTAATCCTGGAGTAATAATAGTAATCTCATACATCAGAAATACTGTGAGAAGGATCCCAATGAGCTTTTTGTAGTAAATGAAAATTTTGATTTGATTTGAAATTTAATTTATATACTGCAATTCTCTGCCCAAGGGGCTACTCAATGTGGTTTACAAGTTACAAGGTCACAAGTTACAGCATAAATATCACAAAAAATACAGTAAGTCACAGTGCAATACAGTAAATACAATAAAATACAGTTACACAATAAAACAATTCAATTCAAAAAGCAGGTACAAAGCCCTAGCACATGCCAGGCCGGGGAAGGAGCTGGATAAGGTGGCGGCGGCAGATTATACAGTCTGTGCCACCAAGAACCCCAGGTAAGCTCAGCTTCCCCATGGCTAAGACTGGACCGTCTAAGAAGCTTCCCCCCCCCCCCCCCCCGGGACCGACGTAGATACTACTTCTCCTCCTGGTTTGCCAAACCAAAATGCATCCAATTTTCATCCTCATGGTTAATTAAGGCAATGCTTCTTTTTCAAGTTTAATAAGCCACTATTATTTAGTTTACTAATCATGAAAAATAATAAAGAATATGTATATGTAGTACGGAATGAATATCTTGTGGAGTTTACATTTTATCTCAGGTGTGAAATCCCAGATATGAAAAAGTTCATACAATCCTCCTTCATGATAGATATGTGAGGGGGAAATCATGCCTTCCTTCCTTCCCTTGGTCTGAGATAGATAAAATAACTAGGCTGAGAGACTGACTGCCTCTATTAACAGCTGTGCATATTTCATTTAAGAAGACTGCCATGTCCTTAAAACACATTGGCTCATACTAATGAAAGAACTAAATTGCTGTTTTTTCATTTAAAAAGAAAACCTCCTTGAGAAATGCATATCTATAA
This sequence comes from Bradypodion ventrale, assembly GCA_035047345.1. Classification (NCBI taxonomy): domain Eukaryota; kingdom Metazoa; phylum Chordata; class Lepidosauria; order Squamata; family Chamaeleonidae; genus Bradypodion; species Bradypodion ventrale. Next base: position 102,480,523 of record JAWDJE010000002.1, on the reverse strand, counting down.
CTACTTTCAGTACCTACCTACTTGTTGAATATAAATGGCTGTCTTTATGGCTAGTGTACCTATGCTGTGCTTCAACTGATTTATTATTTTCATTCATTTCAGTGAAATTGCACGTAAAGGTGAATCTTTTTCTTCATTTGTGTGAAAGAAGGGCCTCTGTAACATTGAAGATGCATCTCTCTGCCCAGAGACATCACTTACTCCCTTTAAATTGCCTATTATACTTGCCTTTTGCCTCAAGCATTTGTACATCAGCAGATGCAGCACAAAATGGCCAAAAACGTTTCTACAGATAAGTTTGGGCTCAGTGTGAATGTGATAGAAATCATTTTATTGTAACATGGGCCTTACTTATTGTGCACCTGTAGGGGAGAAAAAGAAGTATAATTCCTAAGAAAAGTGCTGTATTGTGCAAGTCTTTCCATTGTGCAATGGATTTTAGTTTTATCTAGCATCCTTTGTATGCTTCGTGATGTATCCTGAGCCACTTTTCAACATGTAGAGTTAAGTAATAATAGTACAGTCCCTGTGTAGGCAAATAGGACAGTTGTTAAGAGACTGAACAGTAGCTCCCAGGCAGTCCGGAATAATAGAATCTCCAAGAGAATGGAAGAGGTTTGTCTTGTAGGATTTATCATTTCCCCCAAAAGACATTTAAAACATATAGTACTATTTTGGAGGGACAAGGGGTGGGAGGGAGTGACTTGTCAAAAAAAGCTACAGCAGTCTTGTAAATAAGCCCGCAAAAGTTACTATGCTGTTTAACACCCACACACACCCAAACACACTTTTTAAAACTGGTTTGTGTAGGCTGGCCTGCACAGAGAGCTGAATTTCCATGCTGGGTGTGGTTTGCTGTCTTCAGCAGTAGCACACTTAGGATGTATCTATACTATATATAAACAGGGGATATGTTCCAAGATCTGCAGATACCTGAAACTGCAGAAAACAGCAAATCCCATTTTTAAGACACATATCTGAGTCATAGAAACTGGGTGATCGAGTGCAAATGCCCCTGTGCTTCTACACCTACCCCCCAAAAATGGCTGCCTCCATTCCTTCTCAACATTACATTGTAGACAGTGGCTTCTAGTGGTCAGCTCTGGTAGTGTGCCAGAGAAATACATTTATTTTATAATTCAGGGATTTTAAATTGAATATTTTTAGATCCATGGATAACTGAAACTATGGAAATGTAGCCCATGGATTCCAAAGGCGTCCTGTATACCAGGGTCTCCCAACCTTGGGTCCCCAGATGTTCTTGGACCTCAATTTCCAGAAGCCCTGAACAGCAGGTGTGCTTACTTGGGCAGCACATATACTAAAATTGGAATAGTACAGAGAAGATTAGCATGGCCCCTGTGCAAGGATGACATGCAAGTGCACTGACTTGGACTTCTGGTAAGTGAAGTCCAAGAACACCTGGGGGACAAAGGTTGGGAAACCCTGGTGTATACCATGGGAAAGAAATGATAGATGTGACCATAGTTTGGCACAGAGCCTAGAAAAGCCGCTGTTTAAATTACAGTCCCACAGATTACTTGCAGAAAAGCAGATAATTTTTCTATGTTGTGGTTTGTCACAGAAATCTGTGAAGACAGTGGAACTATAACAGAAGAGAAGATGTGCTTATTAACATTTTAATTATTGGCCCGTAGTTTGGGCCTGTTTTGTTATTTATTCTGTTTATTTATTCTGTTTTTTTTCCTCTCTTATTCTTCTGCTATTGCAGATTGGTTACTCTAGAAGTGGGCAACGTCTAAAGTAGGGTGACTATATGTTGCATGAGGAAATCCTGACACCATGAAATGCCCAGATAGAGATACGGTCCAGCCGACTGCCTGGGGAGAGCTCCTTTGAACCACCCCAACCAGTATCTTTTATTGCCAAAATTCAACAGCAGATAAGAATACAGGAACAATAGTGCATTCAGTAGAAAGGGAGCAAAATGGGTTGCATAGTGAACAATAGAGAGTATCCAGCCATAGGTTACATTCGGCATACATTGTTTTTAACATTAGGATACCATGTGAGAATCATGCCCCTATTTCTTTTAATTGTCTTTTTTTAATGTGAGTTTATGTGGGTTTTAAGAGGAATGGGGTAGGTGGGTGGGTATGTTGGTTGTACTGTTTTATGTGTGTTTTAACTTGTTGTGAGTCGCCCAGAGTTGGGTTTACCTGATTGGGCGGCATATAAATTTGAATATAAATAAAAATAAATAAAATAAAATCATGCAAGCTACAGTACTTGATTAGAGTCCTGATTGGTTAGAGCAGCTAAGATAACATACTAGCCTCATGAAACCTACGTGATCAGTCTCTCCATAGTAGAAACTTAGACCTTGATTACATGTGTACTGACATTCTTTCAGGGAAAGATTGAAACATAATAAAGGGATGCAGGACATCTCTCGGGGGAAACTCAGAAGCCAAACAGGAGTGTTTGCACTCTCATGAACTTGGCTTATGGTTCATCCCTATCAGATTCCCATATGCCCCCACCATACTCCAACAACTATAAAAACCCTGCGTTGACTCTGGGAAGACCATACTTGTCTCTTGGCACATTCTGGAAACAGCTTTGGGTGCTGCAGTTCTGGAAGATTTGTGATTGTCTGATGCACTCCTGCCTCCCATGGACAGAAGTGGTCTCTATTTATGAAAGTGTTATTGATTCCATGCCCTAATATCAGATTATAAGAACAGTTCTTTCTGATCTTGGTTGAGACTGAGACTTAGGTTGGGTTCCTTGAAATCACTGGAGCTGTACATCAATCATGAGTTAATTTCCCCAATGATTTCAATGGCCCTACTGCTCTCAGTATGACTTAGACTACATCCAATTCATTGTATTTTTTAGCTGTGCACATATGATTTTGTAAATATACCATTTAGAAATGTTCAATACAAGTGTTACATGTATATATATGTATACCTGCCAGACAATCAGACCAGATGATGTTCTGTATTTTATTTCTGTCTATTCTTTATAAGGTGTGAAGTAGCTCTAGAACCCCTTTTAAGTGCTTTTGGAAAAGAATTGACCAGTTCTGCAAGCCCTTGCTGTGATACTTCGAGTATCTTGATGTATAATATCTTAACTATGCACTTAAGTAAATGTTTAGCAGGAGGAGGTAGCACTGAATATTCTGCTTTGTAATAAAGGAGAGGAATCATTTGAGAGAAATTGTTTGCTACAGTATGATTCCACTTTGTAGAAAGTATTCCCCAGTTGGAGTTTCAGTAAAACTTTCTTCAAAATGCCATACATTCTTCATAGCTGGAATTTGGCGGCCTTTAATGTGCTCCTTATCACCTTTATTTTCAGTCTGTACACTGGAAATTCAGCTTGAACATTATTCTTTCTTTTACATCACTTCATTCATTCATTTCATACACTGAGTGGTTTACACAGAATCAAAACCCTCAATACCCACAATAACAAAAATATGTTCAAAAATAATACAGCTATACTACAGGCAATTGTTATTGCCATAAATATAAATAGCTCTCTAAAAATCTAAAATTAAAATAAAATTAGCTCAGGATGTTCCCCAATGTTACATTTAAAGAAATGGAATGACTTCCTGATCAAATCAACAAAGGAATTAAAGTTAGAGTTAGAAGAAAAAGATCTGAGGACTATAAAAGATTGGGTAGACAAGGTCAAAAACAAGGAAAACAGTATATGCAACAATATACAGTATACAACTTTAAAGATGAATTGATTCAATAGATTACAACTGGAGAAATGGAATAAAATTGCTAAGAAAAGTATGATCTTGGCAGAGAACTGACAAAATTTGAAGAAATATTAGAATATTTAGAACGAAAAGAAATAACAACAAAGGGAATAGTTAGTAAAGTTTATAAAATTTTAACTGATGGAGGAGAAACATCAAGAATACTAAGGGAAATGTGGGAACAAGATTTAAAAGAAAATATTGACAAGACGGACTGGGATAAAATATGGAGACAAAGAATTATAAAAAATATGTTGGTGATGTAGTATCCGCTACTGGCCTCCACCCCTCAGGGACTCTGAGACTTTGAGAAACCCCCTTGTATGACCAGATCCAGTCTGACTCAATCTCACCCTGAGAGAGCTTCCCCCGAATATTCTTTCTTCTCAGGGAAAAAGGCTTCTCTGCCTATGAATCAGAGATGAAGTATGCAGGCATACTAAGTTACCTTATCAGTAAGGTTTTGCCTCAGAAAAAAGTGGCGGCTGAAGTTTGCTTTGAAAGATGCAACTCGAAGAGTCTTTTCAAGATTTATTTAGAAAAATATAAGTTAAGCACAAAATCAGGTAACACAAACATTTTCAAATAAATGAAATTCTAAGTTTCAAAGTGTGGGGTCTGAGCCCCCATGCTGATTCAGACTATTGTGTGCTTCACCATTCTCCCCAGAGAAGGATTTTGAATAACCAAAGCCTCAGGGTTTTATACCATTTTGATGAGAATGAAAGTGCGGCGCCAAAATGGCCGCTGCACTCTTTGCAGTCCCCCCCGGACTCAGACATCCGGGTGAGTTAGGGGGTGTGGCCAGCCCTATATAAAAGGGGTGGCCACGAGGCAGCCGAGCTGCCATTTTAGAAACACGATGGAGCGGAGAAGTTTTCTCCGCCGCGTTTCTGCTTCTTCGCCCTTTCGTACCTTTGCCTTGAATGGAGTTCTCTCCTTTTCATTACTGCGGTACACAGGGCACAGGAACCGATCCCTGGCCAGGGATCCATCGCTTCTTTGGGAGCCATGGCTCCCAAGCGCAAAGGCCCGGCGGTCAAGCCGCGGCCGAGGGGAAGGGCTTTTCCGCCCCCTCCCTCTACTGGGGGGCAGCCATCGGGTCGGAGGACTCAGGCTGCACCCCCCCCAGCTTGGCAGTGTCTATGGGGCTGGGCAGGCTTCCACTGGTCAGCCCGGCACAGGCCTCCAGGCTGGGCCGGCTCAGGCTGGCTCCTCGGGCATCCCTGCCCCTGGGTGGGATTTCTTGGGTTCAGGACAGGGTGGCCCACTTGGACTTGGTGGTGGTTTCAGCCCCACCATTCCTCCGGCCCCCCATGGGCTGGAGTTTTGGGCATGGCCCTACTCAGGCCCTGGATCCCCATTTGGGTTTCCCGCTCAACAACTGGGCACAGGGCCGTCTGGCCCATCCGGCCCACCCGGCCCACTTTATACTGGGGGCTTGGAGACTGTCGATGCCCTTCTTGCACATATTTCGGTGCTAGAGGCTTCACTGGGCATTGCCCAATCACCTCCCAAAGGGGGTTTGTCTGCTGCTTCGATCACGGCCCCTTTGTCAGTCTCAGACACGTCGGCCGTGACTCTCCAGCGGGCCGCCAACAGGGTCGAGCTGCTTGAGGCCGTTAGGCCAGCCCAAGCTGGCACCTCGCAGCTCCCCGTGTGTTCGAATCTGCCAGTGGGGAGCAGTCAGGTCTGGCCCCAGAGCTTGATGCCTGTCGCGAGCTCCGACGCCCGAAGTGGGCCGGAACCCCTGGTGGGGGCGGCTCACGGGGGTGCGACCAGTGAGTATCCGGTTCTATTTAGTGCACTGACACTGTCCAGTTACACTGGGGGGGGTACAGTGGCCATGGCCACGCCAGGTTACTATGGGTGGGCAGTTGCTTCCACACTGCCCTGTTAATTCCTGGTTACCGAATGGCCCCACGGTTAGGATGCCAAGCATCGCAGGGGCTATTCAGGGCCCGCTGCGCATACCCTTCATTCAACAGGTGCCAACGGCGGCTCTGCCGACGGCTGGTTATTCCCTCCCCCTGGGTGATCATCTTTTACAGGCTACTAGGGATAAGATTTGGAGGGGGGAGTACGTTGATATTTTTTCCCTCCTGAATCGTGAGCCCACTAAGGAGGAGAGGGAGGGACAGGATGACCGGGACAAAGAATTGTCCTGTCGTCGTAAGCCGCCACGTACCTGGGACAATTGGTTGCCGGCATATCTTATATATATGGCGGTGTACCTTAGGGCCCGGCCTGATTTGGCCATTCCTATGGTACAATATCTTGACAATATTTATAGGGCGATGGTTGACTTTCCTGGCCCGTCGTGGTTGGCTTACGACGAGGAATTTAGGATGAGGGTGGCCCTACATCCTGAAATGAGGTGGGATGAGCCCTGCCAGCAATTGTGGCTCTTGTATATGACTCCCACGCATCCGGCACCTGGTGATAGGTACCATTTTGGCCATGCTGTGCAGTGGGTGGCTGTGACGCAGGTTCCCCACCAGCCGGCGGGGCAGGGGGTTCCAGCCTGCCTACTGTGTTGGAGCTTCTCAGCTAGCGGCGTGTGCAACAAGCGTCAGTGTCGTTTCTGGCACGAGTGTCCCTCTTGCTCTGGCCCTCATGCCGCCTCTGCGTGCCCGCGGGCTGGTGGGTCACGAGGCAGAGGTAGGTGTGGGCAGGGGGCAGTCAGAGCTCCTTCTGATGGTGCTGGCCAAGCAAAAGGCCCCCTCCCCAATTAATATTCCCATGTTCGGACAATGGCTTTCCGCTTATCCTAGATGGGATGATGCAAAGTACCTGCTTGAAGGCTTCCAGTTTGGCTTTCATATACCATTTAGGGGTTTTCGGGGACCGCAGGATGCCCCGAACTTACCTTCACTAAAGGGCAATGAGGAGGTCGCTGCACAAAGCATAGCTAAGGAGTTGCAGGCTATGAGGGTTGCAGGGCCCCTTGATGAACCACCATTCCCTAATTTGAAGGTTTCCCCTCTGGGGCTAGTGCCAAAAAAGACCCCAGGTGAATTTCGCCTAATACACAATCTTTCCTACCCTGCGGGTTCCTCGGTCAATGATGCTATTCCTGATGACCTTTGTTCGGTCAGGTATACTTCGTTTGATCAGGCCCTACAGATGGTACGCGCCTGTGGTCCCGGGGCCCTCTTGGCAAAGTGTGATATTAAATCGGCATTCCGATTACTGCCAGTGCACCCCGAGGACTTTGAGCTGTTGGGTTTCCGTTTTAGGGGAAAATTCTATGTAGATAAGGCCATGCCTTTTGGCTGCTCTATTTCATGTTCGGCATTCGAACGATTTAGCACTTTCCTTCAATGGGCCTTTGTACGAAGGTCAGGGTCCCGGTCTGTAGCCCATTACCTCGATGACTTTTTGTTTGGGGGTGAACGGGGCTCGGACACGTGTACGTGTCTCCTTACTACATTTCAGGCCCTTATGCGGGAACTGGGTGTCCCCTTAGCGCCTGAAAAGACCGAGGGCCCAGCCACCACGCTCACCTTTTTAGGCATCGAAATTGACACTGTCGCACAGGCATCCAGGTTACCCGTGGACAAGGTGGCCCGGATCTCTGCGGCGATTCGGGCACTGATTTCTAAACGTAAGGTGTCCCTTCGTGAGCTACAGGTACTGCATGGCCACCTCAATTTCGCCTGCCGGGTGGTGACACCGGGCAGAGCTTTTGCCAGGCGTCTGTGTGATGCCATGGCTGGCCTATTAAAATGCCACCACAGGGTCCGGCTCACCAGGGGTATACGGGCAGACCTTTCGGTTTGGCTCACATTCCTACAGGAATTTAACGGGGTTTCTTTTTGGAGATCGGACCTCATGGTCTGCCCTAAATTTCAAGTACAGTCAGATACCTCCGGCTCTCTGGGTTATGGGATCTATTTCAAAGGCAGGTGGGCATATGGCCGATGGCCTCACGCATGGCAGGGCACTGATCATCTCCGCGATCTTACTTTTCTGGAATTTTTCCCCATTTTGGGGGCACTAATGCTATGGGGTGATAAGTGGGCCAACTCAGTGGTCCATTTTTGGTGTGACAATGCTGCAGTGGTGCACATTGTCAACGTTCAGACGTCCAAATCCCCTAGGATCATGGCATTGGTCCGTCAATTTGTCTTGAGAAGCCTACGCCTTAATGTGCTGTTCAAGGCCAGACATGTACCAGGCATTAATAATGATATTGCTGATGCTTTATCCCGCCTGCAGATCTCCTGGTTCCGAGCCTTGGCTCCCGAAGCGGAGGAATTCCCCTCGCCACTCCCGGCCGAGATTTGGACATTTGGCGAGGAGAGGTAAACCGGGCGATCGGCATGTCTTTGGCACCTCGCACGCGTAAGGCGTATCAACATGCTTTTGTACAATTTAGAATTTTTTGTGGCCAACTACGGTTACCCGAAGTGTGGCCGATACCTGTAGACCACATTTTGCAATTCATGGTTTATCTTCACGGTCATGGGCTGGCTCCCCGTACTATAGCTTCTAGGCTTTCGGCACTGACATTTATGGCCAAGGTGCGGGGCTTCGCTGACTGCGTGAATGATTTCCGCATACATCATGTTTTGGAAGGGTGGATACGTGAACGTGGCCGCCAGGACACACGTCACCCGATTTCTCCAGAGGTTCTTAGCCACCTTGCACGAGGCTGGCATAACGTATGCTGTGATAGGTACGAGGTGGCTCTTTTTCACACAGCCACCACTGTAGCCTTCTTTGGAGCGCTCCGCATCAGTGAGTTGGTACCACTGTCTAAGGCAGATGCGTCGCGTAGGGCACTGGAAGTCGACAATGTCTATGTTACTCAAGAGAGGGCTCAGTTGAGGATACGGTCCTCAAAGGTTGATCAGCAAGGCGTAGGCAGTGGAGTTAGACTGCTACGATGTTCCATTGAAGACATCTGTCCAGTTGGTGCCCTACATGAGTTTTTGGCAGTGCGTGGTACGCACCCTGGCCCATTTTTCTGCCACCAGGATGGGTCTCCCCTTACTAAATTCCAGTTTTGGAGGGTGACCGGCATGGCACTTACCAGTGTGGGCCTCCCCGGGGCTCGTTACGGCACCCATTCATTTAGGATAGGCGCCGCTTCTACTGCGGCTGTGTTTGGGTACTCTGAGACTGATATACGCAGGATGGGCAGGTGGGGATCCATGCGCTTTGCATTGTACGTACGCCCCCTCCATGTGTGAGTACCAGTTATGTCATTATTCCTTTTTTCCTTCTTTTACAGACCCTGTGTGTCCCCGCACACCGGTGGCAGTATGGCTGGTGGGCCACAGTTACATGCACTGGGCAGCGCAGTATGCTGCGGCAACAGAGTGGGGACCCCATCTTGGGCTTCATGCAACAGCACGTTTGCGATGGTATGGTAAGCGTGGTATGAAATGGCGGGAACTGTTGCCATTCCTGTTTTCCATCAGGGATGCTGTATCGCCTGATGTCCTCATCCTGCATCTCGGTGGCAATGACCTTGCCCAGGTCACTGGTCTCTCTTTAAAGTTCACGATTTGCAGGGACCTAGCCTATTTGCATTACGTATGGCCATCCACACGGCTGCTATGGTCGGACATGGTGCCGCGACATACTTACGTAGGAGGTGTTGAACTCCGTGCCCTTGACCGCGCTCGCTGCTCGGTGAACAGGGCTGTTGCCCGGTTCCTGGCAGACAAGGGCTTAGGGTCAGCCATCCGGCACCCTAGGATAGGCTGACAGGATTATGATCTCTATGCAGGAGATGGGGTCCACTTGTCGGCCAGAGGTATGAACCTCTTTCTTGAGGATATGCAAGCAGGCCTGGTGACCGAGCTGACGGTCTGGGGGGGGCGGTGAGTCATCATGGACGCCTCCCCGTGTGGCGGGTAGCACTGGTAAGGTAAAGATTTATGACCCATAGGTATCCGGCAGGTTCGCAATTGACTGGCCAGCATGTAGACAGGTACAGGGGAAATAGGTTTGGCCGGTCAAGGGCGAACCAGGCAAGGGGTGATGGCAGGAGCTTTACAGCCTGCATCACCTTGATATTTAACAGATACACGTCATAGGGTGGGGTCAGTAGATAGTTTATTGACTCCGGTCAACAATTTGTTTGTGTCAACAAACAAATTGATACAAATAGTTACATCTAGCCAATTGCCATTGGCATTTGGGAGGAACCTTACCAGTGTTACTGCGGCCTGCTTGCCTTAAAGAATTACAATTGGATGATTACACCAATTGAAAGTTATAATTCGGACTAGGGCATTATTCAATAAAAGTGGCCCGATGCCTTTATCCATATACCGGTGTCTGAGTCTTTCTTTGTGGGGTGCGCCTGCAATGAAAGCGCGGCGCCAAAATGGCCGCCGTGGTCTTTGCAGCCCCCCCCGGACTCAGACATCCGGGTGAGTTAGGGGGCGTGGCCACCCCTCTATAAAAGGGGTGGCCACGAGGCAGCCGAGCTGCCATTTTAGAAACGCGATGGAGCAGAGAAGTTTTCCCCTCCACCCCCTCCATAGTGAACAGTATGATTTTTTGGTCGCTTTGGGGCCGGGTGGGAATTTTTGGCTTGAACCTACAATTGGCTCTTTGGTTCTTGCTTTTTTGCCCATCCCACACTGTTGCTAGTGTTTGAGAAAAGGGGTAAGTTGACTTTGGTCACTTTTGCCGGGTAGCACTGGTAAGGTAAAGATTTATGACCCATAGGTATCCGGCAGGTTCGCAATTGACTGGCCAACACGTAGACAGGTACAGGGGAAATAGCTTTGGCCAGTCAAGGGCAAACCAGGCAAGGGGTGATGGCAGGAGCTTTACAGCCTGCATCACCTTCATATTTCACGGATACACATCATAGGGTGGAGTCAGTAGATAGTATATTGACTCCGGTCAACAATTTGTTTGTGTCAACAAACAAATTGATACAAATAGTTACATGTAGCCAATTTCCATTGGCATTTTGGGAGGAACCTTACCAGTGTTACTGCGGCCTGCTTGCCTTAAAGAATTACAATTGGATGATTACACCAATTGAAAGTTATAATTCGGACTAGGGCATTATTCAATAAAAGTGGCCCGATGCCTTTATGCATATACCGGTGTCTGAGTCTTTCTTTGGGGAGTGCACCTGCAAAGTAGTCTGGGAACTGATCCCACTTATGGCGTCAGACCAACAGGTGTCTGTCACTTCTCTTGAGAAAGGTACAGGTTCTCAGACTACTTCAAAGGAATGACCCAGAGAATGTACTTTTCCCTGGTCAAATCCCAGACAGTGCCACAAAGGCAGGTACAAATGTTCAAGCACGTTTTATAATTCACATGTCTTCCTCGGACAGGCATGAGCCGTTCTGCTTCCTTGCCCCTCCCTAGATGAGGTTACTCTCCATTAGCCTCCTAGCTGTATTTCAACTGTGCCACAAGGCCTAGCTAATGGACCAAAGCCTTTTTGGTGAAACTGCTTTCTGAGATGTGATGTTAAGGGTGTAGACAGCCTTTATATGAGACTGCCTATTGAAAAATGTGAAGAAAATATTAAATATGATCTGACCCTTTCTAAGAGAGGTCTCGGCCCTTGTGATGACCATTACAGGTGAGAGTAAAGGAACATTGCTATAAAATACAGTGGAGATGGTATATGACACCACTTTGACTTAAATCAATATGATAAAAATAGTAATAAAGAATGTTGGAGATGCAAACAGTATAATGGGACATACTTCCATATGTGGTGGGAATGTAAAGATGTCAATAGAATTTTGATACTATTTTTTAAAGGAAATTAACCAAATACTAAATTTAAAACTACAGCCGAGTCCCAGGGTTGCATTACTAATGGACTTTGAAAGCACAAAAATAGATAAAAAATAAAAGGAGTCAGATTAATATTATGGTAACAGCAGCGAGGCTGTTGTTATCCAAAAAGTGGGAAAGATATATGAATTTTAGGTTTGAAGATTGGTCCAAAGAATTATAGGATATGGTTATAAATGAAATATTGACATGTGAGCTAAAAATAAAAAAGAGTCTCGTGAAAATTAACAAGTTTAAAGATATATTTTTGGAGGGGGGGGGAGAAAGAGTTTATCAATTATGTATTTGTTAAGGGAAAGGGTATGAAACTGGGTCAAGAACCATACAGTTTTTGGAAATAGGAGGAGAGTTGTTTAAAAAGAGAAAACTGGGGGGGGGGGGCGTGACTAAGATGGCCGCCGACTAACATCTAGTTTTGGACGCTCACACCTAACAAAGTGGTAACTAATGTGATGGAGTGAATTGGAGAAGTTTTAAAGTGGTAAACTCTAAAGATAAGAACCTTGCCTGTCTTCCTGGAAAGTTTTGCGATCTTTTGAGGCTGGATGGTCGAAGTTCGGAAGGCTTCTTTGTGCGGCTGAAGCTGTAACGGTAGTCGCGGCTTTTCTGCCGAGGAGCCGAGAACGGGGACCAGCATGACTGCGCAGAAGGCTTTGGAAGGCTGGAACTGGCAAATTGTTGCTTGATTTGAAAGCAGGCTGCATGTAAGTGCACGAGTGGAACTTTAAATTTTTAAAACTGGCTGGGGTTCTTTACTAAATGAGCCCGGACTTTGAAATGGAAGCGGGTGGAAGTGGATGAGAGCAAGTGGTGGTTTCGTTAATGGCGGCCGGTCCTGGAAAAAGAAAGTGACCAGCGAGACTGCAAGGGAAGTTTCGGAGCTGGCAAGAAGTTGTTTGGCACGAAAACAGCTGCATGTAAGTGCTTGAATGGAGTACTAAAGGTTAAACTCAGCTGGAGATCTTGTTTAATGAGCCCTGGCTTTGAAATGGAAATGGGTGGAAGTAGTTGAAAACAAGTGATTGTTTCGTTAATGGTGGTGATTCTGGAAAATGAAAGTGATCGTGTTTGGGCTATGGTTTTTTTCCACACACCAGGAGATCGCGCCATGTCTTGACGACAACAAAGTGGATTAATTATTCATGTCTGGGCTTTAATATTGGAAGCTGACTAGGAGTTCCCCGGCTTAAACAGCTTGGAGAAAGTTTTTTTGTTCCTCAGAAGAAGAAGGGGTTTTTTTCTACCCAAAAGTTAAGGCAGCCGCTGGAAAATGGTGCTTTGATTGTCCGCTTCAAGAGAAAGGATTAGGTGGCTTTTGTTTTTTGGTTCCTTCACCGTGTGGATTACAAATACTTGTTTGTTTACTGTGGAATATATTGCTCCTCACCTCTTCTCCTTGCTGGTTGGATTTTGGGCTTTTTCCCCTTCTGGTCTCCCCCCCCTCTTTTTCTTTTCCGGTGGCTTGGGTTTTTTTAAAGGAGAAGCTTGGGCTGACTGTTCCCCTGAAGCCTTTTTACTGCAGTTGGAAGAAGACTGATTGGATTATTTGCTTTGGGGAAATGGACCTGCTGTGGATCAACATTTTTTGCTCTTCTTATTTCTCCTAAGCTGCCTTTTGGGAGAGTCGTTTCCTTCTGTTTTATCTCAGTGGATTACAGTAACTCGTTCATCTTCTGCTTGCGTATAAATTTCCCTATTGGATCTGTGGAACCAGTGGCTGCAGTGCTACAAGCTTTATTTCAGTGACTAACTTCTTCAACGAACTGCAGCATTGGGCTTTTTATACATCACACTATCATGGATAAAGGTACAAGAGGGAAAGCAAAGGAAGAAGAACCAGTTGTAAAGCCTAAGAAGGGAGGAAAAGCACCAATGGAGGAACCCGCTCAGTCATCATCCCCGCCCACAGTGTTATATGATCAGACTCAAATAATGGTGGAAATGGCAAGCTGTTTCAAAAAATGGAAAAAATGAAGATTCAAGGGTGAAAGATAGAAATGAAATGATGAAAAAACAGGATAAGATGATGTCATCAGTGGCAGATTTTGCAAAAAAAGGTGGACCTAAGTTTTAAAAAATTTGAGGGAAATATGAAATTGGTTCAAACAGAGGTAGATGCCATAAGGAAGGAAGTAAAAGGGACTCAGGAGGTGGTGCGGGAGAATAAGTTGAAATTGGAAGAACAAGAGCGAAGGATTGATGCTGTGGAAGATTTGATGAGAAAGCAGAACATTGTGATCCGTCAGGTGGTGGAACGCACACCGGATTTGTTAAGAGAGAGAGTGGTTCAGTGGTTAAACGGTCTGAATATGGGGAAAGAATTTGTTCAGGAGGATTTTGTAAGTGTATTTAGGGTGGGTCCAAGAAGAGGGAGTGTGGTTCAAAGAAATGTGCTGGTTAAATTTGTGAATTAGGCAGATAAGTTAAAAGTAATGGCTCATCTGAAACGAGTTGGTTCTGCTGCATTGAAATTTGATGGTTCAGATGTTGAAGTTTATAATGATATTTCACTAAAAGAAAGAACATGGAGGTACAAGATGAGGCCTGTTACTAAACTATTGATGAGTAAAAACATAAGGTATAATTGGAGATTTCCGCAACAATTGCGGTTTTTCTATGATAAGAGAATGCGAGTTATTTATGAAGGTACTAATCCATTGGAATATCTGAGTATGTTGGAATTGGTAAGAGCAGATTCGGAAGAATGGAAAAATCTTAAGAAGGAACTGATGGACTCTGGAGCTTTGGGGAGGGAATATGAGGGGGAGGAAGCCGGTGGGGCTACAGGTGGAACACCACAGCAGGGAGAGGAGGAGGAGGAGCCGTCTTTTATCATGGTGGAGGAGGAGGTAGGTAAGGAGCAATGAGCATTAGATTGTAGTGACTTTAAAGAGCTAATAGAGATAGAATAGGTAAAAGCGCGTAGCACCGACAGTAGGGTGCATCTTACATGTCCCCCCTCTCCCCTCTTTGGTTGACAGAGGCGGCTTTTTGCAGGAAGGTGGGGAGAGTGAAAGTGTGTGTTTTATGTAGTGGGTATGGTGGTAGGGTTGTTGGTGGCACGCCCGATGGAGAGTTTAAAATTGGAAGAAGAACTTGGTTATGGGAAGTATTAAAATAATATCGTGGAATGTGAAAGGTACAGGTTCTGTTCTTAAGAGACGTAGATTGGAATTGGCGTTGAAAAAGGATAGACCAGATATATTGTTTTTACAGGAAACACATCAGAAGTCAAAAGATACGAATAAGCTTTATTTGGGATGGATGCAACACTATGAGATGGCGTTCGGTACTTCAAAAGCAAGAGGGGTGGCAATTATGATTTCAAGAAAGTTGGGATTTGAAATTACAAAAAAGATTGCGGATCAAGAGGGTAGATATTTGTTGTTAAGAGGAAAATTGGAGGATGAGGAAATTATGTTGGTAAACATTTATGCTCCAAATGACCGCCAAGCAGAGTTTTTGGAAAAAATCCGGAAAATAGTGGAGTTGGAAAATGTTGCAAAAATTATTGTGGCTGGTGATTTTAATTTGATAAGGTCAGGATTAGATTGTACAAATATAGCTAGAAGTGGAATTGGTGTGAAAGGGAAGGTGTTGGACAATTGGATGAAGGTTATGGGTTTGAAGGATTCGTGGAGAGAGTATAAGGGCTCAGAAAGGGCATATTCTTTTTTTTCACACGTCTATGGGACCTACTCAAGAATAGATTATGTTTTTCTTTCGGAAAATTTAATTGGGGATATAGAAGGTGTGGAAATGAGGATTATTAAGGAATCGGACCATGCTAAAGTATATTTGGAACTAAAAGCACAAAAAAATATACGAAGCGTAAGAAATTGGAGGTACGATCCTAATTTGTTTAAAGATCAAAAAAGTAAAGAGGTAATTATGGAAAGTTGGAAGGAAAGCTGGCAGTGGAACGACAACAATGAGGTTAATTTTAATGTTGTATGCGATACCATGAAGTCAGTTTTTAGGGGGGAGAGTATAAAATTGGCAAGCTTCAAATATAAAAAATACAAAGCAGAACAGACAGAAAAAGAAAGAGAAATAAAACAATTACAGGAGGAGCATGCAAAAAACAAGGACAAAAATTTTTTTATGAAATTACAAGGACTTAAGGCAGAAGTAATGGGTAAGGATATTGATAAAGTTAAACGGGATTTGATTTATCTAAATAGAGAATATTTTGAATTTAGTAATAAGAATTCAAAATTATTAGCAAGAGCAGCCAAGGTTAAAAGGGAAAAAAGAGAAATTGGTGTATTGGTTGATAAGCAAGGCTTAAGATGTAATAAGAATAGGGATAAATGTAAAATTGTCAGGGAATTTTATCAGGTACTATATGCAAAAAAGGAAGTAGATTTGGAAAAGCTTAAAAAGATATTGGAGAAACAGTTAGGGAGTGGGATAAAACAAGAGCATAGGGAGAAAATGGAAGAAAAGATATCTGATAAAGAGGTTAAGGGGGTAATAAGCAGATTGAAGATAGGGAAAGCCCCTGGGGACGATGGATTATCGACAGAGTTCTATAAAGAATTCAAGGAGGTGGTGGTCCCGAAATTGGTGAAGTTATATAATTATATACTAGATGGAGGATCAATTCCGACTTCATGGTATAATACTACAATCGTTCTTCTGCCAAAACCTGGTAAGAATTTGGAAAGAGTGGATTCGTACAGACCAATTTCACTTATAAATCAAGATGCGAAAATCTTTACAGCAATATTGGCTAACCGTCTAAATAGTTTTATGGGGGAATATATAAATGTTGATCAAGTTGGGTTTTTAAAAGGACGACATATGGCGGATTTGACTAGAAGGGTATTAGATTTAATAGATAATGTAAATCAAACAAAGGAAAAGGTGGGACTATTATCATTGGATATCTTCAAGGCATTTGATTCATTGCAGTGGTCCTCAATCAAGGAAATAGTTAAAAAATATGGATTTGGGGATAAATTTAATAGGGTTATAGATTTACTATATCAAAAAGGAAACGCTAGGGTTAGAGTAAATGAGGAGCTTACAGATGTGGTAAAGTTAGAAGCTGGTATGAGGCAGGGCTGTCCATTATCTCCTATTCTGTTTATTATGGCAATGGAAATCTTAGCTAAAAGTATAAGGGAGGATTTAAATATAGAAGGGATCATGGGTAATAAAGTGAGTATGTACGCAGATGATACATTGCTTATGGTAAAGCACCCGGAGTTGGTAATGGACGGGATTAAAGATCATTTACAGATATTTCAAGATATAACTGGGTTAAAGATAAACTGGGATAAATCAGAATTGATGTTGTGCAATTTGAAACCAAGTGAGGTGGGTAGGACAGTGTTGACACTTAATATACAAATTAAGGATAAGTTGAAATACTTGGGGATAATTATTTCAAACAAATTAGAAGAACTTAAACGATTGAACTATGACAGCTTGAAAGTAGAATTTAAGAACAAAATACAAGAGCTTCAGAAGTCAAAGCTGTCATGGTTCGGAAGGATTGCTATGTGTAAAATGATATTGTTGCCAAAGCTTAACTTTTTATTTGATACACTAGCGATCCATTTGAAAGAGAAAGAAATTAATGAGTTTCAAAAGATGTTCAATGGTTTTTGTAATGGAGGTAAAAAATCTAGGCTTCCAAAGAAGTTATGGTACTTGTCTCAAAAAAAGGGGGTTTGGGATTGCCAAACTTGCTAGCATATTACCGGGCTTTTCAAGTTAAGAATGTTGTGAAGATTTTGGCAAGAGAAAAAACAATTTGGGAGCAATTGGAGATGAAAGAATATAGAAATATTGGAAATTTGATTTTTTTAGGAATAAAGGATAAGGTGAGAAGACCAAATAATACTATGATGAGAGGTCTCGTGGAGGTGTGGAAGAAGGTAAAAAAGGATATGGTCCCAAATCTCTCTCCAATTTTAGAACTGACTGATATGATGTGTTTCCCAATAAAGTTAGATAAGGAAAAAATGGAAATATTGGATAAAAATGGGATGCTTTTATTGAAGGATTGGTTAAAAATATGTGAGTCTCTTGTTGAGCGGAAAAAAATATTTGAGATATTAAATTTGAATTGGTTTCAGAGGTTGAAGGTGGAAAATTGGAACAAAAAATATGGAAAAGAAGTAGGGCTAGATAGAATGCATACAGAATTTGAGGAGTTGGTATGGAGAATTAGAAAAGGGGGAAATAGTATAAAAGGTCTTGTGAGTAAGCTTTACAATATACTGAATAGAAGGGTAGATCCACAGGAGGATTTGAGACGGAAGTGGGAACAAAGTTTGAATATAACAATTGGGGAGATGGAGTGGAAAAACAAATGGAAAAAGAGGATTATGAGAACAATGTCTGTGAGAATTAAAGAACATAATTTTAAAATGTTGTGGCAATGGTACTTGACGCCATTAAGACTTTACCAGATGGATAATACAAGAGATAAGTTATGTTGGAGATGTAGAGAATTTGATGGAACATACGAACATATGTGGTGGAGTTGTAAAAAAATAAGGGATTTTTGGGGGAGAATAGAAGCTGAGTTTGGTGAAATAATGGGTAGAAGTGTTAAGCTGGTGTCAAGTATCATTCTTTTAACGAATGTGGAAGGCTTGGGTTTAAATAAGGAGGAAAAGGAATTACTGGAAATTGTACTGACAACGGGTAGACAATGTATAGCCAGGAATTGGAAAAATGATATAGATATACAGATTGGAGAGTGGTATAAAGAAATGTGGAGTTTAGCACTGAATGATAAATTGACATGGGAGATTAAAGTGAAAAGAGATAACCTAAAAGAGAACAGATTTTGGAACATATGGCAACCATTTGTGGATCATTCCTGTATGGCAAATGATAGTTCAGGACCAGTACCATTTCAAAGAAGTTTTTGGAGATGAGTAGAAAATAAACTCTCCGGGCATTGTATATATTCACAGGGTGATTATTATTTAGTTAAAGATTAGTGTTAGCACAGAAAGTTATTATTATCTTGGTTTTTAAAACAACGGTTTTTCTTTTTTTAGGTGGTTATATACTGATTAATGAGTTTAGATATGTAATGGCTAACATCCAATAATGTCTGTTAAGATGATATTTTGGATCTGTATGTGTATTGTATTGTTAGTTATTGTTTTCTTTTCTCTTTTTTGTATGTCTTTGGGGAAAAAACCTCAATAAAAATATTTTTTTAAAAAAAGAGAAAACTATGTGGATTTTTTGAGCTATCTGGAATGTCCCCGGGTGATGGGTATATAGTTGCAATTGTGTTTTATTGTAATTTGTGAATTGTATTGTTTAATCTATTTTAAATTTTATTTTTAAAAATAAATAAATCTAGAATTAAAAATAAATAAATCTAGAATTTTACATTCTTAGGATCTAAGATCTCTGCAGATGGAGATTGCAGCCATGAAATAAAAAGGCGACTGATTCTTGGGAGACAAGCCATGAGAAACCTGGGGAACATAGTGAAAAGCAGAGACATCACCTTGAAAACAAAAATCAGAATAGTCAAAGCAATGGTATTCCCAGTGGTAATGTACGGATGTGAGAGCTGGACAATTAGGAAAGCTGAACGCAGAAGAATAGATGCCTTTGAAATGTGGTGCTGGAGGAGAGTTTTGAGGGTACCCTGGACAGCGAGGAGAACAAATAGGTCAATCTTAGAAGAAATCAACACTGACTGCTCATTGGAAGGTCAAATAGTAAAGATGAGGCTAAAGTACTTTGGGCATCAAATGAGAAGGGAGGATTCACTTGAGAAGGCAATTATGCTGGGAAAGGTGGAGGGCAAAAGAAGAAGGGGGAGGCCAAGGATGAGATGGATAGATGGTATTGTAGACACAGTGGGCACAGAACTGGGAGGTCTGAGGGGGATGGTGGAGGACAGAGGCGCCTGGAGAACGATGGTCCATAGGGTTGCAAAGGGTCGGAATCGACTGTGCGACTGAACAACAACAAGAATTAATTTTTAAAAGTTGTTATCCCAGAGATTAAATCATTAAAGGCAGCTTTAAATAATTTGGTCTTTACAATCTTTGTAAAATTAACTTTATATCCACATATTTACTTTACCAGTGAAATAGAGGGGAACCTTTGTCTCCAAAATGTATTGTATTGTCTTTTCTCTAATACTCCATAGTATGGCTATAGCTTTTTCAGATACATCATATTCAGTTACTAATACTAGCTCCTCTGGTGGCTTAGTGGATAAGATGCTGAACTTGGAGACTGGAAGATAGGGTATCAATACCCAAGGGCTGCAGGGGGACATGAAAGGAGCCTCATTTGGGCATCCCCTGAGTTTCTCAAGCAAAAATCCTTTCAACCCAGTGTAATCTCTGATACGAAATTATTTATAGTTACTGGAAGTTTTCAGTATCACCCAAAGTATCGCCCAAAGAAAGAAGCTCTCATCTCATCATCAATATTATCTTTGCAACAGTCAAAGCAAAATATTCTTTCATTTCACAAGGCAAAGTTCAATTCAGATGGCTGAGGCAGCAGGTGCTTGGAAGCAGCAGCCTCCTCCAGCCATTCCTCCTGAGCCCTTCCCCTCTTGTCACCCATTCCTGTCATCTTCCAGTGCCATGATGCATGATTCTAGCTGGCTCACCATTTGTATTGCACAGTTATCTTTTCTAAGAATAATGACAGTCAGCACCATGAAGAAAAGTGACTGGCCAGGCAAGCAGACAGAAAATTAGTCCTACTAGGTTGTGCCCTATTTGCATATATGTGCTGCTTGGCTCATGAAATACACTGTGGTCCTACCACTGTGACCTTGAACCTTTTTTCTGCTTGGGCAGCAAGTGAGTACCAAATGAACAATGAGCTAGTAGCACCAGCATGACCTAGCCTTCACTTTCAAAGTTCAAGAGCTGGCTCAAGTGCATTGGAGGACATTTATTTATTTGGATTTATATCCCACCCACTTGCCCTAGGGCGCACTATCACATAAATATTATATACACCCCCTTAAAAACTTTACTAAAAAATAGAAATAAAATGACATAGGAAACAGTTTAAAACCAACACAAATTTAAAAACGACCCTCCCTTCCCCACCCATCAATTAAAAGGACCAATAATTCTAACAGAGCCAATGAGCAGGAGTCAGAACCTTGTCAGCCCCCCATACTTGCCCTGCCAGCCAGGTTTTCAGCCCTTTCCTAAAGGGCAGCAATTCTGTCTGCAGCAATAGATCTGCTGGCAGGAGGTTCCACAGAGTTGGGATGGACACGGAGAAGGCCCTTCTCCTTGTGCTACAGAGGCGAGCCCCTCTAACCGATGGAACACTGAGAGAGTCCCTCCGGTCCACCCTAGTGGGGTAGGCAGACTCTCTTGGGGCGATGCAGTCTCTTAGGTAACCTGGCCCACTACCATGAAGGGCTTTAAAGGTCATTTAAAGTCTCTGTGTTAGATTTTATGAGTGACTTGCAGTCTATGATCAAGTTAAACATAATTGAGTTGTGGTCACTGTTCCCTATTGGATCAGTCACATTCACATCTTGCACCAGATCCTGAGTATTACTCAGGATCAAGTCAAGGATTCTTGTACCTCTAGTTGGGTCTTCAACCATCTGTCCCAGGGAACAATCATTTAGCATATGTAGGAACTTTATCTCTTTATCATGTGCTGAACAACAGTTCACCCAGTCTATGTGAGGGTAATTGAAGTCCCCCATTATAACCAGGCTTCCCTTCTTGGATGCCTCCTTTACAACATTCCCCAACTGCCAGTCTCCCTCAAGAGTTTGGGTCGGAGGCCGATAGTGGGCAGAAGAGGAGCCGTTGGGGGGAAAGAGGCGGCTTTTCCAGCAGCGCCGCCCCCCCCTCTCGCCCACCTAAGGCCTGGGTGGGCAGAAGAGGAGCAGGAAAGAGGCAGCTTTCCCATCTGTGCTGCCCCCCCCCCGACTTTTGTCCACCTAAGGGTCTTCGCCGCGTCTCTCCTGGGCTCATTCCACCGGCCCAGGATGGGAGATGAGCGACAGCTGAGGCCGCCGGCAGTCCGTTCCCTCCTGGCCCCACCCGCCAGGAGGGCTTCAAAAGAGCGCAGGAGCAGCTGCAGCAGCTGTGTAAGGGCCAGGTATTCCCTGGCTTTGCTGTGGTACATCCAGCCTTTGGCTATGTTGTGGACTTTGCCAGCTGAAGACACTCTTAGGCTTGTTAAGGTCGTTGAGCTTGGGCTCCGACCTCATCCCCCCCCCCCCCTGGATCTTTTTGCTTATTCTGATTTAACTTGTACTGTATGATTCCTGACTTTGTTTTTTCTTTGTTTTACTGTAATTGATATGTTGTATCATTGACATTTTGTATCTTATTTGTATATTGCTTTGTATTATTTGTATCGTATTTTGTATTGTTTAGCATTATTATTGTAAACCGCTTCGAGTTCCCTTTTTGGGGAGTAAAGCGGTATAGAAATCTAAACAATAAATAAATAAATAAATAAATTACCAGCACCTTGAATTGCACCCGGAGACAAACTGGCAACCAGTGCAGCTCCCGAAGCAGAGGTGAGGCACAGGCATAGCGCTCGCACCCCATTACTACCCAGGCCGCCACATTCTGGACCAGCTACAGCCTCCAAATGGTCATCAAGGGCAGCCCCATGTAAAGTGCATTACAATAATCAAGTCTGGAGGTAACCAGTGCATGTGTGATCATGAGTAAGGAATCCCTATCCAGGAGCGGGCGCAACTGGCGAATTACACAGAGCTGTGCAAAGGCCCTCCTAGCCACGGCCGTCACCTGTTCTTTTAGCAGCAGACGCGTGTCCAGGAGGACCCCCAAGTTGCAAACTGGGTCTGTCTGGGACAGAATAGCCCCATCCAAGACCAAGGATGGCAGCTCCCGGGATAATGTGGGACCCCAAACTCATAGCCACTCAGTCTTGCTAGGGTTCAGCTGTAACCCGTTGGCCCACATCCAGACCCCACAGCCTCGAGACAGTTGGACAGGACTTTGACAGCATCACTTGAGTCCCCACAGACCGAGATGTACAACTGTGTGTCATCCGCGTACTGATGGTACCGTACCCCATTGGAATAGATGGCCATGTACAGTAGAAACAACTGTTTCAGTCGTTGGCATGGGGGAAGTTGATCCATTCTGCCGTTTAAAAGGTACAGGATCTTAAACATGTTTCTTTTATATAGGACATATTTCATAAACTGTGGCTGCCCATGCTTATTGAAACACTCCATAGCAAACTTTCCCCCAGTACTTTAGGAAGGTAATGAATCTCATTGAGGTGAGCAAGGGAGCAATTTTATGCTAGGAATAAGTATTATTAAACTCAGTTGGAGTGCTTCTGCATATGCTGGTAGGGAGGATCACTTGCAAACACCACATCCAGAAATATTTCAGGTGTTTCTGAATCCAGAAGCATTTTCTCCTAACATAGGTAAATGTCTCCCTTGCTCAAAAGCTATTTGTATCCAATTCTAGGGGGTGCTGCTCATCTGTTAACAGCCAAAGATGCAGCATTGCCTGTGCCTCCAAACATTTCTCTAATAATGTGGCAGGCATCACTTGATGCTGAAGCACATGGAATGCTGTTACCTTTTCCACCAAAGCAGTTCCTATTTATCTACATGCAATTTCTTGCTTTCCAACTGCCAGTTGGCAGGAGCTGGGACAGATGACGAGAGGTCTTGACCTGCTGACCTTCCTGTCATCAAGTTTAGCATCTTAACTGTTAAGCCACTGCAGTCCTGACTCTTCTAGTATAGTAAGTGTCAAGAACACTTATACTAAAGTCTTGTGTGAGCATACTTAGAAGAAAGACCTATGAATTCATTATTCCATATTCATAAATAAGAGTTTAGATTTGTCAGTTATCTCACTTCTATTTAATAACTTCCTGGAATGATTGAACACATTTTAGAAATCATTGTAGGGTCTATTTCAGGAGTGTGATAGACATGATATAGGAGAACTGTGGTCTGATATCCTGTTTTTCTTTCTATCAGCTGTGGATGGGGTGGATTCAGGCTTTGTTTCAGTCTTCCTCACTGTGTAGTAATACTCTCTCTCTTTGAAGCTATTCTGGAAAGATATAAGTGCAGGTATTCCCTGTCTAACCCCAGGTAGGGCTAGTAGCAGTTTGGAAAGTGATTTAAATTGGGAACATAGTATAATGTAAAAGGATTAACCCCAGTAAATGTCACATCCAAATGCTGATTGGTAGGGTAGAATCCCAGACATATTATATGCAGGCATCACAACAATTGTTCTACTTTTTTGGGGGGGATTGTCCATGTTGTTTCATATATCTGACTGTCCCATTAAAATAGGGATGCTCATTTGAAATGTAAGGTATCATGACACAGTTCATTTCAAAAGTGAAAAAAATTGCTTCATATTTCACTTGTATGCCCTGTATCTGAGATACTCTCTCCCTCCTGTCCACTCTGCAGCTTGCTGTTGATTATTTTCCTGAGGAAGCGATGGGGGAATTTTATTTTGATTCCTTTAAAAATATAAATTGGCATATTCTTCATATTTAGAGTGGAAAGAACATGATGCTTACAAAATTCGGATATGGAAGAAACTGAAACTCACAGGTTGCTCCATCTCTAGTCCCATAGCTTTGTGGGACTGTACCTTCTGGGTTTCAATTCTTGTATTTTTGACCACATTTGTACTGCTGAATTAGGGTTGCAGTGTGTTTGTGTGTGTTTGAAGCCTCTTATTATTAACATCAGTTATTAACCATGCTATCACGGGAATAGCTGTGCCTAGTGAATTTGCCCAGTATGAATCAGAGAAAATATGACTTAAAAAAAGAACTTGAGATCTCTAAAAAATCCAAATTTGGGGAAAGTGAAACTGTCAGATTTTCAAGGAGGACATGGATGTACACCTTCAGTGTTTCAGTACAATTAATTTAGTGTAATTATAATTTAATAGTCATATTTATATATGCCGCCCATTCAGGTAGAACCCAACTCAGGACGGCATTACAACAAGTTCTAAAAACACTTTAAAAGCCCATATCCCACCCGCTTCAAAAAACCCATATCCCATCCACCCATCCCACCCTCTATATAAAAAAGAGAGTGTTCTTAATTGTTTACATAAGCCAGCAGGCGGGGACCGTGTTCCCATTAGGGCCCCACATCAGCCCTGCCAGCCAGGTCTTCAATCCTTTCCTGAAGGGCAGCAATTTGACATAAAATAAACCGCATGTATGAAAAAGGCTAAAGTGAACAAAAATAGCTTGAGTAAAGGGCAGACTGCAGTTTGTTAGTGGTTAAGATGCTGAACGTGATGACTGAAAGGGCAGCAGGTCAACAGTTTGAGACCCGAGTGCTGCATCTGTCTTTATCCCAGCTCCTGCCAGCCTAGTAGTTAGAAAGCAAGAAATTGCAAGTCGATAAATAGGTACTACTTTGGTGGAAAGGTAGACAGCGTTTGTCTACTCTGGTGTCTACACATGCCTTCCACATGTCCACAGAAACTTCTGCAGACACAGCTCAGTGGTTAAGATGGTAAGCTTGGAGACCAGAAAGTCGGGGTTCAATACCTGAGTGCTGCATGACGGATCTTGGAAACATGAAAGGAGCCTCATTCGGGCATCCCCTGAGCAGAGTTTCTCCAACAAAAATCCTTTCAACCTAGAGTAATTTCTGACATGAAATGTATTTATTTATTTAACAGAGATGAGCACTGAACCCTAGAGACAGATATGACTGGCTTTTGAGCAAGGGTGACCTTTACCTTTACTAAGGGCAGCTATTGCTGTAACATCATTTCAATCAAAATGTATACTACACAACTTCTCTGTCATCTATCATGCCTATCTATAGGCATGTGTTTGTTGTTAAAAAATGGGGACTATGATGTGGTTATCTCTAGAAGAACTGAGTTGACTGGAACCAACTCTGAAAGAACAGAGAAGGTTAAATTGCAACTAAATGCATCTGTCGGCACATCCAAATACACCCACATAGAAATTTCCAGTCACTTGAGTCTCCAGGGTGTTTGAAAATGTCTGAAGTCTTTCTTTAAATACCAGATTAGCATGTATCTTAAAAGTAAGACGGTAATACTGTTTAACTGCTCTATTTTTCCATTATAGGCCTGTCAGCACGAGTATGTTGCCCTATAGCATATGACAAGTGAAAATGCTGGTAACATTGTTTTTCATAGACAGGGGAAAAATACCAAAGAAGCAATTTCTTAGCTAAAATGTCACCTGTTAGATGTATGGGACTCTCTATATTTGTTGCCCTGGTAACAAATGGTGTAAAATGACTCCTTTGCACAGCTCCATCTGAATGATTGCATCCTGGTTTCCCCATCATTTTACAAGAGGCTGTTTTCATTCTCCCTTCCTGACCGTATTAAGTGTAAAGAGATTGAATTACGGTGCTGTACCTTCTCTATCCTATGTGGATTTAGAAGTTGATATTGATGTACTGAGAACTGTGTTCTTCTCCAAGGAAAAAAAGAGCTGCAAATTATAATGAATTTGACTTTTATGTATCGACCGTTCAAGTAACAAAGCAGTGTTTCTGCACCCAGGGGAAAGACATGGCATAATCAGCATTTTTCACTCGAATGAATCCAATTGATAAAGTAATATACTCGGTGTCACTTTGCTTGATCCCTGGGTTTAACAACAGTCATGCTAAAAGTAGATACATTACTCCATAAATTTCACCCATTTAAAAAAAATCTGCAAGACGATGCTTTATAACGCTGCACTCTTTCCAACTTTTAACTGAGCAGGAAATGTACATTTTCTGTACATGCAGAAAATGGCATGCACAAGGATTTCACTGAGTCTGCACCCAATGAAGAAAAGGAACACACACACACAAACAAAAGTTCATATGTTTTCAAAATCTGGGAAACACTGAGTTAGCATTCAAAGTGGTAGTGATGTTACATCTGTTTGGCATATCAGACAAGAAACCTAACAAAAGTAAAACCAAAATAATAACAACAACCCACCAACAACAGAGACAAAAAAAAATTTCTGGCACCTTAGTTCACTTTCAGAGACAGTCATGCTAAAACCTAGCAGAAAGTAATGTTGTCTGAGGATGTGGACTTGATCCATGAAAGCTCACATTAAAATATAAAGAGTCTTGAAGGTGCCACAATATTTTTGTCTTCTTTCTTGTTTTTTTTTTAGTTTTACTTTTGTTTTATTTCTTGTGTGATATACTGTTAGCATGTGTAGCTTTCAATTTAGATGATAAGCTAGAAATATTTTCATATATCTAACTGTCCCATTAAAATAGGGACGTCCATTTGAGATGTAAACTATTATGGCACAGTTCATTTCAAAAGTGAAAAAAAGTTGCTTCATATTTCATTTGTACAGAGAAAATATACACAGGAGTTAAAATGCTTATAGTAAAAATAAAAACTTTTAAAACTGTGTGATTGCTCTTGGTAAAATAAAGATTCCTTAATTCAAGATTTCATTCCATAGGCTATAAATTAGTCTAGGCTTGTAAAACAAGCAAAAGTGTTGAAAAAATTAACTGAAGTTTTTTTAAAGAAAGAAAAATGTAAACTTTGTTCGCCTCAGTAGACTGCGAAAAGATGGCAAAGTAGATGTTTTCAAAAATTGCACATTTTGTTTTTAACATTAATCTATAAACTGAGGCAGGTAGCTGAAAATTAATGACTGACACGATTAAGCGACTGTGAACGTTTGGTGTTATTTGAATCTGTGAAGAGGTTTATAGGGTCACAGAAAAGAGAGGCAAGCAAAGAGCAGACAGAGATGGATAAAACCAAAAGCAGCAAGCTCATAAGAATTGGCCTGAAGTTACACCACAAATTCTGACTATGTGGGGATTTGGACCTGCAGTTTGGAAAAGTTGATTTTCAGGATTACACCTCCTATAATCTTCCAGCCATTGTGGCTAATAATGTGCCTTATAACATGTTAAAATGCCATTTTGGTTCAACTTTAGTCTTTTGACTTTCAATGATCTAAGTGGTGGGATCACAAATTCTTTTTAATTCCTAGAGGACTTTCATTGGTGCAATTGATTGACTGATCACCCTGTATCACAGGATATCAGAGTTGGATTACAAAGCTGTATAAAACACATTTAAAATATATAAAACAATATTAAAAACAATACAATAAAATCAACAGTTAGGGTGCTACGATAAAAAAAGCCTTCCCTTATGTCAACACATAATGAGGGATAGTGGGGCACAGAGGAGGGCCTCCTCTATAAATCTTAATGATTGGGGAGGTTTATCTAGAGCACTCCTTCATATATCCACATCCCAAGTTGTTTTGGGCTCTGTACGTCAATCACAAACATTTTGAACTGAGACTGTAAGCATATTGGTAGCTAATGAAATTATTCAGATCTAGTGGGACCTGAAAATTGTTCCTGCTAGCAGTCCAGCTGCTGCATATAGCACCTGCTGCAACATCTTGTCATTTTCAAGGGTAGCCACATTTCTGGACAGGAATAACTCTAACCAAGTTATCCCTGTCCAGAAATAGTTGTAACTGGCAAATCAGTTGAAGTTGAACCCAGATGCTCCAAACCACTGAGCTCACACAAGCCTCCATTGCTAAAGATAAATCTAAGAGTACCCCTAAGGTTTGTACTTGTTCCTTCAGAACAGATCTCCTACCTACTGGACCTGGGACAAGCAAACCACAGAGCCTCTGTCTTGCTGAGATTCCGTTTCAGTGTATTTACCCTCATCCAGCCCATTGAAGCCTCCAAACATTGATCTAGCACAGTGATGGGCAGTCTTGGCCCTCCAGCTGTTCTTGAACTTCAATTCCCAGAAGCCCAAATCAGCACTCCTGCTGATCAGGGCCTCTGGGAATTGAAGTTCAAGAACAGCTGGAGGGCCAAGACTGCCCATCACTGATCTAGCACCTGCATAGCTTCAGCTGATTCTGATAATAAGGAGAAGTAGAGATGAGTCTGGCCAGGTTATCCTGCTATAGTAATACAGTAGACCAGAGGTTCTCAACCTTTTCAAGTCACGAACCGGGTCATACTCCCTCAGATAGCTGAGTGGGCCAGATGGACATTTTGTCCTGCCTGAACAATGGGTGCAGCCATTTTGTCCCAACTGCTTCAAAGGGGTGACCATTTTGTTTCTCCCTGGAGGGAGGGAGATGCCAACTGTCAACAGAGGCTTCAGAACCCCCTCCACGACTGTCACTAATGAGATTAATTGCCTGCTCGGGGAAAGGGTTAGTTGGTTGTTGTTTTTACGAGGCTAGTCCTTCCTTGTGGGGCTGGAGGTCATCCTTGGGGCTGGGGTCCTGGTGGGCAGAGTGTTGGTTGAGACAAGGCCAGGAGCTGAACAGTTCTCCCCCCCCCCCACCCGCAGCACCATTTCATGTGGCCCGCCACCTTTGCTCCCACTGCTACCAGATACAATACCATGTGTGGTTCCTTTTTATTGTAAACAGCACTCAAAGCTGTTTACATTAAAAAGGAACCACATATGGCACAGCTTTTGGTGACAGTGGTAGTGGTGGTGGTGGTGGTGGTGGGAGTGAGGGTGGCTGGCCATATGAAATGGTCCCGTTCGAGGAAAGTGTAAATTCAATGGTTAATCTTCATTTATTATATTAAAAAACCCTCAAAATACTTGATTTAGTGTAAGGAAATAAAAGTTCACAAATTGTAGTTATTCAAACTTTATAACTTCTGGTAAATTTATCTTCAAAAAGAACAATCACACCGACACTGTTCCGGTAAATCGGTATTTCGATACTTTGTCAAAGGTGTGTATAATCTAGATCAGTGGTTCCCAAAGTGGGCCCTACGGCCCACAGGGGACTTCAATTCCCAGAAGCCTAAGTCAGTATATTGGCTGATCAGTGCTTTGAGGAATTGACTTAGGCTTCTGGGAAATGGAGTCCAAGAACCAAAGTTTGGGAAACACTGATTTTCTAGATGATAGGAGCATATAAAATATAACAAATTAGACTAGTAATTAGAAGCATAAGTTCACAAAACATTCTCCATTCTGAATCTAACATTATTTAAAATGTTTAAATCGTCAAGTAGTATCCATTAAGTTAGCACGAAACTCACATAATCAACAGTAAGCATTAAAAAACATATATGAATACAGTAATACCTCATACAACGTCCAAACTTGGTTCCACAAGTTAGGACGTTGTATGAATTCCGACTTTGTATGAGGCATGGAAAATCCAAGCTGTGATGCCTCATACAATGTCCAAATTATTGCCACTGATGCTTTGTATAACGTCGTTCCCATAGAGATACATTGTACAAACTGTAGGGCAAAGTCAAAGAAACACAGGAAACTGACAGAACTTTAAGAGGGGCCTTCGGCTCAACAACTTAAACAGGATTTAGCAAGGAACGGGCTCAACAACCACGACGGAGCCCAACTCCAAGTCCTCAGGATCATCGCCAGAGCAGGGCAACAAATAATAATAATAATAATAATAATAATAATAATAATAATAATAATAATAATAATAATAATAATAATAATAATAATAATAATAATAATAATAATAATAATAATAATAATAATAATAATTTAAATACTGCAATTCTCTACCTTTGCAGTTTTTTTGTTGTTGTTCAGTCGCACAGTCAATTCCGACTCTTTGCGACCCTATAGAACATTGTCCTCCAGGGATCTCTGTCCTTCGGGACACCGGAGGAGCAGCCGACAAGCCTCACTGCGACTCTCCCAGGCCCCTGCCATCGGCCTGGGGTGGGAGTCAGCTGCAGCCACTGGCCCCGCCTCCCTCCGGCCCTGCCTCCCTCGCCTCCACCGATGCCGGGGCTTGGAGGCCCCACAGAGCTTGACCAGCAGCTGGTCGGAGGAGGCAGGTAAGAAAGAACTCGCCGGAGAGGCGAGCCCCAAGTGCGGCGAGTTCTTTCTTTCCCGCCTCCAATGGACCCCACTGACGCCGGGGCTGGGAGGCCGCACGGAGCTTGGGAAAGAAAGAACTCACCACACTTGGAGCTCGCCTCTCCGGCAAGTTCTTTCTTTCCCCGCCTCCTCCGGCCAGCTGCCGGTCAAGCTCCGGTGTCCCGGAGGACAGAGATCCCTGGAGGACAATGTTCTATAGGGTCGCAAAGGGTCAGAATTGACTGTGCGACTGAACAACAACAACAAAACTGCAAAAACCCTAATGCCTCATACAACGTCTGGCGACGTTGTATGAGGCACCTTTTCCCCAAGAATTGGGCAACGTTGTATGGATCCGACGTTGTATTACTGCACGTTATTGTACACATCCATATCTTTACCTATAAGGAGGGATGTTAACCATTGGAATCCGGCAAATGTGCCTGCACCCATCCATACTTTCCCATACCGAGCCACCCACACTTGCCTTTACCCCAACCAACCATCCATCGCCACAAGGGTCCAGCAGTTGCCAGTGGGGCAACCGCCCCATGAACGCAAACAAAACAAATCAACTTCAAGTCCCAGTGTCCTCCATGCCACGCCACCCCACAGCCAATCAGGCTGACAGGTGAGAGCAAGAAGAACGTTGGGAAAGCTGGCCCAATACAAAATGAGCTGCACGAATGCGAACAAATGAAAGAAAACTTTAAATCCCAGCGTCCTCCATGCTGTAACCACTTCAGCCAATCAGGCTGAAGGGTGCTAGCGTGTAGAATGTTAAAAAAGCCATCGTATGAAAAATAAAATAACGCCTCACGAAATGGGCGCAAGGCCGCCACAGATGGATGCAGCGCCTCACGGCCTTGCTAACCCAAACATGCAAAAACCACTGCAAAATGACCGCCGGTCTTCTTTCCCAGAGCAACGGGGAGAAGAGGGACTCCCACTCCTCCCCGCTACCCCACCGAAGACACGGTAAGACCACTGCCTCAAGATAAGTTGAGGTGGGGGGAAACCACCAGCAGGCAGCACTTTATCAGGGGAAGCACACTCCCTGGTGAATGACTGGTTGCTGCATTTGTACTACCCACATCACTGTTTCGAAAACTAGCACAAAACAACAGTGGAGATAATAGAAAAGCAGCAGCCAGCAATCTGCAAGGAAGAGCACCATCCCTTACGGATCGTTGCCTGCCGATCTCCCGTTAGGAAAGACAGGGGAAAAGGAGGCCGAAAGGAGAGAACCATAGTGAAGCAGACAACTCTTCTCTGCCTCCTTCTTCCCCGACTGACCTAACGAACCTTACCAGATGAAGAGCGAGCTGACTGCTGGCTCTTCATTTTCCCCATCGCTGCATTGAAACCTAATTTCGAAATAGCAATGGGGAAAAGAGGAAAAGACAGACAGGCCGTTCTTCACCCTGCAAAACACAACCACAACAAAACAAAAACAGTTTAACATAAGGCCAACCATCAAAAATAAAAAACACAAATAAATAAATAAACAAATAATTCAAATAAACCCAGTAAACAAAAAAACAATAAACAACAAATTCAACAAAAACACATCTGAAATAACAAAGGCTAACGAAAAACCATGAAAACTCACTAAAACACCTATCTACACCATGACAACACGAAAATACCTTACTCAAAAAACAAAAATTACAAAAATAAATACGGAAAAATCAAAACAATAAATAACGGGGAAAATTGAAATCATCTAAAATCCAGGAAAAAATAAAAAACAAGCAAAAACACTTTGAGGGGTTTAAGTAGAAACACTCTACTTAAACCCCCCAGCCCAGCAGCCCAAAAGCCAAACAAAATAAAAATAAAATAACAAGTCAAGAGCACTTAGGAAAGACGTCCTCCCTCCATGCCTTCATAACAGAACTGAAGAAAGAAAAACAATCACACGCTTAATCACAGCCCCACCTAGAGGCCGGAAGAGTATGCAACAGTAAAAATTTTTTTAAAAAATCCAAATAATAAATAAATCAAATAAAATAAATCAAATAAATTCAAAAACTACAAATTCCAGTCACCACCACCCAAACCACCCCTAACCAAAAAAACACACAAAAAAAACTGCCCGGTAAGGCCAGGCAAAATATGCTAGTAGCCTCTAAAGTGAAATTCTTTTAGTACCAGAGAGGTTGAGGATGTTACACAAAGAGCATTATTTAACTAGTAGAAAAAGAGTGCCAAGTGACATCAATCGAGAGAGGTAAGAGCGTCCAAGAATAAGTTTTAAAGAGACAGAACATCGGAAATTCACAGAACAATCCTTCAAGGAAATAGTATAAACCACATTACAGAAAGCAAGACATATCATTTTCAGAATTCAATCCGTGCGTTTCCATTGAGTTGAACCTGTAAATAAAATAAGCTTCTTGCTGCAACAGTTTCTTCCTTATGTCCAGTTTCTCAAAGGGTTTAGGTTTAACAACATCCAGAACAACAAATCAGATTTGATCCTCAGTATGATGCTGTTGCATGAAGTGCAAGACAAGAGAAGCATTGTGTGTCTGAGTCCATATCCAAGAACAATGCTCACATATCCAGGTTTTCTGTGTGCCAGTTCTCCACCAAGACTAAAGAGGTAGCCATTTTGGGAAACACTGTACGACATCATTTAATTTTTTTTTAGCAACTGTTCTACTGTTAATACTGTCTATA
This sequence comes from Bradypodion ventrale, assembly GCA_035047345.1. Classification (NCBI taxonomy): domain Eukaryota; kingdom Metazoa; phylum Chordata; class Lepidosauria; order Squamata; family Chamaeleonidae; genus Bradypodion; species Bradypodion ventrale. The sequence goes on along the minus strand of JAWDJE010000002.1, from coordinate 102,447,442 downwards.
TGATTTCATGCCATTGTGGCAAGAACTATATCGGCCAGTCTTCGCGATCTTTGAAAACCCGGATATGCGAGCATCGCTCCCGGATACGGTCTCAGACACGCACTAAAAGAATTTAACTTTAGAGGCTATATGAATGCGTACAATAAGGTATTTATATTTGTATTTGTGTGAGTTTCGTGCTAACTTAATAGAATGGAATCCTGTGGTACCTTATAGGTTAATCACCATAGGGGCGAGCACAAGTCTCCCAGTACTACACTTTGGAACTAATTTTGATTAAAAGAATAGAATTATGTAGCACAATGACTCTTACTCCCATCCCACAGAACCCATCCAAGATTAAAGCTACTAAAAGCCACTAAGAGGCCCAGGAGAATTAACTCTCCCGTATTCAGTGATGGGCAATCTGACAATTTCATATTTGGAAAAAATACCATGTATTGGGAATATAAACATAACATGTATTTTGAATCTAAGATGATACCCAATTTCAAATGTCTTAATTTTGTTCAGCACACACAAATCAATCAAAGAATGTTGTGCACGAATAGAAAATCAATTTGCATTAATCAAGTTTTTTTAAATTCAATCTATAGTCTGCATTGCAAATAACAAAAACTTGTTTTTCTCCCAAAGACTTCTTGTGATTGGGAGAAAAACCATCAGAATCAGATATTCCTGCCCTCATCTTTTCAAATTATAGCCCAGTAAATTTGCACAACTAAATATGTGTACCTTTGGAAAAAATGTGCATAAACTCTATTTAGTCAATGGATAAATGTGCAGAAATAGGTACATGAAACAAAATACTTTTAGGAAAATGGATTAGAAAATGCCCTGAGTTCCATATAGAAAGGGGGGATAGAGTATCACAGCATGATAGGGACATTTTGAATAGGTATCATGACCTTAGCACAGTATGAGTATGAAGAATTGAAGATTCTATACCAGTGTTTTCCAACCTTTGTTTTTGGACTTCAATTCTCGGTAGACTAACTCCATTCCCCAAAGAACAGATTAGCCAATGTACTGATTTAGGCTTCTGGAAATTAAAGTTCCCCTGTGGGGTGCGTTCCCCATGCCGATATAGATGTTGATGAAGTTGAGCATCTGCCTAACCCTTCAGATCTACAATATTCAGGGAAACAGGAGCCTGAGTTTGTGGGTGGTCTAAGGATGAGGTGGAATGACTTCATAGCCCTGAAGTTCTCAACCTTTTAAAGCTGGGGGCTGGGTTACACTCCCTCAGACTGCTTTGGGGCCCAGATGGCCATTTTGCCCTTCCTCCACCACATGGCACTTCCTGGTGTGGTGGAGGGAGTGGGAGGACACATTAAATGGTGCCATGGGCTGCATCATACCTGTCAACCTTCCCGGATTGGCCGGGATTTCCAAATTTTCAGTGCCGATTTGCGCCATTTCCAGCCCGCAGCTACCAAAACCCCAGAATTGGCAGCGGGGGGAAAAGAGGTACTGTGCATCCCTTCTGCACAGATCTTCTTCTATGCATGCATAGAAGGCTTTTACGCTTGCGTAGAACCCTTCTATGCTTGCGTAGAACCCTTCTACGCATGCGTAGAAGGTGATCTGCGCAGAAGGGGATCGTAGAAGCCTTTTACACATGTGTAGAAGGGTTCTACGCAAGCATAGAAGGGTTCTATGCAAGCGTAAAAGCCTTCTACGCATGCGTAGAAGGCAATCTGCACAGAACCATTCTGTGCAGGTCGTGTAGAAGGCGACATGCGCAGAACCGTTCTGCGCAGGTCCCGTATTTTCCAGAGCCATGTTTGACAGGTATGGGCTGCATCTGGCCCCCTGGCCACAGGCTGAGAATCCCTAGCCCTTGAGAACAAGGAAGACTGAAGGCCCAGGCCAGGTTAGAATTCCCAAGAAAGAGTACCTGGTTGCAGGTGAGATCAATTTGTGTCGTGATCCAGCCCTCCTCCGACTCTGAAGAAGACCTGGATCAGGGGGCACTCCCTGTCCCCAGCCCAGTTCTGCTTCCACCCAAGCCCGAGGATGTCCTAAGCCAGGGATCTCAGCCTGCACTTGGCCCAAGTCTGTTTTCCACAGCAGCTGACCTGTTAGATCAGGAGTCTGGCTCTGACAGTGATCAGCCTTCAGTCAGGGAGAGGTCCAGGAAACAGCTACACCTGAGATGCAGGCAGGCTAGAGTGAAGCACCAAAGAAGGCTCCCAGCTGATACTGATTAGCTGGGAGGCTTATAAGCAAGCTTCTTGCAGCATGCTAGTATCAGTACAACTCTTGTGTGAAGACTGATATCCTGCTTGAGTCCATACTGCCTGCTGTGACCCTGAATTCTCTGCCAGCCCTGATGATGCCCCTGGACATGCTTTGGATTAGACTACTGACTTGGACTACCATTAAACAGACCTTGGCTTGACTTTTGGACTTTGACATCTGGGCTATCCTTGAACCAGACTCTCTGTGTAGTGCCACTGTGCAGCAACTGTGTCTGCCTGGGTGAGTGAGCACAATTTGTGAGAAGCCTTCTTGGGGTTAAGTGATCTCTTCACACATGGACTTTTTTCTGAGTAAGTTCCAGGGCCTATACCCTATGCCTGGGAAGGGTCTCCAACTATACACTATTCTTAGTTGGATCTGCAAGCTGTCAGCTGCTGGAAGCAACTTATCTGACAGTCTTTGCCTTGTTCCTTTGTGCCTGAATCCCATGCTCCAGATTGCCTGGACTGTGTTTGAGCATTTGGACTGCTTCTTGCAATATTGGTTTGGATTGCACTGCCTGCTTGTCAGCTAGGTGGGATTTACCATGTCTGCTTAATTTTCTCATGGGTCTTGGACTTTACTAAGCAGAAGCTTCAATTGCCTCGCCCATTGTGGCAATGGGATAGGATCTAACATTATAGCCATTGGTTCCGTCGAACAGGGGCACAAAATAAATGCCTGAGGCAGCCATTCCTTCTGCTGATAGTGGCCTCAAACAAACTGCTGGCACAAACCCAAAGCAGGGAGATGAAGAGACGAAGAGTGAGCAAAAACCACGACAACCTTGCAGCTGATGTTAGTCAAGCTGTAGTGGGGTGCACTCCTCCAGGCAGCTACTCCGGTGAAGAAAGAACACAGGGCATGGCAGCAGACTCCAAACAGTCCCTCGGAGCTCGGCAGCAGACTCCAAACAGTCCCTCAGAGCTCGGCCTCTGGGCGTGGCAGCTTCACAGCAGGTATGCAGGGCTCCAAACTGACTTGCTCCAACCACTAGGCACTCAGGGGCTCAACCCTGGGGCCCCCTGGGGCTCCTAGGGGCCCTACCTGGGCCCATAACCTGATGATAGGGTGTTGGGGTATTGGGGGTACCCCAATGAGGTTTGGCAGGTTACCTGAGAGACCGCATGGTCCAAAGAATGTCTGCGCGTCCAACCAGAGCAGACTGGAGGGGCTCCCTAGTTGTGCCTTCAGCTAGAGGAACTCACCTCTCTGGCACACAGAGGAGGGCCTTCTCCATGTCAGCTCCAGCCCTTTGGAACATCCTGCCAATAGAATTGAGGCTACAGACAGAATTGCTGCCTTTCAAGAAAGGTTTGAAGACCTGGCTGGTGGGGCAGGTGTGGGGCCCTAATGGGAATACAGCCCCAGCCTGTTGACTCATCTCCAGCCAGAGTCCAGTTTGTGCCCTCCTTCTGTGTTTTTGTATTCCCACCTCCTTTTTACTTTTAAATGGGGTGGGAGTAAGAGGGTGGGTGGATGATGAGATTTTAATCTGTTTTTTATATGTTTTTAATTGTTGTACGCTGCCCTGAGTCGGGTTTCTACCTGAGTGGGTGGCATAAAAATTTAAATAAATAAAAATTCCTGAGAAATGATGCAAATGCAAATCTCTTTGATTTTTTTTCTTTTGCATTCTGAAGCCACTTTGCATGGGTTTCTAATAATGAATGGTCTGGTCAGCTAAGAGTTATTTGAGAAGTAATAATAGTGAGTTTCGATTTGTGGTGTAGATGGGAAATTTATTGTGTAATTGTGGCTGTTAATCAATGACTGAAATCCTGTCTAAGTAACCATACTCATGTAAGGCTAATGAGGCCTTAAAGCTGAGCATTTTTCAAAATATTAAACATTCTCTACTTCTGACCTGAGGCTCCTATGGTTCCCGTTTACTCTATTTCATTGTCAGGAAGCCATGGGAGTCATGAAATCAAAGAATCAAGTCTTTAATTACTAAAAACTACAGTCAGGAAGATGTTACTTGCAGCAGTGATTTTTGGTGATTAAAGACTTCCTCCTCCCATTATATGATGCTCACACCTTCCTGACAATGAAATGGATTAGATGGGAGCCAAAGGAGCCTCAAGACAGAAGTAAGAAATATTTAACCTTTGAAAAATTGCTCCACTAAATGACTTCATCCGCCTTATGTGGTCCTATGTTATGCTATAGGATTTCAGCCCCCATGCCTTTCTCTCCACATTCCACCTGGCCTTGTTCTGGCTGAGAATGAGAGAAGTAACTAAGCAGTCCTCTCCTTCAACTCCTTCCAACAGCTTTAGACCCCTTTGGGTACACACCTCATCTTCTTTTTTTGATGTATCTTCATTTTGCATTGTAAGCGGTCACTATCTGTTCTCTTTGGCTGAAGGGTAGAGTATAAATCAATACATAGGTTTGAAAAGACACACCAACACTTACTAGCGATATGAAAAGTTGCACTTTATACTGGGCAGAAGCTAACTGCAAAACTTTACATCAAAATGATTCCTCACTGTGTGACTTAGAGCACCTTCAAATTGAGTACTTGTTTCCCTGAAAAAGAAAGGCTGAAATTCTATGTTTAGCCGTCTCTGAGCTAAAATTTCTATTTTCCCATTCTCCTCCTCTTGCATCGAATTGGTGAGAGATAGAGTAATTGGACTGCCTGCTTGCAATCATCCTTGACCTTTGGATAAATAGAGGCCTCCACTTTGCGGTGCTCTCACAGTCTTTCAGCCCTCATGAGCGTAAATGGTATTCATTTTAAAAAGGGATATCCGATTGTCAAGCTAATCCATTGGTGACTAGCTAGAAATCCTAGTATAGCAAAACCACTCATTGCAAATGATCTCTTTGAACACACACACACACACTCATGAGCCTGTATACACCATATGCATGCATAACAGGGTATTTTTGACAAATGGGTACTTTTTTTCCTTTGGTTCTTTGCAGTTTTCCCCCAGTAAGGCTGTGGTAATTGTTTTATAGAAATCTCAGATTTCCTTGCCCAAGCACCCTCATATTCTATACAGCTGCTGAGCTGATCCTAATTCAGACAGTTAATGCATCCAGGAGGCCTTGCTAGCTAACATAGTCCTGCAGTATTTATGTAACTGGATATCATTTTTTCTTTGGAAACTGTACATTTCTTTGTTGGTATTCTCATGCCACTAAAAACCAGTGGCCAGCTGTATCTTAATCAAGAATTTTCTTCTGAAAGCAAAGTTTCAGCTTCAGAGACTGCATTCATATGCACTTGAAGTTGCCATTTAGATGTTTCAAACCAGTCCAGCCATGCCTAATGTTTTTTCTCTAGGCTTACCCTCAATATTTTTCATGTTGGTAAAATGATTCTCTTGAAAATGTTTGTGTTTAATGGACACTAAGGTAAGAATAATTCTTGTGCTAAGCATGAAGGCAGACGTACATTAGAGTTGCCACTGGATTTGGCTGGAAATGTTAAAGGCGCTCTAACCTATTTAGGTAAATGCATTGAGTTGATGGTGTAGTGGCCCAGCATCCTTCCAATGTTGCTCTTCAAATGGAGAGCAATGCATCTGAAGCAGGAAATGTTTAATATGTGCAGATGTTTCTTTATTCATATCAGAGCATTGCACAAGTTAAAATTATAGATGTATAAAAATATTTAAATAAAATAAAAATAAATTGTTAAAATGATTAGACCATTTTTAAGAGAAGCAGGCTACTTCAATATTCTTATCTTGGCCTTTACTAGATCTTCTTTTGTACACATGGTGGGGCACAACTTGCATGCATGTCAATGCTGTATTACTTGAATTTCTCCACAGTCACACAAATTTTGTCTTGAGTCCAAGTAGCCCCATTTTACCTATTTAAAAAAAGCCTCTGTGGTGCAATGGCTAAGTTGCACTTCCCTTGATTGTCTATGAATAGTCAGTGGAAGTGAAATATTTTTCCCCAGATCACTACTGATGTGGATGCCTCACTTCATTTAAATTAAAGCAGATCTTTGACTTTGTGTATTAGATTGAGAAACTGCCTGCAGCCATGGTTTTGATCAGCAGTACACAAATAAAGAAAATCTAAATAAAGTGAGCCATCAAATCAGCAATGATCTCTAGAAGATGTTAAAAATATATTTCACTTCCCCATACTGTCAGGAGACGTGTTCATTTTCTGATATGTTGAAACAGAAGCAACATTTGAAGGATTCAAGAAGCATTTGTTGAGGGGTGTGGGCCCACTCCAGCATCCAATGTGTGTGGATGTTGTAAAAAATTAGCAATAGGTGGACCATCCCACTCCCAAAATGCCCCTGAGAATGAGCTTAATATCCATCTATATGACCCCTTATTTTTTAAAATGGTAACAACAGCAACAACAGTAGACAAATCAACAATTGCCAATAGGTCACAGGTTCCAAATCTGTTGATGACTACCTCTAAGAGGTTTGCAAAGCAGCTATGGTACACTGTGCTGACAAAGAGATTCTAGGGAGGAGGGAATGGGGGAGCTTAGAGTGATATCACCTTTTTTTGAGGAGGGTCATATGAGAAAGAAACCACATTAATGATAAAGAAAACAGTTTTTAAAAATGGGATTTTAGTTGTTGTTGTTATTTATTAGACTTGTATTTACTAAATTAAAATACATTTTTATGTCAATATGGTAGGGTATCACAGGTTACTTGGCTAATAAAAAAGGAAGTCAACACTTGAAAAAGAAACACTGCAATAGCGGCTAATTTGTCCTCCAGAAATTCAAAACTCAGTAATTTTGCAAACATGTCATTGCCCATAAATTTTTTTTGGAGACTAAGTCCTAATTTCTTGGCTTAACCTTTACGTCTGCCACCTGCACCTGAATGCTGAGAAACAAGAAGTGTAGTTACAGTGACAACAATAAAAATAGATTGGAATCTCAGATAGCTAATGGATACTACCTGTAGGTAGCATCATCTAGAATCTGAATAAAGCCTGGCCAACCAGATAATGTGGCAACCTTAACATAGTCTCCCTTTGATAGGTTCAGAAGTACATGGCACAGAGGAGGTGGTTTAAACTGGAAAGCCAGCCTGCAGAAAGATTGGATTTTGAAGCATATGTGACAGATCTCTGCCCCAGTCAATGTTGGCTAGTAAAGGAAATAATAATAAAAGGTATAAAAAATAGCTGCAACAGCCCCTTTTACAACTCTCAATATTCATGGATGGGCAGATGGAGGTGAATGCTATTTATCATATCATCTAGTTACCATATGGTGATGACTTCATTTCACAGCTATCCTAAATGTACAGTATATGATTTTTCTCCAGCTTTGTTATTTGATGTTTTTGACACAGGAATGATTACAGCTTCATGTTTTTCAGATGCAGGAGTGATTTATGAGCCCATTGTTATAATCCTAAATTGCATTGTTTTATCCCCTTGAACCACTTGAATAATAACCTCAAAACTGAAGGACCAAGGTATAGCATTCCAGCCCAAGGTGGGAAGAGTTACTTTTTCAGATAGTAGCTCCAGAATTCCACGACCCACATAGCTAGTAGTCATGTTGGCAGTGGGTTTTTGGGAGTTGTAGTTTAAAAGTAAGTTTCTCCATCTCCCCTCAATACAGAGCTGGTCTTTTTATAGTCTGGATGGCATTATTTAATGTGGACTGTTCTGCAGTTCATGCTAGATCCTTCATTTTCTTCATCTACATGTATAGGCTTTACTACAATTTTCCTATGCCTTAAAAGTCTAAACCCTACTAGACATGTCCTCAGTCCGTTATAACTTCTGAACTGCATTGTATGGAGAAATGGAGACCAGGAAGAACTTGGAAAAAGCCAGTAATCCATCCTTTCTGCTGGATGGGGTAATTATTCCTTTTATTTGTAGACTTTTACCAGTGTAGACTGATATGCACATAAAGATCTTGGCCTCAATAATCCATACCAACTAACCTCTAGAACAGATGATTAATACATTATACATCAGGCTGCCTGACAAGACAGTTCAGAAACTACATTTACAAACTGCATTCAGAAACTACAATTAGTCTTAAATATAGCTGTGCCATTCTTAATTGGTACTAAGAATTCAAATTACATTAAGCCTGTGTTTTGCCAGCTGTACTGGCTCCCAGTTCACAGCCAGGTTTAATTGAGAATGACAGGTTTTGACCTTTAAAGCTAATTATGGCCAGGGAACAAAATATGAGAAGGACTGCGTTGTCTCCATATTTACAGGTATACACTAAGTGCCTCAACAAAGTTGTTGCCCAGTCCCTTTGCCATCTGAAATAGAGAGAGCAATTACAATGGGGATGGGGAAAGTATGTAAGTGGTGACACTCTTTCTGTGGAATGTTCTCCCAAGAAATCTTATTTTGCTCAGTCACAGTTCTTTCAAAATATGTATTTTCATTGGCTTTAAAAATCCTGTTTTTCTTGTTGTTGTGATATGGTGTTTCATTTTAATTTCATTTGCTATGTGCCCAGTGCTATTTTTTTAAATTATGGCATTGTAATGTTTTTGTTCTAGTTTGGGTTTGGTAGTTTGTTTGTTTTGGTAATTTTAAACTTTTATATGTTGAGCCTGTGAACCTGCTGAAGAGTGGGACAGACATCAAATCAATCAGACATACTGTACCTGTATTTCATGGTACTTGAGGAAAATCCCATCATTGTGAGAGACATGTTTCATAAGGAGATGAGACGAACCTTGTTCCATTGGGTCTCCCAGTTACTAACCTGAAAAGAGGATTGGCTGGCTGTGAGCCTTTCGTGACTCAACTGAGTTGCTGCAGAAAGCATTTGCAAATGGGTGGCTGTGGACTTCCACTGTTTTTATTGCATTTTGATTGCTTTTTAAAAACTACTTTATACTTAAATTAATTTCTGTTAACTGCACTTGTTTTATTAAAGTTGTTGGCTAAAATCCTGTTGTTTAGTGTAGTACGCTGCTCTAGAGTAGGCCCATCAAATCAGCAGGGATTTGGTAAGTCCTCCTCTGTAAGTTCGATTGATTCAAGTGGGCCTGCCCTAGTTTGTGATTTTGTTTATTGTAGTAATTTGCATGTACAATAGTTCCATTTGAATCAATGAGACTCACCGAACTGCTACTCATTCAATGAGCATACTCTATTATGACTTACTGTGCCAAGCAATAGGGTTCCAGTCACTATTTGTCATCCACAGTCCCATATTTTGGGGATAAGTGTGGTGTAAACAAACATACACATACACAAACAGAGTTGTGTAAATGCTATGGTTTTTGTGTCATTCTGGAGCAGAACTTTCTTTTGGAAGCAATCAAACTACCCCTAAATTTGCCATGATTGCTTCCCATGCTTACTGTTGGGGACAACATTGGGAAGTAGTTATCACTTCTTTTGCTCAAATTACCTGATTGTTTTTGCTGAAAATAGTGGTGTATCACAGCTTTATACTGAAAGGTCAGCCCCTGTGGCTTAAACCTGTTTTACTCCCAAGTAACAGTATAGAATTGCTTTCCTAGAACAGTGTGAAAATATCAACCAACCTACTCAGAGGACATATTAATCATCCCTCATACCATCTACAAATGTTAGGTTTATGGTTGTACATTTCCTAGTGTTATGGGAAGCTGTTGGGTTCTTGCTTCCAAAAACTAGAAACAGTATTTAGTTTAAGTAATGGCAATGTGCTCAAATTTGTTTTAGCAAAAGGAGAGTTTTGGCTAAAGTGAGGAATCTGAGTTTTTGAGCACATGACTTCATTTAAGCCCAACAAGAGACACACATCTGAAACCTTGGTAAAATGCCACTTTAAAAGCTGTTAAGGTGAATTAGCACAGCAGCATCTTTTCTTCACTGTAATCATGATTATATTTGAATATTGTGTCTCACATACACTTGTGTTTCAATTTAGGGTGTAATACCCTGCCATTTGGCAGCAGGACAAGTAGAATGATTGAGTCAAAATAGAGTACTGAACAAATGTAGGCTAAAAGTTGATGTTATTTCCCTAATGTGTCTATTTATCCACCTCCTTTATTCACTTCCTGGGTTTTCTGATTTAAATATGCAAATAATTATAGAAGAGGTGTGGCACCCTTCATACATCTCTCCATTTTAGAGGTTAACTGCAGTAGGTTCTTTTTGTTCAAGTCCTCCTGCCCACCCAATTTCTCTCTCTCTCTCTCTCTCTCTCACGGACACGGACACGGACACACACACACGGACACTCACACGGTAATATCTGAAAAGCTAAATCTGCTTCACGAATCATGTTTATCCTGTAAAAATCTGTGATCTTGATCAATTCAGTTGGTACAGAAGCTTGATTTTTGTCCTTTATGAAAGTTAGGATTGTCTCGCCATGAAAGTAAAAGATTTAATTTTGAGAGATTAGACAACTGAGAGTCTGCGGCACCTTCAAGACGAACCAATTTTATTTGACACAGTCAAAGACAGGACTCTCCACTAGTTCAGTTAGAAATCATAATCTATTGATGATTCCTAAAAGTCATCAAAAGCCAGTAGTGGAGTTACAAAACATGTTTTGTACATACAAGGCCCCGACTTAAGTCCATGGCATTTCCACATTAAGAAGCCTTGTAGCAGATGATGGGGAAGACCTCTACTCCTGCCATAGTAGATAATACTGGGTTAATTCCTCATAACAGTCATGTCAGGTCCGGGCAGCTTCCTATATTTCTGTCTCTCACATCTTTCATGGAAGGGCAGTTTTTAAGCCTCTTCATGACACTAACATCTCTGCTTCCCTTCTCCAGAACTTTGAAAACTCAATTTTCTTGATTATAAGTTTCAAAAACTTGCCAACAGGGTGTATTAGCTCTGCGTTTCTGTGACCTAAAGAGCAAGAAGTGCCTTGTTTATCACTCTCTCTCCTTTTAAGTATTCAGAATAAAGTGTTGACAAGCACCTGGAACAGGTGAACAAGCTTGATGGCCTTATTGTACAGCAGGCTATGTAGACCAAAAACCTAGTTCTCTACCCCACATGGCCTGGTATTTTCTTTTGGAGTTGTTGTGAACAGACAGTGATAATTTTAAAGGCATTTAAATAACAATGGAATGGTTTCTTTAGAGGTGTGTGTGTGGAGAAGTTACTTTTTGGGATTACATCTCCCAGTCTGATGAAAACGATGATACATATTTGAAAATGTAATCTCTCCCCCCCCCCCACATCTCTTATACCAATTTCTGTGGAAATGAATCATAATAACAGGTCAAAGCATTATGCAAAAACAGACCTACAAGATGACCATGCCATGTTTAACTTGAGCCAGAGAGCACTAAATAAAATATGACATGGGACCTTTTTTTATAGCAGGAGATCTGCTTGTGAGTTCAATGGCATTTACTCCAATGGAAGCATGTTGAAATATTAACAAAATTAATCGGCAAAATAAAGTTGGAAAGGAGCCATTTACAAAACCATTTCTCTTTAATTAGTTTAATTTCCTCTAAATTCGAAACCTGTGGTTCTTTCCCTTTTCTTAGCATATATACTGTCCACAGATAACAAGTGCGATTCATTCATATATTTCCAACAAAGGAGTAATGCAGAGCGTCTGACAGTTTGCTGCTTAATATATGTGTTTACAGCAACTATACCAGCTATAATGGCTGACACATACATCTTTGTAATTCTATAACTGCATCATCAAATGATAATTGCCACCAGGACATCAAATAACACAAAGAGATCTTCCACAGCACTTCAGATTACTCTGAATAGAAGATACTAGGATGTCAATTCTGCTGTACAGCAACAATAAAGAATTGTTCATTTCTTTCTTCAACACCATGTATTTTCTGGTAATATTAAAATGACAGTTTTTACACAAGTATAAAATTGCACAAATTAGGTAATTTAGCCAATATATGTCAATTATTTAAAACTGCAATTGCTGTTGCCTTTGTTGTGTAGGTGTTAAAGAATTAGAAGCATCAGATTTTTGTCTTTGTTTTTTAAACAACAGCCCCAGGCCACCTTCACCCTACAGGCAAATGAAATACTTCCCCATCACATTTAAAGAAGGGCAGGGAAAGTGTAATTATTTTTAAACTCCTCTTGGCCAATTATCGTAACATTGCATTGGTTAAGAGGGTAAAAACGTATGTATCCCCCACCATTTCCCCCTTTTATTGCCAATCTGAAAACTGTTGACAGTCTGCAGAGGAGCAGGGGAAATGTTTCTTTCATCTGCAAGCCTCCCTTATATGCCATTTCCAGTCTCAGCAGGCACTGGAAACAGCATACATGGGATCTGTGTAAAAAGGTAGAGCCTCCATTGGGGCTTAAAGAAAAAACACTTGAGGGGAGGTTACAATGCTCCAGTATTCGTGAAATGTGGACACAAAGGGTCAAGAGTGACCTCCAAGAACTCCAGAGAGGAAGGCTGGCCACCCATCTGGACATGCTCTTATAAATACAGAAGTCTTCTGCACAGGTCTTAGAAATCTTAATGAAGCAAAGAAACATCCTTCGTTTCATTATTGTTCTGGAAGGAATGAATTCTGTGCTGGGCATCAGCTGGTCCACCCCAGTCCATGTGTACTGGTAGTAGAGTTGGCTGGTCATGCCCCCTCCCAACCCCAACCCGCCCACCTCTTTCCAGGAGAGTGGCAACTGCATTGGCTCGTTCTCCTCCAATGGCTGTTCCTGCCTCCTTAAGACTAAGAGGCTGTGGGTGCCACTCGGGTGGTGGCGAAGGCAGTAGTGTGTGTGTATGGGGGAAGGGGAGGGGAAGCTCATGTCGCGCCACCCAGAGCAGCTCGTTGCCCTGCCCCCTGATGCTGCTTCTTCTAGCAGCAGCAGCAGCAGCAGCACTGCAGCAGCACAACTTTTGCGATGCCCAGACCTAGTCCTGCAGGAAGAGAACTTCCTACAGGATGCCTGTCTGGGCATTGCGAGAGTTGCCCTGCTTGCACCACACTACCTGGACATCCTGCTGGCGGGGGAAGGGAAGAACTTGCGCCGAGTTGCTTGGACCACCAGCCTGTATGCTGGCGCCGCTTCTTCCAGTAGCATTTGGGCTGGTCCAGGCAGTGCGGTGCAAACTCTTCCCCAAGTTCCCTGGCAGTAGGATGCCCAGGCACCACAACTCTCGCGATGCCCAGACAGGAGATCTAGGCATCGCGAGAGTTGTGCTGTTGCTAGAAGGAGCAACGGCAGGGGCAGGGGAGCTGCTCCAGGAGGCACAGCGTGAGCTCTCCTCCCCTTCCCCCATCCATCAATGCCACCGCCTCCACCACTGCACGAGTGGCACCAGCAGCCTCTTAAGGAGGCACTAGCAGGAGGAGAAGGAGGAAGAAGAGCCACTATCCTGGGAGGACGTGGGCAGGGTGGGGTGGGGAGGCAGCGGCAGCCACTGGAGGAGGACAAAGAAGAGGAGACGATCATGATGACAACATGGCTGTGAGTCTCTGCCTCTGTGTGTGTTGGGAGGGGTAAATGGGTGGGGGGAGGGGGACAGGGTCTGCACGCCCACCAGGGATTTCTAGGCATGACTAGACACCTGAGCACCCGTTGTCTGCTCCGGCTCCTGCCAAGTTCCAACCTAGCAGTTTGAAAGCAAGAAATTGCAAGTTGATACAGAGGGACCACTTTGGTGGGAAGGTAAACAGCGTTCTGTGCATCTCCGGTGTCTAGTCATGCCTGCCACGTGTCCACAGAAATGTCTGCAGATGCAGACAGTGCTGCCTCTTTGGCTATAAACAGAGATGAGCACTGAATTTAATTAAATTTTTAAACCCTAGAATCAGATACAACTGGCTTTTGAGTAAGGGCAACCTTTACCTTTACCTTACCCAAGATGCTTGGTAATCATTTTAGTGACTTTGGAAGGATGGAAGGCTGAGTCAACCTAGAGTCCTGATCAGGATTGAACTCACAACCTTTGGATTGAAGTAGTAAATGTTTCCCCTGCTCGAAAGCCAGTCGTATCCCACACTAGGGTTCAGGTTGCTCATCTCTGTTTCAAAGCCAAAGAGCCAGCACTGTCTGCTTCTGCAGATGTTTCTGTGGTCATGTGGCAGGCATGACTAGACACCGGAGTGCACGGAATGCTGTTACCTTCCCACCAAAGAGGTCCCTATTTATCTACTTGCAATTTCTTGCTTTCAAACTGCTAGGTTGGCAGGAACTGGGACAAAGACAGGAGTTTGCTCCATCCTGCAGTATTCGAGTATTGAACTGCTGACCTGCCACCTTCCAGTCAGAGCCTTAGCCACTTGAGCCACTGCAGCTGAGTGGTTAAGAAGCTCACCTTGTTAGCTGGAAGGCTGACATGATGGTTTGATCTGTCCCAGCTCCTGGCAACCGCAAGTAGATAAATAGGGACCACTTCAGTGGGAAAGGTAACAACATTCTGGTGTCTAGTCATGCCTGGCACATGTCCACAGAAACATCTACAAACAGACAGTGCTGACTCTTTGGCTATAAACAGATGAGCCCTGAACCCTAGAGTCAGATACAACTGGTATCTTTGGATCTAACAATAGGTAAAGGTATAGGTTGCCCTTGCTCAAAAGCCAGTCATATCCCACTATAGGGTGCAGTGCTCATCTCTATTTACAGCCAAAGAGCCAGTGCTGTCTGTGTTTGCAGATGTTTTCATGGGCAATGTGGCAGGCATTACTAAATTGGCCACCCAGTCACATGCCCACAGATTAGGCCACACCCACCAATTAGGCCACACCCACCAATTAGGCCACGCCCACGACGTGGTAGTAAATTTTTTGGGTGCTCATCACTGAAGGAATTGTGTGGCATTTAAAAATTTGTATGATGATATCACATTTGCAATAATCTTGATAGAGAAAATGCATATGTTGCATTTTAGCTGCAAACAGGTGCAAGATTGCTTGTAATATGCACCAAATTTGCAATGTTCACCCCCCCTTGTTATAATCCAGTGTGGGTGGGTGTAAACACTGCTGCCATAGATGTGTAAGGGCTGGCATAGTGTCCCATAATGTGAATTTCATGCTCTTCTCTTTCCCCTCTTTTCATTTTTAATGTTCATCTTTAAATGTGGTATTTTAATTACAGGACTAAAAGGAGGAAACACATCCATTATGTGCAAACAGAGGAGCACAGAAAAAGAAGTCAAAAATACAGTGGCAGTTGAGTTTGAGTGAGGAGGTGGCAGATGGAAGAGAGGGTAGGTGATGAAGTGGTGTACCTGTTTAGGGCCACGCTATCTGCAGGAATGCCTCTTCCTAAGAAATTGTACTTGGAGCGCCCATGCTTTTAAACCGGGGGTTCTCAACCATTTCATGCCACAGGTTGGACAACTCCCCCTCAGACAACTGAGCATGCTAGACATGTGGTTCCCACTGCCACAAATGCTGCTGTAAACTATGGTGGGTACATTTGCACATGCACGGACATGCACGGACATGTTTGCACATGTGTGGACACATTTATGGCTGTAACAAACACAGCTTCCTAGGTTGTTACTGTGTGCCAGATGGAGTGGGATGAGGGCCTGGGCTTGGGCCGTAGGTTGTGAACCCCTGTTTTAAATGATGTGTTGTCATACATAAAAAAGTTTAAAAGGCTGTGATAAGATCAAGATCTTTCTCTGCAGTGGCCCCTTCTTTTTGGAATGAGTTGCCACTTGAAATTAGATCTGTTTCCACACTAATGGCTTTTCTTAAACAAGTAAAAACATTGTTTTTTCAACAAGCATTTCCCTCATAAGCAAATGGATTATACATTTGCAGGATTTCCCTTAATTAATAGATTTAATTATTGGTTGATCTGATCTGGTTTTTAATTTATTGAGTTAGATTTATATTGTCACTGCAAATAAGAGAATGAAGGTTATTAAGTACTATAGGGTTTTTAATTTAGTTGGATGCTGTCCAAGTAGGTGTTTTACTATTTTTATATTATTCTACTTCAGATAGTGTTGATTGGCCGTGGGGAAGTTGAGCTCACCTGGGTCACTCGGCGGCATTAGACTTTAAAACTGCCACAGCTACCGCCACACAAGCTCCTTCCCCGGCCTGGCATTGGCCGCACGGAAGTTGAGCCCACTTGTATACTGTATTTTTCTGATCTGTATTTGGAATTGTATTGTTTATTTTTATTGCATTGGTTATGCTGTATTTTTTTGTATATTGTTCATTGCATCATTGAATTTTGTATTTATATTGACATTGTATTGTTTTCTGTTGCTGTCTGCTGTGCAGGCAGCACGCTTCGCTGTGAACCGCTTTGAGTTGCCTTCGGGCTGAGATAAAGCGGTATACAAATAAAACTGATGATGATGATGCTCATTTACTGTTGTGAGCTGCTAATTGGGTGGGATATAAATTAGAATGAAAGAAAGAGATAACCAGATTTGGTGCCATTTTGAATCTTAGTAAGAGTCAAGTGATGTCATTTGTTAAACCAGAAGTCACTGGAGACCAGTGATTCCTAACCTTTTTTTGGCCATGCCCCACCTCTAAAATCCTGATGCCCCTTCCCTATGATATATACTTCTTATTATTCTTAAAGTGAAATCCTATTCATGTGGGGGACGCCTAAAAGCCATTCAATGTTAATAACTAATTCTTGACGTGCCCTGCCTTAAAAATCAAATTGCCCCCCCCCCCCCATGGGACCTGTGCCCTATGTTGGGAACCATGGCCCTAGACTCAGTTTGTTTTTTCTAGACCACATTGTCAGCGATAGTGTTAAAATAGTCTAAATAAGCAAGAGCTTGGAATTTAGCAAGTATTCACACACATACAGTATAACTAATTGCCAAGAAAAGGGAACGATGAGGAAGTAGCACCCAAGAAGCTGGCACACTATTCTATCTCTTTCCCACCATTTAAAATGTCATTTACTATGATAGAATTTCCGTTACAGAAAATATTTCTCTCTTTTGCCAAATCATGTTCCGACTCTTGTCTTCCAGGTCGGGACAGATGCTTTTCAGTCTCAGCCATTCAGTTCTCCTCTCTTTTGTGTGTGTAACTATTAAGGCAAAAAGTCTGTTCTCCTGACCCTTTAGCACATCAATAAAAGATGCTATGTGGCCATCACATGCTACAAGGAGAATTTTTCAAACTGGAGCAATGAGACCTCCAAGAGAAGTATCATTTTTAAGAGGCCAGCTTCTTTCTTGGCTAATTAGGTGGTGTCTTCTGGACAAAAGCTTTATGTCTGATTATCACTACAAGGTGTTCCTCAGAAGAGGTGCAACTCCTTTGCAGCTGCTGGCCTTATTTCTTGCTGCTGAAGGATGTTTTTAAGGGTAACGTATGATAAAAAGCTGAAATTGGATTTCACAAGAGTGAGGCACACCATGAGTAATCATATTGCTTGAGGCGTGATGGATGCTACTTTGTGCAACTTTATTCATCTCAGCTCTACAGTTAGTATACAGGCATACAACATAATCTATAATTGCACTAAGTGGTATGAAAGGGAAATATGTTCCAAGGGTGATATGCTAATGACACACAGCTAACAATGGGGGGAGTATGTGTGTGTATTAGGTATCCAATAGCAGTACACACTACACACTCAGTACTTTGTTTACTTTGACGATAAACAAATATAATTTATTAATGAACATCGTCTGGCAGGGACAATGTGTTAAACCCTCCCCCTTTCTCTGGTCAGCCAAATATTAGATGTACAGTAGAACCTCGGATAAAGTCCAAACTCCATTCCACAACTTTGGACTTTATCCGATTTTGGACTTTATCCGAATCAAATGGGCGATGCATCGAATAATGTCCAAAAATGGACTTTATTTGAGGTTCCTATACCAAATACCTTGGATAACGTCCATTTTTTAGCGGTTTTGGACTTTATGCGATGCATCACGTGTGCATGAAAACGGCGACTTTATCCAAATTGGACTTTATCCGAATCGGACTTTAGCCGAGGTACCACTGTACAGTATTTTAATTTCCTCTCCTCACACTTGTTGTCAATCAGAAAGAATGGAGCCTTTCTGGCAACAGCAGAGGGCAGCGTGGAGCTAAAACTGATAATGTGAACCACTTTACAAGCCCGCTTAAAATCACAGGGCTACTTCAGTCACTGAGGAACCTAAACTGATAATTACAATGTGTGTAAACAACTGAATATGGTCTAATTTGTTTCACAAGACTTCAAAAGCATTCAGCACAGTTTTCTTTGACTTAAAACCTAGATGGTGAGTCATCTGCTAATACAGTCTGTAGTGTGTGTTTATGTATGGCACATGTAAGAGAAAGACAGAAAAGGAAATAGGAAATGATTGTGGATTATAGAGCTGGGTGGATTTGTTTTGCGTACTGAACCTTCCACTGCTGTGTTGCATGGCAAATTCTGGGAGTGGTAGTCCAAAAAGATACATCTGTGCATGAATGATTGACCAAGTGATCAACCCATGCAACGGTCATCTCAAGGTGAAGGTTTATACACACTGACATCCTCAATAAATCCATGTAATACAGACCATTACAGAACTGATATCAAATTCCATATAAAGTGAAGTAATGCAATAGGTATTATAAAGTCAGCATATCGCAGCTGCTGGACACTGTGAATCAGAAATTCCCAAAGTCTAGTTGTTGTTATGAATTCATTAGGTGGCTTTAAGCAATGTAAGTCTGCAACCTCAACAGATACAAAAGTGGCTTCATTTTGGCAGTCTAGAGTTTGATCATGACAGGGAAGATGAAAGAAGAACAGATACAAAACAGGGAGGGAAGATTTGTGACCCTCCAGATATTACTGGACTATAACTCTCTACCCAGCATAGCCAGAGATTGGGGGATCATGAAGCCTACTTTCCAATTTCATTTCATTTCACTTTATTTTTGTATATCGCTTAACTCAACCAGAGGTGACTCTAAGCAGTTTACAGCAAGGAAAGTGCAAGAAACAATAATAACAATATATAAAATCAAAAGCATCAAAAATCACACAATAAGCTAAATACAGCAATGCAACAAATACAGAATACAGTAATAAGTAAGTAATCGACCAACAAATACAAGATGCTATAAGCACAATGACTCACCCCAGCCCAAGCCCCCCCTGAAAAGTCCCAGAGTGGGGAAAAATAGACCCATTGCCATCATGGCCCCAAGTCCTAGCCAGCAGCAAGAAGATGGTGGTGAGGTATCCTGGGGGGCCGACCAGGATAACCCGCGGCATCTCCCACCTGTCCAATGATCTGGAAAGTCACCTGTTCCTAACCTCTTTCATAGGTGGATATTATTGTCCAACTTTATAGATTGTATTAAGATGACTATCAGGGTAAAATAGGTGATGTTCTTGGAAAACTCAGGAAGGACATAATGAAAGCTAAATTTGAAGGGATGTTTTATAACCCTTTGAGATTCTTCTTGCTGTTTCTGTAGCAGTTTTATATTTAACATCCAGGCTTGGGACAGGCTATGGCAGAGTTAAAGATTTATACTTACTATCAAGCTGCTGTGTTTAGATTGAGAACGGTCATACAGACTTCTTTGAGATTACTACTGAGGTTAGGCAAAGCTGTGTTCTATCTCTTCCTCATGGCGCTTGACTATGTTATGTGATGAGTAGCATGTAATGGAACAGGCATCCCTTGGTCTGACCAAAATTGCCTTGGTGACCTAGATTTTGCTGATGACATTGCTTTGCTCGAGGAAGATGAAATGAAACTACAACAGGCAACAATTGCCCTGGACAGAGAAGCAAAGAAAATTAGCCATAGGATAAATGCCGAAAAATTGAAGGTCATGCATGTGAACTCCCCAACCAGGTAACAGGGAATCATACTCAGGTCACAGCAGCTAGAGAAAGTGGATATGTTTACTTATTTGGGCAGTGTGATTACTGAAAATGGAGATGCAGAGGTGGGTGTCAAATGCTGTCTTGGGAAAGCAACAGCAGTCTTCTGGAGAATGAATAAGATCTGGTGTTCACCATCAATATCACTGAAAATTAAACTCCATTTGTTCACCTCTATGGTGATCCCAATAGCCATCTATTCCTGCAAGACTTGGAAGACGTAAGCAAATATCACCTCTTCCAGCAGAGTTGCCTGCACCAATTTTTAAAAATTTGCTATTTTGACCACATTACTAATGAAGAGGTGCGTTGGAGGAGTGGCTCGTGCAAATTACATATCATTACACAAAGAAGACCCTGAATGGAAGGCCATATTTTCCTTATCAAAAAAACAGGATCCCTAAGGTGGTCATGGGTTGGACCCCTCCTAATGCCAAATGACAATGAGGACACCCTCAAAGTACAAGGTGAAGAACTTTCATAGCAGACTTGAAGGATGGGAGGATGCCGAAGTACTTACCCAAGACTGAAGCTGTTGGAGATACCTTAGAACATAAGAACAGCCTTTCTGGAACAGGCCACAGCCCATCTAGTCCAGCATTTTGTCTCACACAGTGGCTCGTGGCCGGCAATTGGCAAAAACTGCAACCTGTATTGTAATGTGTCCATGCAAAATAAATAAATAAATCGAGTCCAAGGCTTGAATTAATTTCTTGCAATGAATTTATGAGTGCCCACTGAGAACAGTTTCCAAAGCTTTTCCGGTACAATATCAAGCTTTTCTGGGTATTAACCCTTTAATCAGGGAATCTAAATTTAATTAATACTTAATTAGAATAAGCCTATATTGGAACTAATGTAAAAGTAGAGTGCAAATATACAACAATAAGGTGCAATACAGTGATACCTCATACAACATCCAAACTTGGTTCCAAAAGTTTGGACTTTATACGGATTTGGGCTTTGTATGAGGCATGCAAAATCCTAGCCGCGATGCCTCATACAACGTCCAAATCCTTGCCGTGATGCCTCATACAATGTCGTTTTCATAGAGATACATTGTACTGTAACAGCACAGACTTCAGGGCAAAGTCAAGGAAACTGACAGAACTTTAAGAAATCATTGTCTAAAGGCTAAAAACATTACAAAAACATGTCAAACAACCCTGATTGTCCAAGAACCTGAAGAATGCTGCAAAAATCCCAGGAATGCTTCTAAAAATTATGACGAAAAAATTCAAAAAAATCCAAAATCATGCTCAAAACCACTCCTAAACACTCTTCGCCTCATACAAAACCCACAAGAGCAATGCACGCATGTGTCCTGCCTTTTATACTGCCCAGGCACAATGCAACCTGGGAAAACCCCAATGCCTCATACAAAGTTGCACGAGTTTGTATGAGGCAACTTTTTTCAAGGAATTGGGCAATGTTGTATGAAGTGGACTTTGTATGAGGTATTACTGTACTTAAACTAACAACAACAAACAGTGATACATTTAGTATTTACAGTATATACAACAGAGAAATTATTATTGAATTATTACACAAATTTTTAATAATTATTATTAGCAACATTATTAATAAATTATTAGTAATTGATCATTAATATTTAAACATTAGTATGAATGTAGAATCCACCAATACATAAACGATAGAAAGGGTTGTTATAATTTTAAAAAGTTTTTTAGAAAGATTTTTTAAAAATATATTTATGGATATTCTTACCTCGGTTACTGCAATCTGAAGTGACTATGTGACAATAGTAAACTCGTAGCATCCTAGCCTCTTTGCGGAATCTGCTGTGTGCTAGCGGATGTTAGATTCGAAAGGAAGCTCACAAGAATAAGTTGGGATCTAATCCCTATCAGGTGCAAATTACTGAGAAAATGAGGATGACTAAACACATTCTTGCCTCTGAGTAGAATGCTTACAGGAAGGGAGACATATCTACTTCTAAATTTAACCCTTTAGGTGTTACCGTATCAAAGACCTGTATAAAAAAAGCCTCCCTACGTAAGAGTTGTTTGTTAAGGTCAATTCTCTCATAAGGTTTAGGGCCATTCTCCCATTGCCTGAAAAGTTGCTGGAAACATGGCATTTTTATGAAAGAACACGATTCATGGAACCTTTTTAGAAAAGTTCACCTGGGACTTTCTTTGCAGTCTTTCATGTAATAAGCAAATTCTGTATAGTACTTGTTTCTTTAACAGCAGATTATGATAACTGATCTCTTTTCAGTGACTTTGTAGTAGTGTCTGGTTTCTTTTCTCTGTATTGTTATTTTATTGTTTTAATGCTTCAACTATGTTGAAAAGCAGAATATAAATACCAACTAAACACTCATAGAATAAATATTATTTGTTCAGTAGCTCCTGTCTGAGTCAAACAGAATTATGAGGAACAGCAATACATACCATAAGTCTTCAAATTCAAAAAGTGTTTACAAGATCTAAAGGAACACAAAGTCTTAAAAGGACCATAACCACTTTACTGAATATTTGTCTCCTGCTTATTAGTGCAACCAATCATTCTGGTTTCTCCTTATCTACACCTATTGCCTTCTGTTCCCCATTCACTGAACTTTCTCCCACATGACCTGCTATCTTGGAGCCTTGTAGGCTTGCTTCTTAAAGAGGAAGTGCACAATATGTTTTTCTCTTATACAGGATCCTTCCACACACAATAATTTATAAGGAAGTGGAAGAGTTTCATTAAACCAGGGGAATTTCACCAGAGGGTTTGGGGTGCAACATGAAGTTTCTTCAATCATTAAATTCTCATATGATCACACCTGTGTGATGGGATATAGTGGGATTGTATTGGCTATCTACAAACCGAATACACTGAGTACTTTATAGCCATGAAAGGGCAATAGATTTTAAATACATCTGTTTCCACCTAAAATTTACCAGGAAGGAGGGTATTATATAGCTCTATACTGTATGTATTGCATGATCTCCCTTTTTATAAACTAGAAGAAAACTTCAAAGCATAGGCTCTTCAATTTTGGGTTAACCCCCCAAAAAACAACAACACACACTTTACTCCAGATGTGAGAAGCCTGCTCATAAAACCACCACATGGATATATGATCTTGGTTCTCTGCAATCCTACACCATCTGGGCAATCAACACAATTTTTGCCATCATCTGCTGGAGATAACTTGTTTTCAACTAGATCTTTGGCTCATATTGATTTTCTGCCAGGCACCAGCTCAAAAGCTCGAAAGACTATGAGAGCTCAGTCCTTTTCTATGTTGGTCCAGACTTTGTGGAACATATTACCTACTCATGTTTGCCAGATCCCAGCACTGAAAACCTTCTGCAAGCTACTGAAAGTTGAACTGTTTAAGGAGGCCTGTCATAGTATCTTTATGATATTACATTTTTAAAAATCTTTTTATATATTTTTAAAATATTTTGTTTATATAATTTTATTTGTGTATGGTTATTTCTGGCTATTTGTCTTCTTTGTTGATTTTGTAATGTCTGTCAGCCACCCAGAGTGCTGCTTGCATTTGATCACCCTGCTTATTCAATCTATACACAGAGCACATAATGTGCAATGCAGGGATGGAGGAATCACAATATGGGATCAAAATTGCTGGGAGAAACATCAACAATTTGAGATATGCAGACGATACCACCCTAATGGCAGAAAGTGGGGAAGACCTAAATAACCTCTTGATTGGATTGAAGGAGGAGAGTGCAAAAGCTGGCTTGAGACTCAACATCAAGAAAACCAAGACAATGGCAACAGGTCCGATCAGTCCCTGGAAAATAGATGGGGAAGAAGTAGAAGCAGTGACAGATTTTACTTTCCTAGGATCTAAGATCACTGCAGATGGCGACTGTAGCCATGAAATAAAAAGACAACTGATTATGGGGAGACAAGCTATGAGAAACCTGGGGAATATAGTGAAAAGCAGAGACATCACCTTGAAAACAAAAATTTGCATAGTCAAAGCAATGGTATTCCCAGTGGTAATGTATGGGTGTGTTTAGTGTATGAGAACCAAGACAAAAGAACAGCCGAAGGATTGGCTTAACACATCTTTATTGCATGGTGGTCGGGGGGGAACATGAGGTAATGGCGGACGAGCAGCTCAATATATACGGTGGTTATACATTTGAATGTGGCTCCATGATAACCCATTGGCTACCGTTGGCGTGACATCATTTCTGGTCACGCCCTTCTTGTCCAGGTGAGGTAGTGGCGGGAATCTTCCCGCGCTGTGGTTCCTTGGGGAATTGGGACCTGTGAGCTGGGCGCTCGCTATTGCCACCAGGTGGTCATTAGCTCGCGTCCTGATTGTAACGGGTTACATTGATATATGTTAAAGGCACAGTATTGAGAACACAAAGCATAGTATTGAGAATACATGATATATATGTTAAGGGCATATTATTGAGAACACAACAGTGTGAGAGCTGGACCATTAGGAAAGCTGGGAGCAGAAAAATAGATGCCTTTGAAATGTGGTGTTGGAGGAGAGTCAGGAGAGTCCCCTGGACAGCAAAGAGAACAAATAGGTCAATATTAGAAGAAATCAACCCTTGACTGTTCATTGGAGGGACAAATAGTGAAGATGAAGCTAAAGTACTTTAGACATCAAATGAGAAGGAAGGACTCACTTGAGAAGGCCTTAATGCTGGGAATGGTGGAGGGAAAGAGAAGAAAGGGGAGTCCAAATATGAGATGGCTAGATGGTATTGTAGACGCAATGGGCACAGAGCTGGGCAGGCTGAGGAGGATGGTGGAGGACAGAGGTGCCTGGAGGAAATTGTCCATGGGGTTGCAAAGGGTCGGAATCGACTGTGCGACTGAACAACAACGTTTTACAGTGGTACCTCGCTTAAAGAGCATAATGCGTTCCATGGGATTGCTCTTTAAGCGAATTTGCTCTTTAAGCGAAACACCATTGTAAGTGACCAATTATGACTTCTGGCAAGGGGGATTGCAAACTTTGATTTAGTTGTCAAGTGAGTTTTTGGTTGGTTTTAGTTGTTAAGTGAGGTGACCATTCAGAGAAAATTCTGCTCTTTAAGTGAATTAGTCTCTAAGCAAGGCACCCTTTATGCGAGGATTTACTGTATTTGTTTATTACTTTTTATACATATTTATAGTTTTGTATTTTATTGATGGATATTCTTTTCTTGTATATGCACTGTTCAGTTAAAAGAGTGTAAATTAAATTAAATTAAATTAATACTAGTCTATTACTTTTTTCATATGTAATGTAGCAGTCTGGTTTTATTCTGGTTCAAGAGGAGCCCATCCCATTTGAACAATTTTTTGTGCTAAAATCTTTATCTCACAGATCTAAACTCTGCCATGCTACGCCACCATCTGATCCACACTTTGGGTTCCTCTGGTTTGCTTGTCAAGCCGGACTTGCCATGGAACAGGTAGCATTTCAAGAATTATGAACAATGCACTCTGGAGAAAAGGCTCAATATACAGCACCAGTGAAAATGTAATTTTCCGGTTTCGTTACTGTCTTATGTGGGTAAGGTTGGGGTGGGTTGTTTCTTTTAATTGATGATTTGCTGTTGTTCTGTTTTAATGCTGATTTTTGCTGGGGTTTGGGGGTTCTTGTTTTTAGATGCAGTTGTTTTATTTGTTTTTATGTTGTAATTTTTTATCTATTGTATTTTTCCTCTCTCCCCTTCCTCCTTTTGTTGTTAGCCGCCCTGAGTGGTGTACCCACTAGGAGGGCGGGATATAAATGTTTAAAATAAATAAAATAAATAAGTTTCCTGTTTTGAATGTGTTATACAGGTGAAACTTGGAAAATTAGAATATCGTGCAAATGTTTATTCGTTTCACTTAAAAGGTGAAACAAATATATAAGATAGACTCATAAGATGCAAAGCGAGAGATGTCATGCCTTAATTTGTTATAATTGTGATGATCATGGCATACAGCGTATATGAGATTATGTGATGATTATGGGGTACATGAGATTGGGGGGTTGGGGTTTTCATAAACTGTAAGCCATAAGCATCAATATTATAACAAAGTAAGGCTTGAACTATCTCGCTTTGCATGTAACGAGTCAATCTCATATATTTGTTTCACCTTTTAAGTTGCATTACTGAACTGAATGAACATTTGCACAATATTATAATTTTCTGAGTTTTACCTGTATGGTCTCAGATATTTCTAATGCTTAAATTGAGCTTCTGGGATTTTTACCCAGAATACAGTGAGAGAATCGGCATAAATCTGAATTGACTTGATGACACATAGTAATAATTATCATTCATGTACATTAGGTTTTTGTTTCTGACACTATTAAACTTTAAGTCTTTAAACTTTCTATATCCTTCAAACCCTCAGGTTGTAAAATATGTCGTAATACAGATGTTTCTTACTGTTACAATTGCCTTTGATTATATCAGTTTGAAGTTATATATTTTTCAAAATATTGTGCTGAATTTAAAACTGATTTGGTGGAACTATAAGAGCTATGTGGTATGTCACATAGAAAAGCACAGGACCACTGGACAGCCCAATCCTGCGAAATCATGTTTCTGTAAATAATAGGTAAAGGTAAAGGTAGCCCTTGCTTGAAAGCCAGTAGCATCTGACTTTAGGGTTCGGTGCTTATTTATGTTTACAGCCAAAGACCCAGCACTCTCTGCATCTGCAGACGTTTCCATGGACATGTGGCAGGCATGACTAGACACCAGAGCTCACAGAACATTGTTACCTTTCCCAACAAAGCAGTACCTATTTATCTACTTAACATAAGAACATAAGAACAGCCTTGCTGGAACAGGCCACAGCCCATCCAGTCCAGCATTCTGTCTCACACAGTGGCTCACCATTTCCTTCAGGGTATTCCCAAGGAGATGCCTTCACCTGCTTAGGATTCCCTGGAAATGGCATTGAGAGATATCCTGCCTATCTCTCCAACCCGGAGGTTGTCCTTAGGTAGCCATAATTATAGCCATTGATACCCTTGTCCTCCATGAACTTGTCTAATTCTTTCTTAAAGCTGTCAAGTCTGATAGCTGTCACCACTTCTTCTGGCAGGGAGTTCCATAGACCAGTAATCCTCTGGGTGAAAAAGTACTTTCTCTTATTTGTTTGAGAACTAGTACCCAAAAGTTTCATGGAGTGTCCCCTAGTTCTAGTGTTGTGCGATAGGGAAAACAGTTTTTCCTTATCTACTTTGTCCACACCGTGCATGATTTTATAAACTTCAATCAGGTCACTTTCTTAGACGCCGTCGTTCAAGAGTGAAAAGGCCCAACCGTTGCAGCCTCAGATGGTAAGGAAGGTGTTCCAGTCCCCTAATCATTCTGGTTGCCCTCCTCTGTACTTTCTCCAACTCCATAATATCCTTCTGGAGGTATGGCGACCAGAACTGTACACAATATTCCAGATGGGGCCTCACCATAGATTTATAAAGAGGCAAAATGACACTTGCTGACTTATTTTCTATACCCTTCCTAATGATCCCTAACATTGAGTTTGCTTTTTTCACTGCTGAGGCACACTGGGTTGACATCTTCATTGAGATGTCCACCAGGACACCAAGGTCCCTTTCCTGGTTTGTCGCAGAGAGTTCAGACCCCATCAGTTTATAAATGTAATTGGGGTTTTTTGCCCCAACATGCATCACTCTGCACTTACTGATATTGAAGCTCATTTGCCACTGTTTTGCCCACTCCCCCAGTGTCAAGAGATCCCTCTGGAGCTCCTCACAATCTCTCACAGTTTTCACTACCCTGTATAATTTAGTGTCGTCAGCAAATTTGGCTACCTTGCTTTTTACTCCTACCTCTAGATCATTTATGAAGAGGATGAAAAGCAGGGGTCCCAGTACTGAACCTTGGGGGACCCCACTCTTTACTTCCCTCCACTTGGAGAAGTGTCCATTTAGTGCTACCCTCTGTTTCCTGTCCCTTAGCCAGTTGCTGATCCAGGACAAGACCTGTCCCTTTATTCCATGACTGGTAAGTTTATTCAAGAGCCTTTGGTGCGGGACCTTGTCAAAAGCCTTCTGAAAGTCCAGATAAACAATGTCAACTGGATCCCCCTTATCCACATGCTTGTTGACACTCTCAAAAAATTCCAGCAGATTAGTGAGGCATGATTTGCCCTTGTAAAAGCCATGTTGGCTCTCCTTTAGCAGCGCCTTCTCTTCTATGTTCCTATTAATTCTATCTTTTAGGATGGTTTCCATCACTTTACCTGGGACACATGTCAAACTGACAGGTCGGTAATTTCCTGGATCACCCCTGGATCCTTTTTTGAAAATTGGTGTTATATTCGCTACCTTCCAGTCATCAGGCACAAAGCCTGATTTGAGGGAAATATTATAAATTTTGGCTAGGAGATCAGCAATTTCGTCTTTAAGTTCCCTGAGAACTCGTGGATGGATGCCATCTGGTCCTGGTGATTTGTTAGTGTTTAGCTTAACAAGACATGCAAGGACCTCCTCCCTGGTTATTTCTATCTTGCTTAATTCTTCGGTTTCCCTCCCTACGAAGATAGGCTCTGTTTTGGGCATGTGGTCTCTGTCTTCTTCAGTGAATACTGAAGCAAAGAATTCATTGAGTCTCTCTGCAATCTCTGTTTCCTCTTTAATAACCCCTTGCCTTCCATTGTCATCTAATGGTCCAATGGCCTTCCTAGTTGGGTTCTTACTTCTAATGTACTTAAAGAAGTCTTTGTTATTTCTCTGAGTATTTTTAGCTATACGCTCCTCAAAGTCTTGCTTTGCTTTCCTGATTGTTGACTTGCATTTGTTCTGCCAGAATTTATGTTTCTGCCTGCTGTCCTCATTTGGACAAGCCTTCCATCTTCTAAATGAGCTTTTCTTGCTCTTGATCACTTCCCGAACAGCTCCTGTAAGCCACATCGGAGTCCTCTTGGACCTGGCAGTGCCCTTTTTCCTTTTGGGTATGCATTCCAATTGGGCCTCTGTTATTGTTTTTGTAAACAACCTCCATGCCTCTTGGAGTGTTTGGACTCTCTCAATTTTCCCTTTCAGTTTCTTTTTTACTAGTCTCCTCATCTTTGGGAAATTTCCTTTTTGAAAATTTAAGGTCTCTGTTTTAGATTTTATCAGTGACTTGCAGTCTATGATCAAGTTAAACATAATTGAGTTGTGGTCACTGTTCCCTATTGGATCAGTCACATTAACATCTTGCACCAGATCCTGAGTATTACTCAGGATCAAGTCAAGGATTCTTGTACCTCTAGTTGGGTCTTCAACCATCTGTCCCAGGGAACAATCATTTAGCATATTTAGGAACTTTATCTCTTTATCATGTGCTGAACAACAGTTTACCCAGTCTATGTGAGGGTAATTGAAGTCCCCCATTATAACCAGGCTTCCCTTCCTGGATGCCTCCTTGCAATTTCTTACTTTCGAACTGCTAGGTTGGCAGGAGCTGGGACAGATGATGGGAGCTCACTCCATCATGCAGTACTTGGATCTCGAATTGCTGACCTGCCAACTTTCCAGTTATCAAGTTCAGCTTCTTAACCACTAAGTCACCATAGTCCCCCTGTAAAGAATACCACTGCCTATAAAACAATACCTCCTCACAAGTAAGGGTTATTAAGGATTATATTTTTTTGGTAGTTTAGTGTATGAGAACCAAGACACAGGAAACAGCCATGGGCTAGTTTAACTCAGGTTTATTGCATGGTGGACAGAGGGAACATGAGGTAATGGCGGATGCAAAGCTCTATATATATACAGTGGTAAACATTCGAAAGTGGCTCCACGATAGCCGGTTGGCTATTGTCCGCGTGACGTCATTGCTGGTCACGCCCTCCTTGTCCAGGTGTAGGTAGTGGCGGGAAACTCCGCGCTGTGGCTTTTGATGAGTATGGACCAAGAGAGCTTGGACGCTCGCTGCTGCCCACTGGTGGTTATCAGCTCGCGTCCAAATACAAGGTTTACAGTGGTACAGCTGTCGACTATATTGTTACTTGTCGGAAGGGTTACATTGTTATCATATGAAGAAGGTTACACTATTAGGACACAACACTCCTCCCCCCTAGGATGAGACGAAGTCTCTCAGCCAAGATGGCTTATTTCGAACACGCTGGGGTCTCGGTGCGGGCTGCCCTGCCCCGGGTTTGCTACCTTCTCCTTGTCCCCTGGCTTCCTGTCCTGTAATTGGAGAGGGAGACTTGTTAGTGACTTGCCGCGGTTCTGCGGCTTTTTCGGGAGGTGTGTGTTTTATTTGGGAAGAACCGGGGGCACTGGGGGCTAACGAAAACCCCCTCTTCTCGCTTGGATGGGTGGGGGAACACTCCCAAAAACCCCCCCGGCTCGGTAAAGCAAAATCAAATTCGGGGGCAGCAGTCGCAAACTCCTCACTCTCTTCCCCGGAATCGGATAGAGCTGGCGTGTCAAAAGGATCTGAGTCGGGACCGCTGCTTCCCCCCCCTTGTTTGGGACTGTTGCCCTTCGTTGTCTCCTCCTTGGGCTAAGCGGGTGGAGGAGAACCCTAACGCTGAGGCATTTTCTATGCCGTCCGTGGATTGCTTTCTGGGAACCCGGCTCCGGAGCTGATCTGCATGCCGCCTCCAGAGTAGACCGGTGCTCGTTTCCACCCGATACGACACTGGTCCCGTCTGTTCTACAACTCTCCCTGGTACCCAGGCTGGCCCTGCGCTGGCGTAGTTCCTGCAATGCACAGGATCGCTGGCGGCGAAACCTTTCGACACCGCTACCCCTACGTTCTTCCCTTTGTCCTCGACCCTCGTGGGGTCTAATCTAGTCAGAATCGTGGTCAGCTTTCTCCGCATCAGCAGCTCTGCCGGCGAGTAACCGGATGCCAAGGGGGTCACCCTATACGCTAATAAAAACTGACAAACTTGGTGATTCAGGTCCCCCGAGCCCATGCGCCGCAGCGCATCCTTTGTTGTACGCACCAGCCGCTCCACTTGGCCATTCGTGGCCGGGTGAAACGGCGCGGATGTGACGTGCCAAATGGCGTTTGCTTCCATGAATGCCCTGAACTCGGCGGACGTGAAACAACTAGCGTTATCGCTGACCAGAGTGTCGGGTAAACCGAACGTGGAAAAGACTCTCCTTAGATGGCTAATTGTAGTGGCGGAGGACGTGCTCTTTACCGGAATCACCTCCAGCCACTTGGAGTACGCATCCACCACCAGGAGGAAAAGGGTACCTCGGAACGGGCCAGCAAAATCTATGTGCACTCTGGACCACGGCCCCCTTGCCGCGTCCCATTCCCTATGCGGGAGACGAGCCGCCTCCGGTCGGGAGCCCTGGCATGCCTCGCAAGTGCCGATCATGTATTCTATGTCTGCGTCCAGCTGGGGCCACCAGAAGTAACTCTGAGCCAGCGCCTTGGAACGAACGATCCCCGGGTGGCTGACGTGCAACAGTTTGAGTACCCTCGGTCGCAGGGATGTAGGGACCACCACCCGTTGGCCCCACAAAAGGCACCCCCTCTCTAGGGACAACTCTATTTTTTTCCGAAAAAATGGGTCGAATTCCGTACTTGGGGAGGACGCCGGCCACCCCTTCTGTACCCATGAGCTTACTTTCTCCAGCGTTCTATCCCTGCCAGTCGCCCTGGCAATGTCGGCTGGTACTATTGGGGGTGAATCTAAAACCTCTATTAACAATACCTGGTGGTCTCTCTCTACCCCTGCCTTTTGGTCGCCCGACAAGGGCAGAGGAGACCGTGAGAGTGCGTCTGCATGGCTGATCTCCTTTCCGGGCCGGTATTCCAACTCATGTTGGTATGCGTTGAGGAAGATAGCCCACCTCAGCATTCTCGGGGACAGGATCTGTGGCGTGGGCTTATTTGCAGTGAAAATTCCTAACAGAGGCTTGTGATCGGTCACGATCGTAAACGGGCGACCATACAGAAAATCGTGAAATTTTTTGGTGCCCGCTACTATCGCTAATGCCTCCCTGTCGGTCTGTGCGTAATTCCGCTCAGCTTGGGACAGGGACCTAGAATAAAACGCTATCGGGGCCTCCCTTCCGTCGTCCAACACGTGGCAAAGCACCGCCCCCACCCCCACCGGGGACGCATCACAAACTAAGACCACTGGCCGTTTGGGGTCGAAATGAGTTAGGATTGCCTCGGATGTTAGGAGTTGCTTTAACTCTTTAAAAGCCCTCTCTTGCTCGTCACCCCACAGCCATGTTTCCTCCTTTTTAAGCAACCGATGGAGCGGTTCGGCCACAGACGCCTTCCGTGGAAGGAAGGTATGGTAAAAATTTAGGAGCCCCAGGAATGACTGTAGTTCGGTTTTGGATGTGGGGCGAGGAGCCTGCTTGATGGCGGCTACTTTGGATTTGGACGGCTTAATTCCCTCGGGTGTGACACGGAACCCTAAAAACTCAACCTCTGTTTCGAAAAATACGCATTTGTCTTTTCTCAGTCGCAGCCCCGCTTTCTCGAACACAGTCAGTACTTTATCCAATCTCTTTGCCAGTTCGGCCTCACTCCCCCCTGTTATCAATACGTCATCAAAGTAACACAACACTCCCTCCAGCCCCTTCAGGAGGCGTTCCACAATCGACTGAAAAAGGCCGGGTGCTGAGTTCACGCCGAACTGTAAACGCGACACCTGGAACGCCCCTTTATGTGTAACTATAGTTTGTGCCGCTGCCGTGGCGGGAGTTACAGGGAGTTGCTGGTAGGCTTGTGCTAAATCGAGCTTAGCGAAACATTTTCCCCCATTCAGCCTGGCCAGAAGGTGGCTGACCACCAGCACCGGGTATGCATTAGGGCGGATTGCCTTGTTAATTGTACACTTATAATCAGCGCAAATGCACACCTCCCCATTTGCTTTTAGTGCTGTAACAATTGGAGTTTCCCACTCCGCGGAATCAACAGGAACAAGAATCCCCTGGCCCACCAGTTTGTCCAGTTCCGCCTCTATTTTGTCCTTTAGTGCGAACGGCACCCTGCGTGGTTTGAGTCTTATCGGGCGGACCTCCGGGTCTAGGTCGAAGGCTACAGGGGGTCCCTTGAACTTTCCCAGTCCTTTTTTAAAAACGGCGGAGTGCGCGTCGCACACCGCTTTTATTGGATCCGCACCCACAGCATGCACCCCCCCCCTATGAACAAACCCAAAGGCTGAAACCACTGAGTCCCGAGGAGGCTACAATTTCCCCCTTTGAGAACAACTAGAGGGAGTTCCGCAGAATGTTTCTTAAAACGGACCCGAAATTTCCCGACCCCCAACACTGGAATGCTGTTCCCCTGCACGTCTCGTAGCGTGGACCTCAACGTTTTAAGTTTGGGCCGCACGTGGGGGTCGATTTTCAAGAACTCTCTCTGGGGAATTATAGAATAGGAGGACCCCGAGTCAATTTCCATCCTAATAGGGGCCCCTTGTACTAGTACCTCGACGAAGTAATGGGGTTGTCCCGCGGACACACTGAACACGGGGGCGTCGTCCTCGCTGTCGTCCGAGATGCGGCCCACGCCGTCCTGCTTCCTCGTGGTCCGGGCACCATCTTTGGACCTCGCTGGACGGTCCGGTCTGGCCGAACGGTCTTGTGAGTGCCTCCGGCCCTCTTTCTGATTTCTGCACGCCTTGGCGATGTGCCCCCGACGGCCGCAGTTGTAACACTCAGCTTTTCTGAATGGGCACTTCGCGCGCTCATGGGCCGCTCCGCAACCATCGCAGCGGCGCCCTCCTTTTCGGACCTTCTGGACCTCCTCGCCGTCGCTGCCTTCCGTAGACGACTTCGAGGTTCGTCGGGTTGCATGCACCGACTGTCCGGACTTGCCGTGCACCGAATTTTCCGCTTTGCCGGCCCTAGGACGCCACTCGCGCCACTGGTGCATTTCGTCTACCCCAGCATTCGTGGATTCCGCGGATTCCGCGGCCTCCACAACCTCTGCCAGCGTGGGTGGCGGCTCCTTGTTCATCAGGCTGCGCTGCACTTCCTTGTCCTTCAGGCCACAAAGAACGCCGTCCCTTAGGGCCATCTCTAGGTTGTCCCATCTGCAGGGGGCGGCGGCTATTCTCATGGCTGTTACGAAGGTCTCAACCGACTCATCCGGCGCTTGGACTCGCCTCCAGAACGCGCTCCGAGCGGGAAACATTGCCCTCGAGGGTCGGAACCGCTCACGCAGCAGTTTCATGATGTCCTCGGCTTTGAAATCACTCATCTTCTTCGGTGCAATAATGCCCACCAGCGTTCGCTTGGTTTCTATCCCAAGCATTCGGGTGAGGATGGCCCTCTTCCTTTCCTCGTCGTCTTCCTTGACTTTGAGTTCCACCAGTGCCGCCTGGAAATCCATCTCAAAAAGCTCCCAGTCTTGCGGTGTGGTAATGTTGAACCCGCTCTGTGCCCTGGCTCCGTGGGGATCCATAATCCCACCTTCGTCGCCAATTTAGTGTATGAGAACCAAGACACAGGAAACAGCCATGGGCTAGTTTAACTCAGGTTTATTGCATGGTGGACAGAGGGAACATGAGGTAATGGCGGATGCAAAGCTCTATATATATACAGTGGTAAACATTCGAAAGTGGCTCCACGATAGCCGGTTGGCTATTGTCCGCGTGACGTCATTGCTGGTCACGCCCTCCTTGTCCAGGTGTAGGTAGTGGCGGGAAACTCCGCGCTGTGGCTTTTGATGAGTATGGACCAAGAGAGCTTGGACGCTCGCTGCTGCCCACTGGTGGTTATCAGCTCGCGTCCAAATACAAGGTTTATAGTGGTACAGCTGTCGACTATATTGTTACTTGTCGGAAGGGTTACATTGTTATCATATGAAGAAGGTTACACTATTAGGACACAACAGGTAGTGATGGCGATTTGCTCTCAAAGAAATGTTTTTATGACTGCAGCCTTAAATACTTGGATTTTCTGGCCATACCTTCTCCCATCTGTTCCATCCAAACAGCTGTACAAAACAAACACTTCACATAATACCGACTTTTGGATGAACTGCTTTCTATTTTTTAAAAAGGGTTAATTAACAACTGTCCTGCAGTGATGAGAAGACAAGGATGAAGCTTTGACTTGGTTCTGAACATTCTGTAGATATTCTTTTAAGCTTTTAAAGGTTTTCTTACAAAGATAATGATGATCCATTTTACTTATCCAGCAAGAGCCTTGAACGGAAGGCATTTTTCCTTGAGTGTATAGTTAGAGCGTTGAGGGCAGTATGGGTAGAACAGCCAATCAGTGTAATGAGTCTCCACTACTTGGGAAAGTGAGATTAATCTAAATCAAATACTTTCCACTATGGCAATTTTAACTAATTCCCTCATGAAAGTACAAGAGAGATGTGAAACCCCTACAGTCAGCATAAACCTCCTGGTAGGGCTAGACAGGTAATACCTTTTAAGCTTGTTAATGTCTTATCCTGCTGGTTTCTACAAATGATTCAAAGAATAGCTGAGTACTTTTCAACCTGTCATTACAGAGAAATGCAACTTTCAACCTGAAAATGGTAGGTACAGTGTTGTGTAATGTGATGTGATGTGGATTGTGTGTGTGTGTGTGTTCAACTGGATAACAGGCAGATTGTTTCTGCTATCTATACCAATTTAATTAATGCCTATATTAGTGCTTCTCCACTTGCCCCAAGTTATTTATAAATCTTGAAAGCCTGTAATATAGAGCTATTGTGAAAGAGTGTCACATTTCTGTCAAGGGCTTTGTTATAAGAATCAGTTATGTTTCAGCTACGAAAAACTTCTTGGTAAAGAAACAGGCTGGCACAGAAAAGAGCAGTTATTAAAGTACCTGCCAGGAATTCAAGGCAAGTGTTCCCCTTTCTATGAAGAAGGTCAAAAGTAAAGATGGATGGATCAGTTTATTTTTGTCTGGTCTGTGTCAGTTCTGTTTGCAGGCGCACCCCCCCAATAACGGACTAAGACAACATTGAAAGTGGATAACAGCATCGGGCCACATTTATTGATTCAATGCCCTAATCCGAATTATAAATTTGTATTGGTAAAACGACCAATCATAATTCTTAAGGCAAGCAGGCCGAAGTAACACTGGTAAGGTACCACCCCAAAATTGCCAACGGCAATTGGTTACAATGTATCAATTTGTATCAATTTGTTTGTTGACAACAAACAAATTGTTGACCGTAGTCAATATCTAACTCATGACCCCACCCTCTGACTCGTATCCGTGAAATCACGGGGTGATGCATGCTGGCTAGCTATCGCCATCACCCCGTCGCCTGGTTCGTCGTTGACCGGACAACGTTTAACTAATTTGTTCCTGTCTAGTGTTGTCCAGTCAATTGCGAACCTGCCGGATACCTGTGGGTCATACTGTTTACCTTACCAGTGCTACCCGCCAATGTGACCGGAGTCAACAGTAGAAACGAAAGGAACCCCTATATCAAACCATAGCAACAGTGTGGGATGGGCAAAAAAGCCAGGACCCGAAAGCCAATGTGGGTCCCAACCAAAAATTCCCACCCGGCCCCGAAGCGACCAAAATATCACACTGTTAACTAGGGAGGGGGTGGAGGGGAAAAACTTCTCCGCTCCGTCGCTTTAGCTAAAATGGCAGCACGGCTGCCTCGTGGCCACCCCTTTTATAAGGGAGCTGGCCACGCCCTAAACTACCCGGATTCTTCGTCCTGTGGGGGGGGGGGCCCGCAAAGAGCGCGGCGGCCATTTTGGCGCCGCGCTTGCATTGCAGGCGCACCCCCCCCAATAACGGACTCAGACAACATTGAAAGTGGATAACAGCATCGGGCCACATTTATTGATTCAATGCCCTAATCCGAATTATAAATTTGTATTGGTAAAACGACCAATCATAATTCTTAAGGCAAGCAGGCCGAAGTAACACTGGTAAGGTACCACCCCAAAATTGCCAACGGCAATTGGTTACAATGTATCAATTTGTATCAATTTGTTTGTTGACAACAAACAAATTGTTGACCGTAGTCAATATCTAACTCATGACCCCACCCTCTGACTCGTATCCGTGAAATCACGGGGTGATGCATGCTGGCTAGCTATCGCCATCACCCCGTCGCCTGGTTCGTCGTTGACCGGACAACGTTTAACTAATTTGTTCCTGTCTAGTGTTGTCCAGTCAATTGCGAACCTGCCGGATACCTGTCGGTCATACTGTTTACCTTACCAGTGCTACCCGCCACACGGAGGGGCTTCAAAGAAGGCCTGACGCCCCCCCCCCCCCCCCCAGACCGTCAGCTCGGTCGACAGGCCTGCTCGCCAATCACCCAACAGGAGGTCCATACCTCCTCGCGACAGATGGACCCCATCCCCTGCATACAAGTCATAATTTCGGAGGCTAATAAGGGGGTGACGACTGACCCGTCCCCAAGCCTTGTCGGCAAGGAACCGCGCCACCGCCCCATTGACCGCGCGCCTAGCGCGGTCAAGGGCCAGGAGGTCAATGCCCCCTCTGTAAGAATGGCGCGGGATCATGTCCGACCAAACCAGGGTTGTGGCAGGCCAGACGTAGTGCAAGTAGGCAAGGTCCTCGCAAATCGCATGCTTGAGCGATAAGCCGGTGACCTGACCCAAATCATTGCTCCCAAGGTGTATGATGAGAATGTCAGGCGGGTCAGCACTCCTGCTTGAAAACAGGAAAGGCAGCAGCTCCCGCCATAACATCCCAGGCTTACCATGCCATGTGAGACTGGCGTGTTCACCCAGTCCCAGTCGGGGTCCCCACTCTGTCGCCGCAGCGTAACGCGCTGCCCTGTGCACATAGCTGTGGCCCACCAGCCATACTGTCACCGGTGTAACACGACACCCAGGGTCTGTAAGAAAAATTGAGAAAAAAGGAAGGTAAGGTGATCGGATTGGTACTCACGGTGGAAGTGGGCGCACATAAAACTGAAAACATTGCGAGCCCCACCTTCCCATGCTGCGTATGTCAGCCCCGGAGTACCCAAAAGCAGCTGCTGTAGAGGCTGCCCCAATACGAAATGAATGTGTGCCATAACGGGCACCTGGTAGGCCCACCCTGGCGAGGGCTCTGCCTGTCACCTTCCAAAACTGAAATTTAGTAAGGGGAGACCCATCTTGGTGACAGAAAAACGGGCCATGGTGCATGCCACGCAGTGCCAGGAACTCCTGTAGGGCACCAACCGGACAGATGTCTGCCAAAGAACACCGTAGCAGTCTTACGCCACTGCCTACGCCATGCTGATCTGACTTGGAGGAACGTATCCTCAACTGGGCCCAGTCTTTGGCAACATAGACATCCTCGAGTTCCAGTGCCCTACAACTTGCATCCGCCTTAGACAGCATCACAAGTTCGCTGATGTGGAGCGCTC
Organism: Bradypodion ventrale; assembly: GCA_035047345.1. NCBI lineage: Eukaryota > Metazoa > Chordata > Lepidosauria > Squamata > Chamaeleonidae > Bradypodion > Bradypodion ventrale. The sequence continues at coordinate 102,409,197 of JAWDJE010000002.1, read as the reverse complement.
CAAAAAATGCCACCGTTGTGGCTGCATGAAAAAGGGCTGCCTCATAATGATCAAAACAGAGGCTTGGCCAGCCCCGGGCCAACTGGGTAAGAACCCCTGGGGAAATAGGGTGCCGGTCGTCCGGGCAACGCCCGCGCTCGCGCACCCACCCCTCCAAAACATGTCTCACACGGAAGTCAGTGGTGCTGTCCACATGACCCCCTACTTTGGCCATAAAAGCCAGCGCCGAGAGCTTGGATGCTATGGTGCGAGGTGCGAGGCCGAGAGCATGCAGGTGGACCATGAACCGCAGAACATGGTCAACCGGGATAGGCCAGGTCTCTGGCAGGTGAAATTGAGCAGCAAATGCCCTGTAAGAATTAAATGCTTGTTGATACGCCTTACGCGTGCGTGGCGCTAGTGACAGGCCAATCGCCCGGTTCACCTCTCCTTGCCAATGGTCCATATCTCGTCCAGGAGTGGCGAGGGAAATTCCTCCGCATCCGGGGCCAAGGCACGGAACCGGTAGATCTGCAGGCGGGACAAAGCGTCAGCAATATCATTATTAATCCCTGGGACATGCCTGGCTCTGAACAAAACGTTGAGGCGCAGGCAGCGCAGCACAAAATGGCGCACTAGGTCCATAACCCTGGGCGATTTGGAAGTCTGTGCATTAACAATGTGGACAACAGCAGCGTTGTCACACCAGAAATGCACGACCGAGTTGGCCCATTCCTCGCCCCATAGCATCAAAGCCCCTAGTATAGGAAAAAATTCAAGGTATGTGAGATCACGCAGGCGATCTGTGCCTGCCCAGGCCGGTGGCCACCCACCATAGGCCCACTTCCCATTGAAGTACATCCCATAACCCAGGGATCCTGAGGCATCAGACTGGATCTGAAAATTGGGGGATGCCAGGAGGTCAGACCTCCAAAATGAGACCCCATTGAATTCCCTCAGGAACTGTAACCAGACAAACATGTCTGCCCTGATACCCCGGGTAAGTCTAACTCTGTGGTGAGGCCTGGATAACCCTGCCATGGCGTCGCATAAGCGTCGAGCAAAAGCCCTGCCCGGAGCGACCACCCTGCAAGCGAAATTTAGGTGACCATGTAGCACCTGCAGTTCCCTCAGTGATGCCTTGCGCTTGGCCATCAACTCCGAGATAAGGGCCACTATCCTGGACACCTTATCCTCCGGTAACCTAGAAGCCTGCGCTAACGTGTCAATCTCCACCCCCAGGAATACTAACTTGGTAGATGGGCCCTCGGTCTTTTCGGGCGCTAAAGGGACACCGAGTTCCTCCATTAGCGTCTGAAATGTGTTGAGGAGACGTGTGCACGTGTCCCAGCCCCGTTCACCCCCGAATAAAAAGTCATCCAGGTAATGGGCTACAGACCGGGACCCTGACCTGCGGACGAAAGCCCACTCTAAGAAGGTACTAAAACGCTCAAAGGCCGAGCATGATATGGAACAGCCAAAAGGCATGGCCTTATCAAAATAATATTCGCCCCGAAATTTGAAACCCAGCAACTCAAAGTCACCCGGATGCACCGGCAGGAGGCGAAAGGCCGACTTAATGTCGCACTTGGCCAGCAGGGCACCCGGGCCACACGAGCGTACCATGTGCAGCGCGTGGTCAAAAGACGTATACCTGACTGAACAAAGGTCATCAGGGATAGCATCATTGACCGACCGGCCGGCTGGGTAGGATAAATGATGAATAAGGCGAAACTCGCCTTGAGACTTTTTGGGAACCAAGCCTAGGGGCGACACCTTAAGGTTGGGAAACGGGGGTGAAGGGAAAGGGCCAGCTACCCTGCCCGCATCTAACTCCTTCCTAATACTGGCAGCAGCCACCTCCTCCCTCCCCTTGAGGGACAAAAGATTGGGGGCATCCTGAGGGGACCTATCACCCATGAAAGGGATGCGGAACCCGTACTTAAATCCTTGAAGGAGATACTCCCCATCCTCTCCTTTCGGGTACACTGTGAGCCAACGCTCCAATATGTCCACCTTAATTGGGGAGGGGGCCTTTCGGTGAACCAGCTCCATCTGTGGCAGCCTTGCCAGCCCACTGTCCGCCCCTCCCTCTGCCCCATGTCCCCCCAGGCCTGGGACAGGCGGAGGCTGCGTGGGGGCCGGAACAGGTGGGACACTCATGCCTGTATTTGCAATTCTTCTTATTACAGGAACCATTGGACGAGAAAGTCCAGCACAGCAGGCGGGCTGGAACCCCCTGCCCCGCCACTTGGCGGGTAACCTGTGCTGGGACAGCTCGCTGGACCGCATGTCCGCAATGGTACCTGTCCCCTGGCGCGGGGCGCGTGGGCGTCATGTACAGAAGCCAAAGCCTCTGGCACGGCTCATCCCACCTCATCTCCGGGTGGAGGGGAATCCGCATACGGAATTCCTCGTCATAAGCCAGCCACGAAGGGCCCGGGAAATCAACCATTGCCCTGTATATGTTGTCCAAATATTGGACCATCGGAATAGCCAACTCCGGCCGCGCCCTCAGATACACTGCCATGTAAATTAAATAAGCCGGCAGCCAGTTGGCCCAGGTACGTGGCGGCTTACGACGACGTGCCTGCTCCTTATCCTTCTCATCCTGTCCCTCCCTTTCCTCCTTGGTGGGCTCTCTGTTCAGGAGTGAGAAGATCTCTACATACTCCCCCCGCCAAATCTTTTCCTTGGTGGCCTGAGCCAAGTGGTCACCCAGTGGCAAGGAGTACCCCGCAGTTGGTAAGGCCGAAAAAGGCACCACAGACACCGGGAAAGGGGCCTGAGCTAACCCAGCCACCCCCAGTACATTCCCTGTAGTGAAAGACAAACTACCCACCCCGGTGCCCTGGGTGGCAGTTACCGTCGCCGAGTGGGGTGCCGGCTGCTGTGCCACCGCACCACCCGAGCGAGGCCAAGGCCATTGAAAAGCTCCCCCCACAGAAGCAATGTGTGCAGGTGTACTGGCTTGTACCGTATACTCACATGCTGCACCCCCGTGGGCCGCCCCCACCGGGGGTTCTGGCCCACTGGGGGCGTCGGAGCTCACGACCGACGTAGAGCTCATCATCGGGGCCTGACCTGCACTCGTCTGCTGGCTGGGGAGCTGCGGGGCAGTGGCCGAAGCCGCGCCACCCGCCTGAGGCAGCTCAACCCTGCCCGCCGCCTGTTGTCCTCCTGCCGACGGCGCCGCAAAAGGGACGCCAAAGGGAGCCCCAGCCTGGCTGGCCCGAGCTAAAGACGCTTCGAGGGCCGCAAGGCGGGCCAGTAAGGCCTGCATGTCGATCTGGGGCCAAGGGCCGGCCGGCCCGCCAAGTCCAGGCGCGGGTACAGGTCCCTGTACCCCAGGACCCGAATAGGGCCATTGCCCAACACCGAAGCCCGGTAGGGTCGGTGCAGGAACCTGCCAAGGTAGGGGACCACACCACCCGCCCAGGCTAGAAGGCCCAGGAGGAAGAGAGGCAGGCCCAACAGGATGGGCAGAGGGAGTAGCGGTGTCCACCGCTCGCGGGCCGCGGGCCGGAGCCCCTGCCGCGCCCGCATTCCGATCCCCCGCGTCCGGCCAAGGGGCGATGGACCCCATTCTGCCGGCCCCGGCGGGGGCCTGGACAGGCGGCTGCTGGGGAGGCACCACCGTGGTCCTCCGACCCGGGTTGCGCCTCCTCACAGCTCGAGCCGCACTTGAAGCTGCCTTCTTCTTCGAAGGCATCTCAATCGCAGGAGAGGGAAGCCGAAAAGAAGATTCGCCGCCAAAAGGCTTCCCGCAAGGTAAGGAGCGACGGAGACACAGGGGAAAAACTTCTCCGCTCCGTCGCTTTAGCTAAAATGGCAGCACGGCTGCCTTGTGGCCACCCCTTTTATAAGGGAGCTGGCCACGCCCTAAACTACCCGGATTCTTCGTCCTGTGGGGGGGGGCGCAAAGAGCGCGGCGGCCATTTTGGCGCCGCGCTTGCAATGTGCTCATTCGTAAATCAGTTCCTATTTTTACAGTAATCTGTCATTTTTTAAAAAATGCTCAGAAACTGAAATGTAAACATGTATTTAAGTAGAACTATTTTAAAAAACACCCTAAATTTCTTATTCCTGCAAGCTCTCCTCAAAGTATGCTTTTCAAGATATATTTTATTACCCAATGTAATCATGATTATACAATAATCATTACAAAACTATTAAGGTCTCCCTTGCTCAAAAGCCAGTTGTATCCGGCTCTAGTGTGTGGTACTTATCTCTGTTTACATCAGAGGTGGCCAATCTTTTTATGTTACAGGCCTGACCATGCCTCCAGACAGCTGAGTGGGCTGGACCATGCCCCCCCCCCCCCAAAGCAAAGCAGGCAGATTTATGGCTACTGTAAATTTACCCACTTCTGCCTTTATGACAGCCGCAAGCATGTTTGTGCATGTGCAGGCGCATTGTACAGCTGACACAAATGTGCCTGCTTCCACTTCCGGTTGTGGTGGAGGTGGTGATGGGCCAGGTGGGATGACATCATGGGCCAAGTCTGGTCCACAGGCCATACGTTGGGAACTACTGATTTACAGCCAAAGAGGCAGCTCTTTCTCCATCTGCAGATATTCCTGTGGTTATGTGGCAGGCATGACTAGACACTGGAGCACACATAACACTTTAGTACACACACAAGAGCACACATTCCTGGCAAAGCAGTACCTATTTATCTACTTGCAATTTCTTGTTTTTGAATGGTTAAGTTGGCAGGAGCTGGGACGGCTGATGGGCGCTCACTCCGTCATGCAGCACTCGAGTCTTAACCACTAAGCCACCACAAAAATTATTACAATAAGTTAAAACTTTTAATGCACTTTGACTTTTGTTGACTTTTTACAAGAATTTCAAAAATTTTATAAACTTTGAATATGAGAAAAAGCAAAAACAAGACTTACAGATTTGATCAAAGAATAAAATTTCTTTTCACTACTGTGGAAACCATAATTTATAATCAGGAGCTCTCTTCATATCTCTTTTAGCTTTCAAATATACACACATTGTTGAACTATTGAGTACTTCTAGATTTTTTTTTAAAAAAATCATTCCAATTCAAATGGTACCCTAGATTACTTGTATCATCTGACCAATAGGCTAGCCTTCCTTCAGTAATAATCAAGTGGGAATAAATCTCACTAAATTACCCATTTCTGATTAGACAGAATGCCTCAGTACCATTGAGAATTCATTCCTAACTTCTTTGGAACTGAGGTTTCTGCAGTTTTCAGAAAGTGCCCCTGTTTTTTTTTTAAAAAAATCTTTGTGAAGCAAAGCGAAGAGGCACACATATTGCAGGATGTAAAATAAGAGGCTAGCTCAAAATAAGGCTGGGCCTGCCACTAGCCGCATTGAGACTAGGTGCATTCAGGCTGTGGGGTGATGGAGGCAACATCACCACTCTCAGAGGACTTCCTTTGCTTGGAAAATCAGCCACTGTAGGCACATCCCCAGCTTCATGCCATTGTGTCATTTGCTTCTGGAGAATGAAATGCTCAAGTACCCTCCTGTAACAGCCACGATGCTCCTCTTATGTTACACTGCCAGAGAAGCAGGCACAGCAGCATCACAATCTACTCTATGGGAGATGGCTATTCCTTTTAATGTCTGTCCATGAAGAATCTTTGGAATGACAGGACATGGGGAGTGGCCAAAAATCATCCAAGGCTATTTCCTCTGAACATTCCTTCATAGAATCACTGATTTGGAAGGGACCATTTAGGCTGCAGAAATCTAGTGTGTGCCCTTTGTCCCAGTGAGGACAAATCCTTCTGAATTGGCAGGTCATGACTGGCCCCTCATCTTCCTTCCCACCCTTTCTCTTTGCAGGCGCACCCCCCAAAAAAGGACTCAGACACCGGTATAAGTGGATAACGGCATTGGGCCACATTTATTGATTCATGCCCTAGTCCGAATTATAAATTTCAGTTGGTACTCAGCCAATTATAATTCTTAAGGCAAGCGGGTCACAGTAACACTGGTAAGGTTCCTCCCAAAATTGCCAACGGCAATTGGCTACAATGTATCCATTTGTATCAATTTGTTTGTTGACAACAAACAAATTGTTGACCATAGTCAATCAACTATCTACTGACCCCACCCTCTGACGTGTATCCGTAAAATCACGGGGTGATGCATGCTGAATAGCTCCTGCCATCATCCCCTTGCCTGGTTCGTCGTTGACCGGTCAACGTTAACCAACTTGTACCTATCTAGTGTTGGCCAGTCAATTGCGAACCTGCCGGATACCTGTGGGTCATAAATATTTACCTTACCAGTGCTACCCGCCCATGTGACCAAAGTCAATAGCAAAGCCCCTATATCAAACCATAGCAACAGTGTGGGATGGGCAAAAAAGCCAGAACCAGGAAGCCAATTGTAGGTTCCAGCCAAAAATTCCCACCCGGCCCCGAAGCGACCAAAATATCACACTGTTAACTAGGGAGGGGGTGGAGGGAAAAACTTCTCCTCTCCGTCGCTTTTAGAAAATGGCAGCTCGCTGCCTCGTGGCCACCCCTTTTATAGAGGGGTGGCCACGCCCCCTAACTATCCGGATGTCTGAGTCCGGGGGGGCCCCCGCAAAGAGCGCGGTGGCCATTTTGGCGCCGCGCTTTTATTGCAGGCGCACCCCCCAAAAAAGGACTCAGACACCGGTATAAGTGGATCACGGCATTGGGCCACATTTATTGATTCATGCCCTAGTCCGAATTATAAATTTCAATTGGTACTCAGCCAATTATAATTCTTAAGGCAAGCAGGCCACAGTAACACTGGTAAGGTTCCTCCCAAAATTGCCAATGGCAATTGGCTACAATGTATCCATTTGTATCGATTTGTTTGTTGACAACAAACAAATTGTTGATCGTAGTCAATCAACTATCTACTGACCCCACCCTCTGACGTGTATCCATAAAATCATGGGGTGATGCATGCTGAATAGCTCGTGCCATCACCCCCTTGCCTGGTTCGTCGTTGACCGGTCAACGTTAACCAACTTGTACCTATCTAGTGTTGGCCAGTCAATTGCGAACCTGCCGGATACCTGTGGATCATAAATATTTACCTTACCAGTGCTACCTGCCACACGGGTAGGCATCCATGATGACTCACCGCCCCCCCCCCCCCAAGACCGACATCTCGGTCGCCAGGCCTGCTTGCATCACACCAAGAACAAGGTACATACCTCTAGCCGACAGGTGGACCCCTTCTCCCGCTTACCAGCAAAATATTTGTCTAGCAGTCCGAACTAGGGAGATCCGCATCTCCCCTAAATTGGTGTCTCGGCACGATGTTAGACCATAGCGACCGTATGTAAGCCATAGGTGATGTAAAAAAGCCAGGTCACAGCCCCCCAACGGTTTAGTAACAGCAGTGATCCGTATAATATCACTGCCACCGGGGTGCCTGCAAAACATAGGGCGGCCGAGCATCCCTGTCAGACAGCAGGAATGGCCTCAGTTCCCGCCCCCATGTGCTGCGCATACCATACCATAGCCTTTGTGCGGATGCACACAGCCCGGCCGGGGTCCACTCTCTGTCGCTGCAGCCTATACCGCTGCCCAGTGTACATAGCTGCGGCCCACCAGCCCCCCCCCACCGGTGTGTTGAGACCCCTAGGATCTGTAAAAGAGGAGAAAAAAGGTGAAGGGCATAAACAGGTACTCATACAATGAGGGGAAATACATATCTGAAATTGTGCGTAGACGCATATCCACCTCGGAGTACCCCAAACGTAGCCGTGATCAGCGCGACACCTACCTTAAGTAGATGGTGCCAAAACGGGCCCCACACCGCGAAACGCGGCACCGGTCACCCTCAGGGACTGTACTATAGTAAGGGTAGACCCATCCCGGTGGCAGAAAACAGGCTGGGGCGCGCAGCAGGCACTGTCGAAAAATCATGTAGGGCACCAACCGGACAGATGTCTCGAAAACTTAGTAGCAGTATACACCACTGCCTGCACTGTGCTAAAACACCCGTGAGGACCGTATCCCCACTCGAGCCCACTCGTGTGACAGAGACATCTTCGAGTTCCAGTGCGCTATGAGACACCTCCGCCTTACACAGGTGGTACCAACTCTGGCACCCTCTCACTGATGCGGGGCGCTCCAAAAGGCTACCGTGGTAGCTACGTGGCTAAGAGCCACCTCCAACCTATCTGTGCATAAGTAATGCCACCTCGTGCAAGGTGGGTTAGAAACTCTGGGGAAAGGGGTGACGCGTGTACGGGCGGCGGACACGTTCCCGTGTCTACCCTTCCCTGACACGACACATGAATTCGTAGTGATACGCCTTACGCATGTGAGGTGCCAATGACATGTCCGGTTCCCTTCAGCGCGCCTAACGTCCAGCTATCGGCCAAACGTGGCAAGTGGAATTCCTCCGCTTCGGGAGTAAGCACGGAAACGGGCAATCCGCTGGTGGGGAAAAGCAGCAGTAAGGTCATTATTCATACCTAGAACATGTCTGGCCTGGAACAGCACATTTAGGCGTTGGCTTCACAAACGAATAGACAAACTAATGTCAGGACCCGGGGGGAATTGCATTTCTGGGTGTTGACAATGTGCACCACTGCCGCATTGTCACGCCGCAATCGGACCACTGAGTAGGCCCACTCCTTGCACCATAGCCGCAGTGCTCTCTAGAACGGGGAGAAACGCGATCATGGTGATCGCGGGGACAATCCGTGCACCCACCCTCATAGTAAACCCCATAATTGAGAGAGCCGGCGCTATCTGACCGTACTAGATATCTAAGGCAGACCACCAGGTCTGATCTCCAATAAGTGACCTCCCAAAACCCAGGATTAATTTGAGCCAGAGCAAACAAATTAAGGAGGCAATAAATTAACTACAATCCCCAAGGGCATACTCTATGTTAGGCAATCAATGCCAAAATCGCCATGGACATCCAAGCCATAGTATCAATGGTGAACCTGGATGCCCGCGTGACTGCCTCAAGGCAGAAATGTGAGGTTGGAAGATGGGGCCTCGGTCTATTCAGGCACCAAGGGGACACCCAGGTCCCACCTGAGTGTCTGAATTGTGATGAGGAGACACGTACACGTGTCCAAGCCCCGTTTAACCCCGGACCCCAAGTCGTCAAGGCGATGGGCTGGAGACCGAGACCCCAACCTGTGAGCAAATGTCCACTGAATGAAAGTCCCACATCGGTCGGGTGCTGAACCTGAATGAACGCTATCAGAAGGGGGTTAGGCTTATCTAATTAAATTTGCCTTCGAACCTAAAACTTTGCCTTCGAAGGCTAAATCGTGGGGTGCACCGGCCAAAGCTGAAAGCTGAGTGGATATCACACTGTGCCAAAACAGCACCAGAATTGCGTGATCACGCCACCCATAGCAGCCGAGGCAACTACGAGTACCTGACCGAACAAGGCCATCAGGAAGGGCATCCCTGAAAGGAGCACCCCCATTGAAAAACCCCCAGCAGGTTTCCCGCCCCATCCCTTCCTGGATGAACTGAGTGACATCCCTCCAGGCTGACTATAATTGGGGCGGGGGGGGGGGCTTATGACAAGATTAGTTGGTTCAGACGGAGCTCTGATCGCCCCTGTGCACCCCCACCTCCGCCCCGTAACCCACCAGAACGCGGGCACTCGGGGGCGGCGTGAGGGCCAGCGCAAAAGGGGGGCACTAAGTCGGTAACGACCATGGTGCTTAGTACACACATCGTCAGCTGAGCAGGCCAAATACAGTAGGCGGGCCGGAACCCCCCGCCCGACCAGTTTGCTTGGCGCCAGTGTCTGAACAGCCCGCTGCTCAGCATGACCACCATGGTGCCCATCACCAGGCACCAGTCCCGTGGTACTGATGTACACGAGCACCCTTGTTGACAGAACTCGTCCCACCTCCCTCGGGATATATATATAGCCACCCTCGTCCACATTCCCCACCATGAGCCAACTGTCATGGGCCCATCCGATCGACACCAGGATGGCCCAAACCGGTCAAGCCCCGCGGCATACCACAACACATACAAGGTATGTCCCAAGGTGCGCGGTGGCTAACGACGGTGGGACATCTCTTTGTCTCAGCCGTCCCGTCCTTCTCTCTCCACCCAGTGGGCTCGCAGTTCAGTAGGGAGAATATCCACATGTCCCCCTCCGGCCTTTGCCCCTGATGGCCTGCGGCCAAAATCAACCGGGGCCAGTAATAGCCGTCCATCGGCAAAGCCCTTGACGGGACGTTCTGTATAACAGGGCCTACGCAGCAGGATCCAGACAGCCCCTGCGATGCTCAACACTGTTCCGAGGGCGGACGCCCCAGTGCGTGGTGGCTTACTACGGGGGACCACACGATGTCTCTATCGTCCTGCCCGTACCTCCTATCGCTATTTGGGTCTCAGTTCATAGGGATAATATATATCCACGTACTCCCCCCCCCCACCAAATCTTTTCCCTCATGATCTGGAGCAGATGATCACTAGGGGGGGGCATGAAGAAACAGTCGTCGGCAGTGCCCTTGCCGGTACATGATGTACAGCGGACATACACAGCGGGACCTAGACAGCCCCTGTGACGCCACGTACCACCCCGGGAGCGTAAACCCCACCCCCAACGTCGTGCCAGAATGCAACCAAGGGGCACTGGGATAGGATGGCGAGTGATGCCCCCCAGCCTCAAATTGACGAGGCCAAGAGCACTGCCCCCAACTGGGAGTGGACTGCGCTGTGTGTGCATTCAACTTGAACGTAATACTCACAAGTTGCACCCCCGTGAGCCGCGCCCACCGGGGGTTCCGGCCCATGGTGGGCGTCGGAGCTCGCAACCGAAATCGAGCTCTGGGGCAACCTCCAAGGCGCTCCAGCCACAGACCCAGACACACGGGGAGCTGCGAGACAGCGGCGGACGCAGGCCGGCGTGTCACGAGAAGCCCGACCCAGCTGGCCGCCTGTTGCACAGTGTAGCCGGCAGACACAAAGGGGCTCCGCTGCTAGGGAAGGGGCCTGCCATGAAAAACCCCCAGTAGGTGGGCCAGGTGGGCCGGACGGCCCGCTCGGTACTGGGCCAGAGGCCCCCAATTTGAGAGCCTGGGCCAGAATAGGGCCCTGTCCAAAACTCCAGCCCCTAATGGGCAAACGCGCTGTGAGCCAGCACCAGGCCCTCCCCCCAATCGTTCCGGCCCGTGGCCGGCAGCCGTGGGCCGGATCCTCTGAAGGGCCGATCCCCAGGGATGCCTCCAGCACCGCCACGCGGGCCAGTAATTCATGCCAATCCCCCTGCATAAGGGGGGGGGGGCAGGTGGGCCGGATGGGCAATGGTCCGGGGGCCCCTACTTGAGAGCCAGGCCCTAAAAAAGGGGCATGCCCAAAACTCCAGCCCATGAAGGGCCGGGGTAAGCCCTGCTGTGCAACCGCACCAGGCTCTCCCCCCTGCTCCAAACCCATGGCCGGGAATTGCGGGCCGGGGGCCGAAGCCTCTGTAGGGCCGGTCTGGGGCCGGGGGGCCGCGGGCCATAGCCTGGTCGAGGGGGTGCAGTCGCGGTCCTCCGACCCGACTGCTGCCCGCCATAGCCTTCCTTCTAGGAGGCGTAAATGAGAGGCAAAGTCCTACCTTTCTGGCTGCAGCCTAGGGAAAAGGGAGGATGCTCAGGAATCAGACTGCTGACCTAATCGAGCCTCTCGCAAAGTAGCAAAGGAATAGTGGGGAATCGAACTCCCAACCTTTGGCTTCAAAGCCAAACACTTAAACCACTGAGCTAGCCAGCAGCTTGCTGAAAAGAAGCCTCAAGCAGAGGCTAACAAAGGAGGAAGCGTCGCTTCTAAAGCCAATCGTGCCTCTAGGGCTCGAAACCAAAGCCTCGACAGAGGCTAGCAAAAGCCAGCCTCTTGAAGGAGGCGAAAAGGAGAGAGAGCGACGGAAAAACTTCTCCTCTCCGTTGCTTTTAGAAAATGGCAGCTCGCTGCCTCGTGGCCACCCCTTTTATAGAGGGGTGGCCACACCCCCTACCTATCCGGATGTCTGAGTCCGGGGGGGCCCCCGCAAAGAGCGCGGTGGCCATTTTGGCACCGCGCTTTCATTCTCTCTGTTTTAGCTATGTCAGCTGTAGCACATTCTGTTCAGCTTCCATTGCCTTTTACTCTTGCATGTATCCTGTACAATCCTGAGTGACTTCTTACTATGTCTCTTACTTTAAGTAAAATGTGTTACCTCCCAGGTGATTGATGTTAATTAAGACTCAGGTGTACGATGTTAACTAAGACTAATAAAAAGAACTGTAGGAGACACACACAACAGACATACATCATAGAGACCAGAGATGCTGTTGGAGTGTTGACGACCATGCCTTCATGAACCCTGGAGTGGACTCTCATTATTCTAAAAAAAACAAAAAAACACAACATTAGGCCATCTACCTGTAGTACAGCTCCCTGTTAAATGCAGGAATCCTTCCATTTGCATTAGCACAGAACGAACAAACACCTAGATAGCTCCAATTAGAGTTGGTTTCTGCCCTGCATAGCCTACTTTTTCCTGCTCTTGTGATGGTAGCAGCTTGCAGGATGGCATATAGAGGCACCTTCTTCTTCAGAATCTAGCAACATGACAATCATGGATGGTGGCACTTTGTGTCAGCAAAGCTTGGACCACCTTGACAAAAAAAATTGCAAGCATGCCCTCCTATGTCTCTAATATTTAAATATTTGTGTGATGACGACAACAATTTACTTTGTTTGCCAAAGCATAATTTGTACAATTTGCCTAATTAGTGCAATTGCAGGAAATGATACAATTTGGGGGGGGGATCACTCTCAGTAGGAAAGCTCTTGTAGAGGCTGACAGAAATTATCTCACAATTTTGAATACAAGACTGGGGGAAAAGTATTTTTTCAAGTATTCCCCTACTTCCAATAATTAATGATTAGGAAATATTTGCCTCCTTCGCACATTATTCGCATGGAGGATAAAGCTTGTTCAGTGGCTCATCAGAGCTCCAGTATAGCTTCAGCTGGACCCATGACTTTGCACAATTCCTCCTGTCCTACCCTCCAATACTAAGAGACTAGGACAGCCATTACCGTAGATAGAGTTTTAGATAGAGACATCTTCTTCTGTAGGCCTTGACATGTGAGACTTCTTCATTTCAGAACATGCGGATAATGACAGGATGCCTTGAACCTACATCAGTTGAAAAAATATACTGTATTTTCTGGCATATAAGACTACTTTGTAACCCCAAAAAATCGGTGCCAAAGTCGGGGGTCGTCTTATAGGACAGGTACTTAACTGCAGTTTGTTTCCCCTTGCTTCATATGTCTGGCGCATATGGTGGGGGGTGCCGCGGCCGAGTCCCTGCTCTGTGTGGGGAGTATGAAGCAAGGGGAAGCAAGCTGCACACATCTTCCTGTACCTCAAGGAGGAGAACGTGAGCATGGATTGACTCTCCACCAGAACCTGCCCATTCGACTCGGAGTGCTGCGCATCTTCTGGTTGAGTGTGGGTTAATTTTTATTTGGTGTGCATTGGAAGAGAGGTAGTCTTATACGGCAAGTATATTCCAAACTCTATATTTTAACTGGAAAAGTTGGGGGTCATCTTATACGCCCAGTCATCTTATACGCCAGAAAATATGGTACCCTCTTGTTGGTATTGCTCCACCTAAGATCAGGAGAGAAATTTCAGCAGATGCTGAGAGAACTAAGCAAGAGAATGATCCTCGACACCCTCTGAATATATACACATTGTTGCCCACTCTGAAAAAATATTCGCCCACCCACATCGAGAATCCTGGCTACAGCCCTGGGTTGGAGTCTCTAAATGCAAGACCAACATGCTCAAGTGGGGACTGCTGTTGGACAACAGCACAAAGTGTGAATGTGGAAAGTCACAGAGTCCGGCCCATTTGCTGGTCTGCTGATTGCTGCCAGAGACATGCACCAATGAGGACTTGCATTTGAGCATCAACAAAGTGAAGAAAGTGGCTTCATTTTGATAATCCAGAGTTTGATCAGGACAAGAAAGAAGAATTTCAGAACAGTGTGGAGACATATGTACATAGAGTGAGACAAGGAAGAGCCACATAAGCTTGGGCTCATGGCAAAAAGCAAGACATCATTGCCTCTTTGAAAATGGCTTTCTCTTCACATGAGTCATGCATGAAGGGAGCAATAGTTTTGAATGTATTTAGTCCTTATTCACCCCTTTTCAAGTTACTTAATTGGTATAATGTTCTGATCATTCAGCAGTGTGCACGCCAATGGACATCAAACTTTTCTTTCAGGACAGGCAGTGAAGTCTGTTTTACTTAAGCAAGCATCCCCAGGAGTGCTAAATTACACTGATGTGTCATCCATAATTCTATTTGTGTAACCTTGCATTGAAAAAGATGTAATTTAATATCTCATGTACACTGTTGGTTGAGAAATGAAATATTTGACATGTTCGGCAAAGAGCTGTCAGAATAATACTCCAGTTATATGTCTATGGTAGAAAAATAATTGGATTAGAGTTGTATGAAAATGTTGTTTTTTATAAGGTTACATTTGCAAGAGATACTTGTGTTCCGAACCAAACAGAATCATAGAAACTCTGATGGTGATGGTAATAATAATAATGATACAGTATTTCTGTGTTAAAGGAAAAGGTATTATTAAGAACCTAGCAATTTATCATACTAAATTCTCAACTGCTGGAAATAGTAGCCATATTTTACAGCAAAAAGAAGCATTGATACAGAAGAAATTAAAGAGGCCTCTGCTTTCAGAGGCCATGATCAGACTGCATATAATTATCTGTACAAAAATGTTTCTCCTCTACAAAGAAACTCATCCCAAGTTACATGGCACCAACCAATGAGGCATACAACCATTTCTAGAGCTTGAGATATGGTATAAATGTTCATGAATGTTTCAGGCCATAATTTCTAATATGTGAGCCAGTTTTCCAACCTGATAGGGACTAAGGTGGTTCTCTATGCAAATGTTTTTATTTTTATTTATTTTAAAACTGGCTTGAAAGCTCAAGAAGTTGGGTACAAGGCTGCAGAGCATGAGGTCTGGAGTTTGTTTCCCCTCTGTGTCTTCCAAGAGAAAGAGCTGACATGTGCAAAAAGAAAGGAATGGTAGATGAATTCTGAAGAGCTGTATACCTAGAAAACCTTGACAAGAGTAGCCACACATTGAAATTGTCTTGATGGCCTGTGATCATAAAGCAAGGCAGTCAGTCAACAGGATAGACTAAATTTTTGGAACCAATAACTATTGAACTTCCATGGAACAGAAAGTCCTGATAGCACAAAAATGTGGGATTCTGGCATTTGTGCAAGCAATGTGGTTGTGCAAGCAGTGATCACCCAAAAGAAAACCCTCCCTCTACTTGCATGGTAGCAACATTTGTACAAATTGCATGATTCTGTGTTACTTTTCACTGTGGAACTTCCCAGTGAGCAGAGGTTCAGCAACTGGTGCGGGCATTATGTCCGTGCCTCACCCCTGCTACAGGAGCTGCATTGGTTGCCAGTGTGTGTCCGGGTGCAATTCAAGGTCCTGGTGATTACCTTTAAAGCCCTACATGGTAGTGGGTCAGGATACTTAAGAGACTGCATCACCCCAAGGACATCTGCCCATCCCACTAGAGCGGACCGGAGGAGCTCTTTAAAAATACCAACTGCTAGAGAGGCTTGCCTCTCTGACACTAGAAGAAGAGCCTTTTCAGTATCCGCTCTGGCCCTGTGGAACCTCCTGCCAGTTGAACTGTGTCTCCAGATGGAGTTGCTGCCCTTCAGGAAAGAGCTGAAGACCTGGCTTGCAGGGCAGGTATGCAGAGGTGGAGAGGGTGTAACTACCACCTTCCACTGGCTCATTTAGAGTAGGAATCACTCATGCTTTTTAAAGTTTTAACTGTATTTTTAATTGGTGCGCGTGGGGATGGGTTGAAGTTTTATGATGGTGGTTGGGATATTTGCTGTAATGTTTCTGAAACACTTGATATTTTGTACTGAAATTGTGATATTGTGTTTTTCTTTGTTAGCTGCCCAGAGTCGCTCTGCAAGTGGGGTGGCATACAAATTGAAAAATTAAATTAAACTAAACTCTTTGCCTTGATGTTTCAGAAATATGTATATTTCAAGATTTTTCTCCAGCCTACAAGCTAACCTCTGAACTAAGTTGTGTGTATAGGCAGTAATTATTCAAATTTAAATCAGAAATGTGTATGTTACTTACATGACCCACAACCTTGGAACTATCATTATTACCAATAGTAGGTGGTAGTGAAAGAATATATTTCAGGAGGGAAATGATATAAGACAGAATGTTTGTAATAAGATATGTAAGTTTTGTTTTGTAGATATTGGGGTAGCAAAAGTGTTGTTATACTTAAACTTGAATCCAGTGTATAGACCAGTGATTACCAATGTGGGGCCCATGCCCCACAGGGAGACTTTAATTCCCAGAAGTCTAAGTCAGTACATTGGCTGATCAGTTCTTTGGTGAATTGACTTAGGCTTCTGGGAACTGAAGTCCAAAAACCAAGGGTTGGGAAACACTGGTATAGACGGTGATCAACAATTATGGGAGTTCATGTAAGGCTACAGGTTCCTCAATCCTGACAGATCTTTAGCTAAATAAACTATCAGCGCTACATCATAGGCTTAGTCCTCAATCCTGACAGATCTTTAGCTAAATAAACTATCAGCGCTACATCATAGACTTAGTAATAGTTGTAGCATCATTAATCTTAAATACTAATTTTATTACTCCCTTAGTTCCAATCAGAACGTTCCTCTTAAATATATATTTTAAGTATCCTTGTTTTAACTTCAGTTTCTCACTGTTCTATGCTGGTCTTGGACCATAATAAAGATTGAGGTTCCTCATTCCTGCTATAAATGCAATGAAGAAATTGATTTTTTGAAAATCCTCAGAGTATGTGTTATGTGTTGTCAAGTCACATCCGACTTATAATGAACCTAACAGAGTTTTCATGGTAAGAGTGGTATTTAAGGAGTGTTTTTACCAGTGCCCTCCCCACATGGGTTTCCCAGAAAAGTTTAGATCAGGGGTGCCCAAACTACCATCCAGGGGGCGGATCTGGCCCCCGGTGCCAATTCATCCAGCCCACGAAGCCCTCGTTGCTCCTGGAAGCAGAAGTAAAACGCGCCCATATGGACTTGTTTTACTTCCGCTTCCAGGAGCGACAAGGGCTTTGCAGGCCAGATGAATTAGCACTGGGGGTCGGACCTGGCCCCCAGGCCATAGTGACTGGCTCCCTGAACCATGTGACCAGCCCGCAGCCCAAAAGGTTTGGGGCCCCTGGTTTAGATGAATCTCTCAAACTGAACCCCAAGACTCAAAACAGCATAAAAGCAGATCCTGCCATATACAAAACAGTAGTCAGTTTTTGTCAGTTCTGCTTCTGAACTACTGTAGTAAACATGGGGCAGATAACCATGGAACAATTTCCTGATGTAGGCAAATATTGTAACCCTAAAGGCTATTTATTTAAGAAAGAAATACTTTTGAGTGACATCACAAAGCAATATATGCACTGGTAGGATTCAATTTTTTTACTACCTACTCTGTGGGTGTGGCATGGTGGGCATGGCCAGGGGGAAAGCCCTGCATTGCACCTGAATTAGGACTACTTTATTTCAAAACTTGGATGGGCAGGGCCACCCGGAATTTCTGCTACCAGTTCTGGCGAACTTGTGTGAACCTGCTGAATCCCATCACTGAATATATGGATAAGAAGCTTTCTCCACAATACCTTGGAAATCAGAATTTACCAGTGGCACACTACAGATTGTATAAGCATGTAAGGGTAAATCGGTCTCAAGCCCCTTCCCTTTACCCCACCCTATCACATAACTCAGTCCACATTCAGCTATCTGTACCCCTCCGTGAAGCCCACATCCCCTTGGGTGCCTAGAATCTTGTTTCAGGTTCGAGAAACTGTGATAGGTTTCACCCACTAGCTGTTTGTGCTTGCAAACCAACCAGATCAGGTAGGACATGCAGTTAGAGTTGACTTAAAGTAGCATTGCCAAGACACCAGACCTCCTCCAACCAGCTTAGCTCTATAAGGACCAGAAACAATGGTTCTGGATACAATCATATTTATTTAAAGCACAGTTATTAGGTTTCAGAAGATTAAAACAAAGGAACATGGTTGCTGATACCATTCCAATATTAAAACAATAAAAGCATTACTAGCTGCTTGCCTGGCCTAACCTGGCCTATTAACATAATGACTACATTTTTTCTAGCTTTTACCTACAAGATCCCATCTATGTTAGCAATTTAAAAACATGGCAAAATTTGTCTTCTTCCCCTTCTTCTTCCCATATAAAAACACATTTTCCCACTCATTCCTCCTTCTCCAGGGTTTTGACCGATTACAGCACAGCATACAATTCCCATCAAATTAGTTCAGTTCCCACAGTCTTCAACCTGTTATGACTACAAGTACAGTAAAACATCCAGCACCTGCCTTGAAGGTTGAATTCCTTCTCTGCCACTGGAATCAAGAAATCAAAAATCTACTTTACTCTGTAAATGTACCCCCCTTCAATTATTTCCTTACATGGGGGTTGAGAATCAAATTAACAATGCTATGTCTCTATCTTTTGCTATTGGATAGGCACAAAAAAATTGTCCAATCCTCTGTGGAGCCGTAGTGCAGGGAAAGAAAGGTTTCCCTTTGTCACAATGGTCCTGACCAAATCATTGTCTCCCCCCCCCCCCCCGACCCATCAGTCAGTCTGTTACTGCTGCGACAATGAAGCCTCCATGATCACCAATGGATGTTCTCTTCTCTCAAGTAATAAGAACTTGGGATACAAATTTTCATTAAGACTGAAATACAAGAGGTAAGATCTTCCCCCTCTTTTCATTTGCTTTATTCTCATAAAAAAGTCATCTGCTTGCACTGCTTTCTGGTGTTGTCATTTTACAAGAAGCCATGGTGTTTGTCAATGTGTCAAACATTTAAGGAGGAAGTTTAGCTTGGTTCTTACTGAAGGAAGCAGGATGGTATTTCAAAATATGGGTATTCAATTTACATTGTGAGTCCTTTGACTCATCTTAGAAAGAAACAGAACAATTTTCTTCAACTTGATATCTTCCATCAATGTTAGAGAAGGGGTTCTCAACCTTGGACTCCCAGATGGTCTTGGACTTCAATTACACCTGCTGATCGAGGCTTCTGGTAATTGAAGTCCAGGAACATCTGTGGGCCCAAAGTTGAAAAACAATGTGTTAAGAGTATAACTCGGGTCGTCTGCTACCAATGTGGAAACAATGGAAAGTATTGCCTAGATGCATAAAGCTTGTTAAGAAACTTTAGAAACCAGGTCTACAGAACTGATACAGAAAGAAAATACTATTACAAAGAAGCAATCTTTTAGAATACAGAAGCCCACAGAAACAATGCATGAAGAAAATTACTATTATTTAGTGGCTGAACAGTACAGGATGATGTAGTCACTTTTTGAACAAGGGGTTGCATTATATAATCTCTACATAGACCCTTCCGTTACTATGGTCCTATAACATATATCTCATTTTCTGTCCCTGCACAGTGCACTTTGAAGTAACAAAGGCCTGAAGCAGAATCTACTATTAAATTATGGATTTGACGAGCATTGTTACATTTCAGTAATATTTTCAGCAACAGAGGGAACTATACTGGTGTTGGTGAGGTACATGGTAATGAAATGTTAGTATCCTATCAGACTAATTACTTTTGAATTATTGCCACACATATAACTCTACAGAAATTGACGTGGTCCAACACATTATGGTTTGTTCTTGATTTCAACAAGGAGAAAAGAAGGAGAGGTAACCAGTGGTGGGCATCAGCAGGTTCGCACCAGTTTGCCAGAACCGATAGCAGAAATTCTGGCTGGCCCCGCCCATCCAAGTTTTGAAATAAAGTATTCCTAATCTGGGTGCAACGCAGGGCTTTCCTTCTGGCCATGCCCACCATACCACGCCCACAGTGCGGTAGTGAAATTTTTTGGAGCCTACCACTGGAGGTAACTCAATACAGTATTGTTACTTGTCATCTCTAGTCCTCCATGAGACAAGAAGTTTGCAAATTCTGACAGATACTTAGATGCCCATCATACTTTGCTATCCAATATCTATTCCTCTCATCCACTTGGCTAGATGTGCAAATCGTTATGATTGTCTGTTTGTCAAAATCAGTAACTTTACCCCTATGTCCTGTCTTAATTCAAGTCAGGAGCTAGCATAAACACCCACCACATTTAGTAATTATTTAAAATTCTTATAGCACTTGTGAGACACAATATATTTTGTTAGTGAAGGTGAAAGTTTAATGCTAGAAGAAATCTACTGGCCAAATCTCACCTGCTTTCCTTCTGAGAGACTGTGTTGTCATTGTGCTCTAAGACTGGTGGAAACCTTACAAATCAAGCCTCCATGTTTTTGCTTTCCCCTGCTATGTTTTTTTTAAAATAATTTTTATTAATTTTTCAAAGTATATAACATACATTTAAAGACATAATAACAACATTCAGAAAGAAAAATAAAATAAAACAAGTCATCTAATTACATATAATAAAAAGAAGAAGGCAGAAAATATGCATATACAAAATGGGAATAAAAAAGGCAAAAAGAAACTATCATAAACTATTCTGTTTCAACCTAAAACATTCTTACTTACACACTATACTCTCTTTTTTTTTTGATTTTCAAAACATAAAAATGGCATTTAAACAAAAAAAGGAAAACAAAATTACATTCATAAGAAAAAAAAAGCAAAAAGCAAACTATATATTACATACAATTACATACTTCATCACCCGGTGCTATGTACATTGTCCTAGGAGGTTGTGGGGTCTCCCATTCATTTCTATTATTCCCAAAATTTCCTTTGGTCTGGTGTCAATTTATATGTTCCATCTCTCGTCAGTGAATATTCAACAAATTTTCGCCATATATTCCAGAATCTGTTTTCTTTTATTATATTATATTATTATATTTGATCAACTTCTAAGATGGAGCTAGAAAATTCTGAGAGAGGCATTTGCACCTTGTCAAACAGTTCTCATTTAATTTTAAATTTGTCAGTCCACACCTATTCTCTTCTGCTGGATTTTATTTAAATGAGAGGAAATGACAGCAAGTCAAAAGTCTGAAAAATTCACAGACACAAATTCCTATCCTTAGTCAAATGAAGAAATGTGCAGTTTAGGCAACTTTGCTAGGATGTGTAGGCACTATGAGGAAACTCTATCCTGTTCTCACAGGATTTTTAGAGATAAAGGATGTTTTCGCACTTATCACAATTCCTCCTCTCCCATATAAAAATATTACATGTGAAGTTCAAAAGGTTATAGCGAATTACTTTTACTTGTCCAGCTCTATTTCAGCTTAAAATGAGCAGTAAATATGAATGAAATTAAGATGTTTTGCTAATAGTTTGAAACAAGAAAAGTGCTTTGTATCATCAGCAGGAGTTGCAAAACCTGCATTGCTCTCTTGTGGCTTTTGTCAGCTAGTCCATTTGAAACTGGTTTAGTGGTGCCTTAGTGGTTAAGACATTGAACTTGATGACTGGAAGGTTGGCAGTTCAGCAGTTCAAGACCCAAGTGCTGCATAACAAAGTCAGCTCCCATCCCTGTCCCACCTCTGCCTACCTAGCAGTTCAAAAGCAAGAAATTGCAAATAGATAGCTAGGTACTGATTTGGCAGGAAAGGTAACAGCATTCCATGCACTGAGGCATCTAGCTATGCCTGCCACATGACCATGGAAACATCTGCAAATGCTGTAAACAGAGATGAGCACCACACCCTAGAAGCAGGGGTTCTCAACCTATGTCCCGCAGGCCAGATCCAACCCAGGGCATCATTCCATCCAGCCCATGCCCTCGCTCCCACTGCAACCACTGCTGCTGCCACTGCTGCCATCCTTTTCCACTCTGCCTGGCTTGGCATGTCCCTAATGCCGTTCTATAGCAGGGCAGATGTTGTAAGATGGCGACACTGGAAGTGGAAGCATCAGACACATGCGGCTGCCTGCGTCATTCTCGGGTGCTGCTCTGGCCAAGCGCAGGCCTTCACCCATGGCAGGTTGGTAAGCAGGGAAGCGATTGGCTGTATGCTAATTAGGTATGCTAAACTCATGACTTTCTATTAGGCACATGGGTTTGATAGTCAGTTAGTTGGAAGTTCATTCCTGTTCTGTTAGAGTGAGAGTTTGGGTATCCTGAAGACCAAGCCAGGTCCCTAGGCTTGTCTGTTATAGTTGGTTTTTGAGTGGAGAAACTCTACAGAGATCATGTTAACACTGAGTTGCTGCTGCAACTCTGCCTTCACACAGCCTGTTTCAGAGCTATACCCTGGGGAAAAAACCTAGTGGTTGTGCCATTAAAGTGAAAACATTCACACTAGGCATTAGGTGTGAGGAATGGAAGGTGCATTACACATGGACATTCATCTGAAAACCTCCAAACACTTTTGAATTGTTGTCTGCTCCTTGGAAGCAGTCTCTTCCCTTCTATAATAATGCCAATCTGAAGAATACAGAGTGCAGTAGCAAGAGTCTCTAAATCTGCCCAGGAAACTGATACTTTGACATCTTACCCTCATCCATAAAGTATATTCAAAGCACTGAACCAATGTTCTATTTTCTTTCTCCCTGAATTTTATGTTACCACTTTGAGAAACATTGTTCAAAATACCACAACATTTGTCTCCTCTTTTTCCTCCAGCCAACCAAATAAACAAACAACCCAAACATTTAAACTCATATTCTCATAGCAGACTGCTCAGACCTCTAGACTTCAATGCTAAGATGTTTTCAAGGTTTGCTTCTCTACTGCCTTGGCCCACAAGTGAAGCAATCAACAATCTTCTATGTCAGTTGCTTTCCCTCTCTCAGCCAACCAGTGGTAGGTGAGTAAGAGCACTTTGAGAATAGATCTGACTAGCACTTGCTTGTGTGCAATAACACTGATGACTTCACTTACCAGATCTTCAGGCCTGGATTCAGGTGATTTCTATATATCAGAATTGATTCCTAAGGATACCAAGCCAAACATGGAAAGTTGGCAAACCTATTTGTTGTCTATGTTGCAGCATTCACGATCTTCAAAACTTTGATTTGGAAGACAAGGAATATGGTGTGAGTTTAGGCACTGTGCGTGTAGTTCTCCTCCTCCCATGAGCTCTGATTTCTTCCTTCCTCCCTCCCTTGTATGGCAAAACCATAATTCGTTATAACACCTGAGCCAGGCACCAGCTGTTTGTTTTGTTAAGGTAAGGGGAAATCCTTTGAATATGTCTTATGCTATGTCGTATGCTAGTTGTCTGAGGATAGATGGCAAAACACACTCCTTTCCAGAGGACTATCAGACACCGGTATATAGATAAAGGCATCGGGCCACTTTTATTGAATAATGCCCTAGTCCGAATTATAACTTTCAATTGGTGTAATCATCCAATTGTAATTCTTTAAGGCAAGCAGGCTGCAGTAACACTGGTAAGGTTCCTCCCAAAATGCCAATGGCAATTGGCTACATGTAACTATTTGTATCAATTTGTTTGTTAACACAAACAAATTGTTGACCAGAGTCAATAAACTATCTACTGACCCCACCCTATGACATGTATCCGTTAAATATCAAGGTGATGCAGGCTGTGAAGCTCCTGTCATCACCGCTTGCCTGGTTCGCCCTATTTCCCCTGTACCTGTCTACGTGTTGGCCAGTCAATTGCGAACCTGCCGGATACCTATGGGTCATAAATCTTTACCTTACCAGTGCTACCCGCCACACGGGGAGGCGTCCATGATGACTCACCGCCCCCCCCCAGACCGTCAGCTCGGTCACCAGGCCTGCTTGCACCTCATCCAAAAGAGGTACATACCTCTAGCCGACAGGTGGACCCCATATCCTGCCTACAGGTCAAAATTTCTGTAAGCCTATCCTCAGATATCTAATGGCTATCCCCCAAGCCATTCTCAGCAAGGTGCCGGGCAACAGCCCTGTCCACTGACCGCCGGGACGGTCCGAACTGCGGAGATCCACGTCTCCTCTAAATTGGTGTCTCGGCATGATGTTAGATCATAGCGACCGTGTGTATGGCCATAAATGATATAAAACGCCAGGTCACTGCACCTCGACAGTTTAAGTAAAGGTCAGTGATCCGTGTGAGATCATTGCTGCCGAGGTGCAGAATAAGAACATCAGGCGGTCCAGCATCCCTGATGGACATCAGGAATGGCAACAGTTCCCGCCCGTTCATGCCGCGCATACATACCACCGCATATGTGTGGATGCATGCAGCCCGAGCTGGGGTCCACACTCTGTCGCCGCAGCAAATACTGCCACCCAGTGTACATAGCTGCGGCCCACCAGCCCCACTGCCACTGGTGTGCGGAAACACACAGGATCTGTAAAAGAGGAGAAGGGGTTAAGGACATAACTAGGTACTCATACAGTGAGGGGACGTACATATAGAAAAATTACGCGCAGACCCCCATGTGCCCACCTATATCCGCCTCCGAGCACCCCAACGCAGCTGCGGTCAATGCGACGCCTATTCTAAGTAAATGGGTGCCATAACGGGCCCCACACTGGGAAGCGCGATACCGGTCACCCTTTGGAACTTAAATTTGGTAAGTGTAGACCCATCCTGGCGGCAGAAAAACAGGCACTGCCAATCGCGCAGCAGGCACTGCCAATCGCATGTAGGGCACCAACCGGAATGATGTCAGCAAATGTACGTCATGGCAGTATACACCACTGCCCACTCCATGCTGATCGGCCTTCGAGGGACGAATCCCCAACTGAGCCCACTCTTGTTTGATATAGACATCTTCGAGTTCCAGTGCCCTACAAAACACGTCCCCCTTTGACCATGGGACCAGCTCGCTGAGTCGTCGAGCTCCAGAAAAAGGCTACATCGGTAGCTGCATGAAAAGAGACTCCTCCTACCTACTGTGATATAGTCTATGCCAACCTCGTGCAAGGTGGGTCAGAATATCTGTGAGAATAGGGCGACGTGTGTCAGGTGGCAGCCACGTACACGTGTCCACCTCCCTAATACATGGCTTATTCAGAAGACCCTAGCATATTCAGGAAAGCCCCGTGCTTTGGCCATGAGTATCAATGCTCAAAGCCTGGTGGTTATGGTGCGTGGAGCCAACCCCAGATCATAGGGGAGACTATACAATCTAAAACCCAGTCGACCAATGTCGGCCGCATATTGGGCAATTGCCTTTACCAACAAAAAGGCTCTAAAGTGAATGATTGGATGCCGATGCGCAGTGCGCGTGCGAGTTACCAATACATGCAATTCACCCGGTTCACGTCTCCTAGCCAAATGACCATACCACAGCCAGGAGTGGAGAGGGTAGCCACAAGCGTCCATAGCCCAGCCGTGGAACCGGGCGATCTGCAGGCGGGGGAAAGCATAAGCAATATCGTTATAAATTACTGGCACATGTTTAGCCCAAGGAAGCGCCTTAAAGCGCATGAACCCCAGAACAATATGCAAGCTGAGGCCATGACTCAGGTGATTTAGACGTTCGGGCATTGACAATGTGCACCGCCGCAGCATTACCAAGCCAAAAGTGAAGCACAGAATCAGGCCGCCTGTCCCCCAGAGCATAAAGGGTACCCAGAATTGAGAAGATATGTTAGAAACATAAGATCATGTAAACGATCCATGCCCTGATATCCCTGGGGCCAATGACCATAGACCCTTGTCCTGAATTAAATCCCCCCACCCGGGGAGCCGGAGGCATCCGACTGTACTTGTAACTGGGATTGAGAAGATATATTAGAAACATAAGATCACATAAACGATCTGTGCCCTGACATCCCTGGGGCCAATGACCATAGACCTTAATTAAATCCCCTCACCCGGGGAGGGTGAGACATCCGACTGTACTTGTAACTGGGGCTGACCAGAAGCTCAGACCTCCCGATGCGACAGCATGGAAGTCCTGCGGTAATGTGAGCCAAACCAACAGGTCCGCTTGTAAACCCCTAATCGGCTGTACCCCGCAGCTTCGTTTAACGAGACCTGCCCTAGCGTGACCCAGGCACTAGGCGAAAGCACTGCCTGGTATTACCACTCTGCAGGCGAAGTTGATGCGGCCCTGCATCACATGTGACTCTCGTAGAGGCACCTTCCACTTGGCAACATTGCCACCTTGCAGCAGGGGCCGCTCACACTGACCGACAATTCGGTCACCTGGCCCTCTTGCACGTCATTCAAAAGAGAGGTGCCTTGACTTGTTGACCGGTGAACCCCATCTCCAGAATACAGGCCAAATTCCTGTAACCCTATCCCCAGACTACAAATGGCTGTCCCCAGGCCATTCTAGATAAAGAACCAGGCAGCAGCCCTGTTCACTGACCGTCAGGCACGGTCCAAACGCTGGGACAAAGTGTCACCCATGATATTGCATCGGCATGATATATGACCATAGCAATTGTGTAGACGGCCATAAATGGCAAAGAAACGCCAAGTCCCTGCACTCGGAAGTCTTTAAGTCCGGGCCAGCAATCTGGTAAGATCACTGCCTCCAAAGTGCAGCATTAAAACATGTGGCGGCCCAGCATCCCTAATGGACATCAGGAATGTCAACAGTTTCCGCCACCTCTATGCCATGCACCCATACCACTGCATACGCGCGGTTACGCGTCGTCCAAGATGGGGTCCCCATTCTAACAAAGCGGCATACTGCGCCGCCCCAGTGCACAGAGTTGTGTCCCACCAGCCACACTACCACCAGTGTGCGGGAACACACTGTGTCTGTAAAATAAGGAGGGAGAATAGAGGGCGGACAAGGCACTCATTCAGTGCAGGGACAAATGGACAGAGGAAATTGGGCAAATCCACACCTGCCTCTGCAACATATGTCGGGCTCTGGGCACCCAAACGGAGCCGCAGCTGATGCGGCGCCCAACCAGGAGGAATGGGTACCAATTTCAGTTCAGTCAGGGTAGACCTGGCTTGGTGGCAGACGACAGGCCGGGAAGCGAACCAAGGGCTGGCACAAACACCTGTGGGGGAGCGACCAGACATATGGCAGCGCCAGGCTAGTAGCCTCTCCTGGCTGATCAGCCCCTGAGGAGTGAAGCCTCACCAAAGCCCACTCCTGATCGCACAACCCGTGATCCAGCGCCAGTGCCCTGCAAAACATGTCCCCCATTAAAGGTAGTAGCAGCTAACTCAATCTGGGAGCTCCAGATCAAGGTACAAGTGGTTGCCCAAAAGTGGACTCTCCGCACGCAGCATAAGCGTTGCCGCGTAAGAGTCACATACAGTAACCACACTCGCTAACAGGGGTTGTCGCTGGCCTCATAGGGGAAGGGGCCACCCTAAGCCTAAGGTCTTGACGTATGCTAACCATGACGGGCCAGGGAAAACAACCACGGCCCTGCCATCATTGTCCCAGCACTGCACCATTGGAACGGCCAAATGAGGACGGGCCCTCATACATCCTGCCATGGATGCCGAATAGGCCGGCAACCAATCGGCCCCATAGGGGGGGGCAGGTTGCGGCGACGGGGCAACACCTTGACCCTGTCATCCTACCCCTGATCCCCTAATCAGTGTGTTCACAATGCAGGAGGGAGAAAACGTGAATATATTCCCCAGACCACAATGCCCAGCTAATAGCCCAGTACAAGAGGGCACCCAGGGGCATAGAGCAAGCGGCCAACAGCAGAACCACCATTGGCACTGATTGTAGTGATAAACACATAACCGGCCCTACGGGCCCAAGGGAAGTAAATAAAGGCATAGGGGCGGTAACCCCAATAAGAACCAGAGTGTAATTGTCTTGCTGCAACTATGGCCACTACACACACACACCCCAGCGTGACAAGCTAGTGTCAGAGGTGTGCTAACTTGACCAGGTTACTCACTCGGTGCACCCCCACGAGCCGCCCCCACTGGGGGTTCCGGCCCGTGGCGGGCGTCGGAGTCCGCGATGTCCCTCTCGCTCCGTGTTCCCATGCGTCCCGGGCCGGATGGGGAGCTGCGAGGCACCAGCCTAAGCTGGCCTGAGGCCTCCGGCAGCTCAACCCTGTTGGCGGCCCACTGCGTAGCCATGACCAGCATGTGGACCAGAGATGCCTCCATTGCCGAAGTGGAGGCAAGGGAGCATCCGCAACACCTAACCCACCAAGACGAGGTGGGCCGGATGGCCCCACCGGGTAATTGATACGGGGGGCAATAAGCAGCAGGGGTAAGAACCCCAGCGGGGCAGGCCTGTGCCACCCCCCGCCCGAGCCCACAGCCTGGGCTCGTGGGACCTGCGGGGTTGCCATCCGAGCCCTCCGGCCCGGTGGAACTCCTGCAAAATAAAGGGGTGGGCAGAGCCCACCACATTGAAGCGTTCCGTTCTGCAGTGCTCGGAATTGAACCGCTGACTTTCAGCCTCTCAGTCAGCCTCTTAGATACCTGAACCATTGCAGTCCGGAACGAAATCAAGCCTCTTGCAAAGAGGCAAGGAAAGTTCTATGAAGGGTAGGGAAAGCCCTTCCCCTCGGCCGCGGCTTGACCGCCGGAGACCTCCTGAAGGATCCCTGGCCAGGGATCGGATCCTGAGCCCTGAGTACCGCAGTAGCGAAGAGTGAAGAAACTCCGCTCTAAGCCAAGGTACGAAGGGCAAAACTCTAAGCAAAAACGCGACGGAGAAAACTTCTCCGCTCCGTTGCGTTTCTAAAATGGCAGCTCGGCTGCCTCGTGGCCACCCCTTTTATAGAGACGTGGCCACGCCCCCTAACTCACTCGGATGTCTGAGTTCGGGGGGGGCTGCAAAGAGCGCGGTGGCCATTTTGGCGCCACGCTTTCATTCTCTAAAGCCACTCTGTTTTTAAATGTCTTAATGAAAACCTGTCTTTTGACTCTGTTTCTATGACCTTTGGTGCTCCAAATATTCATGACCGCAATGAATATATCATTTTGTAAAGCACCTGCTGGCAAGCCTGTACCTGACATCCTCAGTGTATAACAAAGTTGCTGTTTTTCCCTTTTCAAATGCCTTTTTGGGGATATTCCAGTCTCTGCTGCATTTCCAAATTTTTAATAAACCAGGCAGGGCCAACCATTCTCTTAACCAAACTTGGCCTTTTCAATGTTTGTGATCTATTTTAATTCTGGTGTCATTTAAGTTGCCTGTTTCTGAATGGAAGAAATTTGTTTTTCACTTTTGCAAATTCATAACTTGAAAAACCTTTGTCTAAGCTTCCCCACATTTGGCACAGGGCAGAGTGGGATGCCTGGTAGAACTGTGCCAAACTTGATGAAGTTCAGTGCTTCACAAGAACATAGATTTACTCCTGCAAAGGTGTAATATAGTGACTGGACCAACACAATGGTAGTTTCATATTATACAGTACATAATCTTGTGCACCTCTCCTGAGCATAGAACCTGGGGGTAGGAATAATGGCACAGGGGCCAGATCCAGCCCTCAACACCAATTCATCTGGCCCACGAAGCCCTTGCCGGTCCTGGAAGTGGAAGTAATATGCGCCCGTACAGACACATTTTACTTCTGCTTCCAGGAGCAATGAGGGCTTCGTGGGCAGGATGAATTGGCATTGGGGGCCGGATCTGGCTCCCAGGCAGTAGTGACTGGCTCCCTGAACCACGTGACTGGCCCACAGCCCAATAAGTTGGGTCTTGTTCTGAAATAAACTAAGGAAGCATGGCTTTTATATTCTTCCCAAGTTAGAAGTGATAGTGAAAACAAAATCAGGCACCATTGTGCCCTCCATGTGTCTTCTCTAGGACTGCAACTTATGTCAGCATTAGGCAGCATGATCACAGGTCACAAATTTAGAGCGTTGTAGTCTGAAACACCTGTAAGGCTGCTGTAAAGCGTATTACTCAGACAGATCTGGAAAAGGAAAAGCAAGCAGCGGTAACGTAACGAGTTCTGTAGTTACCTAGAAAAAAGCCTACAAAGTTAAAAAAATATTGATTGTGGGGTAATAGTTGTCCTTGTTTTGTTTTCTGATTTTGGAAACATGAACACAGTGAATAAAGTGTTATCAGGCAGACAAATTGTATAAAAGTGGTTTTAAAAAAAAAAGAATAATAAAGGGAACATAAGAGTACAGTATTTCTCGTACCTAATGAAGATGGTTTAAAATCAATAATCCTTCCTCTGGTGGAGAAATTTTTTAGACAACTTAAGCAGACAAATTGGTCATAATGCCATTTAGAAGTATTAATGTATTCAAGAACGCACTCTTCCACTTGAGAAGAGGCCCTGTTAAAACTATCCTTCAATGACCAAAAATTTAAATCATCTTTATCATCTCAGTTTAAGAATATCATGGACTGCCTTATACTTAATCTTAATAATGTGTCTCTAGCCCAGTATTAGTGAGATTTGGCAACCACCTCATCTGCATATAGAAATTGTTTTAGTCTATTGTGTCATCAAAATCCACACAATGAAAGATGCAGGCATTGTCTTTTATGTGATCTTAATCACAAGGGGGATGAGTTTGCCATGTGTACTTGAATCATGTCCAGATATAGTTGGTCTTGACCTGATTTAATGCCCTATACTAGTTCTGCCTCCCTGTTATCCATGCAGTGGTAGGCTGAAGAAGAGAACAGGTTCTATGCACATAGCTGCAGACCACCACCAATTAATGCCATATTTTATAGATATATTCCCAATGTAAGGACAAACAAGAGGAAGAACCCAAGAATATGACTCTCTGCCAGGCCACACCCTTTTCTCTCCAAAGTCCAGGCACACTCAAGAGCCTAGAAGAGAAGGAGCTACAAAGGAGTATTAGGCTACCCTGGTGGAAGAAGAACCACCCCCAAAGGCAGGACTGTTTCCTCTCACAGGGGAAAAAAGCAGTCAACAAACCAGGCTTATTGTAATAAGTCTATTTCAAGCCCCCCCGCCCCCCTTAATTCGACTGCATTTCATATTATGGTGATATTTCATGGAACTGTTTTTTT
Organism: Bradypodion ventrale; assembly: GCA_035047345.1. Lineage (NCBI taxonomy): Eukaryota > Metazoa > Chordata > Lepidosauria > Squamata > Chamaeleonidae > Bradypodion > Bradypodion ventrale. Next base: position 102,378,279 of record JAWDJE010000002.1, on the reverse strand, counting down.
ACATTTTAATCAGTTAAATGTCTACTGTCTTAGCCTTTTATGCCTCAATTTCATTTTTAAAAACTCTGTGTTTAAGACAAAACCACGGAAGTATGCTGTTTATGCTGTATGCAGTGGGGGTAGCTTTTTAAAAATTAAAAGTTCCCAATTCCTCCAAAGGTCTCAAAGGTCTTTGCAATCCTTCTCATCATGGGTTAAAGGTTGGGGGGCACAGAATTGGGGAGGTTGTCTTTAATTACCAAAAAAACACTTTCACCAGGATAACTTTACTGGCAGTTAGCAATTTTCAGAAATCAAAGAATTGGGGAAAGGATGACTCGCCCACATCTCATGCTGCTGAAAAGCTTCCCAACAATGAAGAAGATTTCAAAGGAGTTGTTGAATCTTTGTAGGAGAGAACTGGAAACTTCTAGAAAAGTGCCACAGCTGATATCATCGGTTTTATGTAACATAGCAGTGTTGACAGGATTTCTGCCAATATATAATATAAAACAACATAGTCATCCTTGGAGATCTCCAAGAACAAATTATAGGGTGACTCAACTGGCATTCATCTTATATTCAGACAATTATATTCTATCAGAAAAACATCTTAACCTGCCACTGATACACTGGAGCTAGGTCTTGTTGCAAGGAAGGACTGTCTGTTGGTACCAGTTTCTGAGCTTCTCTCAAAGAGTTACTTAGAAGACGTCCTCAGTTTTTGATTCCTAGGTTAAGTTTCGAAGTGCTGGTGCTCATTATGGCAGCAGTACCTGATAAAAGTTGAACAAGGCAGGCAGCTGGATTGGTCTGTTTCAGTAAATGAAGATCAGGTCTTCCCTTAGGTTATTGGTGCTGGATTGTCCAAGGAAGAATACTGTAAACTCAAATGCAGTATTTTGGTATTGCAGTAGCAATAGTATGCATCAATATGCTATCACTGGAAAAAATCTACCTCTCTTGGTAGCTACTGTGAGAATTACAGCTAACAAGAACAGGGAAGCCTAATAATGTTGATGAATAAGATCATAGTCCCTGCTCATAGATGGTCCTAGGGAAGACTTGCAAGCCTTTGCTAAGGATCAAGGCAGTTCATGGTGAAAAGGTGTTCAGTGAAATCACAGGCCATGTTAAACCTCGTAGATGAAAACCAACGCTTTCAATTGGTCATGAAAATGTACTGGCAGCCAGGTCATAATGGGCTTTATTATGATTGGACCCTCTTCTTCCCATGATCAATCTGTCTCATCATTTTGAAGTGTTTTCTCAACTGTCTTCAAAGATTCTTATTTATTTATTTATTTATTTATTTATTATTAATTTGTATTGCTGCCCCCTTGCCGGAGCGACTCCTGGCGGCTTACAACCAGACACAAAAGCATAACAAACCTCCATACTAAAAACCATATAAAACTAGCCCATTAAGATAACCCACATTCAATGCACTAAAGTAATAGAGCATGAAGACTGCTACAGCCTAGAGCACTGCAGATCCTTGAGCAGATGTAGCTGGATCACCAGCCCAAGCTGGTAGAAGGCACTCTGTGCCATTGAGGTAATTTGTGCCTCTAGTGACCATAGTGGTTCTAAGAGAAACCCTCTCCTTCTAGGTTACATGTCATTTACCTAGTCAGAAGACCTACCCATTAATATCATCTTAGTCTTGTCTGGAAGATCATTTTCTCCACTATTGGCATTGAAAAACAGTGAGTTTTATATTTTGCAAAAATACCTTTTCTCATATTGGACAAACATAGAATGCAGTTAGGAGGAGTGGTGGTCTCAGGAAAAAAATTACTACCACGCTCTGGGCGTGGTATGGTGGGTGTGGCCAAGGGGAATGCCCTGTGTTACATCCAAATTAGGACTACTTTATTTCAAAACTTGGATGGATGCTTGTTATTGTTCAGTCGCACAGTTGATTCCGACCCTTTGCGACCCTATGGACCGTTGTCCTCCAGGTACCTCTGTCCTCCACCATCCTCCTCAGCCCTCCCAGCTCTGTGCCCCTTGTATCTACTATGCCATCTCATCTTTGGTCACCCCCTTCTTCTTTTGCCCTCCACCTTTCCCAGCATCAAGTCTTTCTCAAGTGACTCTTCCTTTCTCATTTGATGTCCAAAGTACTTTCAGCTTCATCTTTAGTATTTGACGTTCCAATGAGCAGTCAGGGCTGATTTCTTCTAAGATTGACCTATTTGTTCTCCTCGCTGTCCAGGGGACCCTCAAAACTCTCCTCCAACACCACATCTCAAAGGCATCTATTTTTCGGTGCTCAGCTTTCCTAATGGTCCAGCTCTCACACCCATACATTACCACCAGGAATACCATTGCTTTGACTGTGCAAACTTTTGTTTGCAAGGTGATGTCTCTACTTTTCATTATGTTCCCCAGGTTTCTCATAGCTTGTCTCCCCAGAATCAGCCGTTTTTTAATTTATTATGGATGCGGCCTGCCAGAATTTCTGCTACTGGTTCTGGCGAACTGGTGCAAACCTGCTGATGCCCACCACTGGTTAGGAGCATCTAAGAATGTCTTCAAACACCCATATTTGTGTCTAGATGCCACAGACAAAGAAATATTTTAAAAATAATGTCTTGGCAGGATGCAGGGCAATTGTGGCCCAAGAAGGTCTAGAGGTAGATTTGTGTGGCCCTCTGACCTCTAGATGTTATGTACCAATGTGTTTCATAGTACAGAAAGTATTGTTATTTTGTGTCATCAAATTACATCTGGCTTATGGAAGTCCTAATACAATTCTCAAGAAAACTGAGATATGTACTGGGGGAAAGCCGACAGGAGCTGGGCAGTATCCGGTTCGGGAAAGTGTGTACTTGAGTAGTGAGGAGGATGCAAAAATTATTGAGCAGAGCAAGGAGCTAGTCACCAGCACTCTAGCAGAAGGATTCAAGAGGCAGTCTAACAATGCAACTGGACTCAAAAGACTGTGTCAGAAAAGCATATATAAATGCTTGTATACAAATGCCAGAAGCCTCCGGAACAAAATAGGGGAGCTGGAATACTTAGCAATAGATAAGAATATTGATATTTTGGTATCACTGAAACCTGGTGGACAGATGATAACCAATGGGATACAGTTATCCCAGGCTACAAACTGTACAGGAAGGATAGATAGGAAGGGGCAAACGGGAGGTGGTGTAGCCTTGTATGTCAAAGAAGTGATAAAATCGTATGAATTGGAATATCTAGGTGATTTGGAGTCACCATTAGAAGCTCTGTGGGTAAGAGTACCAGACCACAAGGATGGTCTAACAGTAGGCAAATACTATCAGCCTCCAACCCAAACTCTTGAGGGAGACTGGCAGTTGGAGAATGTTGTAAAGGAGGCATCCAAGAAGGGAAGCCTGGTTATAATGGGGGACTTCAATTACCCTCACATAGACTGGGTGAACTGTTGTTCAGCACATGATAAAGATATAAAGTTCCTAGATATGCTAAATGATTGTTCCCTGGGACAGATGGTTGAAGACCCAACTAGAGGTACAAGAATCCTTGACTTGATCCTGGTGCAAGATGTTAATGTGACTGATCCAATAGGGAACAGTGACCACAACTCAATTATGTTTAACTTGATCATAGACTGCAAGTCACTGATAAAATCTAAAACAGAGACCTTAAATTTTCAAAAAGGAAATTTCCCAAAGATGAGGAAACTAATAAAAAAGAAGCTGAACGGGAAAATTGAGAGAGTCCAAACACTCCAAGAGGCATGGAGGCTGTTTACCAAAACAATAACAGAGGCCCAATTGGAATGCATACCCAAAAGGAAAAAGGGCACTGCCAGGTCTAAGAGGACTCCTATGTGGCTTACAGGAGCTGTTCGGGAAGTGATCAAGAGCAAGAAAAGCTCATTTAGAAGATGGAAGGCTTGTCCGAATGAGGACAGCAGGCAGAAACATACATTCTGGCAGAACAAATGCAAGGCAACAATCAGGAAAGCAAAGCAAGACTTTGAGGACCGTATAGTTAAAAATACTCAGAGAAATAACAAAGACTTCTTTAAGTACATTAGAAGTAAGAACCCAACTAGGAAGGCCATTGGACCATTAGCTGACAATGGAAGGCAAGGGGTTATTAAAGAGGAAACAGAGATTGCAGAGAGACTCAATGAATTCTTTGCTTCATTATTCACTGAAGAAGACAGAGACCACATGCCCAAAACAGAGCCTATCTTTGTAGGGAGGGAAAGAGAAGAATTAAGCAAGATAGAAATAACCAGGGAGGAGGTCCTTGCATGTCTTGTTAAGCTAAACACTAACAAATCACCAGGACCAGATGGCATCCATCCACGAGTTCTCAGGGAACTTAAAGATGAAATTGCTGATCTCCTAGCCAAAATATATAATCTTTCCCTCAAATCAGGCTTTGTGCCTGATGACTGGAAGGCAGCGAATGTAAAACCAATTTTCAAAAAAGGATCCAGGGGTGATCCAGGAAATTACCAACCTGTCAGTTTGACATGTGTCCCAGGTAAAGTGATGGAAACCATCCTAAAAGATAGAATTAATAGGCACATAGAAGAGAAGGCGCTGCTAAAGGAGAGCCAACATGGCTTTTACAAGGGCAAATCATGCCTCACTAATCTGTTGGAATTTTTTGAGAGTGTCAACAAGCATGTGGATAAGGGGGATCCAGTTGACATTGTTTATCTGGACTTTCAGAAGGCTTTTAACAAGGTCCCACACCAAAGGCTCTTGAATAAACTTACCAGTCATGGAATAAAGGGACAGGCCTTGTCCTGGATCAGCAACTGGCTAAGGGACAGGAAACAGAGGGTAGCACTAAATGGACACTTCTCCAAGTGGAGGGAAGTAAAGAGTGGGGTCCCCCAAGGTTCAGTACTGGGACCCCTGCTTTTCAACCTCTTCATAAATGATCTAGAGGTAGGAATAAATAGCAAGGTAGCCAAATTTGCTGACGACACTAAATTATACAGGGTAGTGAAAACTGTGAGAGATTGTGAGGAGCTCCAGAGGGATCTCTTGACACTGGGGGAGTGGGCAAAACAGTGGCAAATGAGCTTCAACATTAGTAAGTGCAGAGTGATGCATGTTGGGGCAAAAAACCCCAATTACATTTATAAACTGATGGGTTCTGAACTCTCTGCGACAAACCAGGAAAGGGACCTTGGTGTCCTGGTGGACAACTCAATGAAGGTGTCAACCCAGTGTGCCTCAGCAGTGAAAAAAGCAAACTCAATGCTAGGGATCATTAGGAAGGGTATAGAAAATAAGTCAGCAAGTGTCATTTTGCCTCTTTATAAATCTATGGTGAGGCCCCATCTGGAATACTGTGTACAGTTCTGGTCGCCATACCTCTAGAAGGATATTATGGAGTTGGAGAAAGTGCAGAGGAGGGCAACCAGAATGATTAGGGGACTGGAACACCTTCCTTACCATCTGAGGCTGCAACGGTTGGGCCTTTTCACTCTTGAACGACGGCGTCTAAGAGGTGACCTGATTGAAGTTTATAAACTCATGCACGGTGTGGACAAAGTAGATAAGGAAAAACTATTTTCCCTATCGCACAACACTAGAACTAGGGGACACTCGATGAAACTTTTGGGTACTAGTTCTCAAACAAATAAGAGAAAGTACTTTTTCACCCAGAGGATTATTGGTCTATGGAACTCCCTGCCAGAAGAAGTGGTGACAGCTGTCAGTCTTGACAGCTTTAAGAAAGGATTAGACAAGTTCATGGAGGACAAGGGTATCAATGGGTATAATTATGGATACTTAAGGACAACCTCGGGGTTGGAGAGATAGGCAGGATATCTCTCAATGCCATTTCCAGGGAAGCCTAAGCAGGTGAAGGCATCTCCTTGGGAATACCCTGAAGGAAATGGTGAGCCACTGTGTGAGACAGAATGCTGGACTGGATGGGCTGTGGCCTGTTCCAGCAAGGCTGTTCTTATGTTCTTATGTAAGCAATGGTTTTACCAAGCTACCAATCTGTGAGTTTCCATGGCTGAGCAGGAATTTGAACCCAGGTCTCCTGAGTTCCCATTCAACACTTTCACTGAGAGCATTCTTGTGAATATTAACTTTTACTACAAACATTTGCAGTTCTACTGTTTGATATGTTTTCTGTAATTTCACTTGACAGACTTTGTGGAGGAAAACCCATCTATGACAATAAAGGTGAATCATAGTTGTATCTCTTCCAAAAGTCTGGTGAATACAGCTTTTGGTGGTTTATATAATGTCATCACTATTTATTTGCAATGTTTGAAGGTTAACTGTATGCAGCTATGATGAGCTGTTAAGTTTTCTATTCCTGATTTCAACTCACAAGTGAAACTAAGAGCATTCCAAATGTTTCTCACTTTACTAGGAAGCTCACCAGCTGACAATATATCCTTAGGTATTAATTTGTGCCATCCAAAAATGAAAAGCCAAAGCTCCATTATGGTAGGAGGGAAATAACAGCTATAACATTTCAAAGTATAGGTTTAGCATCCTTTGTTGGCAAATTTATGAAACAAGGAATAAAAGGCTGAACAAAAGCTTTGTAAGACACTAATGAAGGGATTGAGAGGAGGTATTTATTGAAATATGTGCAAGCATTGAATTTCTCACCTGTAATGGAGATGCAGAGCAATTAGCAAACTGGATTTGCACGGTGGGTTCACCCTTTTCAGCAGTCACTGCCATGTCCTTCATGACTAATTTAAAATACTGTTCATAAAGAACCTGAAAGATATGATCATTAATGCTAAGACATAGATATAAAAAGTCTATCTTTGACAGACTGCATGGGTGCTTGCCAAGTATCATTAAGTTGTTTGCAATGAGACAGTGTGAAAGAATAGCTTAAATGAACAAAGTCGACAATGTGATAGAACCCGACAAACAGCTGTAGGAAGCTGGCTTTGTTAAAAGAAGTTTCTTTTCTCAAATAAGAGAAAAGTAGAATTTTCGTTACACCATTTTTGAAAGGCTTTAATTTTCTTTTAAGGTTGTTGTTATATGCCATCAAGTCGTCTTTGACCTATGGCAGTGATGGTGAATCTTGGCACTCCAGATGTTCTTGAACTTCAATTCCCAGAAGCACAAGTTCCTGTGAATCCACACAAATTGGTTTACTGCGCATGTGGATTCACAGGGACTTGGGACTCTGGGAGTTGAAGTCCAAGAACAGCTGGAGTGCCAAGATTTGTCATTACAGACCTATGGTGACGCTATGAATAGATATGACCAGAATGTAAGGTATAGATAAAATAAAAAGGCATATTTGTCACAGTGGCCCAAGAAGGTCACTGTAGCTTAGCTATATTGAAGCAATGGGCTAATATAGCACATACGGTGTTGGCTTTGTATTGTCAAGTTTCTTTTCTTTATACCAGGAGTTCTCAACCTTTTTAAGCCAGGGGCTGAGTCACGTTCCCTCAGACAGCTTTGGGGGCTGGGGGCTCATTTTGCATACCTGTCAAGTTCTGGATTTGAAAATAAGGGATTTTTGGGCACACCCCTCTGTGGGCGTGGCCAAATCTGTGGGCGTGGCCAAATTTGACCATGTGACTTCTGGGCTCTAGTCTAGTCATGCCTGCCACATGGCCATGAAAACGTCTGCAAACACAGACAGCGCTGGCTCTGGCTGTAAATGGAGATGAGCACTGCACCCTAGAGTCAACTACAACTGGCAGATTTTACTTTCTTAGGAACAAAGATCACTGCAGATGGTGATTGCAGCCATGAAATAAAAAGGAGACTGATCCTTGGGAGATAAGCTATGAGAAACCTGGGGAACATATCATAGTTAAAAGTAGCAATATCACCTTGCAAACAAAAATTCACATAGTCAAAGCAATGGTATTCCCGGTGGTAATGTATGGTTGTGAAAGCTGGACCATTAGGAAAGCTGAGCACAGAAGAATAGATGCCTTTGAAATGAGGTGTTAGAGGAGAATTTTGAGAGTCCCCTGGACAGCGAGAACAAATAAGTCAATTTTAGAAGAAATCAGTCCTGACTGCCCCTTAGAAGGTCAAATAGTAAAGATGAAGCTAAAGAACAGCCCGGCTGTTCTTTAATGTGGCTCTGACTTTTTCTAAGGTTTGTCAATTACATTGCAAGGCACATATTTCTCTATTCTGTTTAAAATCTTAGTATTCTATTGTGTCATTCTACAATAAGTTTCCTTTTGCAGCCATCAAGAGGGGTGGTGATTTAGAAATGCATGAAATAGATAATAATAATTTCGTGAAAGAAATTATTCTGGTTTGAAAATATTTTTGCTTGATGGAACTCCGCTCAGGGGATGCCCGAATGAGGCTCCTTTCATGTCCCCAAGATCTTTTCCTAGAAAAGTGGTTCCTATTTCACTACTTGCAATTTCTTGCTTTTGAACTGCTAGGTTGGCAGGAGCTGGGACAGAAATGAATGCTCAGTCCGTCATGTAGTACTCGGGTCTTGAACTGCTGACTCACTGGCCTTCCAGCCTACAAGGCCAGCTTCTTAACCACTGAGCCACCACAACCTCTGTGAAATAGATGATAGGTAAAGGTAAAAGCAAAGGTTTCCCTTGCTCTAAAGCCAGTCGTATCCGACTCTAGGGTTCAGTGCTCATCTCTGTTTCAACGCTGAAAAGCCAGCGCTGTCTGCTACTGCAGACATTTCCGTGGTCATGTGGCAGGCATGACTAGACACTGGCACACACAGAGAACGCTGTTTACCTTCCCTCCAAAGTAGTCCCTATTTATTTACTTGCAATTTCTTGCTTTTGAACTGCTAGGTTGGCGGGAGCTGAGACAGAGACCATCCCATCATATAAATAAAATTGCTATCTTCCATGAATTTGTCTTGATCCCTTTAAAAATTTTTTTTTATTACATTATACAAGTTTGAAATCTGCCCAATTGCAGGACTGGAAAATAGGGCAATAAGCAAAATCAGTGTGTTTAAAAGCAATAACCCCCAATCCTTTACTTAAACAATAACCTTTCAAACCTAAATAAGCAAAAAACAAACATTGGCCAGACTGGCAATTCTTAGCTATTAAAGGCTGAGTAATGTTAAAGCATTCTACAAGGCAGATGCAACCATCTTCGGACAGCTGAATGACAAGAAATAAGTCAGTCAGTCAGTCAGTCAGTCAGTCAGTCTCTCTCTCTCTGGGGGGGGGGGAGAGTTGTAGCAGAGGGTGTTGGGGAAGGAAGGAGGAGGTGATGGTGGAGAAAGGCAGGAGAGCAAAAGCACTTTTTGCCTCGCCAATCTTCCTTTTCCTATCCTCCTCATGGGGGGGGGAGCATGATGCAGGCTGGGAAAACTGTTTAACTCAGGGTGGGCAAAGCCTCACACACACACATACCCTGACCCTCACTCTGGCTACAGCCTGTTGCCTCAGCCCTCCCTCGGTCCGCTCATCCTCGGTCCTTAGAAAGGCAACAGAGCCTCTTGCTCAACCATCTGATGGCTGCTCCGATGGGCTACAGACGCTTCCGGAGGACTCAGAGGAGCGGAAATGAACCGACCCTATGAAAAGCCACAGCAAAAAGCCACAGCGCCCTCTGGTGGCAGAAGTAAAAAAATGGTGGAAATAATAAAAGGTTTTTATCAAGATTTATATTCTAAAAAATATATAAGAGTAGGAAAATTAAGGGGTTATTTGGATAAATGGAAGGGAATCAGAATAAGGGAGGAGCATAAAGATAGAATGGAAACACCAATAACAGAAAAAGAGATAAGAGGGGTGATACAGAGATTGAAAAGTGGTAAGGTGCCTGGCGAGGATGGATTTTCAGCGGAATTTTAAAAACAATTTAAAGAATTGGTAATACCAAGACTCCTGAAGCTGTTTAATTATATATTGGATGGAAGTTTATTACCAACTTCATGGTATAGATCAGTAATTGCTTTGACTCCTAAACCAGGGAAAGATTTGAATAAGATAGAGTCTTATAGGCCAATCTCATTGATTAATCAAGATGCAAAAAAATTTACTGCAATATTGGTGAATAGACTAAATGAACTCATGAAGGAATATATAAATAAGGATCAGGCCGGTTTTCTGAAGGGTAGATATATGGCAGATCTTACTAGAAGGGTAATTGATTTGGTGAATATAGCAGAACAAAAAAAAGGAAAAGATTGGATTATTATCTTTAGATATTTTTAAAGCCTTTGATTCTTTGCAATGGATTACAATTAAATAAATTATAGGAAAGTTTGAGTTTGGTATGAAATTTATAAATTTAATTGATCAACTATATCAGAAAGGAATAACTAGAGTAAAAGTGAATGAAACATTTACAGAAGATATAAAATTAGAAGTGGGTACTAGGCAAGATTGTCCATTGTCGCCTATACTTTTCGTGATGGCCATGGAATTATTAGCGACACTTATAAGAGAAGATAGAAAGATTGAGGGAATAGAAGGAGTATAAATTAGTTTATATGCTGATGATACAATGGTCATAATGAAAAACCCTGTGAAAACAATGGAATATAGCCAGGTACACTTGAGGGAATTTGAGGAAATGACGGGTTTAAAAGTGAATTGGGATAAATCTGAAATGATTATTTGTAATGGAAATGAAGAAGATCAAAAAAAGATAAAGGGAAGATATAATATACAAATTAAAGATAGTGTGAAATTTTTGGGAATTAATATTGCAAATAAAATAGAATTTAAGAGACTAAATTATGATAAACAAAGAATGGAAATAAAGGGGAAACTAAAGCAATATAATAAGTTAAATTTGTCTTGGTTTGGTAGGATAGCTTTGTGTAAGATGAAATTATTGCCAAAGATTAATTTTTTGTTTGATGCCCTACCAATTCACTTAAAAGAAAAAGATATAAAGATTTTTCAGAGCATGATAAATACTTTTTGTAACGGGGGGGAAAAGACCAAGAATTACAAAAAGTTTATGGTATTTATCGCAAAAAGAAGGTGGATTGGGTATTCCAAATATTAAACACTATTATAGAGCATTTCAGTTTTAAAATGTTGTAAAAATTATAACAAAACCTGATGTTATTTGGGACGAGATAGAAATAAAAGAATTACAACAATTTGGGAAGGCAATTTTTTTGGATAAGCGGATGAAAATAAACGTAAATAATCCATTAACAAAAGCAATGATGGAGGTTTGGAAAAATATTAAAGAGAAAATAGTGCCAGGAATTTCCCCGATAATGGATCTGGAAGATGTTAAGACTTTCCCTTTGAAAGTAGACAAAAGAATAAAGGATATACTTCTGAGAAATGAAGTGTTTCTGTTAAAAGATTGGATAAAAATGATGGATAACTTGGCATTAAGAGCTGAAGTGTTTAAACAGATGAAATTGAACTGGTTACAAATAATTTTGGTAAAAAAATGGGGGAAGAGATATAAAGAGGAGCTCAGTTTACAGAGAGGGAAAACAGAATTTGAGGAGATGATTTGTAAAATAAGAAAAGGAGAAATGGAGATAAAAGGTTTAGTAAGTAAAATATATAGAATTTTGAATAAGGATGAAAGCTCACAAAATGTGTTGAGAATACTATGGGAAGAAGATTTAAATATAAGAATTTCGTAATCACAGTGGAAGAGTAAATGGAGGAGAAGAATTATGAAAAATCTTTCTGTAAGATTAAAATTACATAATTATAATATATTGTGGAGGTGGTACCTGACTCCAGTTAAATTGTATCAAATGGATAATAGTAAATCAAGAGATTGCTGGAGATGTAAAAGTGAGCTTGGAACATATGAACACATGTGGTGGAGTTGTAAAGTGGTTAAGATTTTTTGGAAACTAATTGAGAAAGAAATTTCAGCAATTACTAAAGTTGATATAAAACTGGAGCCAGGTATCGCCTTGCTGACAGGATTGGATGATATAAATATGAGTACAAACAAAAAAGAACTGGTGTCAATAATGTTAACGGCTGCAATACTGTGAATAGCGAGAAAATGGAAAAGTGATTTAAGGTTAAAAATTGATGAATGGTATAAAGAAACGTGGGAAATTGCATTAAATGATAAATTGACATGTGAATTGAATATGAAGAAAGGTATTTTAAAAGAGAACAAAGTTTGGGAAATATAGAAACCATTTGTGGAATTTGTCCTTGTGAGTGATAAAGGGGATAAGCTGGTACCTCAACATATGAGTTTCTGGGAAAATCAAATTAGAAATTTGATCCTCATGGTTTGTAAATATCACTGAGTGTTATAATTTGTAATACAGTAAAGTCCACTGGAACCGTTTGTCAATAAATTTATTATAGCAGTCTTCTCAAGGTAACACAAAAGATCCGAAACCCTTTCGATACAGGATTTTTCAAAAGTTTTCTTCAGGGATCTAAATAATAAGTTGATGCAATTACTAATAGTCATAAACATACAAGATATATATATATACACAAATATATATACAACTATATACATGATCTTGGATACATAGAATATACATACCAATAGTGTTGTATCAGTGATAAGGTTTTAAAGCAGTATATCACGTCCAAGACCTCCCTAGTAAATTCTTTTGGTGTCGACGGACGTTATGTTATCTAACTCCAAGGACATTTTTAAAGAGAAAATCTCCCACAGCTGGTTAATCACAGAAAACAACTGAAATCAAACTCTTGATTTAGCCCATATGGGTGCAGTGTGTTGAAACGGTGAATGAAGAAACTCTCCCTCTGTCTTAAAGCAATATCCATATTAATGTGCTGATAAGGTTGTTGTTTGATAATTTCCAAAACCACAAATTTAAAATCTTTGTCATTATGGTTTGCTTCAATAAAGTGGTTGACTAGAGGTGCAGACAGGTTCTGATTGCGGATTTTAGACCTGTGTTCCCCCACCACGCAAAGAGCTACACCCCCCCACTCATTTTTTACTGGGGCTTCTAGATTTAGTTTTAGACCATAATTTCTTCAGATATGGCAAAACAATTTATTTACAGATTAAAGGAGTGGCCATGGGGAGCTCAGTAGCGCCCTCTCTGGCCAACCTGTATATGATTAAATTTGAAGAAGAGTATCTCCTTAATGAAGAGAATAATCCATTTTCTCAACACATTATTTTTTATAAACGTTTTTTGGATGACCTTTTCTTTATTGTTAATGATTTGGGTATTGCACCTCTTTTTGTGGATTGGGTCAACACTCTCAATATGAATCTTAAGTTTACTCATAATATTGGGGCAACTTCAATACCATTTTTAGATGTTAATTCCTATATTTCAACAGAGCGGCTAGTGGGGGTCAGTTTATATAGAAAGAAGACGGATAGAAATGCATATTTGGATTTCAAATCATTCCATCCATATCACCTGAAATATAATCTCCCCTATGGATTATTTTTAAGAGCAAAAAGGAACTCCGCAATCAGAACCTGTCTGCACCTCTAGTCAACCACTTTATTGAAGCAAACCATAATGACAAAGATTTTAAATTTGTGGTTTTGGAAATTATCAAACAACAACCTTATCAGCACATTAATATGGATATTGCTTTAAGACAGAGGGAGAGTTTCTTCATTCACCGTTTCAACACACTGCACCCATATGGGCTAAATCAAGAGCTTGATTTCAGTTGTTTTCTGTGATTAACCAGCTGTGGGAGATTTTCTCTTTAAAAATGTCCTTGGAGTTAGATAACATAACGTCCGTCGACACCAAAAGAATTTACTAGGGAGGTCTTGGACGCGATATACTGCTTTAAAACCTTATCACTGATACAACACTATTGGTATGTATATTCTATGTATCCAAGATCATGTATATAGTTGTATATATATTTGTGTATATATATATACCTTGTATGTTTATGACTATTAGTAATTGCATCAACTTATTATTTAGATCCCTGAAGAAAACTTTTGAAAAATCCTGTATCGAAAGGGTTTCGGATCTTTTGTGTTACCTTGAGAAGACTGCTATAATAAATTTATTGACAAACGGTTCCAGTGGACTTTACAGTGCTACGTTTGTCCCCACAATCTATTCTGTTTCTACATAATTTGTAATACAACAAATTAATGTAATGTGATTTTCTTTTTTCTGATTTGTAATTTCTTGTATTTGTTGTATTTTTTTAATATATCATTTGTATTATCTTTTTGAAAAACTTAAAAATATTTTTTAAAAAGAAGAAAAAAATGCAGCTTCGCCAGTGAGATTTCTGGTCAGGATTTTTTTTTAAAATTAATATGGGAGATTATGGGAAAATTAATAAAATGGGAGGGTGGTGGGAAGAGAGGTAAAAATAAGGGGTTTTCCCAGGAAAAGCAGGATACTTAACAGGTCTGCCATTTTGCCCTTCCTCCACCACATGGCACTTCCTGGTGTGGTGGAGACCATGGGGGGGGCACATGAAATGGCTCCGCAGGCTCCATCCAGCCCATGGTTGAGAATCCATGGTTTATACAATAACATTTTCAGCTTATTACACTACTGGGAGTGAGTGTTTATGTGAACTTTCCTTACTGTATGAGTTTCCTTACTGTATGAGTTTTGAGTGGTTAGGTTGGACTCTCCTTTTAGACCACTGGAATTCTTTCTCTTTCTTTCCCCTTTTGGTTTCTTTTCTGGTGAGAGTATTAGAGACAAAGTTCATAGCTGATTCCCCCTGCTTCTTCCCACCCCCTTGTGTTTTCTTGGATGGAGAAGCTTTTTAAATTTTCTGAATTTTAGGTAACCTGGATTAGGCAATTCCCTTTTAGGCTGTGTTTGGCTTCCAATTCAGACTGATGAATCTGAGAGATCTTGACTGGCTCACAGCTAAACTAAATCTAATATAGATCCATTGTTTGGAGCCCAGATGGAATCAGAAGCATGAGATGACATCTTATAATTCTCATTTCTACCCCCACCCACCCATTCCTAGGAAGTTTTTTTTGGGGGGGCGGGGGTGTGTGAGTTTATAAGATTGCAAATCAAACATTAAATAAATCCACATAATTTGGGGCAATAATTTGATCTGTTTACAGCCTTTGTCTTTACAGTATTTGCAAAGTGTGTGAAGACCTTAACATTTGCACTTAGGTATATAAATACAAAGAATATCCTTTGTCACAGAATATGTCTTTCTCAAGCATTGAAAAATGAGCACAAACTGGAATGGGAGGCCTCTCTTTTGTTAGGCTCATAAGTCAACTGGGGGACTCAACCGTTCAAGTGGAACAGCATTGAAAAATCTCATTGTGAACAGTCAAGCAGCCTGATATCTCCTCCTCAATTTGCTCAATTCCCTTTACTATCTCCAGTGTCTTACCTAGCAGCCTTCAACTTGCTTGCTGAAGAAAAACAATCAGAATGCTGAAAGCAGCTAGAGTAGCAAGTAGCAATTCTCATGTAGAGAGTTTGTTGTATTTTCTCAGTGCCTTTGCATATGCTACATTGAGGCCTAATTTCTGATTTGCAAGCTGGCAAGCTCAGACATGCTAACGTACTTTTCTTTCATCACATGAAACAATTTGGTCAAGTGATATAAAATTTTATGGAGGGGAAAAAACACTTTACATTGATTTCAAGGTTGCCGAATTTAAATAGAATGTTTCCTCTTGCAATTACTACTGGGAATGGCAGCCATAGGAACAGTCAGAGAAGTTCCTATTTCTCAATTACCTCATGCTAACTATGATGCCTCAATATTTTTCTGCTCTGTTTCAAACACAAATTTACATCATAATTTGGAATTTAAGTTGCAAGTGAAGAGTTCACATAGTATAGGAGAAATAATTCTGTTCATGACTAACAAATGTGCCAAAAAAGGGTTATTATTACTTCAGCATTCTGCAAAATATCCATACCAAACCATCTGTACTTTCAGTTAAAAACTATAAAATAAGTCTTAATTACATCTAAGATACGAATACAGTAAAACCCCGGGTTATGAGTGCCCCAGTTGATGACCTTTTCTTTCGGTTTATGACAGAAAATTGTGCTATTTTAAACTCTAAAATGGCCACCACCACCATTTTGTTGTTTAAAATGGCCACCACCCCTCTGCCTGAAGTCACGATGCCTGGGAGAGGTGCATGTTTTCAGCTGTAGCGCTGTCCACGGAGCTCAGAGGAAGGTGGGAACCGAGAGTCCCCTGACTCCCCCTGTGCTGGCAGAGGTGGAAAATTGGCTCAATGTGCACCTCCCCCAGGTTGGAACAGAGAGTATAAGGTCCCCAGATGGCATGGAAAAGGTAGGGAGATCACTTTGTTGATTTTTTGGGGGGGTGGGGGACGATCACATCTCGCATTTTTGGGAGGGTTTGTGATTTTTTGTGGTTTATTATATATTTTTAATTAATGTATATACTCGAGTATAAGTCGAGTATTTTAGCCCCCAAAATGAGGTCCAAAAAGGTGACTTGACATACACAGGTCAACAACCACGAGAGTCCAAAACTGCACTGAATTCGGTGCAGTTCGGCTTCAGGAGAGGGGAAAGAAAAACATATGTTAGGCAGGCCATTACCACAGGTAGAAATCAATTTCTTGTATTCTAAAGCTTTTCTGTTTGTATGTTCCCAATGCATTTCAGTGGGAAACCAAACCTGTGCATAAAAAGAGAGGTTTTCACTTACCTTTTTATTACCTTTGCCCCTGCTCCATGTGGTCAAAATGGAGGGGAAGCCATGCTTCCTGGTTGCAGGGAGAGCAAGAGGCTAGGCTAGAGCATCACTCCCTGCCTCAGTGCAATTGGCCAGGCTGTCCATTTCCCCTGCAGCTCCACCACTGGTTAGTGGTGCAAATACATTTTTTAAAAAAGAAGTAACTACCATAAACACTCAAAAACATGCCCACATAATTTTTTTAATTAATTAATTTACTGTATTTTCATGTTTTTAAAATTATTAAAACTCACTAGCAGCTGCTGCATTTTCCACCACTACCACCCCAACTTATACTCGGGTCAATCTATTTTCCTAGTTTTAGATGTCCAAATTAGGTACCTTGACTTATATTTGGATCGACTTATACTTGAGTATATATGGTAGTTTTGGTCTGGTCGGGACTTTTTAAACTTTTCAGTGCATTCCTATGGGAAAATGTGCTTCGGGTTACAATTTTTTCACGTTATGATGGAAGCTGTTGGAATGGACCTCCACCCTAACCCGAGGTTTTACTGTACTGAATACCACATGGGTTTATGATAGCCCAACTGGCCTTAGAGTCTATCCTTTTGTCTATAGTATCTCATAGAATGTCCATTTATTAATATAGCCCCTGTCAGTTTTAGTTCCATTTGTCTGCCTAGCTATTTTAGCCTTGTGTTTGTTTGGCAGGCATAGGTGACTACATCCAAGAAAGTCAAGTGGTGGTTTGATGGAGCTGCACACTATGTGGTATTCTCAGCATCACAGCTAAACTTGTCAGCGTCATATGCATTTCAGTAGAAACAAACAATGTAAGGTTTTTGCAGCATTGGGGGACAATCTTAAATGCTCCAGGGGACAGTATGAATGAACACCAAAAAAAAAAGCCATCTTGTTGATGTCTGTATCTTATGGGGGTTGAGCTGAAAGTGGTATTTTAAAAAATAAAGCCTGGTACTTAAAAAGACATCCAAGTAGATGTTCATTGAGCTTCCCTGTGAAGAACTTTCCAAAAAGGGAGCCACCAACCAAAGAAACTTTCCTTGCCAGCATAGCCTCATGCAAGCATAGTGGAATAGTGAAAGTCTTTATAGGAGGACCACTAAAGATAAGCTCAACCCTGTACTGTATGGGCAGGCTGATGTTACTGAAGGTACAAAGGCTGGGTGCAAAGAATGTAGAGTTTTAAAGGCAAGCACCACCCTAGAAGTAGAAGCCCTGTGCTGTTTGTCAGATGGCACAAAGGGCTGCAGTGGAGAAGGGAAGAGAGTTTGTCCTCACTTGTAGGCAAGACTGTAACTTCTGCAATATTGCAACCATCATAATATTGGATATAGGCCAAAGGAACTCTTTAGGTTTGCTAACTCTGACCTCAATAACATTTCTCAACAACCTCCACACAAAACACAATTGCATGATACTAGTGGTCAGGATGAGTATTAGGATTTGTAGTTATCTCCACTTCAATTGTGTGTATGCTAACCACCACTTGAAAAAATGCTCTTCATTACCATACTTTCTATTCACAGATGTTCCTAAGGCTGTCAGTAAGGTATAAATATTTCCTTTCCTTTCACCATAGTCCGCCCTTTTCAACTTTTTAAAAATGATCTGCACTTTTGCTGTTAATATGAAGTGATTTGCGAATTGTTTTATTTGTTGATTTGTTAGAGTTTGCTTTTCAAAAAGTTATGTCTTGCTGTGGCTATATTATTTATATAGTCTAATAGGAAGCATTCTGTAAAGAGGTGTTCTTATGGTGCCAAAATGACATCATCCTCACATAAATCGAGGATACGAGTAGGGATGAGGTATTCATTCTTTTTATTCCAAATCTCTGAATTCTCCAATAACTCCCTATGTTCCAACCCACAAGCATACGCTGACAAATGCTTTCATTCCACTCATTTGGAGAAAAAGTGAGACCTCTTTGGGGCCTTATTTCCTTTCTCCATGCTACCTAGGAGGAATGGCTGCAGTGCTTTCTGGGGATACTTCAGGGGAAACCTTCCTTTAAAGCATAACAGTTAATGAGATGATCATCCCCAGAAAGCAGTTGATTGACTGTTACACACTGTAGTTGAGAAGATGGAGTAATATGGAGGCATAGTTGCATGGTCTAAAGTTAAACCATGAGCAGAAGCACTTTAGGTAAAGGTAAAGGTTTCCCTTGCTCTAAAGTCAGTCATATCTGACTCTAGAGTTCAGTGCTCATTAAAAGTAGAGACATCACCTTGCAAACAAAAATTCGCATAGTCAAAGCAATGGTATTCCCGGTGGTAATGTATGGTTGTGAGAGCTGGACCATTAGAAAAACTGAGCGCAGAAGAATAGATGCCTTTGAAATGTGTTGGAGGAGAGTTTTGAGAGTACCCTGGACAGCGAGGAGAACAAATAGGTCGATCCGAGAATTAATCAACCCTGACTGCTCATTAGAAGGTCAAATAGTAAAGATGAAGCTAAAGTACTTTAGACATCAAATGAGAAGAGAAGATTCACTTGAGAAAGCCTTGATGCTGGGAAAGGTGGAGGGCAAAAGAAGAAGGGTGCGGCCAAAAATGAGATGGCTAAATGGTATTGTAGATGCAATGGGCACAAAGCTGGGTGGGCTGAGGAGGATGGTGGAGGACAGAGGTTCCTGGAGGACAATGGTCCATGGGGTCGCAAAGGGTCGGAATCAACTGTGCGACTGAACAACAAAAATTCATAGTAGCTGTTTTCTACAGTAGCCTACTGTATTCTGTCTTACATGCAGCTGTAATTATGAACTAACTAACTAACTAACTAACTAACTAACTCTCTCTAACTTAGATTCCCCCCCATGCTATGGAGCATATTGGGCAGCAAGGGATCTCCAGTGGTTTCAGAGACATAAATATTCTTATCTAAATGTAGAATAGACCTGACCTTGCATTCTTTCAGGTCCATTATTCCACTAATTTTTTTATTTTTTTAAAAAAGCAACAATTTGAACGCATGAAAAGGGAGAGCATTCTAGCATTCTGCCTATCATTGTTTCTACATGAATAAACAAAGTCTGAAAAGGGAACAGTCTGGAGTATAGAGAGTGGGGCAGCTGATGACCTCAAGTGTTCTGTGGATGATGACTCTGTTACACATTTTAATCTGAATTTTAAAACCTAAAGCTTTCAAAGGTGTGAACCTATTTTGGAGATATGATTCATTACCTTGGATAACCTCTGTAAAGTTCAAACTAAAGCCAGGAGCAGATGCACTAATCCTTGATCTTCCTGCATGACAGCTTCGAACTCAAGAGTCACCCATCTGTGGGGTCTTTCCAAAAAATCAGACACCTTGATCTCCAGTTGTGTGGAAAGACTCCATGTGCAGCAAATGTTTTCTTTCCCAGACAGTCTCTCTTGCCATTGAAAGAACAGGCCAGGGTGAGGGCCACAACTCTTTTCTTATCCTTGCTGTCAGATTAGCCACCTTTAAAAAATATCTGAACAGGGTTTCTTTGCTATCTTGGTCATTTTTATCCTTGGGATCAGCCAATGGTATTCATATCCTGTGACCAATGATGCATGTAGGATCATGTAGACTAGAGTCTTAAAGAGTTGATAACCCATTATGTTCTAATTATGTGTCAGGATGCCTGTCTCCTGTCTTTGAAGAACTCAATGAGAAGATCATATACTGACAGCTTTATTCTCTTTTGGTATTAAAATAGATTTAACTTTGGGAACATGGTATTCCATAATCATATTACTTTCAAAATTTCAAGGCAGAACACTTAACATTATTCTCAAAGGACTTGCTTCTCTAAGGAAGAATGCATTGTTGGGATCTATTTGGAATGGCACTTTGTAAACAGCTAAAGTGTTATGCTAGAATTTAAAAAAAGAAAGAAAAGAAAGAGAATCCCCACAGGTACAGAAGGTGTTATGCAGAAGAAAATTGCACCTCAAGTAATGGGAAAATTTAGCTATCACATATTTCTTTGTATTATCTGAAATAACTCAAAGTTGGAACAAGGAGGAGGGGTGGTGGAAAACCCTGAATGACAGGCTGAATAAATGAGATGCAAGAAGAAATACTGACAATATCGAAAATGGTGGCATAGTCACATTAACATGCTCCAGGAGAGAAATAACAATCTGTCCTCCTTTAAATCAGACAAAAGCACAAGAAAGGGTTTTTTAAAACATACTCTCGTGTACTGCATATTAAAACAATAGCAGGTAATCCTGTGAGACAGCTCTTGTCTGATTTTACAGAGGATTCATAGGTACCCTTGCTAAGGCAGTTAAATTACTTTAAAAACACATGATAGTGATCTATGGTGTTGGAGGAGAAGATAAAAGAAAAACTAATTTAGACCTATGTTTCCACTGTCAATTGATGCCTGATCCTTAAATGGTATGCTGAACAGGAAAAGAAGAACTCAGGCTGTATGGCTGCAATATAACATTATGTCAACAACAGCAGATCTAAGATAATTTACTCACAACCTTAAAAGCATCAGTACTGAGCCAATTACTTTTTGAGCTAAACATTAAACATTCCAACATTGGAGGTAAGAGGCAATGGGTGCTAATAGGCCCACTTTCTTTGAAGAAGGAACTTTTGTTGTTGTTGTTCAGTCGCACAGTCGACTCTGACCCTTTGCGACCCCATGGACCATTTTCCTCCAGGCGCCTCTGTCCTCCACCATCCCCCTCAGCCCTCCCAGCTCTGTGCCCATTGTGTCTACAATGCCATCTAGCCATCTCATCCTTGGCCTCCCCCTTCTTCTTTTGCCCTCCACCTTTCCCAACATCAATGCCTTCTCAAGTGAATCCTCCCTTCTCATTTGATGTCCAAAGTACTTTAGCTTCATCTTTACTATTTGACCTTCCAATGAGCAGTCAGGGTTAATTTCTTCTAAGATTGACCTGTTTGTTCTCCTCGCTGTCCAGGGGACTCTCAAAACCCTCCTCCAACACCACATTTCAAAGGCATCTATTCTTCTACGTTCAGCCTTCCTAATTGTCCAGCTCTCACATCCATACATTACTACTGGGAAAACCATTGCTTTGACTATTCTAATTTTTGTTTGCATATCTAACCATCAACAAATTAAGGAGCTTGAGCTGTTCTTGGACAGAGCCGAACAGACTATGCTGGACAAAGTAGAGACAGGGCACAGTTCTGAGGGAGAAGGCCCTTCACTAACTCAGGAGGGAGATGTTTGGAGGAATGTGACTCAAAGGAGGAAAAGAGTAGGGGATCACTCTGAGAGTCTGAAATTACAGAATAAATTTGAGGCTCTTTCCCTCATCACACCTGATGAGGAACACACAGAGGAACAACTGGTTCCACCTGATGATCTCTCCTTCATCACACTTGATGAGATCCAGGAAGATAAACAACAGGAACAAACTGAGTTTCTCTCCCTTAATATGGTTGATGAGGTGCATGTAGATGAACAGATTGCAGGAGAGAGGCTCCTTGTACTAGGCGATTCAATAATTAGAAATACAGAGAAATGGATTTGTGATGCACATGATAACCGTATGGTGACTTGCCTGCCAGGTGCAAAAGTTGCAGACATCACAAGAAATCTAGATAGATTGTTAGAGAGAACTGGGAATGAGCCAGTTGTCATGGTACACGTTGGTACCAATGATGTTGGGAAGGCCAAGCGGTCTGTCCTGGAAGCCAAATTCAGGTTGTTAGGAAGAAGATTGAAGTCCCGGACTTCCAAGGTAGCATTTTCAGAAGTGCTGCCTGTCCCTCGCGCAGGACCTACCAGGCAGGCAGAGCTCAGAAGCCTCAATGCGTGGATGAGGCGGTGGTGTCGAGAGGAGGGCTTCAGATTTGTCAGGAACTGGAGAACATTTTGGGACAAGCCAAATCTGTTCAGGAGGGATGGGTTGCATTTGAACCATGATGGGACCAGATTGCTGGCACTCAACATCAAAAAGGCTGCAGAGCAGCTTTTAAACTGATAACTGGGGGAAAGCCGACAGGAGCTGGGCAGCATCCGGTTCGGAAAAGTGTGTACTTGAGTAGTGAGGAGGATGCAAAATTTACTGAGCAGAGTGAGGAGCTAGTCACTAGCATTCTAGCAGAAGGATGCAAGAGGCAGTCTAACAATGCAACTGGACACAAAAGACTGTGTCAGAAAAGCATATATAAATGCTTGTATACAAATGCCAGAAGCCTCCGGAACAAAATAGGGGAGCTGGAATACTTAGCAATAGATAAGAATATTGATATTATTGGTATCACTGAAACCTGGTGGACGGATGATAACCAATGGGATACAGTTATCCCAGGCTACAAACTGTACAGGAAGGATAGGAAGGGGCAAATGGGAGGTGGTGTGGCCTTGTATGTCAAAGAAGTGATAAAATCGTATGAATTGGAATATCTAGGTGATTTGGAGTCACCATTAGAAGCTCTGTGGGTAAGAGTACCAGGCCACAAGGATGGTCTAACAGTAGGCATATACTATCGGCCTCCGACCCAAACTCTTGAGGGAGACTGGCAGTTGGAGAATGTTGTAAAGGAGGCATCCAAGAAGGGAAGCCTGGTTATAATGGGGGACTTCAATTACCCTCACATAGACTGGGTGAACTGTTGTTCAGCACATGATAAAGAGATAAAGTTCCTAGATATGCTAAATGATTGTTCCCTGGGACAGATGGTTGAAGACCCAACTAGAGGTACGAGAATCCTTGACTTGATCCTGAGTAATACTCAGGATCTGGTGCAAGATGTTAATGTGACTGATCCAATAGGGAACAGTGACCACAACTCAATTATGTTTAACTTGATCATAGACCGCAAGTCACTGATAAAATCTAACACAGAGACCTTAAATTTTCAAAAAGGAAATTTCCCAAAGTTGAGGAAACTAGTAAAAAAGAAGCTGAAAGGGAAAATTGAGAGAGTCCAAACACTCCAAGAGGCATGGAGGCTGTTTACAAAAACAATTACAGAGGCTCAATTGGAATGCATACCCAAAAGGAAAAAGGGCACTGCCTGGTCCAAGAGGACTCCAATGTGGCTTACAGGAGCTGTTCGGGAAGTGATCAAGAGCAAGAAAAGCTCGTTTAGAAGATGGAAGGCTTGTCCGAATGAGGACAGCAGGCAGAAACATAAATTCTGGCAGAACAAATGCAAGGCAACAATCAGGAAAGCAAAGCAAGACGTTGAGGAGCGTATAGCTAAAAATACTCAGAGAAATAACAAAGACTTCTTTAAGTACATTAGAAGTAAGAACCCAACTAGGAAGGCCATTGGACCATTAGATGACAATGGAAGGCAAGGGGTTATTAAAGAGGAAACAGAGATTGCAGAGAGACTCAATGAATTCTTTGCTTCAGTATTCACTGAAGAAGACAGAGGCCACATGCCCAAAACAGAGCCTATCTTCGTAGGGAGGGAAACCGAAGAATTAAGCCAGATAGAAATAACCAGGGAGGAGGTCCTTGCATGTCTTGTTAAACTAAACACTAACAAATCACCAGGACCAGATGGCATCCATCCACGAGTTCTCAGGGAACTTAAAGATGAAATTGCTGATCTCCTAGCCAAAATATATAATCTTTCCCTCAAGTCAGGCTTTGTGCCTGATGACTGGAAGGTAGCGAATGTAACACCAATTTTCAAAAAAGGATCCAGGGGTGATCCAGGGAATTACCGACCTGTCAGTTTGACATGTGTCCCAGGTAAAGTGATAGAAACCATCCTAAAAGATAGAATTAATAGGCACATAGAAGAGAAGGCGCTGCTAAAGGAGAGCCAACATGGCTTTTGCAAGGGCAAATCATGCCTCACTAATCTGTTGGAATTTTTTGAGAGTGTCAACAAGCATGTGGATAAGGGGGATCCAGTTGACATTGTTTATCTGGACTTTCAGAAGGCTTTTGACAAGGTCCCACACCAAAGGCTCTTGAATAAACTTACCAGTCATGGAATAAAGGGACAGGTCTTGTCCTGGATCAGCAACTGGCTAAGGGACAGGAAACAGAGGGTAGCACTAAATGGACACTTCTCCAAGTGGAGGGAAGTAAAGAGTGGGGTCCCCCAAGGTTCAGTACTGGGACCCCTGCTTTTCAACCTCTTCATAAATGATCTAGAGGTAGGAGTAAAAAGCAAGGTAGCCAAATTTGCTGACGACAGTGAAAACTGTAGTGAAAACTGTGAGAGATTGTGAGGAGCTCCAGAGGGATCTCTCGACACTGGGGGAGTGGGCAAAACAGTGGCAAATGAGTTTCAACATTAGTAAGTGCAGAGTGATGCATGTTGGGGCAAAGAACCCCAATTACATTTATAAACTGATGGGGTCTGAACTCTCTGCGACAAACCAGGAAAGGGACCTTGGTGTCCTGGTGGACAACTCAATGAAGGTGTCAACCCAGTGTGCCTCAGCAGTGAAAAAAGCAAACTCAATGCTAGGGATCATTAGGAAGGGTATAGAAAATAAGTCAGCAAGTGTCATTTTGCCTCTTTATAAATCTATGGTGAGGCCCCACCTGGAATACTGTGTACAGTTCTGGTCGCCATACCTCCAGAAGGATATTATGGAGCTGGAAAAAGTGCAGAGGAGGGCAACCATAATGATTAGGGGACTGGAACACCTTCCTTACCATCTGAGGCTGCAACGGTTGGGCCTCTTCACTCTTGAACGACGACGTCTAAGAGGTGACCTGATTGAAGTTTATAAAATCATGCACGGTGTGGACAAAGTAGATAAGGAAAAACTGTTTTCCCTATCGCATAACACTAGAACTAGGGGACACTCGATGAAACTTTTGGGTACTAGTTCTCAAACAAATAAGAGAAAGTACTTTTTCACCCAGAGGATTACTGGTCTATGGAACTCCCTGCCAGAAGAAGTGGTGACAGCTGTCAGTCTTGACAGCTTTAAGAAAGGATTAGACAAGTTCATGGAGGACAAGAGTATCAATGGCTATAATTATGGATACTTAAGGACAACCTCCAGGTTGGAGAGATAGGCAGGATATCTCTCAATATCATTTCCAGGGAATCCTAAGAAGGCATCTCCTTGGGAATACCCTGAAGGAAATGGTGAGCCACTATGTGAGACAGAATGCTGGACTGGATGGGCTGTGGCCTGTTCCAGCAAGGCTGTTCTTATGTTCTTATGTTCTTATGTAATGTGATGTCTCTGCTTTTCACTATGTTCCCCAGGTTTCTCATCGCTTGTCTCCCAAGAATCAGTCGCCTTTTTATTTCATGGCTACAATCCCCATCTTCAGTGATCTTTGATCCTAAGAAAGTAAAATCTGTCACTGCTTCTACTTCTTCCCCGTCTATTTTCCAGGAACTGATTGGGCCTGTTGCCATTATCTTGGTTTTCTTGATATTGAGTCTCAAGCCAGCTTTTGCACTTTCCTCCTTCAGCCCAATCAAGAGATTCTTTAGGTCTTCCTCACTTTCTGCCATTAGGGTGGTATCGTCTGCATATCTCAGATTGTTGATGTTTCTCCCAGCGATTTTAATCCCATATTGTGATTCCTCCATCCCTGCACTGCGCATTATGTGCTCTGTGTATAGGTTGAATAAGCATGGTGACAAAATGCAGCCTTGTCTTACTCCTTTTCCTATTCCAAACCATTCTGTCATTCCGTGTTCTGTCCTAACTGTTGCTTCTTGTTTCATGTACAGATTTCTCAGAAGGCATAT
The DNA here is from genome assembly GCA_035047345.1 of Bradypodion ventrale. NCBI lineage: Eukaryota > Metazoa > Chordata > Lepidosauria > Squamata > Chamaeleonidae > Bradypodion > Bradypodion ventrale. The sequence continues at coordinate 102,352,091 of JAWDJE010000002.1, read as the reverse complement.
GAGGTGCTCTGGAATTCCCATCTCTTTAATTACTTGCCACATCTTGTTGTGGTCCACACAGTCAAATGCCTTAGTGTAGTCAATAAAACAAAAGTAAACTTGTTTCTGGTATTCCTTTGTTTTCTCCATGATCCAGCGTATGTTGGCGATGTGGTCTCTAGTCCCCCTGCCTCTTCTGAAACCAGCCTGCACCTCTGGTAATTCTCTCTCCACATGTTGCTGAAGTCTATCCTGTATTATCTTGAGCATCACCTTGCTGGCATGTGGGATGAGCGCGATTGTTCGATAATTTGAACATTCTTTGGCATTGCCCTTTTTTGGGATTGGGACGTATACTGATCTTTTCCAATCCTGTGGCCACTGTTTTGTTTTCCAAATCTGCTGGCGTATTGAATGCAGTAATTTGACGCCGTCATCTTTTAGCGCTTTGAAGAATTCAACTGGGATACCATCATCTCCACTAGCTTTGTTGTTTGCAGTGCTCTTTAGGGCCTTTATGACTTCGCTCTCCAGGATTTCTGGCTCAAGTTCAATTTCTTCATCATTGTGATTGTCAGGAGTGTTGAGGTCCTTTTTGTAAAGTTCCTCTGTGTACTCTTTCCATCTTTTCTTAATTTCTTCTGCATCAGCTAGCTCCTTTCCGTCTTTGTCCCTTATCATGGTCATTTTTGCTTTAAATGTTCCCTTGATTTCGCCGATTTTTTTGAAGAGATCTCTGGTTCTGCCTCTTTTGATGTTTTCCTCCATTTCTCTGCACTGTTCTTTTAGGTAGTTTTCCTTATCTCTCCTTGCTTTTCTTTGAAATTCTGTGTTCAAATGATTGTAGTTTTTCCTTTCTCCTTTGACTTTGGCGTTCCTTCTTTCCTCTGCTATTTTAAGAGCCTCATCAGACAACCACTTTGCTTTCTTACTCTTCTTTTCTTTTGGTATGGTTTTCTTTGCTGCTTCCTGCATGATGTCCCTCATCTCCGTCCATAATTCTTCTGGTACTCTGTCTACCGAGTCTAAGTCATTAAATCTGTTCATCACCTCCACCGCGTATTCTTTAGGGATGCTGTCTAGGTGATATCTTTCTGGTCTCCGTGTTTTCCCTATTTTCTTTAGTCTAAGCCTGAATTTCGCGATCAGTAGGTTGTGATCTGAGCCGCAGTCTGCTCCAGGTCTTGTTTTTGCTGACTGTATGGAGGTTCTCCATCTTTGGCTGCAGAGTATGTAGTCAATCTGGTTTCGGTGTTGGCCATCTGGTGATGTCCATGTGTAAAGTCGCCTCTTGTGTTGCTGGAAGAGAGTGTTTGCTATGACCAGTGCGTTCTCTTGGCAGAACTCTATCAATCTTTGCCCTGCTTCATTCTGTACTCCAAGACCAAATTTGCCTGTTATTCCCTCCACTTTTTGATTTCCTACTTTGGCATTCCAGTCTCCTAATATAATTTGGACATCATTTCTTGGTGTCTGTTCTATGAGGTGTTGTAAGTCCTCATAGAACTGGTCCATTGTGGCTTCATCTGCACCAGTGGTTGGTGCGTATATTTGGATCACAGTGACATTGAAAGGTTTGCCTTGGAATCTGACTGACATCATTCTGTCATTTTTAAGGTTGTATCCCATTACTGCTTTTCTCACTCTTTTATTGACAATTATGGCTACTCCATTTCTTCTAAGGTTTTCTTGCCCACAGTAGTAGATATGATGGTTTCCAGAGCTGAATTCACCCATCCCTGTCCATTTGAGCTCACTGATGCCCAAGATGTCAATGCTTATTCTTTCCATCTCATTTTTTACCACTTCCAGGTTTCCTTGGTTCATTGATCTCACATTCCATGTCCCTATGCAGTATTGTTCCTTACAACATTGCATTTCCCCTCCCCCTTTCCTGTCCCTCCCTTTTCTCCCCTCTGTGGTGTTAAGCATCATGTATCACCTAGCCTGCTCCTTTGTTTTGCCTTTTGTTTTGGTCCATAGGGTTCTCTTGGCAAGCTTTGTGGCGTGGTTTGCCGGTGTCTACGCCATTTTCCCCTCCTCATACATTTTATCACAGTTTTTAAAGGTTTAAAACATTTTAGACAACATATTGTCATGCATATTATCACACTTTATATACAGTCTCTATGTCAATTTCTGTATTTAGTTAGTATAAAGTCTCTATGTCAGTTTCTATGTTAAGTCTTCTACATCTGCATATCAGGTACTTATCCTTTGCCTGGGGCTCTGAGTCTCTCCCCTTGCTTTTCCTCCTCTGCCCTCTTCCCGTCTTTCAGTTGGTCTTCTCTTGGCCTTTCCGCTGCTCAACCGGCTCTCCTCCTCCTCCTCTTCCTCACCCCCCCGGCTGTGGGTGGTTGGCCGGCGGCGGCCGCGGCTGGCCCTTCCGCCGCTCGCCCGGCTGGCTGGCTCTCCTCCTCACCCCCCGGCTGGGAGTGGCAACTAGGCTTGTCCCAGCACAATTGTCCTGTCCTATGCCCATGATGGCGAACCTTGGCACTCTGTACGGACGCATTTTACTTCCGCTTCCAGGAGCGACGAGGGAGGCGTGGCCAGATGAATCGCAGCAAACCCATTTGTGTGGATTCACGGGTGCTTGGGCTTCTGGGAATTGAAGTCCAAGAACATCTGGAGTGCCAAGGTTCACCATCACGGTCTTATACCATCTTGACAAAAACTGACACATCAGAGGCAGTGGCTTTGTATTATCTCCTTTCTTACTTTGCCAGCTCCCATTAATCCTGGGGGCTGATGCAAAATCAGTCAGCCATGATGCACTCACTGTATTGATGTGAGTGAGCATACTCAAGACACTTCATGATTTTAGGACTATAAATACTTCAGTCCAGATATTGAGATCTCTCAGATATACACATTGGATGGTATGTATGCAAGCGACATAAACTGGCAAAGGTTAGTTCTGAAGGTGGTTCAGGACTGGGGCTGAGTTTTGGGTTAAAACCCCTTCCCTCCCAATCCTTGAACAACCCCTGGTTACTCTAAGTCAGGGGATCTCAACCTTCTTAAGCCAAGGGCCAGGGTCACACTCCCTCAGACAGCTTCGGGGGGTGGACAGCCATTTTGCCCTGCCTGTCACACATGGCACTTCTGGGTGTGGCAGAGGCGGTGGGGGCCCCATTTGAAATGGTGTCACAGGCCACATCCGACCACTGGGCCATAGGTTGAGAACCCCTGCTCTAAGTCTATGAAATTAAAATAAAAAAAATCTCCAGATGAGCTTGTATAGCAAAAGTCAGCAAACATGGCCACATTTTTGCCTGTTCTGGACGGCTTCCTATACCCTTCCTATTTTTATTAAAGAGATGTGTTTTAAAACTAAAATAATTTCATTTTCATTTCATTTCAAGTTTAATTTCTATACCGCTTACTCACCCAGCGGGCAACTCAAAGCGGTGTACATAATAACAATAGGATAGTACAATAATACAGGTAAACATAACACAATAAATCAACAATACAATAATAAAGCAATATACTATACTATACTATACTATACTATACTATACTATACTATACTATACTATACTATACTATACTATGGGAAGCTTACAAAACAAGGCATGTGGTCCTACCACACTTTGTTCTGGCCCCAAAGTTCCTCCCAAATTTGTTTGGGCAAAATAAAAGTGGCTTTGATACTTCTAGATTGTCTTTTTGCCACACCAGGTATTGGGGAGCTCCGTAGAGTCACTCACTGCCATAAATTTGTCTACCAGTAACCCTGTAGTGATAAGGCAGGGCAAGAGAGACAAGTGGTTAAGACTAGTGTTCACCAGGGTTATAAATCTATGCATTAGTGGCATTAAATTAATAGCTATTTTAACAGTTTGGCCCATTCTATCATTATCCTAGGCTTTTGTGGTATCATTCCTTCATTAAACATTCTTGAAGAGGATTTCATTTGAGCTAGATTCCTTAAATTACTGTGCAGTAAATCTACTCTTTTAATGAGTTTATTCCCGTTTTTAAAGACATTAATTAAAATTGGCTGGGGAAGAGATAATGGTAGTAAATGGATAAAGTAGTAGCCAGGCAAAAAGGTTAAGGATTTGCTATCCTTACGGAAACTCACCTCAGAAGCACCTCATTTATATGAAAACTTCACACCGCACATGCACCAACAAGAAGTTCATTACCTAGTGAACTTCTGCTAATCTGGGATTACTGTTTCGCTTTTCTGATAGAATTGTTTTTATCCTTTGATAACTGGGCTGGCCATGTTTCCAGATATGAGTATGTCTTAATAACCTGAAATAGTCACGGAATATGTTACTGCAGATCTGATCCTTCCCTCATTACTGAACAGTGGGAACGTGTAGTGTAATAAAAGGACATTGGCAATGAGTATAAAATCGAACTTTCAAAGTGTCTGTGCTTGTAGGGGATGGAGCGACCCATAAGTGAAATTTAATTCACAGGCCAGGAATGGAAATGTCATTGCCTCACAGGGAGGGTTAATCACTTTCTAATTTAAACAGGCAAATTTTATAATGACACTGTGAAATTAGCAGCATTTTATTGTGTTAATTATCTACAGGACACTACATCATTCCTTCTAATAAATGTAAATGAGATTGTCTGTCCTAGGACAATACAGAGGCAAGGTGAATTTTTACTGGCTAAAAAGCTATTTACTGGACCCCAGGCAAATCATGCATTTCTTCTTCCAACCCCACCAATAAAATACATTAAATGATTTACTATCCTGACCCATCCTCTCTAAATGTAATTCCCATAAAATATAGACATTTTGTAGAAGGTCATTACATTCCTTTGCTCATTTCAGCCAATTTCCACACAGAGGAGCACTTAAATACATGTGGAGTATATAAGGCTAAAATAGTAAGGATTTTACAATCTGTATCAATAATTAAATACTTCAGCGTGGTTAGTGAGATTTTTGTTGTTATGGTCGTGGTGGGTGACAATCAAAGGGTGTGATCTTATACATAATTATCTTGGAATAAGCTACTGATGCCAGTGGCATACCTATCAACTGCGGCTCCGGCGAATCCGGGACCTGCGCGGACCAGGTTTGCACAGGTCGTGTTGTACGCATGCGCGTGGAGGGCTATGCCGCTTGCGTAGCCTTCTATGCATGCGGCGTAGCCTTCTGCGCATGCGTGGAAGGGAGCTACGGAAGTGTAGAGCCCTTCCACGCATGCGTGCAACGCGACCTGCGCAGATGGGCTGCGCAGTGCCTCCTTTCCCCCGCTGCTGAAATCCGGGGTTTCGCCAGTGCTGAGCGGGAAAGGGCAAAAATCGATGCTGAAAACCGGGAAATCCCGGCCCATCCAGGAAGGTTGACAGGTATGGCCAGTGGGCCTTACATTTCATACATACCTCTATTAGCAAGTTATGACAAGGAAGAATATTTCTCCTTCCATTGTTTTCCTTTAGAAGATTTGCTGCTCCGAATGTAAGCAACACAATGTTGTTGAGTTTTTAAAATTAACTTTATAATAGCAAAATTACAAACAAAAAGCATATACAGAAAAATGCAGTAACCATAATGTTATGTATGCATGTACAATGTTACTTTAAATATATGAATGTAACCAGTCCACAATCACAATGTATCTCAGCTGTTAAGGAACGCGAGCAAGCCGCCCATAGAGGGCAGCTGCGAGCGTTCAGTCTCACATGGTCCACATTGCCCAAATCACAAACAGCCGCGGGAATTTCCCCACATGATCAGGAGCTACAGAAAACAACTGCAGAAGAGAGGCGTGACCTGGGCGAGGCCACGCCGGTAGCAGCCAATAAGCTACCGTGCAACAAGATTCAAATGTATTGTGTTATGGTATATAATGAGATGTATCTCCCCCATTACCACATGTTCGTGCTGAGCATCAATGAATAAACCTGTGTTAGTCCTTCCTGCGACTCCTTCTTTGTCTTCCGTGCAAGACACTAAATTGGCGACGAGGATGGGATCGATGGCGAATCCCAAGGTCAAGCCGTACCAGTTCGATGTCAGCGAGCCCGAACAATGGGAGCTCTACAAGTGCCAGTTTCGGCACGCCATGGAGGCTGCAGGCGTCGACGACGACGCGAAGATGCGCTCCCACTTCCTGTCTCAGGTGGGGCCGGCCACGCTGCGGATCCTGATGACCCTGGTGGCCCCCCGAAAGGTGGACGAGGTGCCCATCGACCATATCCTGGAGAGGCTGCGTGAGCACTTCCAGCCGCCCGTCTCGATCTTCCCAGCCCGGGTCGCGTTCCACAGGCGAGACCAGCGACCGGGCGAATCCGTGTCCGCCTACGCGGCGGCCCTCAGGCTTGCAGCGGTGCATTGCCAGTGGGACGACCTGGACCAGGCCCTCCATGACCGCATGCTGTGCGGCTTGAGGGACGAGGAGCTTCAGAGGAGGCTCATGACCCGCGACCATCGCCTCACGTTCAACAAGGTACTGCGGGAGGTGCAAGCAGCCGAAGAGGCCAGGAGCGGCATCCGGCTATTCAAGTCTCGAGGGGCCACGTCCGAGAGGGCCGAGTCACCAGTGCAGGCGGCCCGGCGGACACCAGCGAAGACGGCCTGGTGGGCCCCCAAGCCGCCCGCCGCCGCACCAACGTCGTCCAAGGAGTCCTCCACGACAGCGGATCCCTACTCCAGCGAGGACAACGACGTCCAGAGGATCAAGAAGCGAGGTGAGAAGCGGCAGACCCGAGAATGGCAGGACCGCTGCTGCGACGGTTGTGGGGCGGCCCACGACCGCACGAGGTGTCCGTTCCGGAAGGCCGAGTGCCACAACTGCGGCCGAAAGGGACACATCGCCTGAGTATGCAGGCGCGGGCGAGTCGAGGACAAGGGCAGTTCCAGCCATTCCCAGACGCACCAACGAAAGGCGGCCGGCACCAGGAAGGTCTCAGCCGGCCACAGCGAGGAAGGCGTGAACCGCGTGGGCCTAGAGCACCGGCGGTTCTTCATAGAGGTACTGTTGCAGGGGGTCCCAGTGAGGATGGAGATAGACTCGGGGTCTTCTTATTCCATCCTGTCCCAAAAAGAGTTTATGCGCATTCTCCCAGGGAAACGGCCCAAACTGCGGGCCATGAGATCCAATCTACGGGACGTGCAGGGAAATGGGATCCCAGTGTTGGGGGTGGGGAACTTCAAGGTGAAGTTCAAGAACTACTCCGAGAAACTGCCCCTAGTGGTCCTAAAAGGGGTGAGGTGCTGCCTTTTGGGAACGCAGTGGTTTGCTCCCCTGGGGATCGAACTGTCCGGCATTAACGCCATCGAGACTGACCCAATGCGGGACGTGTGTGACGCACACCCGGATGTTTTCAAGAAGGGGCTCGGGAAATACAAGGGGCCCCTGGTTTCCTTTGACCTGGACCCAGAAATCCGGCCCATCCGCCTCAAGCCAAGGAGAGTGCCCTTCGCCCTCAAGGACAAGATTGAGGCGGAACTGGACAAATTGGTGGGGCAGGGGATTTTGGTTCCAGTTGACTCGGCGGAGTGGGAAACGCCGATCGTTACAGCCCTCAAGTCAAATGGGGAGGTCAGAATTTGTGCGGACTATAAATGTACGATAAATAAGGCCATTCGGCCAAATGCATACCCGGTGCCCGTGGTCAGCCATTTGCTGGCCACGCTACATGGGGGGAGGTTTTTCGCCAAGTTAGATCTGGCCCAGGCGTATCAGCAGCTCTCTGTAACCCCGGCTGCTGCCGCCGCGCAAACGATCGTAACGCACAAGGGGGCGTTTAAGGTAACGCGCCTTCAGTTTGGCGTGAATTCGGCCCCCGGAATTTTCCAGTCCCTCGTGGAACGCCTTTTAAAGGGGCTTCCAGGCGTCCTCCCATACTTCGACGACGTGTTGATAACAGCGGGGAGCGAATTAGAGTTAGCCAACAGGCTAGATGGGGTTCTCTAAGTGTTCGAGAGGGCAGGACTTCGATTGAGGAGGGACAAGTGTGTATTCTTCGCGAGGGAGATAGAGTTTCTAGGGTTTAAGGTAACCCCGGACGGAATCAAACCCTCCGAGTCCAAGGTAGCGGCCGTGAGAGACGCCCCTCGCCCCACCACGAAACCGGAGCTGCAGTCATTCCTAGGGCTCCTAAATTTCTATCACTCCTTCCTGCCTCGGAAGGCATCGGTCGCGGAGCCACTGCACGCGCTACTTAAGAAGGATGCGGTTTGGCGGTGGGGGGAGAAGCAGGAGAGGGCATTCAAAGAGCTTAAGTCACTCCTGACCCATTTTGATCCGAAAAAACCAGTGGTGCTAGTCTGTGACGCGTCCCCGGTGGGGGTGGGGGCGGTCCTGTGCCACGTGTTGGAGAGCGGGAGGGAAGCCCCAGTGGCGTACTACTCAAGGTCCCTCTCGAAGGCCGAGCGCAATTACGCGCAAACAGATAGGGAGGCCCTAGCAATAATCGCGGGAACCAAGAAGTTCCACGATTTTTTATACGGCCGCGAGTTTACGGTAGTGACGGATCACAAGCCGCTGCTGGGGATCTTCACTACCGGCAAACCAACCCCACAAATTCTATCCCCCAGGATGCTGCGTTGGGCCATTTTTCTCAACGCCTACCAATATGAGCTGGTCTATCGCCCAGGGAAGGAGATCTCCCATGCGGACGCCCTGTCCCGATCCCCTCTCCCTAGTTTAGGGGATCCCGCGTGTGAGGTAGAGCAGGAACACCAAGTCCTGCTGATTGAGTCTCTTGACTCACCCCCAATTGTGCCGGCCGACCTCGCCAAGGCCACGGCGGCCGACAAGATCCTGGCCCAAGTTAGTTCCTGGGTTAGAAAAGGGTGGCCCATCTCTCCCCCCGAGGAACATTTCAAGCCGTTTTTCAGGCACAGAGTAGAGCTTTCTCTGGAAAGGGGCTGCTTACTCTGGGGCCAGCGAGTGGTTATCCCAGAGAAGCTGAGGGCCAAGGTGCTGAGGCTACTGCACACCAGCCACCCCGGGATCGTGCGCTCCAAGGCTCTGGCCAGGAGTTTCTTTTGGTGGCCCCAGATAGACGGGGACATAGAATGCCTAGTGGGCACGTGCGAGAGCTGCCAGAGCTCTCGGCCAGAGGAGTCCCGGTTACCCCATAGGGAATGGGATACGGCCCGCGGGCCATTGTCCCGGATCCATGTCGACTTCGCCGGCCCTTTCCATGTTTCTCCTGGTAGTCGACTCCTACTCCAAGTGGTTGGAGGTAATCCCCATGAACAGCACGTCCTCTGCCGCAACCATTAAACAGTTGCGAAAGCTGTTTGCCTGCTTCGGCCTGCCAGACGTCCTTGTGAGCGACAACGCGAGTACCTTCACGTCGGCAGAGTTCAAGACGTTTATGGAGAGGAACGCCGTCAGGCACATAACCGCTGCCCCGTTTCACCCCGCCACAAACGGTCAGGTAGAGCGCCAAGTGCGCACTACGAAAGACGCACTGCGGCGCATGGGTCCCGGTGAGTTGAACCTGCATCTGTGCCAGTTCCTCATCTGCTACAGGACAACCCCTTTAGCGTCAGGTTTTTCCCCAGCCGAACTCCTCATGAGGAGGCGTCCGGTAACACTGTTTGACCGGATGGATCCGTCCAGGGTGGAGGATGAAGGGAGAAACATAAGCATAGGGGGAGAGAGCTCCAAAAGTTTTGCAGTAGGGGACCCGGTTCACTGCAGAAACTACGCGGCCTCGGGGCCAGCGTGGGTGCCAGGGACAATTGTTGAGCAAACGGGGCCGGTATCCTACAGGGTCGAGACTAGTTCAGGTCTACTCTGGAGAAGGCACGCCGACCAACTCCGAAGGCGAGTCACCGGCGAGGGGGAATCAGCGTTAGGGTCCTCCCCCACCCGCATTACCCAAGGGGGAGACACAGAGGAGGATACTTTCAAAGAGAGGGATCAGTTTGATGATGATTACGAGTTGCAGTACCAGGGGGATGTAGCGGAGTGGTCCCCCACCCGTCCTAGCGAGAAGAGGGGTTTCAGTTCAGCCCCTGGTACTTCCAGTCCCCCTAGCCCTTTTGTTTTGGAGTATACAATAGCTCCTGCTCCCCGGAGACCAACACCCCCAAGACAGGCAACAGGGGCGAGTCCGCCCACCACAGTCTCTAGAACGCCCGGACAGGCAGCGGGGGGTGGCGAGGCCACGAGGGCCTCTTCGTCGGTCCCGAGATTCATACTGGGGGGTCCCCAAACTCCTCAAATGGCAGGCAGGGATTCACTTCCCAACTATTCATTCCATTCCCGTCCCCCAATGCAAGGTTACCACAGACGCCACACCGAGCCGCTAATGAGTCCCCCCTTTCCATTGCAGGGCAGGACTCCGCGGAACCAGGAGCCTCCAGCTCCCCTGTGTTAAGTCAAGCGGCCGCACGCCCCAGGCGCACATGCGGCAAGCCACAATGGTTGAGGGACTTCGTCCCATCCTAGGGGGGAGGGATGTTATGTATGCATGTACAATGTTACTTTAAATATATGAATGTAACCAGTCCACAATCACAATGTATCTCAGCTGTTAAGGAACGCGAGCAAGCCGCCCATAGAGGGCAGCTGCAAGCGTTCAGTCTCATATGGTCCACATTGCCCAAATCACGAACAGCCGCGGGAATTTCCCCACATGATCAGGAGCTACAGAAAACAACTGCAGAAGAGAAAACAACTGCAGAAGAGAGGCGTGACTTGGGCGAGGCCACGCCAGTAGCAGCCAATAAGCTACCGTGCAACAAGATTCAAATGTATTGTGTTATGGTATATAATGAGATGTATCTCCCCCATTACCACATGTTCGTGCTGAGCATCAATGAATAAACCTGTGTTAGTCCTTCCTGCGACTCCTTCTTTGTCTTCCGTGCAAGACACTAAACATAATATCTATGTGCTCCCTCCACCCATGGGACTTTTATATATAACCATATTCTTACATTACAGCTTCTGTCCCCTTTCACCTTTAAAAGGGCAATCCATCCTGTTTTGGACTTCTTCCTTTCCCTTTCATTAACACATAATATATATATATATATATATATATATATATATATATATATATATATATATATATATATATATATATATATATATATATATATATATATATATATATATATATATATATTCTTAAAATCATTTTCTTTCACTAATCTCTTTTTTGCTATAATTTCATATGTTAACATATCATTAATAGCTATATTTCATAGTTCTTTAAACCAATAATCAAGATCAAACTCTATTTTGTATTTAACTACAGTCTTACCGTTGTAACAAATTTTATAATCATTTCCTTCCTCCTCATTCTAATTGTATATTTCCAAAATTAGATAATAATGTTATTTTGGGACACAATTCTAAATTAATAGACAATATTTCATTGATCTCTACGGAAACCTTTTCCCATATTTTCTTCACGGTCTTACACTTCCACTATAAATGAAGATATGTTCTAACTTCTTATTTACATCTACAACATTTTTAAAAAAATATTTTAACTCAAGATAATCTTACTTCAGTTAAATACCATTTCCAAATTGTTTTGTAATAATTATCTTTAATTGTAACAGACATTATCTTCATAATTCTTTGTTTTCATATTTTAGCTCATTCCTTCTCTTTAATACTGCATCCAAAATTTGACTCCCAGCTTATTCTTTTGCCCTGTTGTTCTCTCTCAGATTCTATCAAAATTTTATATATTTTTACTTACGAATCATTTTGTTGTTTTATTTTTGTTCTGTTCCATCTGTACTATCAGTTCCCTGTAATCTACAATAGCCATATTGTTTCATCCAAGGTCTACTCCTTTTCTCCAACTGTAATATATTATACCAAGATATCTTACCTTCCTCAAATATTTCCCTTATGTGATCCCTATGAGATACATTATTTAACCAATCCTTCAACCTTACTACCTTAGCTGTCTCCAAGTCCTTGTTGGATTTTTAAATCTCTCATTGGGACTATTAATAAAGCAATGCCCTAAGATTGAAGCGGTCTACAAATTTACTTATCTCATTAGCATCATGACGGCCAATGGGAGAACTGAAGAAAATGTAAAATGCAGAATTGGAAAGTCAGCAGCTATATTTTAACAAATGAATCATATTTGGTCATCTAGGGTAGGAGTTAGCAAACTTGGCTCTCCAGGTGTTCTTGGACTTCAATTACCAGAAGCCCAAGTCAGCACACATGCTGATCAGGGTTTCTGCAAATTGTAGTCCAAGAACATCTGGAGAACCAAGTTATAGGACCTATGATCTAGGGCAATGGTGGCAAACCTATGGCATGCATGCCAGATGTGGCACTCTCAGGCCTCTCTGTTGGCATGTATACCATCACCCCAGCACAGAGTTCACCCCACCCCTCTGCCCAGCAGCCTAATGGGAGCACTCCCTCTTTCCCCCAGCACAGAATTTGCCTCTGCCCAGCAGCCCAATGGGAGCACTTCCTCTCTTCTTCCAGCACAGAGTTCGCCCCACTCCTCTGCCCAGCAACCCAATGGGAACACTTCCTTCCTCCCCACAGCACAGAGTTTGCCCGCCCCTCTGCCCAGCAGCCCAGTTAAAGCACTTCCTCCCTCCCCCACCACAGAGTTCGCCCTGCCCCTATCCCCAGCAGCCCAATGGAAGTGCTGCCTCCCACCCCAGCACAGATTTCACCCAGCCCCTCTGCCCAGCAGTCCAATGGGAGCACTGCCTTCCTCCCCCCAGCACAGAGTTCACCCCACCGCTCTGTTGTTTGGGCACTTAGTCTCTAAAAGGTTCGCCATCACTGATCAAGGGCAATAAACACCACTATTAAACTTTTTCTTATTTAATTTTTATTGTCCTATCAACTGTGATCTATGCAAGTGAGACATAGAAACTTATAGTGATGATAGTCCTCGTTGGCTACTGCTTTCCAGGAAATTCAGATATTCAGAGGCATGAAATTAATCACATAGGACTAATTTACATATAGCTCTTCCTCTTCAAGAACTTTCATCAATGAGTAGCCACATCTTTTGATTTTAAATAATGAAAATGTATGTCAGTCCTGGCCAAAACCAACAGTCATTTAGCTTTTTCTTTCCTAGAATTGCCTTCTGAAGCAACCATTCCATCTCATTATTAGCTCTCTTCCTGAAAAGAGGTCCTCACATGTTGTAAAACTGAAAGAGCCACCAGACCATTAGCTCCTCTTCTCACATTCCTGTGTTAAGCATTGAAGTCTTCTGATTTAGAATTGACCTTTTGAAGTGTGTGTGTGTGTGTGACTATATCTATCTATCTATCTATCTATCTATCTATCTATCTATATCTATATTTATACCTATATCTAAATATCTATATATCTATACAGAAAAACCCCGACTTACAAATGCCTCGGGTTACATAAAATTTGACTTACATAATGGTTTTATGCTAAAACCATGTCTCGATTTACACGATTTCCTATGGGTTTGCTTCGAGTTACATAAAAATTCTTTTTCTTATGGGTTTGCTTCGAACTACGTAAAAATTCTTTTTCCTATGGGTTTGCTTCGAACTACGTAAAAATTCTTTTTCCTATGGGTTTGCTTCAATTTACATAAAATTTCATTTTTCTTATGGGTTTGCTTCGAGTTACAAAAAAAAATTCAATTTAAGCAAAAGCCTACAGAACTTTTTTTCGTAAGTAGGGGTGTTACTGTATATCTCCATCTATCTATCTATCTATCTATCTATCTATCTATCTATCTATCTATCTATCTATCTATCTATCTATCTATCTATCTATCTATCTATCTAGTGATTAGAAAGGACTTTTCTGGGCTGAGGTGACTATCTATTCATCCAGCAGTAACCAATTATTCCTTTCAACCTCTGAATTCAAAGAGAGTCCTGCCTCTCTCTTCTGTATTCTTTCTCCTTTGCCAGTTGGTATTGGTTATTTGTTGCTGTTGATCTGTTGTTGGTTGCTAGCATGTGTGCAGTAAAGGAAGAAGCATGCACATGTTTGTAATTTCAAGTAAATAAAGGAAAATGCATGTTTTTTATTTCTCCCACAAACATCTCAGAGTGAGTTATTGAGACTCTCAATACCAGTTAATGAGAACAGGATGGACTCTAGGAAAGTTGTAGCTATTCTCTGCAATGGGTCTCTGTGCTTTAATTGCACAGTCAATGGGAATTTTACCAGAAATTCAAAATTCTGCAACATGAAAGAGCATCAAAATATCAAAGTCTCATTACCTCTAGGCTGTAATTTGGTCTTACTACTCAATTAAATGACATTATTTTGTAGTTTATACCCTGTCTTTCTCTTGAAGAGGAAGCAAAGTTGGCAGATTTCCATACTTTCTTGCACTGTAAACAAACAAGTGGATTCTTGTTGCTAATGATCTTAGTTCCTGCCACTGGAACTAAGGCTGCAGATGGAATTGCTGCCCTTCAGGAAAGATCTGAAAACATGGCTGGCGGGGCAGGTGTGGGTTCCTGAAGATGTCGTGACGCCCAACTGCTGGTTGGTTTAATATCAAAGTAATGTTCCACTTCTTAATGTGTGGGGGTTTTAGCGGGGTAATAATATTATCTAACATCATTTCATTACCCTTTCCCACTGGTTTCTGCTTTGAATATAAAAATGAGAACCAAATCTCTTCACCCCCGATAGATTGCAAGCTGTCTGGTTGGTTATGTATTGCAGAACATTTTGGGCTACACCTTCTCAATCTGACTTTCATTTCTCAAGGCAAGGCCTTTGATGTCCATGTTGTGGCTATTACTGCATAAAAGTTTCCATCTGGTCCCAACTGTGTCATGCCCAAAGTCTTAAAGTCACACTGTTGTACTTCATGTCTTTTGAAAAGCCTTCTGGAAGGCACATTCTGTGCATCAGCAGATACATGTCCTGGCATTTGTGGACTGCAGTGGCTCAAGTGGCTAAGACGCCATCTGGGTTTACAGGAGTGTATAGTTTTCAATGATGCTTTTGTTTTTTGTGTTATTATTTATAATTGATATTTTCTGTTATGTACTATTTCAAGTACTGCTTCAGCATTAAATTAAGATGGTTTATAAATACTATATATAAACAAAATAAATATATTAAGAGACTGAGAATTTTAATACCTTCTATCAACCTGCAGTGGCTCAAGTGGCTAAGACACTGACTGGGAGGCGGACAGCAGTACAATTCCCAGGTTCTGCAGGATGGAATGAGCTCCCGTCTTTGTCGCAGCTCCTGCCAACCTAGCAGTTCAAAAGCAAGAAATTGCAAGTAGATAAATAGGGACCACTTCGGTGGGAAGGTAACAGCGCTCCGTGTGCTCCGGTGTCTAGTCATGCCTGCCACATGACCACGGAAACGTCTGCAGCAGCAGACAGTGCTGGCTCTTCGGCTTTGAAACAGAGATGAACACTGCACCCTAGAGTCAGATACGACTGGCTTTCGAGCAAGGGAAACCTTTACTGTGCTGGTTTATTTAAACCTCTGGGTCATTTCCTCTTAATTGCTCTGAGTAGTCTGCAACCTCTGTTATGCAGAAAACAAATTAAACACTTTGCAAATTTTCTCTCCTTACAGACTAATCTGAAATTCCTTGAATTTTTTTTCCTGATTGTATATATCTGGAGTGGTCCCAAGCCCCCTCTAGGACTGTGCAATGGCACAAAACTGAAACACTACACCAGATGTTGCCTCTTTTGTTCACTAACACATTAATTCTGCAAAGTACTTTAATCACCTGAATTGTACCTCAGAAACAACTCAGGTGATTGTTTCCCCTCTCTGACTGTTTCTCTTGGAGGAACAGGTGGCATTAAGATCTGTACAGCCCTTAGCTTCTCCTTCCTTTGTTTTCCTTCAAAGACCAATCATTCTTAACTCTAATGGATAATGATCCCATTTCCTTTCAAGGGTCTATGATTTTACAAGCTAACTGCTCTCTGTTTAGGGTTACTTCTTGGGATTTCCACTCCCACAGTCCCCCAACAACCATGTCTGTAGGATATGTGCTGTCTGGGGGTT
This sequence comes from Bradypodion ventrale, assembly GCA_035047345.1. Lineage (NCBI taxonomy): Eukaryota > Metazoa > Chordata > Lepidosauria > Squamata > Chamaeleonidae > Bradypodion > Bradypodion ventrale. The sequence goes on along the minus strand of JAWDJE010000002.1, from coordinate 102,336,168 downwards.
TCTGGGAACTGTAGTCCAGAAAAGTAATATTTGCCAGCTGTATTTCTGTAGCTATATTTTCAGTCAAACTGCATTGACTTATCCATCAAAAGGCTACTCAGATTACTATTGCTTTTTAAGTGGCTCTTTTCTAACACACATATTTATAAATAATTACTACATTTATATCCCCACCTGTCTTTTAAGAAAGTCAGTGTAGGCCATATTGCTCTGTTTCCACTCCCAATTCTATCACAGTCTAGTCCTGCAAGATAGGTTAGGTTGGACACAGTGACTGACTGTTATGTCCGGCCCTTATAAGCACCATGTCTTACATGGTGTCTCTTTGTAGTCTTCTCTACTTCTGGTGCTTCTGGGTTGAAAGGATTAGCCAGTGAAAAATCTCCATTGCTGGTGACAAATCTCCATTGCCCAGGGGACACCTTATCGCTCCGCATTCCTCCGCCCGGCCCGGCCAGTCGGCGGGGGAGTGAGAACAGCTGAAGGCGGCCCATGCCCTCAAAAGCGCCATTGCCGTCACCATCGCCGAGACTCCGCATTCCTCTCCCCGGCCCGGCCGGCCGGTGGGGGAGTGAGAACAGCTTAGGGTGGCCTGTGCCCTCAAAGCGCCATTGCCTCCACCGATGCTGAGGCTCCGTGTTCCTCCCCCGGCCCAGGCAGTCGGCAGGTGCGTGAGAACAGCTGAGGGTGGCCCGCACCCTCAAAAGCACCGTTGCTGCCACCGATGCCAAGGCTCCATGCGGGGCGGAGAGGTTTCACAGTGATGGATGTTTCGGGACTCCCACTTCTCCCCTCTTTCAGCTGGCGGGACCAGAGGGGAGAGTGACTTCAGTTGCGGGAGGGCAGTGGGTGCCTCCAAAAGCCTGCACTGCTGTCGTGGCTATGTTCGTCTGGCGGCTGATCTGAGAGAGACCAGTGGCATCTCGGGCTTCCCCCCGGTGTGTTTGACCGTGGGGGAGTGGGAGCAGTTTGAGTGCAGTGTTACGGCTTATAAGAACTCTTGTCACGGACGCTGCTGTTGTTTTGGGACATGAGCTGGACTCTGACCATAATGTTGAGTTGGGTCTCTGCTTGATAGCGTTGAGTCCTGGGGCTCCACTGATAGCGTCGGGCCTGGGCTCCGCTTAGGATCTGGACCTTGTTAACTGTTGGTCATTGATGTTTCAATGCTAAATTATGTATCATATGTACCAATTGTATTTTTGCTATGATTGATATGTGCTTATTGTTTGAATTTATATTTTGTACACTGTATCCTGTATTTTGTATTCTGTAAACCGCTTTGAGTTCCCTTCTGGAATGGCTCTGAGGATTGGGGATCCAGGGCACAGTGTGGTCCTGGTTTTCCTCATTTCTGAGGGGCCGGACCCAGTCGGTGTGGTTGTAGAGTGAGAGGTCGAGTCCTATGCCCCTAAAATATGGGGTGCCTCAGGGTTCGGTACTCTCTCCTCTCCTATTTAACATCTACATGAAGCCGCTGGGTGAGATCATCCGTTCCCACGGGGGGCGGTACCACCAGTACGTGGATGACACAAAGTTGTACATCTCGGCCCGTGGGGACCACAGTGATGCAGTCAAAGTCCTTTCCAGCTGTCTTGAGGCTGTTGGGGTCTGAATGGGAGCAAATGGGCTACAGCTGGATCCTAGCAAGACTGAGTGGCTATGGATAGGGGGTCCTGCGTTATCCCGGGAGCTACTATATTTGGTTTTGGATGGGGCTGTTTTGCTCCAGACCAACCTGGTGCGCAACTTGGGGGTCCTCCTGGATTCGTGGCTGCTGCTAGAAGAACAGGTGGCAGCTGTGGCCAGGAGGGCCTTCGCCCAACTTCGGGTGATTCGCCAGTTGCGCCCGCTCCTGGACCAGGACTCTTTGCTCATGGTCACTCACACTCTGGTGACCTCCAGACTAGACTACTGTAATGCACTCTACATGGGGCTGCCCTTGATGACCATTCGGAGGCTGCAGCTGGTCCAGAATGCCACGGCCCGGGTGGTGATGGGGTGTGGACGTTATGCCCATGCCTCACCACTGCTTTGGGGGCTGCACTGGTTACCAGTTTGTCTCCGGGTACAATTCAAGGTGCTGGTTTTGACCTTTAAAGGCCTACATGGTAGTAGGCCAGGGTATCTCAGAGACCGCATCACCCTAAGGACGTTTGTCCGTCCAACCAGAGCAGACCGGAGAGGCTCTCTAATTGTGCCATCAGCCAGGGAGGCTCGCCTCTCTGGCACAAGGAGGAGGGCCTTCTCCGTGTCTGCACCGGCCCTTTGGAACCTCCTGCCTGCGGAACTGCATCTCCAGACGGAGTTATTGCCCTTTAGGAAGGAATTAAAGACCTGGCTGGCGGGCCAAGTTTGGGGTGCGGGTGGGGATGGGGTACCATTGGGTGGTTGGTATAGAGAAGTGTGCCTTCCCCCAAGGTCCCTTCGGTACTTGCGCACCTTTTAGGGGTGGGTTTTTTAACTTTTAACTTTGTTTTATCATGTGTCTTTTTATGTATTTACTGTCCACTATGTAAACCGCCCTGAGTTGGGTTGTACCATATATATGTAAATCGCTGAAGTAGTAAGCTTCAGGGAGGTTCCTTTCATGTTCCCCACTCCTGTACTAGCCCAATCCAGAGCAGACTAAACAGCAGGGCAAATTCCTGACTAGCCGTTCCTCTTACTGTCTTGCAGTTAGAGTAAGCCCATTTGAATGAATGGAATTTACAGAGGAGATGACTCACCAAATCCTCATAGGCAGGCTTTTAGCCTATGTGAGAGGGCAAGTCTGGTCCCAAAGATGCTTGTTTCTATACTGCTACCAGCATTTTTTGCCCGGCATTGCCGGGCAGGTTTTTTGTGTGTGTTGGTGGTTGAGGTGGTTTTGGGAGGTACACAACACAACACAACACAACACAACACAACACAACACTTACGGCCCTCACCTGGAGGGAAGGGGGCTCCTGGCCTTGCCTTGGGGGGTTATTTTTTTATTGTGGGAAGGTATGCCCCTTCTTATGATATGTTTATCTGATTAGTGTGTGTGTGTGTGTGTGTGTGTGTGTGTGTGTGTGTGTGTATTTGGGATGCAGATGCAGAGTTTTTTTGTCATAGATGGTTTGACATGTGCTCTGGTGTGTAGTCATGCCTGCCACATGACCACAAAAACATCTGCAGAAGCAGACTGATCCGTGTGTTGATGGAGGCTTACTGGAATGTGGAAGGTGAGCAGTTCGATTCTTGAGTATTGCAGGACAGAATGATCCCCCATCTTTATCCCAGCTCCTGTCTACCTTTTTGTTCTAAAGTAAGGAATTATCTATACCTATAAGGGAGGACGTTAACCATTGGAATGTAACAAAGGCTCCCGCACCCATCCATACTGTCCTGTACCAAGCTGCCTGCACTCACCCTAACCTGACCTGTAGAGCACCGCAAGGTTCCCGCAGTCGGCAGTGGGACAACAGCCCCATGAACGCAAACAAAGGGAAACAACTTCAATTCCCAACGTCCTCTGAGCCGCACCACCCCTTAGCCAGTCAGGCTGACAGTCGAGAGCAAAGGGAACGTTGGGAAATGTGGCACACCCAATTGAAACTGAGCTGCAGAAAATAAGCCGCCACACGAATGCAAACAAAATAAAGTAAACTTCAAATCCCAACATCCTCCACACCATGACCACTTCAACCAATCATGCTGAAGGGTGCAAGCGTGCAGAATGCTGAAAAAGCCAGCGCGTGGAAAATAAAATTAAAAACACCTCACGAAACAGGAGCGCAAGGCCGCCACAGGCGGATGCAGCATCTCACACTCGCCAACACCCCCCCCCCACACACACACACACACACAAAAACCATGACGAAACAAATACCGCCCTTCTTTCCCAGAGCAACAGGGAAAAGAGGGACTCCCTCTCCTACCCACTACCCCGCCGAAGACATGGCGAGACCACCGCTGGCCTCAAGGTAAGGTGAGCTGGGGTGGAAAAAAACAGCAGGCAGCAATTCGTCAGGGGAAGCACCCTCCCTGGCAGATGCCTGGATTCTGCCTTTCTACTACCCACACCGCTATTTCGAGAACTAGCACGAAACAGCGATGGAGGTAATAGAAAAGCAGCAGCAAGCAATCCACAAGGAAGAGCACTGCCCCTTACAGATTGTTGCCTGCTGATCCCCCCATTAGGTAAGCCAGGTAAAAAAAAGGAGGCTTAGACAAGAGAACTATCGTCAAGCAGATCGCTCTTCTCTGCCTCCTTTTCACCCGACCTACCTAACAAACATTACCAGTCGAAGAGCAAGCTGACTGCCGGCTCTTCCATTTCCCCATCACTGCATCAAAACCTAATTTCGAAGCAGCAATGGGAAAAAAGAAGAAACGACAGACAGGCCATTCTTCACACAACAAAACAACAACAACAAAACCCAACAGTAAACCAAAACCCCAAACACCAAAATTAATAAAACAGAAATAAATAAATAAAATAAACCCATTAAACAACAAAACAATAAAACCAACAAAAAACACCTGATATACCATAAAAACACACTAGAAACACCTATCTACAACACAAAAATACCTAACTCAAACAACAAAAATGGCACAAATTAAACAAATAAAGACGAAAGAAATCAGAAAAATAAATAATAACCAGAAATAAACAAAACAATTAAACACATCTAAAATCCAAAATAAAAACAAAGAAACAAGCAGAAACACTTGGGGGTGGGGTTTAAATAGAAACTCTACTTACCCCCCCCCCAGCCTAATGCCACAAAATAAAATAAATAAATAAACCAGAACAAAAAATCAAGAGAATTCACCAAACACGTCCTCCCTCCACGAGTCCGAGACAGAACTGAATAAACAACAAAGAAAGACTACTCTTAACCACAGCCCCACCTAGAGGCCGGAAGACTAAAAACAGTCAAAAATAATTAAACATACCAAATAAATAAAAAAAAATTAAAAAAAACACAAATTCAAATCACCACCACCCAAACCATCCCTAACCAAAAAAAAACCCCAAAAAGACTGCCCGGCAAAAATCTTAATAATAGCCCCACCTAGAGGCCAGAAAAGTAAAAACAGTCAAAATAAATGAAAATAATCAGAATTAAAATGACAAATATAAATTAAATAAATCAAATAAAGTCACAAACCACAAATGCAAAACACCCCCACCCAAACCACCCTTAACCAAAAAAAACACAAATAAAAACTGCCTAGCTGGCCAGGCACAAATATGCTAGTAAGTTGATAAACAGGCACCATGTTGTTGGGAAGGTAAAAAGCATTATGTAGGCCTGCCACATGACCACGGAAACTTCTGCAGAAGCAGACTGATTTGTGTGTTGATGGAGGCTTACTGGGATGTGCCTATTACTTATGGGTTTTTTGGGGGGGCTCAACCCATGGGGTGGGGGTGGCTTGGGGATTTTTTTTTCCTTTTTGCCTCCCCCCACACCATTTGTGATGCCCCCTGGCTCTCAGTAAAGGAACCTGGGCAGACTCACCCTGGCGTAATGATGAGGGAGGGATGGTAGGTATTAAGGGGGAAATTTAGGAGGAAAGGAAGACGGGAAGGTAAGAATGAGGGAGGGAAAGAAAGAAGGAAGGAGAGAAGAACGGCTGGAGGTAGGGAAGGAAGGATGAGAGCTAATTGTATGTTTAGGTTTTTCAGACCCTGATACACCCCAACACACAGAGTCTCTCTCTCTCTCTCTCTTTCTCTCTCTCTCTCTCTCATTCAGGCAGACCCATACCCACAAGTGACTTATCCGGAACCCACTGTCTTGTGCATTGTCTTGCACACACACACACACACACACACACACACTCCCTGTCTTTCTCTGTCTCTCTCACACACAGCATTGATGTACATTGAAAGTGTCTCATTCGAGGGCTGTAGAAGCTTAAATGTTTCATCCGCATCAGGACCTTGCTCCATCAGTCATTCACTCTCAAGTTCAATCAATTGTAGTTCAACATGCAAATCAGCTCTCTCCAACATTCTGTTTCTTGACCTGGCTAGAATTTCTTCCAACCAATCACAGTTCAACATACAAATCAGCTCTCTCCAACATTCCATTTTTAGGCCTGGCTGTTAATAAACTGCCATTTTTCTCCCATGGCACCATGGGAGTTGTAGTTCATTCTTTTCTCCATTTTGTGGGGCTTATGCCCCACTCTCTGTTTCTGGACCCTTGTGGCAATGGTCTAAAGGTAAGTGTGGGCGGCTCGGTACAGGACATACCTGTCAAGTATCCTGTTTTTCCTGGGAAAACCCCTTATTTTTACCCCTCTTCCTGCCCCACTCCCGTTTTATTAATTTCCCCATAATATCCCTTATTTTTCTAAAAAAAAAAAAATCCTGACCAGAGCCCTCGCAGGTGAAGCTGCAGTATGTTTTTCCTGCAACCAGAGGCCGCTGTGTGGCTTTTCGCTTGTGGAAGGGGAGATAGGAGGTGGTGGGGGCCTTCTGTAGTTTCTCTTTCATTTCCCTGCCACATGGTCATGGAGGCTTCATTTTTGCTGCTGCTGGTCAGAGCCACCATGGGATGGGAGGGAGTCTACTCTAGGTGAACGATATTTCATATATGCAGGGGCAAATCAGCTCGGTAGAGACTTCTCTCTCACTCTCATGGTTTATTGAGCTGTTTCTGCCCTGCCTCCTGGAGGCTTTCGTTTCTAGAGTTCTAGAGTTAACTTGGGAGGGGGGGGGGTGTTACTTGATCACTATATGAGAGAGCGAGAGAGCACCCCACCTTCTAACAAACCATCTGGAGGGAGATTAACTCCTCAGCTGCTGGGAGGCTTGGAAGCTACAGAGGTTGCTTTTTACTTTACTAATTCCCTTGCTTAAGCTGGATCCGACATTCTCAGGTGTTGGTGCTTTAATTGGTTGCAGTGAGGAACAAATAGATTGGTTAATTGGGGAGAATTAATCCCTTGCTCCTCCACCCTAATTGGGGGGGGGGAGGTCTAGCCATGTGCAGGGCTAGTTCATTAAAGCCAAGCTGCTTACAAGCAGCTGGTAACCCTAGGGGTCTGGTTTACTATTCTGCACTTTGCTTCCCAGGAAAAAATAATAATTAAAAATGAGTAAACAAGAAAGAAAACAAAACAAAAGTCCCCCAAGAAGATGGGGAAAGGGTTCTTTGGCCCACACAGCTTTGTGCCCATTGCATCTATAATACCATCTAGCCATCTTATTTTTGGCCACCCCCTTCTTTTGTCCTCCACCTTTCCCAGCATCAATGCTTTCTCAAGTGAATCCTCTCTTCTCATTTGATGTCCAAAGTACTTTAGTGTCATCTTTACTATTTGACCTTTAGTGAGCAGTCGTGGTTGATTTCTTCTAGGATTGACCTATTTCTAGCACCACATTTCAAAGGCATCTATTTTTCTGCACTCAGCTTTCCTAATGTTCCAGCTCTCACACCCATACATTACCAACAGGAATACCATTGCTTTGACTATGCAATTTTTTGTTTGCAAGGTGATGCCTCTACTTTTAACTATGTTCCCCAGGTTTCTCATACTTTCTCAAGCATCAGTCGCCTTTTTATTTCATGGCTGCAATCACCATCTGCAGCAATCTTTGATCCTAAGAAAGTAAAATCTGCCAGTCATATCCAACTCTAGGGTGCAGTGCTCATCTCCATTTACAGCCAAAGAGCCAGTGCTGTCTGTGTTTGCAGACATTTTCATGGCCATGTGGCAGGCATGACTAGAGCCCAGCAAGTCACATGGCTATATTTGGCCACGCCCACAGATTTGGCCACACCCACAGAGGAGTGTGGTCAAAATTTCCCTTATTTTCAAATCCAAAACTTGACAGGTATAGTACAGGATGGTTGGGCTGGGTGTGGCCGCTAATGCCAGACACTCACCACCCTACCCCCTTCTTATAAGTAAATATCTGGCTGGTAATACTTGAATGAGATTCCTAGACAATATACGGCCAAGCAAGCTGAAAGTTATGTTGAGATGCACAAATAAGATTTTAATTGGCTAGGGAGACATTGTTTGTGAATTTTAATCCATAACCATCTGTAAGATAATTCTACCAATTATGTCAATCCTTTCTGTGTTCTCCCCCTCTTGGCTACTCCACTAAAGCCCTTTACAGCTTTCTTGTTAAAGGAAAGTTCTGACTTAAGTAACCTGCACTGTATAAGGTTGGTAATAACTGGTATGCTTTCAACACAACATATGGACTTTACATTCAGTGTTTCCAATGAGAAACAGTTTTAAAATTTCTTATTCTGTTGAACAAAATTAGCATTTTACAGATATCATACAACACCTGTATTTGAGTCTCATTCAAGGGGAATCATTTTATAACCTAATCTCTATTGTTAAAGAAAATTGAATACACTTATCTGAATTGCCCCTAATAATACTGTCAGATAAAGGGTGGGGGGGGGGGAGATCTGAGCTGCTTTTTATTGTTGAAAGATTAAAGAAATGTATGAGTGAAAGTAAAAACAAACAATCTCACAAGCAATTACCAAAAACATTTGAATTGGAATTCAAAATGGCGTAGACGATTCTCCCTAGTGTTTGGACACCACTGATGGTGGTTAACTGTAATCAAAACCAACAATGAAATACCAAAGAAATCCAGAGAACAAAATGGGTAACAAAGAACACCATCTGTGTGCAATTTCAGAAAATGTCTGTCTTCTTGTCACTGTCAATGGAGCCTGTCTCAGAGTTGAGATAATGGACTGTTCCACCAGATATTAGGATATGGACAGACTGATATGGAAAGAAATGTTGTCTGAGGTATATTGAACCTAAGCTATTTATGGCTTTGAGTGCCATCTTCACTAACATTTTGAAACAGGTCAGCAGTGAAGCTGTAGCACGGTGATGGTGAACCTTGGCACTCCAAATGTTCTTGGACTTCAATTCCCAGAAGCCCAAGCCCCCATGAATCCACACAAAGGGGTTTACTCCGATTCATCCGGACCACGCCACCCTCATCGCTCCTGGAAGCGGAAGTAAAACGCACCTGTACGGGCACATTTTACTTCTGCTTCCGGGAGTGGTGAGGGCGGCGTGGGCCGGATTAATCACATTAAACCCCTTCATGTGGATTCACGGGGGCTTGGGCTTCTGGGAATTGAAGTCCAAGAACATCTGGAGCAGTGGTGGGCTCCAAAAAATTTTACTACCACACTGTGGGTGTGGTATGGTGGGCATGGTCAGGGGAAAAGCCATGCATTGCACCCAAATTAGGAGTACTTTATTTCAAAACTTGGATCAGCGGGGCCAACCAGAATTTCTGCTACCGGTTCTGCTGAACTGGTGTGAGCCTGCTGATGCCCACCAGTAGTCTGGACTGCCAAGGTTCGCCATCATGGCTCTAGAAGAACCCTTACAGTGTAACATGATCCTATAAACAAATGTCTGCACAGACTTCAAAGAGTACAATGCTATACCCTTATTTTGATGAAACTAAATCATTCGTCACTGTGGTCAGGTCTGCCAATAATAGGTACAACTGGTACACCAGGCTAAGCTGAATAAATCTTGGCTGTAGTTTTTTTCCTGAGCATCCAAGTGAAAAGCAGAGCCCAAAACAAATTCAGATTGCAAATATTATTTTTAAAGTAGAGTCCAGTTACCTTCAAAACAGATGGAAACAGGTGAAGTTCCTTTTGTTTTCTGATCAAGAGCACTTCTGCCATATTTAGATTTAGTCTCAACTCATTGACACTTGTTACTGTCTCCAAGTGTCCACAACTATCTTCTAGGTCAGGGGTTCCCAACCTACAGCCTGCGGGCTGGATCTGGCCCCTCAGGGCTAATTGCTGCCGATGCTGGAAGTGCCCCGAGTTCACAGGAAGTGCTGCAATTGCTGTGTTTTCACACCAAAACACAGCAAAAATGCAGCAAAAGATTAAAAGATGGCTCAAAAATTCCCAGAAATGCTGCGCAAATGCATGCACCACTGCCACGAAGAACCATGTGACCAGCCCCTCAGCTGACTGAGGGGGTGTGGTCAGGCCCCTAGAATGAAAAGGTTGGGAACCCCTGTTCTAGGTGGTAGACATTCAAGAGAAGCAAGCATTATAAATATGTCATCTGCATATGTGTGACATGTAGATATTAATATAGTAATGAGGAAAAATCTGATGCCTGTGGAATGCCATGAATCAATTTAATTTACAGAGATCAAAGAGGACTCCTTCTGTGTTATCTTCTCCTCCAAGGAAAGATCACCAGTGTAAAATAGTTCTTTCCAAGTTGAAGTGCTGTTTCCATGCATCTCTTTGAGGTAGCCCACATTGATACCATGCCAGTAGAACCAAATGAGAATATATATCTTGTCTGATTCTTGGTATAAGTAACCAACATAGGCAACCAAAAGCAATTTCATTTCCAAAACCAAGTCTGATATCTGATAAAAATGGGCCTGGATAATTCATTTGACTCAAGAATCCTAAGAGTTGAGAAATCACAATGCAACAGATGCAATAGTGATAAACCCAAAATTGTATATTTCAGATTGGACTGTTAAACAAAGTGAGATGAAGAGAGGACTGTGCTATGATGCTTACTAGCCTACTAGCCTTCTCTTTCAGTGAGACATTTACACTGGTTCACTGAATCTTTTGTTCAAACCTCTGCTAGCAAAAGATATGAAGGTTTTAGGTGGCAAAGGGTAGGTTGCATAGTGAGAGGGGAAGGAAATCTGTACAATATTGAATTTAGGCCAATATGATTGTTGACTTGTTCTTCTTTACTTCCTCTTTAACCCATTTTGGTGTCAAGGGAGACTGTTGTCTGATTTTGGTAAATACAACATTTTATTTCAGGCCATATAGTAGGGAACATATTTTATAGCTTGTGATCAGAAGGCAGTGTGGCAGTTTCTACAAAAAAATAAGAGACAATGTTGTGTTGGCTGCTAAAATGTAAGAGCTTATGAGCTAGTAGGAGAGGACGCGGGTGTAGGTCTTACACCATCTGAAAAGCAGTAAAGAGAAGGGAAGTAATTGCCATCAACATCTGCAGGAGAACAGATGAAGAGGAAATCTTGGTAAGCTGTGATTTATTGTCGTTCAGTCGCACAGTTAATCCCGACCCTTTATGACCCTATGGACTATTGTCCTCCAGGCACCTCTGTCCTCTACCATCCTCCTCAGCCCTCCCAGTTCTGTGCCCATTGTGTCTACAATACCATCTAGCCATCTCATCTTTGGCCCCCACTTTTTCTTTTGCCCTCCACCTTTCCCAGCATCAAGGCCTTCTCAAGTGAATCATCCCTTCTCATTTGATTTCCAAAGTTCTTTAGCTTCATCTTTACTATTTGACCTTCTAATGAGTAGTCAGGGTTGATTTCTTCTAAGATTGACCTATTTGTTCTCCTCGCTGTCCAGGGGACTCTCAAAACTCTCCTCCAACACCACATTTCAAAGGTGTCTATTCTTCTGTGTTCAGCTTTCCTAATGGTCCAGCTCTCACAGCCATACATTACCACAGGGAATACCATTGCTTTGACTATGCGAATTTTTTGTTTGCAATGTGATGTCTCTGCTTTTCACTATGTTCCCCAAGTTTCTCATAGCTTGTCTCCCAAGAATCAGTCGCTTTTTTATTTCATGGCTGCAATCCCCATCTGCAGTGATCTTTGATACTAAGAATGTAAAATCTGTCACTGCTTCTACTTCTTCCCCATCTATTTCCCAGGAACTGATTGGGCCTGTTGCCATTATCTTGGTTTTCTTAATATTGATTCTTAAGACAGCTTTTGCACTCTCCTCCTTCAACCCAATTAAGAGATTCTTTAGGTCTTCATCACTTTCTGCCATTAGGGTGGTATCATCTGCATATCTTAGATTGTTGATTGTTGATGTTTCTCCCAGATTTTAATCCCATATTCTGATTCCTCCATCCCTGCATTGTGCATTATGTGCTCTGTGTATAAGTTGAATAAGCAGGGTGATAAAATGCTGCCTTGTCTTACTCCTTTTCTATTCCAAACCACTCTGTCATTCCGTGTTCTGGTATTGCCATCTCTTTAATTACTTGCCGCATCTTGTTGTGGTCCACACCGTCAAATGCCTTGGTGTAGTCAATAAAACAAAAGTAAACCTGTTTCTGGTATTCCTTTGTTTTCTCCATGATCCAACGTATGTTGGCAATGTGGTCTCTAGTCCCCCTGCCTCTTCTGAAACCAGCCTGCACCTCTGGTAATTCTCTCTCCACATGCTGCTGAAATCTATCCTGTATTATCTTGAGCATCACCTTGCTGGTGTGTGGGATGAGCGCAATTGTTCGATAATTTGGCATTGCCCTTTTTGGGGATTGGAACAGATACTGATCTTTTCCAATCCTGTGGCCACTGCTTTGTTTCCCAAATCTGCTGGCATACTGAATGCAGTAATTTGACTCCATCATCTTTTAGAGCTTTGAAAAATTCAACTGGGATACCATCATCTCCACTAGCTTGGTTGTTTGCAGTGCTCTTTAGGGCCTTTCTGACTTCACTCTCCAGGATGGCGGGCTCAAATTCAATTTCCTCATCATTGTTATTATCAGGAGTGTTGAGGTCCTTTTTGTAGAGTTCCTCTGTGTACTCTTGCCATCTTTTCTAAATCTCTTCTGCATCAGCTAACTCCTTTCTGTCTTTGTCCCTTATCATCGTCATTTTTGCTTTAAATGTTCCCTTGATTTCCCCGTTTTTTTTGAAAAGATCTCTAGTCCTGCCTTTTTTGTTGTTTTCCTCTATTTCTTTGCACTGTTCTTTTAAGTAGTTTTCCTTAGCTCTCCTTGCATTTCTTTGAAATTCTGTGTTCAAGTGATTGTATTTTTTTCCTTTCTCTTTTGACTTTTGCATTCCTTCTTTCCTCTGCTATTTTAAGAGCCTCATCAGACAACCACTTTGCTTTCTTACACTTCTTTTCTTTTGGTATGGTTTTCTTTGCTGCTTCCTGCATGATGTCCCACATCTCTGTCCATAATTCTTCTGGCACTCTGTCTATCTAGTCTAAGACATTAAATCTGTTCATCACCTCCACTGTGTGTTCTTAAGGGATGTTGTCTAGGTGAAATCTGTCTGGTCTACTTGTTTTCCCTATTTTCTTTAGTCTAAGCCTGAATTTTGTGATCAGTAGGTTGTGATCTGAGCCACATTCTGCTCCAGGTCTTGTTTTTGCTGACTGTATGGAGGTTCTCCATCTTTGGCTGCATAGTATGTAGTCAATCTAGTTTTGGTGTTGGCCACCTGGTGATGTCTATGTGTAAAGTCACCTCTTGTGTTGCTGGAAGAGAGTGTTTGCCATGACCAGTACATTCTCTTGGCAGAACTCTATCAATCTTTTGTGGATAGCCCGCATAGCAGGGAGTCTTATGAATATGAATGTATTAATATACTTCTCCCTATAAGTCCATTTGCCGGCCACAGCTGTCATGATCCTTGAGTTACCATGGCAACCTTATCATTAAGAGCTACTGAAGCACTTGTAAACACATTCCTTTCTGATGAGCCAAAGTGCACCTGCATTCCCTCAAAGGAATGTGCACCTGCAGACCCCATGAGGGAGGATGACAAATAGGTCAGGTGGCAGAGTGACGACAGAGACATCTGACTACCTCACGAGGGAGAAGATGCCTCCCCCCTGTCAATCAAAACCCCGTGACTATGAACACCTGCACATTGAGTCATCCTAGGAATGCAAAGGTGGGAGGAAAATCTGCTCCTTCTCTGTATAAAAGCAGAGCCATTTCCCCCAGTTCTTTGGTCCTCTTGGGTTGAAGGCAGAGATGTCTCCTTGAGCTGGACTCTAAACACTTATGATCTATGTTATGCTATGTACTTTGTCTTTTGTTTCTGTCTCTGTTCTTTTTCAGATGCTAAAGGAAAATAAAACTCTTTGTGAGTAACATCAATGGAGTGGATGTCAATTTATCAGGCTATTTCTAAGTGCTTTGCTCTATGCCCCCACATGCTACCAATATATTAAACCACTGCATACTCCCTGTAAGCGACAGGTGGAGTTCTTTGAAGCCGATTGGGAAGCGGTACAGTTGAGGCGACCTTAGGCTGCACTGGGAGTATGCGGATAAAGGAAATTATCGCAGCCTAAAGGATCGGTACATGCCTCCTGTAAGCCAGCGCCTAGTCGAGCATTCAAGACAACAGCCGCTGCCATTATTCAGAATAAAGACTTCCTATCTTGGAAGCACGGGCTTTGCTGGAGGAGATAGATAAAAGATTGGGCAACATTCCTGAAGCTGCCTCCCGATTGACAGGCAACATCCTGGTTTAACATAACAATAGCCACAGATGTTTCCCTGAGTTAAGGTAAACAATAGAGATTAATAGACACAAATGAGATAGGGCCCAGTGAAACAGATGCTCCTTTAGATTAGAGTAGAACATTAGAAACCCTTGCCTATAGTATAGGGGTGACTTAGAAAATGCTTAGCAAGCAGCTCCCCTCTGTAATCAGGGGCGGCGACCACCTCAGGGTCGTTACGCCCACAGGCAGGATAATAATAGCTTTTTGCCCACCTCATTTTGGGGCTCGACCACTACATCATGGCCTCGGTGTGACTTTATTCTAGCGCAGCAGGGTTTCTCATTACTACAATCTTTGCCCTGCTTTGTCTGTGTACCAAGAACAAAATTGCCTGTTATTCCATCCGCTTTTTGATTTCTTACTTTGGCATTCCAATCTTCCAAGATAATTTGGACATCATTTCTTGGTGTCTGTTCCATGAGGTGTTGTAGGTCCTCATAGAACTGGTCCACTGTGGCTTCATCTGCACCAGTGGTTTGTGCATATATTTGGATCACAGTGACATTGAAAGGTTTGCCTTGAATTCTGACTGACATCATTCTGTCATTTTTGAGATTGTATCCCATTACTGCTTTTCTCACTCTTTTGTGATAGCAGAAGTTTAAAGCAAGAAATGGCAACTGTTAATGGAAACTCAAACACCAGCAATTGCAGCAGGAAATTCCAACCCCATGCAGAGATTCTCGAATCAATCATTTCAGTGAGGTGGGAGGAAGATTAACACCATGACATTATTATTGACCTCTACTCATTAATTGGGTCATCTGCACAAAGCACACTGGGAAAGCTCAATGCACATTGTTTACTCCTGCATTTCAAAGGTTACAGATTGAACAGAGATCACCCAAAGCCTATACTTGGATAGGCTCTATGCAGACAGGTCTGATCAATGAATGTGTGCTTAGTGTGCCCAATTCATTTTGATTTTTTAAAAACAAAGGTCTACACAGTGTACTGCTTATCCAAAGTTTATGTATTATCCCTGGCCTGCTGGCTAGAGGATTTGGGGAGCTATGTTGCAAAAAATAAAATAAAATAAGAGTGCTTTTTTCAAATGTTGATATTTTCATGCAGAAAGGTGTGTGAGAAAAATTGAGAAGCAGCTATGAATAAAAAGAATGTTTAGAGGAAAGAAATGTTACTTGAAATATTATAATAAGTAATCTGCACTATTTTGCCAAAATCTATTTTTTTTAAAAAAGATAATAATCTTGGGTTTGGATCCCAGTCTTAGGATCACCAGAGAGAGAAATGAAGCCATATCTCTTCAAACATTTGGAGAAGGCTATTGCTGTTATGGGACTGTGGTGACTCAAGTGTTGTTATGTGTAAGATGGAAACAATTTATAGTAACTCTAATAGGGCCTTTAAGGATGGCATGTCTACATTGTGGAAATAAATCGGAAGCTGATTTGGATTTTTTTAGGTTGATTTATTATCACATGGCCTTTGTAATGGTGCGTGCATCCCAATGAGATAGTCTGAATGGAATATGTTCAGTATATCAGCCCAGTGGGCTACTTGGAGTTTAAAATCAATGCATTTGGAAGCAATCTGACAATTTGGTGATTCAGAATTGTGGGAGAGAATATATTTAATTTTTTTAAAAAATCATTTTTCAAAAGTGACATAGCACATAGGTGCTTAAACGACGCAGTTCCTAATCGATGCAGTGCTATCATTTAGATTGTTACGAGTTCAGCCACTGCTACCACTGCCAGCAGCACAGTCACCACACTGTGTAGATACGCCTTGAGAGGAATCTGTACACAGCACACCTAGCAAGACAGCAGCAGCTGGAGCCAATTTATTTTTATTTTATTTATTTATTTTTAGTATTTGTATTGCCACCCAATTCCAAAGACTCTGGGCGGTGTACAGATGTTAAAACCATCACAATTTTAAAATCACAATTAAAAACCCATTGAAAACTACCACAAAACATTCCCTACCCTCCCACCAGTTTAAAAAGAGGGAGAGAGCATTCTTAAATCAGCCAGCAGGCTGGGGCCACAGCACTGCCAGTGCCCCACACCTGCTCTGCCAGCCAGGTTTTTAAACCTTTCCTGAAGGGCAGCAACTCCTTCTGGAAATGCAACTCGGTTGGCAAGAGGTTCCATAGGGCTGGAGTGGACATTGAGAAGGCCCTCCTTCTAGTGCTAGAGAGACACGCCTCTCTAGCAGATGGAACAATTAGGGAGCCTCTCTGATCCGCTCTGGTGGGATGGAAAGATGTTCTTGGAGTGATGCGGTCTCTTAAGTATCCTGGCACACTACTATGTAGGGCTTTAAAGGTAAAAACTACCTGTAAATATCTGCTCCGGAGGATTACCCTTCTAGAATCAGATTTTTTGGAGGGCAATGCTTGATGAATGAGTTATGTGACACTAATTAGAGGAATGAAAATAAGCAAATAAGCAGACTACCTTACTTTTTAATATGACAGCTAGCATTTTTAAAAATTCAGAATAAATTTTTCCTGATTTGTGCTAGCAGTCAGATTATGTCCTCCAGTCATTAGGCTCCAGTTTATTTTGTCTAACTGCCTTAGCTGGAAATATTTTCATCCAGAAAACTCCCTCTTTCAACTTGGCTTCAGACAATTTTGAGAACTTGGAACACAGGTATGTGAAACGTTTCCCATCTTTTGGCAATGATTTAACAAACTGCTTCATAAAACCTAATTTAATATGAAGAGGTGGCAATAAAACCTTTTCTGTTTGAACCAAGGTAGTATTAATGACTTTTTTGGCCATGGATTAAAGTGTCTCAAAGTGGCCAGTCAGTTTTTGTCCAATGGAGGTCTCTGGTTTGACTGTCCCACAAACATAGGTAGCAGGGATATTTTGTATAATCTGCCTGCTGGCCTAATGGGAGCTGCATTGGCTATTAGTATGCTTCCGGGTGCAATTCAAGGTGCTGCTTTTGAAAAAGAAGAAAAAGAAAAGGAAGCTTGAGACTCTTTCAAAGACATAGTTCACAAGTTTTTAGAGAATACTAAAGACCTTCCCTACAAAACCATTGTACAACACATGTTGAATGCGTATAAAGCTCAAGGATGCAAGATGAGCTTAAAAGTTCATTCCTTACACTCCCATGTTGACCATTTTCCTGAAAACTTGGGAGCCTACAGTGAAGAGCAGGGTGAAAGATTTCACCAGGATGTCCGTGATATCGAGAGTCGCTACCAAGGAAGATGGAATGTCAATATGCTAGCTAACTACTGTTGGATGCTCAAACGGGAAACAGAAAATGGAAAGCGAAAACGTGTTCAGAGGAGCATATAAGAGAAGAAGATAAGGTTTCACAGACAAAAAAAGAGTGTACGTGGAATGTTAAGTATATATTATGAGGAAATTATTTGTTTAATTATAAGAAATAATATCTTTAGTCCATTGTAATAAAATAGCAATTTTCTCATCACTCTTATGCTATTTTAATGCAAAACCCTCATATTTTGTGAAAAAACTGTACATGATGGGGGAAATCGAGGTCATTTTTTGATTCAGCACACTAGAAAACATAAACTTTACCAAAAATATCCTATGCAGCTGACTTTATTATTATTATTATTATTATTATTATTATTATTATTATTATTATTATTATTATTATTATTATTATTATTATTATTGCAGACCTGTGTTATCTGGCCAATGTCAGCTAGCCAAACTCAAAGACACAATTTACTCTGACACAGGTGATCGTACATGCCAAATCGATTCAAAATTACAGGTATATGTAATTGGAATCTATTCAAAATAAATGACCCCTACCGGGGTGTTTAAAATAAAACCCTTTCCAGCCCAAGATGTTTGTGTGCTTAACTGTATATCATGTTCCCAATCTTTAAATTGATTTCCAACATGGCAAACCTGGCAAAAAAAACCCAGGAGTATTACTATGCCTAGACATGCCCTGAGATATTTAAAGAGTGGTTTTACCATCTCCACACCTCCACTGAGTTTCTATGACTGAGAAAGGATTTAAACCCAGGCCTCCTGCATCCTAGTCCATCACTCTATCCATTGCACAACACTGGGTACCATAAGGCTATGGTGTTTTGGTTGCCACAGGATATCAAGTCACCTCCAACTTATGGAGACCCTATGACAGGGATGCCCAAACTACAGCCTGGGTGCCAGATGCAGCCCCCAATGCCAATTCATCCAGCCCATGAAACGCTCATTACTCCTGGGAGTGGAAGTACAGGTATATTACAGGCGCTGAGAGAAAGAATTCACTCAGTTTTTCTCCAAAGATGGAAATCTCATTTATTGTAGTGATGTTCAAGGGCTAATGAAGTGTTTTGAAATAGAATATGATTCATCTGAGTGGTGCCTATTCATTGATTCATCTAAAACAAGCCTCAAAGCAGTCTTGCTGCATAATGGAAATACATTTGCATCACTTCCTATAGGACACTCGGTTCGCTCCCAGGAGTGACGAGGGCTTCATGGGCCAGATTAATTGGTGTCAGGGGCTGCATCTGGCCCCCACGCCGTAGTGACCAGACCCCTGAACCACGTGACTGGCCTGTGGCCCAAAAAGTTTGGGCACCCCTGTTTGGGCACCCTTGTCCTATGAGCAAGTGATCTCCGAAATGTCCTCCTTCCTCAACACCCCTGCTTAGCTCTTCTAAACTCAAGGCTATGAATTCCTTTAGGCAGTCGATCTGTCTCATATTTGGTTGTCCTCTTTCTAAGAATTTGCATGTGAAATAACAATTCGCTCTCTTACTTTCTATTCTAAATTGGAAGAAGGAGAGTCTGAGGGCACACCATAAAGTATTTCATTCAATTAGAGTTAAATCCACACCAATTCAGACACTATGGTCATAATTTACATAATCAAAAGAAATGCTTGAGTAAGTATCCAGAAAGATTGAGTGAAGAAAAGCTGGGAACATATTTTACCTGGCTTTTAGGAAGTGCTATCCAATATAGTACCTTATAGGTGGCAAATACATAAAACAATAGATGAAAACACCAACAAGGTAAACTGCTTGATGAGATCAAGCCATGGACAATGCCTGCACCAATTGTGGAGTATCTGATGATGATATCCCTGCAAACACAGATTGCAGAGGATAAACAGAATTTTTTAAAATGAATGTGAGAGGATAAGAGTGTGTATTATATCATGGACTAACAAATTATAATATTCTGATGTTATTTTCTAAGTAATCCCAAAGTAACTAATTACTTTTGAGATATGGTAAAGCAAAGAATTGTTTTTTTCTTCTTAATTTGAAACAGTAACTAATTGGGAACCTTCAAACTAAAACAATGAGTTACTTTCAAAATGGGATTTTCCAGATTTGGACAGCTTCATACATGGAAATTAATTTTGAATGTTTCTGCAGAAGATATGAAAGGAGCATTTGTACTGGGCATATGCCATGTTAAAAAGGGAATATGGCCAGTAGGGGAAGGGAAATGTTGCAGAGAGAAAGGTCAGAAGAATGCCAGCATTCTTCTCCCTGGTCTTAAAATGGGTTACATGCTCTTCTTTGATATGAAATTCATATATTGTTTTATTCAGTTCTGCTGTTTGCCTAGGGCAGAAAGGAAGTCCTTAATAATTTAGTCTTACAGATAACTCAGAATCATCATAGCAGAGCTTTAGCCTTAAACCAAAGCTATTCATGGTCTGAACTTCGCACTGCAGCTTTAAAATTAATGACTTTGGAAGCAGAAATCCATTTCACATCTCCCCAACTCCCCATCCCAAAACAATATATTTATATCTATAGATCAGACAATTTGAGGCTTAGATTTATCTCTCTCTTTTTTTGTTACTTTCTGAACATTGTGCAAGACGAAACTAAGCTGCTGTGACTAAGAGCTTGTGAACAGTACTTGTGATCTCAGCTTCTCTGCAGTCTTCCTAATGCTGGAAGTAAATTATTTCTCATTTGGCAGCTGCTCTCAGTCACACACAATCATCATCTGATATCTTAGACAAGGATCCTGCGCCCTGAACATGTTCTATGCAAAGTTTCTCTGATTGGGTTCCATCTATGGTCAGATATAAAGGTGAAACGTGGAAGATTGTGCAGTAACATTTTAACAGGAAAAACAACACATTCTTCTCTGCATAGTAGTATAAGCAGAGATTAGGGAAAGTATTTTTTTAGGGTTAGAAGCCCCAGAATGACTCAGGCAGCACCATCACTCATCATGTCAATCAAGGCATGGTGGGAACTGAACTAATCCCCCCCCCCCGGTAATATTTTACTTTTACGTAGGCTTGGATCTGAAAATATTATTATATAAGCAGAAAGCATTGCTACTCATGAGGGGCTTTCCTTCTTCTGCAACCCCTCTACCTTTAAATATCTGCTCCAGAGGATTACCCTACTAGAATCAGAATTTTTGGAGGGCAATGTTTGACCAATGAGTTGTGTGACACTAATTAATGTAAAGGTAAAGGTTTCCCTTGCTCAAAAGCAAGATGTATCCGACTCCAGGGTTCAGTGCTCATCTCTGTTTTAAAGACAAAGAGCAAGCGCTGTCTGCTTCTGCAGATGTTTCCGTGGTCATGTGGCAGCCATGTTACCTTCCCACCAAAGTGGTCCCTATTTATCTACTTGCAATTTCTTGCTTTCAAACTGCTAGGTTGGCAGGGGTTGGGACAAAGATGGGAGCTCATTCCATCCTGCAGTACTCGGGAATCGAACTGCTGACCTTCTGCCTCCCAGTCAGCGTCTTAGTCACTTGAGCCACTGCAGTCCCTTTTGTGACACTAATTAGAGGAATGAAAACAAGCAAATAAACAGACTACCTTACTTTTTAATATGACTTAGCTGGCACTTTTTTTTCCATCCAGAATAAATTTCTTCCTGATTTGTGCTAGCAGTCAGATTATGTCCTCCAGTCATTAGGCTCCAGTTTATTTTGTCTAACTGCCTTAGCTGGAAATATTTTCATCCAGAATAAATTTCTTTCTAATTCATGCTTGTAGTTATATTATGCCCTACATGCATTAGGCCCCAGTTTATTTTGTCTGCCTTAGCAGGTGCCAGATATGAATGGGCTTTGCTGGATCAGAGGTTTCCTTTGAATGCTGGCAGAAGAACCAGGTCTTGTCAAAGAGCCAGCCTAAGTTCATGGCATGCAGACACGATCATGGCCAAGAGGTCAGGAACCGGTGGTTAGGCCAAACTAAACATCACCCTGAATGGTGTGTTATGAAGCCAAGAGAGTTCAAATGAGATGTGTTCTGTGCTAGAACTGAAGTTGACTCTCAAGGAAGTTAATTAAAGAGCGAACAAGCTCAGCAGAAGTTGGGAATGGAATGGAAATTTGGATTTTGGGAGCAACCTACAGAGTAAGCCTATGCTGGTGGAGTGTCACAAAGAAAATAACAAAGGAAGTAATTCACTGGCAATGGAAGGATGGCTTGCTGGTGGTGGTTCTCTATTCATGGGTATTAAACTGTTGTTTGGAATCAGTCAGGACTGGTGTTCTTCAATGTAAGAGTGGAGAAATGTAGGAGATCATAGAAGTAGTGTAAGAAATGTGATTAATACTAGAAGTGAAAGGGAGCTATGTATTTCCAGAAGAGTGAATTGCACCTGTTGTACAGAATGCTTATTAAAATCCTATATTTATACTACTGTAGCAAAGTACTATATTTTACTATGGATATATGGTACCCAACATTTTATTAGCTATGTATGGCCACATACATTAAGATACTACATAATGTTATATAGGAAGAACATAATTACAAATTGCTATGATGAGCAGTAGCAATATTCTGAGAGCACATTCACCTAGTTGGAAGTGTCTCAAACCACCTCAAGATACAGTGGAACCTCGGTTAACGTAATTACTGTGTTCTCCGGGACGTTTCTTACAGCAAAAATTACTTTAACCAAATTTCCCATAGGAATGCATTGAATGCAATTTCCCAAAGAAATGCATTGAAAACCAAAATATATTAACCAAAACATGATTTCACATAGGAATGCATTGAAAACAAATTAATCTGTTCTGAAAAAAATCTGTAAACCGAGCAACTATTTTCTATGGATTTCCTTTTGTTATGCAATTTTTATGTTAACTGAGCCATTTGTTAACTGAGGTTCCACTGTAGTTTTGCTTTGATGGGTTTTTCATAAAAGTTCACTGCTGATATCACTATGCTACAAACCTTGCAGCACTTTAATTGTATACTTGGATTCTATAACTTTTCTGACATAGGCCTGCATCTGCTGACTTGTTTGCCTTACCATATTGATCCCAATTTCTACACTATCAGTTAGACTAGAGCCATAGCTGAGACAGTCAGTCTAACCACCTGATAGAAGGAAGCAGCTAATGGTCTCAGTCAGTAGATTTTGCTTGCTTTGGTGAGGGCAACAAATCGTTAGTTATTATTGCATTTTTATCAGTAGACTAGCAAGGGTTGCCCGGCGTTGCCGGGCTTTTTAAATATGTTTTGTATAGTTATGGGTTTCTTTTCCTTAGTGGAACAATTGTCGGTTGGCTGTTATGGTTTTTTTTTTTTGGGGGGGGGGGGGGGGGGTTCCTTTATAAAGTAATAGTGACTCAATTTTTTTTCCGAAAATACATTGTTTATTTTTTTAAAAAAATGCGGGTTTTCTTTTTACATTTATAAAGTTATACTTTGCTCCTTTTCCTCTGTCCTATCAATAACTGGTTTTATTTAGAAAGGTTAACTTTTTAACTTTAAATTTTGTTTGTATATAGTTGTGTTTTGTGTTGTTTGTCCCATCTGTTGTTTTTTCCCGAATCTGCAATATAAGGAAATGTAGTGTTAGTGTTCGGTTATTTTCTCTATATTTTGTTTGGTTTTGTGTTTTAAATTTGTAATATTTTTGGGGAAGTTTAAATGCATATTCATTGTGTTAGATTGTTTGGTTTACCTTCATTCCTCTTGTGTTGTCTGTTTTCCTTGCCCATTATCTTGTTTTTCATTTTTTGGGTGAACTGTGGAAAGAGATTACTTGGTTAAGTTTTTCTTTTTTTGTTTTTGATTAATTGTTAATTTATTTATGTGTAAACATACTTTCTTACCTCTTGGTCTTCTTAAAGGATATTTGCTCATGGTGACGAAGTTGTCTAGTATTTCTAATGGTGTTTGAATTCTGTTGTGGTGGTTTGGACTCATGAGCCACTGCAGTTGAATTGTTATTAATTCGTCTACTGTGAGAGTTGTTGGGTTGCTGTATTGTCCATAGGTGTCCTTTGCGTGTTTATATTCTGCCTTGTTAGTTGGTGTTGTATTCTCCTGTCCGGTTTTTTGGTTAATCTTATCTATTATGTTCTGCAATTGTTCATTTTCCTGGATTGTTCTCATTTTGTTGACTGAATCTGTTTGTGTGGATTTGTCTATGATCAATTTCTCTTCTGTTTGGGATGCTTTGTCTTTTTGCTGTCCATTGTCAATTGCCAGGTTTCGTGGTTGTTGATTTGTTGGTTTTGTGTCCATTGTGTCAATTGTGTTAGTTTTCCATGGCAATACTTCCTGTCGATTCAGATTTGTTTGGGGTGTCCAGGTCCATTGATATCTGGGTGAATCAGTTTTGTTTCTAATGTCCTGTATTTGTGATTTCTGTTGGGGTGGCTTTTCCTTTCTTCTCACTACTTGTATTTGTTTTGTTTGTGCTGCTGTCTCTATTTCTCTTTGTTTTGTTTTTTCTGGAACTGTTGGTTCGTTTACCTCTCTTGTTGTTTCTGTGTTTGATTCCCCATCAATTATCTTCTTTGGTGTGCCACATGTTATTTCAATGTCTATCTTTTCCTGTTTGTTATTTTCTAATGTTTTTCCATGTTCATTTTGTTCTTGTAATTGTGATATTGTTTCTTGCCTTTGTACTTTTTCATTATTAGTTAATTTTGTTGCTGTCATGTGACCCTTATTATTATCATTTTTTGAATCTCCATCCCCCATTAGTTTGTAACTTTCTATTTTGTTTTTCAAAGTTTCCTTGCCTGGAATTCTTGTATTTTGCTGCATTATTTTCTCCTCTCCCTCGTTGTTTAGTGATTATTATTATTTAGTTTTATTTTTCTGCTATCAGGTTTTGCAATGCAGTCCCTGTTCTGTACTCCTGCGATCTGGTTTTGCAATGCAGTCCCTGTTCCGTACTTTTCAGCACTTTTTCTCCTTTGCGCTTCGTCTCCTTGCACAGACGTTAATGAATGCTCCTCCATGGAAATTAGTTAGTTTTTTTTACTGATTTCTTTCTCGCGTTGTTTGGAATGGGAGTTTGCGTTGCTTTCTGCTTTTGGTGTTCGCGTGGTTTTGTTTTTTTCATAAGCTCTTGGGATTGTGGCTCGCGCCCCTTTGTATTGGTGTGTAAGTTCATTTTTCGTTGCCACCCTTTTTTGGTTTTCGCAACTTTGCATTATTCGGAATGGTGTGCGCTTGATGCTTCTGGTGTGTTTAGGTAAGCTCGTTCAACTTTGTATTTTTATTTAGCTAGAGTGGCTTATATCTAGGACGGGGTGCTTGTGGATTTCAAAATGAGGTGGGGGGCTGTCTAAATAAGGTCACGGTGGCTAGGATGGGGTACTTGTGGCTTTGCGTTTGTGGGGGGGGCTTTTTCAAATAGGTTCTCAGAGGCTATTTCTGGGCGCTTGTTGTGGTGCATTTGTGGGTGGGGGGCTGGGTGTTTTGTTTTCCTCTTTGGGTCATGCTGCCTTTGGTTTTTTTTGTAGCTTTGATATCGGCGACAGTAATGGGGAAGACGGGCACGGGTGGCGTGCGGTTTGTTTTCCCCCTTCCCCCTGTGGGGTTGTGGTGCATTTTTTTGGGGGGGGGGCTGGTTTTTTTTCCCTCTTTGGGTCATGCTTCCTTTGGTTTTTTTTGTAGCTTTGATATCGGCGACAGTAATGGGGAAGACGGGCACGGGTGGCGTGCGGTTTGTTTTTCCCCTTCCCCCTGTAGGCAATGCTGCCTTGTCCGTGGGGAAGAAGAGCATGTGTGGTGTGCTGTTTTTTTTTTTAAAAAAAATTTCTTTTCATGCCGTCCGCCACAGCGTTCTGTGTGCTAATGGCGCGTAGGACGCTGGGGCTTGTAGTTATGGGTTGGTGCTTTGTGTTTGTGCTGCGTTTTTTTAAAATGCTTTTATTTTGATTGGCTGCAGCGCGTGTCCGAACGCTGCGCCGTGCGTGAGCCTCTCAGCCTGATTGGCTGTGGCGCGCCGCGGCGCAATGACTGTTGGGAAGTGAAGTTCTTTCCCTTTCTTGCCGTTTGTGGTAATGAGGCCCCCGTGCCGGATTTTAAAATCCTTCGTTGACCTGCGTAGGCAATTCGGCCGTGCGCACAAAGGGTGGGTGCGGGTCAGTAGGGCGACGCATAGCAGCCTATAGCCAGTTCCAACGGTGAACACTTGGTTTTATAGGTTAAGATACTTGAGTAGTTATCTCCTTCCTGTGTCAAAGTAACTTAACTATCTGAATATTTTGTAGCTCAGTTTGCATGAATGGGTAATACATTTTTGGCACAAGTGATGTCTTGGACCTGCAATCCTACCTATCATGAAAAAAGTGCTGATATTAAAACTGTCCAAAAATCCCAAAGCCATATTTGCAGACCCAGAGTCCTAGAGAAGGAGCAGCAGTATTACAGCTTTTCCCATCCTTTGCTGTAGTCATATTTTTCATTCCTCAGAAGGAATGCATGCCCATTAAAACCAGACAGAGGAAACCAAACTAAGCAAATGGAAGGGCAGGGACAGAGATTGTTCAATGATTCACGTCTTCCAGTATGCCTCCATTGGATTAAAGCAAAACTCTTTTTACATCTGTCCAACATCAGACTCTTGATATCATATTCCATCTCAGGGTTCTAGGGTAGTATCCTATAGAAGTATTAATTTTTAAAAAAAACCAAGAAAACCATTCTGTTTTGAGACTTCTTTTCCTAAAAAATAATCTCCATCTTCCATTTTACAGGATGCTTGGAGAAACATTCCAGCATTTGCATTGGTAATTTCCTGATAATACCAGCACTAATCATATCTAGTACTTTAAAATCATAATGAATGCACAAGTCCCACAGATTAATAATGTCATCTTAAAATATTGCTGCTAAAGTATATAAACATAGAGCAGCTGAGAAATTTTGATCAGATTAGCTGAATTGTTCCTGATTTGCCCTTTTATTTTCTTGTCAAGTCTGTTAGATGAACTGGAACAAGTTTACAATCATGATCATTTGCCAGCATTTGAATATTCACTTGAACAGCCTCATAGTCTTGTTTCATATATTTACTTCCTAGGAAAATCCATTCTGCTTAATCCTGGTGTTTTATGATAATATTTCTTCCTGAGGTAGTTTAAGGAGTTTATTATGACAGTTGCAACCGCACATGGAACACCCCCTCCCCCATAAAAAAAACCACCAGTTGCTAATTTAAATACATGTTATTTTAAGAGTTGCCAGGAAAATGGCAAATTCTATCTATGTTGTTTTCACTCCCAGGAAATTACATCTAGAATTTCAGCTCCTTTAATTTGCCAGTAACGTTTATTGACAATGGTAGCCTGGCAATTCTTTGAAGTAATGTGTGACACTTCCCCTGCATCCCAGTTCCCTCAAGAGAACATTGCCATTTGACTATTGAGAACTTAGAGTAATGAGGGCCAAAATGCAACCAGCTAGATTGAGGCATCCCTTCTACAGAGAAAAGCACATCTGTTTTCCACATGTATGCATACGGTAATCTTTCTTCCAGTTGACACTTTAGTGTTTAGTTCAAAAGCAAGAAATTACAAGTAGATAAATAGGTACCACTTTGGTGGGAAGTAAACAGCATGGATGAAATAGGTCCAACTGATGACACCGCAACATTTCCTCAATTTACTGCCCACAGCAATGTTTTTGGTGTACATACTAATATCACTGATGTCAATGCAGAGTGATGGGAATGTCAAAAAGATGAATATTTCAAAGTACTTTTTTTTGAACTGCCAAAGGAAAGACAGTACTTTTGACTCATCTCTAACATCAATAAAGTGCTGTGTAACTTCAAACAGAACCAAGAATGAAGCAAGAATAGCAGAAACCTTTAGTAGAATCTTTGAATGGAAATTTGGAGAAGACTGTGCCCCAATTTGGTCAATATTATAACTGGTGAAGTATAATAACAGTTTCCAAAAGCATGGGAAAGATGTGGGAAATACAACTCATATCATGTGATTTGAATCTAACTTGCTAGAGGCTCAGTGAAATTCTTATCAACAGTTCAAGGCTTAAAATGACCAAATAAGCATGTTTCTTTTTACAGGTTAAACCTAGGTTATTGTATTATGGATATCAG
The DNA here is from genome assembly GCA_035047345.1 of Bradypodion ventrale. Lineage (NCBI taxonomy): Eukaryota > Metazoa > Chordata > Lepidosauria > Squamata > Chamaeleonidae > Bradypodion > Bradypodion ventrale. Next base: position 102,308,565 of record JAWDJE010000002.1, on the reverse strand, counting down.
ACAGATATATTAAATTATTGTTTATTTTACAAATGTATGTACTGCTTAAGAAAAAAGATTTTCCAAATTGATGTACATTAATGTACAGTCACATACATCTAAAGTGTGACAGGCAGGCAGGCAGATAGATATAAAAACATACATTTCATTATACATACTGTCCAGGGTGTCCCAGAAGCCACCATACATAGGAAAAATGGGAAATTGTAGCTAAATGTACCTTTCGTAACAAAACAAATGCAGAAAAAGGCAATACTTTGTTTATGGAACTACTTTAGTAACAAAATATTCAATACAAAATCTTACAAAATATCTACAAAAAATTCTCTACACTTTGGCCACCTCTTTCTATACAGTCGCATGAAGCCTTATTCCCCACTCATGGCAAACACATTACAAGATATCTGTTGTTATGTATGGCGACTTTTGGGACACCCTGTATATCTAAATAAGAAGCCAGCCCTTATATTCTTCTAAGACTGCAGACATTCGTTTGTGAAACAACGTTTTTTTAAAAAATAATAATGAGAAAATTGTAATATTCTTAATCTCTCAATTCACTATATCTTTAAAAATAATAATAAAACCAAAAATTCTTTCAGAAACAGTTTCCAATTTAAACTTTCCTTTCCTTTTTTAAATATATATATATATATATTTTAAAAGCCCTTAGAATGTATTTTATCATCTGTCAGTTTTGCCCTATGATATGTCCTCTTAAATTGGATCTGTAAGCCCTTCATAAAGTTTAATAAATCTTCAGCATTTCACCCTAAGGAAATTATATTAAAAACCTTCAAATGTGAAGTTGGGCCCACAGACACACAGCACTGGGAATTATATCACCATAATCAGCTTGTAATGAAAGCCTCTGTCGCTGTTCTCTCCCAATCATAATCTGCCTGTCTTTATGAAAAAGAGAGAGAGGAAAGAAAAAGGAAAAAGAAGGGTGGGTGTCTGGTTCATCTGCAAGCTTTAATTGGAAGATGTCTTCATTTCATTCTAGCCTACTGGGATAATAACTCAGCCCTGTGTTTAAACACAGGCCCTTGCTGCTGCTATTTTTTCATTTAGTAAAGCATGTCTCTTTAAATGATTTAGCAAATCATCAAGAATGCCAAGCCTCTGTGATTGGCAGCTGATTGCTAGTGCACCATTTGCATGACATTTGTTCTTCAGCTAAGAAAGCTGCAGCAGGTAAACAAGCAGGCCCTGTACTGGCTCCCTCTGAGTCCTTTCCTGTTTATTTTCTCATAATCAAATGACATTTATGGAGAGGCAAATGCAGCTGCACATATATGGACCCAAAAAAATGTAATCAGGCTAAACATGATGACTTCATTCAGGTGATATTTTGATTAGAGAAAGGACATTTTTATGACCTAGAATTTCTTCCAAAGAAAATCAGTTAAATTTCACTTTATAATCTCTCAGTTTTTTATTATAAAGGTTGGGTTCTAACAATAGACTGCTGGTTGATGGCAACATGAGGATTTGATTACAATATGTAGGATCAAGCAATAGGTCTCTTCTGGTTTCTTCATAATACAGAGGGACTCTGGGACAGGGGAAAGAAAATGAAGAACAAGCTATTTCATTACATCTGTAGAGGTTTTCCAAAAGGAAACATCAGAAAAGAAAGATTCTGGGGAGTCCTCTGAAGTTTAAACGTCATAAAACTTATATATGAGATTAGCACAATGGCCAACATTTTGAACAAGAGCAAATTAACCATTAAACTTGCATACAGTATTGCATATGTGTTACACAGACGTATGACTCACCACATATGTCTGTGTAACACATATGCATTAATTAGTAAAATACTTCCACAGCAATCCACAGTTTTCCATCTTTGTCTTGCTAGCAGCATGGAAGACCTAAAAGCATGTGATCTCTGTCAATCTTTCAGTGAAGTAGATATCACATAAAGGATACTTCTGAGGGAGATATGGTAATGCTTAGTTCAGCTATATCTGTTACACAGTTCGGATAATTTACCATAAAACTGGGGGGGGGGGAGGCGGAAATCAAGTATTCAAGATTTCAAATAGTTGGAACAGACTGGTTTCTCTGATCAAATCTCTGTTCTCAGCATGTGGACATTTTGGCCATGTGTAACTACCCTCTTTGGACCTATTCCATGAGAGTTATCAAAGATTAAGACAAGAGTGAACCCAAACCAATTCAGGCTATGAGTTCATACAGCTCTGTCACATTTGTACCTTCCTTCTGATTAGACTGTCCTCAGGAGAAAATTGCAGGTGTAACCCTTGACAGATTCACTTTTATTGTAGATGGACTCATTCATGGAACAACTGGATTTAGTGTGAGCAAATAACAAGAAAAGCACCTTATGATCATTTGGAGTATATTGAGAATCCAGTGGAATGGTTCGAGAAATGGCTAATCCCAGAAAACCTGAAGAATTTATGACAGTTATGTCAAAATGATTAAGGTGGAGTAGCATCATGAACTTAGGTGGAATTTGTTCAGTGCACCAAAAGCAACACATATCTTTGTTCTCTTTGGCAAGTAGAAGAAAAGTAGTAAGTTTAGAGAAGAAGGAGAAAGAAAAAAACTATTAATTCAGTTTTTACTCTGAAGCCTTTGTTATACTCAAGTAGTGAATGATTTGGAAAAGTAAAAAAATAATAATTCCCCCTCTGCCCCAGGAAAGTGTCAAGCTGTTGAGGATAACCAGGAATAAAAATTTGTACTTTGTGCTAGTAATTTTTACCCCACATTCTAAGCATATTGGATAGTAAGGCAGACTCAATGTAGGATTTTTGATGTAGTACAGTTTTGATATTACTTAACTATATGAACCATCCATACTAATAGAAAATAACTGGTTCAAAACTCTAAAATATTTTGTAGTTAGTTACATTTATGGAGGGGTAAATCCAACAATTCATCACAATTAGACTAGTTTATTGAATCAAAAGTATTTATCAAACTGTTGATTGACCAAAGTCTCCTTAATTCAGTGGGTTTATTCTAGTGGGTATTAGCAATTTACTCTAGTGTTGTTGTCTTTACAGAGATAAGGAGCTGCTCTGCTTCCTAAAATAATTAAATTAATTCAAAAACTAGGCACAGTGTATTTTAGTAGTGTATAGGTGAGGCAAACTGCAAATCAGCTGGTAAATTTGAAATCTACTGCAAATAATTTATGTATAGTGACATATAAAATTCAGTACCAAAAGAATTTGGAACAATGAAGATTTCTTAAATCTGGAGACAAACTGGGATAAATAATATTTTAAAAGCATCCTTAGTGTTCTTTGGCACATTAGGCTCTTTGAGAATACAGAAAAGTAAAAGTAATCAAGCTCAGTTCAAAACCTTTATGCATTGCAAAGGGCAAGATAGAAACTAGATGGATTGGTGGTTAAATCTTAAACATTACTGAGAGGAAGCTACAAAATAATTAATAAAAAGATTAGGGAGTTTAATATTATGGCCACACAACTCAAACATGTCTACTCTCCAGTGGCAGAATGCCAGTTTCCACCTGAAGTATCTAGAGAAGTCCTAGTAACTAATGAAATAAAATAATACAGCACCAAACCCATCATTTGGGCAGGGCTTTCAACCGGCAGCCGGCCGGTGGGAACGAGTGGCACCTGAGGGCTCTCCATTGCCCTCAATAGCTGCTCCTGCCTCCACCAAGCACGGTGGGGCTTTCGACCAGCAGCCAGCCGGTGGGAATGAGTGGCACCTGAGGGCTTTCCACCACCCTCAAAAGCAGCTCCAGCCTCCACCGAGCCTGGCAGGGTTCGATTGGCGCCCTGCTGCTGTTGCTGCTCCTGGAACTAACCCCTTTTTTTGTCTCAGCTAGAGCCGATGCTGGTGTGAAGACCTTCGCCAGCACCCATGCAGCTGCTGTCTCCCTAGGGCCAACAGCGCTCGAGGACTCTCGCTGTGAATGGACTCCTGTCGCGTTTCCCCATCGCCCTCACCATCAGCACAGGAAGAAACCGATTATCACCCGAGCTCCTTCCCCGGCCCGGAATTGACTACGGGGAAGTGGGAGTACTTGGGAGGCACCTCTTGAAGGGTCTCTTTATGGGGCTTGTACTTTGTATTTCATATTTAATACTGTATTTTTTTCCTGACTTGTAATCTTGTAATGATATTATTGCATTATTATTGTATTATTGATTGTATTGAGTTATATTTAGTTGTGTTGCTGTATTATTTTATTGCTGCTGTGTACACCGCTTTGAGTCACCCACTGGGTCGAGTAAAGCGGTATAGAAATTAAACTTGAAATAAAATGAAATGATTTCCATGTGCATCAACCAACCCCTTAAACCAGGGTTTCCCAACTTTGGACCCCCAGATGTTCTTGGACTTCAATTCCCAGTAACCTTGACCAGCAGGTGTCCTGACTTGGGCTTCTGGTAATTTAAGTCCAAGAACACCTGGGGGCCCAAGGTTGGAAGGCCCTGCCCTAGACAATGGCTGAAATCAAGGACACGTATTCTGCACTTCTCTAGTTTAGACTTAATCCAGAATGGAGGAAAAAAGTAATGACTGAATAGATCCATTGTCAGAAAAGAATGCCACCATTATGGATGATGCTCTATGCATGATCCGGAACCCTAAAAATCAGAGGTTCTGGTCATGTGGAAAAGCAGCAGATGTAGAAAAGATTGTTCTCTTCAGTCAATTACACAAAAAGAGTTCTATCTGGTCACACATTTAGTCACTGGCTGTATGAGATGGGAGCTCATTCCGTCTTGCAATACCCGGGTCTCAAACTGCTAACATGCCAGCCTTCCAGATAACAAGGGAAACCTCTTAACCACTGAGCCACTGCAGCCTCATATAAACCACTAGTGCTACATCATAGGCTTAGTAATAGTTAAAGGTAAAGGTTTCCCTTGCTCGAAAGCCAGTCATATCCGACTCTAGGGTTCAGAGCTCATCTCTGCTTCAAAGCCGAAGAGCCAGTGCTGTCTGCTTCTGCAGACATTTCTGTGGTCATATGGCAGGCATGACTAGACACTGGAGCACACAGAATGCTGTTACCTTCCCACCAAAGTGGTCCCAATTTGTCTACTTGCAATTTCTTGCTTTCAAACTGCTAGGTTGGCAGGAGCTGGGACAAAGACGGGAGCTTATTCCGTCCTGCAGTACTCGGGAATTGAACTGCTGACCTTCCGCCTCCCAGTCAATGTCTTAATTATTAATTTTACTACTACTTAACTCAGAGCAGAAACACTCCTTTTTAAAATATCCTCATTTTAACTTCTGTTCTTTTTGCTGTACTATGCTGATCTTGGACCATAATAAAGATTGATTGATTAATTACCTTGTGAACTACTCAAAGAGTGCTCTGAGCGTTATGGAGTAATATATAAGTGTAATTGTTATTGCTGTACTAATAATGTGAATTTGGCTTTCCATTCCATCCCTCCCCCCTAAATAAAGTTTAGCCTACTCTAAACATAACCCCCACAGAGCTTTCACATCCTTAAGCATTCACATAAATCTAAACTGAATATATCTGGACTCCATTTCTGAGGATAAATTGAAGCAGTTACAGCACTGACTAGTTCTGTGATTGCAACAAATTTTAATTTTGATAAACTGACAAAAACATTCCAAGTTTACCAACATGAAATAATATTTCCTTTTTTATAAAAGTTTGTTTTTATCAACCAAATGACACAGATTTGGTTTTATGTTCTTGTGGCAGTTCATTCTTCTGCAACCTCCATCTGCTATTCTTTCCATTCAACGTCATATTGAATCTTCAGTTCTGAAGGAAGCTGCCAATGACCTTAGTAAGCTTGTTATCTCTGGTGAGGTTGTTTATTTTATGGAACAGAATCATATGATTTACAGTATTGTATGCTTCAGTTAGGTCAATGAAAGCCACTCCCATAATTCGCTTTCTTTCGAAGCCACCTTCATTGTGTTGCATAAGGTAAACGCAACACCCAGCAGGTGACAACATGACCTGCCTGGCCTGAATCCAGATTGTTCCTTCATGATCTTTCCATCAATAAATTTGGAAATATGATTGTAAATCATCCACTCCTTATAAAGGAGTGACACTGGTCAATAGCTTTTCATGTCATCTGAGTCTTTGCTGGTTTTAATACAGCAACAATTCTAGCCTGTCTCCACAATTTAGCAACCTTAAGTTCATCTATGCAGTTCATTAATTGCAGGAGCCACTCCAAAGTGCAATGACCAAACTGCTTTATCTTCTCTGTTCTTATATCATTGTTACCTGCTGTTTTATTCAGTTTCATGCTGTTTACAGCTTCCTCCAATTCAGATGCCACAAAGGGGCTATTAAGTTTTTTTAAAAAAGAAAAACACCTTTTGTTCCTCTGGTCAGATGGCTTTTTCCTGCACCTTTTTGCTGTGTTTTTTTCCCATTCTTTAGCAACTGATTAGCTATTTGGTGTCCTGTTATTCCAGTATAGTTTTGTTGTGGCTGGGTCCAGTACGGTATAGTGCTCGCACATTCATTGTCCCAATTTTTGTGATGTTTTTGGCTGAGAAGATCTTTTTCGAATTTGGCCACTGGACTCCATTTCCAGTTTGATCTAGTGTCATTATACAAGTTATACAACTTGAAACCGATCTCCCGCCTAGTTGATCAGAGTTACTTGAGATGCTTCTTGCTGTTTCTGTAGCAGTTTTTGGTTTAACAGGAATGGACTGCTAGCCTGACGCCCAACCCTCCTCCTTTCTCAACTGGGCTTGGGATTGGCAATGGTAGAGGTCAGCATATATAGGTAAAGACTGGATGTTCAAACTACAGTCTATGGGCTGAGTCCGGCCCATGGGCCGGATTGCTGCCATCACTGAAAGTGCACTGCTGCCACCAGAAATGCCGAAATCATGGCCAAAATGTGGCAAAACGTGGTGAAAACATGCCAAACATTCAAAAAAATGGCACAAAAATGTTTGGATCTCCCTCGCTCCTCCATGGGAAGTGGTGGGAGTGGCAAAAAAGCCCAAAAATGCATGTTGAATTGACACATTGCTGCCGCCAGGAGCTGTTTGAGGGGGTGTGGACAGGCCCCTGGCAGGAAAAGTTTGGACACCCTGGGCAAAGATAAAGTTCGCCATTGCTTGAAAACCAGTTGTATCCAACTCTAGGGTTCAGTGCTCCTCTCTGTTTATAGACAAAGAGCCAGCACTGTCTATGTCTGCAGATATTTCCATGGACCTGTGGCAGGTATGACTAAACACTGGAGTGCATTGAACACTGTTTACCTTCCTACCAAAGTGGTCGCTATTTATCTAGTTGCAATTTCTTGTTTTCAAACTGCTAAGTTGGCAGGAACTGGGACAGAGATGGGAGCTCACTCCATCGTGCAGCACCTGGGTTTCAAACTGCTGACTTTCCAGTAATAAAGTTCAGCATCTTAACCACTAAGTCCTTCTCAGCACATATACACAGTTCTATTATTTATATGATTCTTTAAAGATGTTTAAATGTTCCTGTGCTTGAAAGGCACAATCCTGTGAATCATTATTTGCTCACTACAAAGGCAAGGTGTAATTCAATAGATTTCAAGTATCAGGGCAAGAGACATGTTAAAAGAATTGTACTGAGGTGCCTTATTGATAATTCCACCATCAGTGAAAACTCAAAATCATAGGATAAACATTACTTTGTATTGATCAAAATATGACCTACACTACTAGAGTTGAAGATATATCAACTACTAAAATCTGCTTCTTATGAGCTGGGGATCAATGTGCTAAGAAAACAAACTATATTTTGTTTATGTGAGAACAGTAACTGGCATTTGTCCACTCAACTCTTTTTTTTTGTCTATAAAAAAGAAAATCGTTGTACTTTCAAATGGATAGTCCAGTATCCAGGATTTCTCCTTTTGTTTTGCTTCTTTAGTGGAAAGGGAATAGCAACGGTGCTGTGCAAGCATCCTTTCCTCACAGCAGGAACATCAAGCCCCTACAAGTTACTTCTGTTTCCCTCCAGTGTATTTAATGTCTACTGATACACAGACAAAATGACATCTTCATCTCCCCTGCAGCCTTGCAAAAATATGCTTAGGTTCTGCCCAGCTCTTGCTGAGACAATAGATGAAGACATGTTTGTCCCTATTGGAGTAGTTATAGTATGTATGGTTTTGTTATCCAATACATCAAAGGTGCTCTGTGAAAACAACACCTCCATTTAATCCTCTGACATAGGAGGCAGAGCATCTAATTCTCTCTCTCTCTCTAGAACAGTGTTTCCCAACCTTTGGTTTTGGGGCCTCAATTCCATGAACCCTAAGTCAATTCCCCAAAGCACTGATCAGCCAACTTAGGTTTCTGGGAATTGAAGTGCCCCTGTGAGGCATGGGCCTCACATTAGGAACCACTGCTCTAGAAGAATTGTAGAGTTACCTACTTTTTGCTGGCCCACTCTCATTCCATGAGTAGGTCGCACTCATGTGCCTTAAGAAAATGATGCCTGAGACCATGATTGTAAAGCTATAATAAAGTATTTTCAGCACTCTTCTATTCCTCCCAATGTAAAATAGCCTGCTTTCTTTTCCTCCTGTCTCCCTGATCTACACATACACAAGTAATGATCTGTTACAGCTTGTGTCAGGTGGAGGAGAAAGAGCACAATGAGTGTGGGGATTCTGAATTACCTTCCTCTTCTTCTCAGCCAATTTGCAGTCTTTTTGATGGCTCCTGCTGGGATCAGTCTCCACCAAAAATCATCCTTGGGGGACCCGACAGTGAACCTTTTCCAGCAGTACAGACTGAGTGGGCAATGTGCAACAACTCCAGCTAGCTCATTCATCCATTGTCATGGATTGATGGAGTTGCTAATAGCTTTTTCTGTCAGCTCTATAGGGTTGCAGGAAGCCTCTTATTACTACACCAAGCAAAGCATTAATTTCAGTCTCCTACTGATGCAAAAGTCTTCTAACTCCTTTATCACTATGATCCTCTCACCTCTCTCTTGCAATTCTTACACAAGCTCTTTCTCAACTTTCATGTAAATTTCAACTTTTGTTAACTTTACAGCAATTCAACTTTCCCTTCCTCTCTTCCATACACCATTTCTTCCACAATCTCTTCTACTGATTGTCTTTATTTCCTCCTCTCTTTCATACTGTTTGCTATCCAAAAAAGTTCTCCTTATTCTCTCCACTTTGCTACTTCTCTCTTCCTGCTCTTCCAATATACACCTATTATAGCTAAGTAATTTCAGAATCTTCATAATTAATCTTACTTGCAATCTTCCTTTCTCACACCTGATTCATGACACAATTACCCCATCTTATCTACATCATATGTTCCATAAAGTACTTTGATCACTATATATATCAAGTATTAGAGGGCTGCCATTCAAGAACTGCCTGCAACATAGACAGCTTTACGAAGTAACACATTTTCTCTCTTTTATCAGGACTTTTATTTAGGACTGGGAAACAAGCTATCCTCAAGTGGACAATTCTGATTTCTACACATTTTTGCAATAAAAATGGGAAAGCATTAACCAACTTATTTTCCAGTACATCAATGGTCAGAAGCAGTGCAGATTCAATCCAAACCATGTTGCTATTTTTAAAAAACTATCAGGTAAGATGTCTGTCTCTGCTCTTTGAAACTTAAATTCTTCTTGAATCTGCATTAATCAGGGCCAGTGATGCTCTTCAGCAATCAGAAGCACAGGTTGAATTCCTATCAAGGGGAAAGAAGGTACTTTATGATGAAGAGAAGGAAGCCCTTCCAAGCAAAACTAGATTGATTCCATTTGGGAGTGATGACTGGGAAGTCTTCCACCTTCTTTGCTCAGTTTGCTTTTGCATGAAATATATGTTCCTTAATATTCACAGACATGTGTAGATTATATAAATACTTTTAGTTGTTGATATAAAATCCTCTGATTTGTTGAATATTTTGTGTGAAGGAATGCCACAGTTGGGTAGCATGAAGAAATGAAGACTGTGTCAATTTAATAATTATTAGTCCAACTATTTTAGTATCATTAATGGTAATGGTAGTTAGACTATGCAACCATTTTAATTAAAGCCTTGAGCTGTGCTCATAAGCTAAGTGTGATTTGTGTTAACATCAGCACACAGAGAGCTTTTGAGTTATGATGACTGTGAGACTGTGCTGAGGGTACAAATTCTTGACTTTGGCTCTTCTCCCATGAACCCACTAGGAAGCAAAGTGCTCCCTAGTCATTGCTGTTTACAGATCCACCTGCACCCATTTCATACTGATTTCATGCTTCTCAGTTTTGCACTCATTACTGCTGTCAATGTGGAAAGGCATTACCTGTACTTCAGGATAAATGGTTGCAAAGAAGGTTTTCTATTCCTTCCTGAGGAGGAAAGACAATTGTTGATAGCCACATATATCTGTATATGTCTGATCTTAGTGTGGTGTAGTGGACAGAGTGATGGGCTATGATTCAGAAAGTCTGGGTTTGAATCTCAGCCATGTAAACTTACTGAGGGATGTGGAAGCTAGTAAACAAGAATCTCTTTAAAAATCTGACCTTGAAAATCCTATTAGGGTCACTACAAGTCAGTTCCAACTTGACAGTACAATGCCAAATTACCTCTGAATTAGTATCACATTGTGCCCAAAACAAAATGATTGGTCAAATACTCTGAGTAGTGGAGATGTACATGGACTGGGAGCAGCCAGGTCAAAACTCCTAGTCAATTGTGAACCTCCCTGATGACCTAGTGATTAAGTACTTCTCTACACTTTAATGTGAAGAGAGAAAAATGACTGTCCCTAAACCACAAGTGACAAAGGATCCCGTTTGCATTAACCATGAAGGCATTACTCAGAAACCATAATATAGTATGTCTTTCACAACAGTAAAATGTTTTCTGACAGTGCAGCAAACTCCAGAGTTGAAAGATAATCACTCTCCTTCAAGATGAGATAAATGACTCTGTGTTAGCCCTAATTAGAAGAAGAATTTTTTTCAAGGAAAGTTTGTTTCACATGACCTGAAAGGGCCAGCTCTAACTGAAATTGTATCTTTTCGGAGATAACAATTAGAAATCTGCTACTTTTGCATCAAGCAACTTGAAGATAAGATTTGGAATGCATACTTAACGACTATGATGGTGACTTTATCACTGTCTCATTTTAGTGTCTCATCATTTATATTTCTCACCCATGAAATATATTGACTTTGACTCTGCTCATTTTTTGCAAAAATATATTCTATTCTCAACACAAACTCTGATCAATATCTTGGATGCCTAGACTTGTGAAATTTTCTATTTTACCATTGTCCGTTCATATCTATCCAGTACAGTACTTACTTCTCTAAAATCATTCATTCTATTCCTGTCTGGTCATATGACAATTCTCCTTTGTTCTCTATACAGATTTCTTGTCCACTCTATGATCAAGCACTACTTCCTAGCACCTGTTTTCAAAGTTTCATATAGCTTTGCTTCTCCCTTATTCTGTGAGCTATTATATCCCAATATACCTCTGCCTATGATTTTTTTATATTTTAGCTTCAATGTTCTTCATCATTCACAGGACACTCTAACCACTCAAAATATTCCACCTTTTTCTGTGGTGCCCTGTATGCTTGCAGCTATCTTACAGAATGCCCCGGTGATTCTTCTTCTCTTTCTTCAAATTCTCCCCTCAAAACCTGTATTTTCTGTGACAGCTTTGGAAGAAACCAAGCCTAAATGCATAAAAGAGCTGAATTTCACTACTTCATTCGTCTGCTTCTTCATTCCTTAAACACTAAACTGGTGACGAAGGTGGGATGGTGTCCCCACATGGCAGCAACATTGGCCCATTCGACCCAGCATGTCCAGAGAAATGGGCAACATACGAACTCCGGTTCTGCCACACAATGGCCACACAGAAGATCACAGACAAAGACCAGAAGTGCTCCGTCTTCCTTGCTCAGTAAGATGCTTGAACTGGCAACCCACCTTGTTCTTCCACGGGACGTGGATGTGGTGCCGCTCGCGGAGATCATGTCCACACTGAGGAGGCACCTGCAACCAGATGTCTCGATCTTCCCGGCCAGGGTGGCCTTCCACAGAAAAGACCAGCGAACCAGTGATTCCATTGCAGACTAAGCTGCTTCTTCGTGCATTACTGCCGCCCCGTGCAAGTGGGAGAAGCACTCTGGGACCATCTGCTGGCCAGCCTGAGGGACGAAGATGCTCAATGTTGCCTCATGATCAGAAAGATGCTAACCTTCACGGTTGTCCTAGAAGAGGCAGTAGCGTCTGAGACTGCACGATCTGGGATAAAGTTTTTCCGGCATCGCCACTCCACCACCAGTGCCACCGACTCAGCTGTGCAAACTCAGAAAGTTCACCTTCATCCTCCTCAGCATCGCCTGGTTCTACCTCTTCATTGGAGTCCAGCAACGCAGAGGGAAAAGTCCAAGCAGTCCAATGAAAGCACCGAGATCACCGTTACGGTAGGGAGAAGAAATTCCTTCACAAGTGTGATGGCTGCGGAGCCCGGCATGACCGCAAGAAGTGCCGCTTCCGCACTGCAGAATGCCATGACTGCGGGCGAAGGTATGCTGACAGCGGAAGCAAAGACCTCCAGCCCCTGTGCCCATGAAGAGTCATCACCACAACATGTCCATCGCCAAAGTGTCACCCGAGCCTGAGCCGTGCCAAGTGGGCATCATCAGCAAGCGTTTCTTCACAGACCTGAGCCTGTAGGACGTCCCCTTCAAGATGGAGGTGGATTCAGGTACTACCTTTTCCATAATCCCACAGTGGGAGTTTTTGAGAATTCATCCTTTAAAACTTCCCTCCGGGATGTGCAAAGTTGCCAGATTCCGGTCCTGGGGGTGGGTAATTTCTTGGTTAAATTCAAAAACATTCACACCTCCTTGCCATTGGTTGTAGTTAAGCAGGGCACTAACTGTCTTATTGGGACCCAATGGTTTAGGCCCCTGGGAATCCGGCTTTCTGGGATCCACGCAATAGACTCTGACCCAATCCGGGATGTTTGTGCTGCACGTCCTGAGGTATTCAAAAAGGGTTTAGGTTTATTCAAAGGACCCCCTTTTGACTTTGAGCTTGACCCAACCATCCGGCCCATCTGGATGAAGCCACGCCAGGTACCCTTTGCTTTAAAGGAGAAGATAGAAGCTGAGCTGGACAAACTGGTGGGGCAGGGCATCCAAGTGCCGGTGGACTCCACAAAGTGGGAGACACCAATTGTGACTGCTTTTAAAAGTAATGGGGAGGACAGGATATGCACTGACTACAAGTGTACCATCAATAAAGCTATTCGCCCAAACGCATATCCTGTGCCTGTGGTAAGCCACCTTCTTGCCTCCTTGCATGGAGGAAATTGCTTCGCAAAAATTGACCTTGCCCAGATTTACCAACAATTAACTGTGTCTCCTGCTGCTGCCATAGCCCAGACCATAGTAACACATAGGGGGGGGGGGCATTTAAGGTAACTAGACTACAATTTGGGGTGAATGCTTCCCCCAGAATATTTTAATCTCTTGTAGAACATATTTTGAAAAGGTTGCCTGGTATCCTGCCATATTTTGACGATGTCCTGATCACCGCTAAGGCCACTAACTAGCGGCCAGGCTCGATTGAGTCCTGTCATGTTTCAAGAGGGCCGGTCTATGTCTCAGAAGAGACAAATGTGAGTTTTTTGCACAGGAAGTGCAGTTCCTGGGGTACCGCATTACACCCCAGGGTATCATGCCCTCTGACTCCAAGGTGATGGCTGTGCGGAATGCACCCAGGCCAAAATGTAAAGCCAAATTGCAATTGTTTCTAGGATTGTTAAACTTCTATCACACTTTCCTCCATCGCAAAGCCTCAGTTGCCGAACCATTACATCAGCTTCTTAAGAAAGCTACTGTTTGGCACTGGGGCCATTGCCAGGAGAAAGCGTTTCTAGAACTTAAAAGGCTGCTATCTTTAGCTGCTGTATTAACTCATTTTGATCCTAACAAACAAGTTGTACTTATGTTTGATGCATCCCCTGTGGGGGTGGGAGCTGCGTTATGCCATGTACTCAATGACAAGAGGGAAGCCCCCATAGCATTCTATTCCCGTTCGCTCTCAAAGCCTGAGAAAAATTATGCTCAGACAAACAGGGAGGCATTGGCAATCGTGGCAGGTACTAAGAAATTCCACGATTACCCTTATGAAAGGCCTTTTGCCATTGTAACTGACCACAAGCCCCTCCTTGGAATCTTTGTGAATGGGAAGCCCACGCCTCAAATTCTGTCCCCAAGGATGTTGCATTGGGCAATTTTCCTAAATGCATACGATGTTACTTTGGTACATAGGCCCGGCAAGGACATCAGCCACGCTGATGCCATGTCACGTTCCTCACTGCCAGGGGTTGGGGAAGCAGATTGCGAGATCTAAAGCAACCACCAGATCCTCATGATTGAGGCATTCAACTCGCCCCCGGTCATCCCCTCAGATATAGCCAAAGCTACGGCCAAGGATATAACATTGACTAAAATAATGTCTTGGGTACAAAAAGGCTGGCCTGTCTCTCCTTTAGTTGAGGAATTCAGAACATTCCACTGCAAGCTGTTGCAATTGTCAGTGGAATGAGGTTGTCTTCTATGGGGCCAGTGGGTGGTCATTCCTGTCACTCTCAGGAAAAAGGTTTTATATTTACTTCACACAAGTCACCCGGGAATTGTACGTTCCAAAGCCCTTGCCCATAGCTACTTTTCGTGGCCTCAACTGGGCCAAGACATAGAACAAATGGTTGGCACTTGTGCCAGCTGTCAATCTTCTCACCCAGAGCAATCCCACCTTCCCTCTTGGGAATGGGATTCTGCTAGGGGCCAGTAGTCCAGGTTGCATATAGATTTTGCAGGTCCATTTAGGGGTGCCCTATTTTTGTTAGTTGTAGACTCATTCTCTAAGTGGCTGGAAGTGATTAGAGTGCCTAATAACACTTTAGCCACCATGATAATGCACCTGAGAAGGCTGTTTGCAGCATTTGGACTTCCAGATGTGCTGGTATCCGACAACTCATCCACGTTCACATCTGCAGAATTCCAATCCTTCATGTAAAGGAATGCAATTAGGCATATCACTGTCACCCCATTCCACCCAGCCACCAATGGCCAGGTAGAGAGGCAGGTGCGCACAACTAAAGAAGCGCTTCGGCGTATAGGTGAAGGGGATTTGGAGCTCCAGCTATGCCAGTTTCTTTTCACGTATAGCCTCACCCCCCTTGCCTCAGGGCTGTCCCCTGCTGAATTGCTCCAGCGAAGGAAACTGTCATCTTTGCTGGACAGATTGGATCCCTCTAGGGTGGAGGACAAAGGCACAAATATAGCGATCCAACACCAGAAGGGTTTCTCGTCCGGAGACCCTGTACATTGTTGCAATTATGCAGCTGGTGGTCCTACGTGGATGCCTGGGTTTGTGATCGATCAGACTGGTCCTGTTTCTTACAGAATCGAAACAGCCACTGGTCTGATCTGGAGGAGGCATGCGGATCAATTGAGACCCAGAATACTGGACCCACAGGACGAATACAGACACTCAACCTTAGGGTTGGCCCCCACCCGTTTAAACCCAGGGGGCAGAGGTAATAGTCCACAGCAACCTAACTTAGACCCAGAGGTGTGTTCTATGGATCGATTTCAAGGGAAAATTGTGGAATGCTTCCCTACTCCGGCCATATGTACCCCTACACTGTCCCAGCCAAGCACTGTGGATTCCTTTATTGATGATGACCAATTTTGCTTGGAGTCGCCCTCCACTCTTAGTACACATAGGAGGGACCCTGAGTTGTCTTATTCATCCACTGAATTAGATTTTGGTTTTGAGCGATCCCCTGCTCCTCCATCTGACAAATCTGGGCTTTAATTTGGGTTTGCAATTCTCCCCCTCTTGTCAATCCCTCACTCCAGTCGGGTCACCCAACCTACGAGCCCCCAAGCCGGCTCAGCCAAGCGTCTGAACCTGAAGGGAAACTAGACCGCCATCCTGGTTAAAGGATTTTGTTTTTACCTAGGGGAGTAAAATGTTATGTTGTGTTTTCTGACAGTAGCGGAATATATCTTTTATCATGTATCTATTCTTATGCAAATAAGTGGATCGAAAAATGTGCACACTCTGTTAGCCAATGGGCTTGTTGTATTATTGTTATTGTTACTGTTACTGTTTATAGTGTATATAAGTCTGAGTTTTGGCCCATCCAAACTGTGTTCAAACCCCACTAATAAAGAGCTGAATTTCACTACTTCTATCGTCTGCTTCTTCATTCCTTGAACACTAAAGGAAGGCAACGTTCTTGGCCCACTGCAGGCTAGAGATTCTTGACATTGTCTCAAAGCTTCTGCTGCCCGACGTGCTCCAACAAGTTGCTCTGCTGGCATTGATGCATACGTTGCGTGAGCACTTCTAGCGCAGATCAGCCCTCGAAGATGGAGAATTGCCGGGCCCAGCTATGACCGTGGCTGCCTTTTCAGAAGCCTCTGGTCATGACCACAGAGACCTCGACAGCTCACCACAGAGAACATGGGCACCAACGCCAATGCCATGATTGGTTGCACTGTACCGAGGTTGCGGAAAATGCCATCTCTGCACCGAATGTTCCTTCAAGAGTGTGCAGTGCCACCGTTATAGGAAGACAGGCCTCATCTCCAAGGTCTGAAGGCAACGCATCAAAAGTTTGCTGAAACTCCAATTCTGCATAGCCAAGGTCTTTACAAGCTACGGGGCTCACGACAAGAGATGAGAACTGAAGTACAGGATCAGCGTGGACCTCATTATCAAAGGGGTACTTTTCCATCTTGTCGTGGATTCCGGTTCCTTCCTCTCTATCATGACTGAAGATGAGTATCGGCGCATTCCTCCTGACCTCAGACCCAAGCTCAAGGGCATCCCAGGCAAGTTAGTGGACGTACGGGGTTGCAATGTTCCAGTTCGGGAAATAGGGAACTTTGAAGTCCATTATAACTGTGTCTATGCGAGTTCCCCTCGTTGTTACAAAAGCGGGTAAGATTAACATTATGGGGTCCCAGTGGTTTGGGCCCCTAGGCATTTGCTTTATGGGAGTCCAATTGGGAGGGAACCAGTCCTTGGTATCAAGGATGAGCCCCAAGCATGGTTACCACCTGGGGAGGGTTTGTCCCAAGGGCCCCCTGGAAGTGATTCCTCCACGGAAGAGTTAAGTGCATTGTTTTTCCAACATGCGCATGTTGTGCACAAATACAGTGACTTTGGCCAAAAGACTGCCTATTCTAAACTGTTTGGGTTGCAAGAACTTTTGCCCCCTGACATACTGAACTTTGAAAATCCTGACTCTTGGGACGATTTGGCCATTGCTTCGCTCAAACTGTCCCTGAATTTTTCTGCTGCTTCTAAGACTGACCCCCTGTTGTCTGATGTTATTGTGTGGGTAGACATTGGGTGGCCTCCTCCTCCATACAATGCGGAGGTTAGTGTGTATTACTAGGACAGTGAAAAACTCTTGGTGTTAGGAGGGTGCTTGTGCAGGCTTTGCAAAAAGTCGTTCCATGTGGGTTGTGGGCCAAACTGCTACAGCACATTTTAAGCGGGTCCCAGGATTTATTCCGCTCACAAACAGTCCTACGAAACTATTTCTGGTGGCCAGGAATCGAACACACCATTGAGATTTGGGGTCCGCAACATAGTATTGTGGGCACACACGATACTGGAAGGTTTTCAGTTTCCCCGGCGGCGGGTAAGGGCTCACTGTCCCCTGAGGATGGAGGGGGGCTTCAGGTAGCACCATCACCCATGAACATAGATTGGTATTAGAAGGAGTGCCTGGGTGCGGGCTCGCTTCCCTTGGAGGAAAAGGAGGGGTTGCGGGAATACTCTCAGTCCCCAGGGTTGTGAGGGAAAGGACAAAGAACTCAGGGTCTCTGAATGCCGAGGCAAAGGGTGCTTTCTTCGGGCTATTCAGGAGAGCATGCAATAAGTCCTTCCTTGCAGGCGGCTCTGGAAATAGATTCAGGAGCAGTTCTCACTAAAGATGCCTCAGCTGTGGTAGATAGTCAACCCCGGCCCAGGTCAAAGTGTCCAGGGTTGATTGGGAACAAATGAGCCTGGAAGTCGGAGCAAAAGAGTTCATTACACACACCGTATGTAGGGTCATCGCCAGTTAATCCAGCACGAAAAGGCAAGGGGCTACACCACGCATCGGATTGGTTTGCCTTGAGCTACACACATACAAGACCCCCTCAGTTGCAAGGTTCTTTGTTAACACCGCGGAGCATCCAGAACATACAAGGGTCACAGAACAGAAGCTGGGAGGGTGCACAGTGGTTTCATGACCAAGAGTTAATTCACCCTGTAGATGATGGTTCATCATCTTAGTTAAATTGAGGATCCCTACTGAAAATGTAGGGGGTGGGAGGACTGTTGTGTACTCAGGCACATTTGCAAGTAGTGTGGGTGGCACCTTGCAAGAGGAAAATTGCGGTTTCCCACCATCCAAATTAGAAGCCTAAAGTGGCGTGAAAACCCCCTGCACAGGGCATGCTCATTATGCTAATCCAAGCCCTGTGATTGGTTTCAGTTTTGGATCCTGTTCTCCATTGGTTAATTACATGTATTCCCTGTTATGATTGGTTAGTCATAGTTATCTGGCGGGTCACTACTTTGTATCAAGGAGCCACCACCAAGAATACACTATATAAGCCCCATGAGTAAACAAGGGTGGGGCCGGACCAGATCTATACTTTCTACTCTGTACAGGTAGTCAGCAAGTGCTAAGCCTAGGTCTCCTCCATTATGTTATGCTTCTATGGTAGTTAGTTATTGCCTTGTACATGGCAAGAGTTCGGAGGGACTGACTCCACTGGGATTATGTAGCCCTCTCTGTGTCCGGAGCACCTTGTAAGCTCATCTCTAAAAGACTTTTGAATAAAGACTTGTTGCCATACCTGTCAACCATCCTGATTTGGCCAGGAAAACCCCGTAATTTGACGTCGATTGACGTCATAACCTGCCCCGCACTGCCAAAACTCCGTAGTTTGGCAGTGGAGGAAATGCTTTCCACGCATGTGTGGAAGCACTACGCCACTTGTGCAGCCACTACGCAAGCGGCGTAGCACTTCCGCACATGTGTGGAAGGGTCTCTTCCACGCATGTGCGGAAGCGCTACGCCGCTTGCGTAGGGGCTGTGCAAGCGGCGTAGTGCTTCCGCACATGCGTGAAAGGGGTAAAACCCTTCCACACATGCATGGAAAGCAACCTGCGCACAAGCGATGTGCGCAGGTCCCATTTTTCCAGAGCCGCGGGTTGACAGGTATGCTTGTTGCTGTTTTGTTCATTGTTGTCTGGGCTGGTGCTTATAAGGGCCAGACATAACACAATGCCAAAGCATTCATCCAAGACTGAAGCTGCTGGAGATCCTTTGCTCCCCAATATGCTACATAGTATAGAAGTTTCTAAGTAAGCAAGCAAGTAGGCAAGCAAGCAAGTTAAAATTAGCCAAAAATCAAATGTTATTTTCAGTGTAGTTTACTATTTCTCAGAAAGAGTCTATTTTGTTCGTGATGACCCCACCTCAAAACTAAACATTTAGAATATTCATGACCAATAATAAAATATTGGGGAAATATTGGGTTAAGAACTCACTCTTAACTGTAGAAGCTCTTCTAGGTGTCCCATTGAAATAAAATACTGCACAGTAATACCTCATACAAAGTCCGCTTCGTACAACATCGAATTCATACAACATCACCTAATTCGTTGAAAAAAGTTGCCTCTTACAAAGTCCCTGTGATGAATTAGGGTTTTTCCCCAGGTTGGTTTGTCCCCTAAAATCAGGGTTGTTTGACATGTTTTTGTAATGTATTTAGCCTTTAGACAATGATTTCTTAAAGTTCTGTCAGTTTCCTGTCTGTTTCCTTGACTTTGCCCTGAAGTCTGTGCTGTTACAGTACAATGTATCTCTATGGAAACGACATTGCACGAGGCATCACGGCAAGGATTTGGACGTTGTATGAGGCATCGCAGCTAGGATTTTGCATGCCTCATATAAAGTCCAAATCTGTACAAAGTCCAAACTTGTGGAACCAAGTTTGGACATTGTATGAGGTATCACTGTAACTAGGATAAACACTCAAGCCAGCGTAGGTAGCTATTGACAAGAAAGAAGTATAAATCAAAGGGTTTTTTTCCTCACTTTGTAGTTATTTTATGAAAGAAAACTAAAGAATCAGTTCTGTTAAAATATTTTCTGTTACCCTTAAGGTTAGAAACGTATTGGTACTTACATATGATACCCCTGTTTATGGTACCAGAAGCCCTCGTTTTGATAGGAAACAGGGCCAGTTCCCAAGCAAAACAACCTTACCAAGCCAATCCCTTATGCCTTGTACTTAACAAATGAAGCACAGCCATCCACATCTTTCCCTAGTTGCCATAAATAAGCCAGTGGAAGTCACAACCTGAACAGTGAACAGAAAGGCAATTTGTTATATAAAATAATGTGTATACACAGGATTAAAATATTTTTATGCAAGTTTCTTGTACCCTCCGAGAAATTCAGCCATGTAGAAGCCAGCTTCTGCAAATGGAACAAATCCTTAGGAACATAATCATATGCTTTTAAAAAGAAACCTTTTCTTAAAAAAAACCACCATCACAAAGGTTAAAAATAGTCCCTGATAATTTCAAACTATTTAAAAAGAAACTTTATTATAAAATTGCCACTGTAAAGAAACTTCCCTATGCTGTAATGGTGAAGAAGATGAGGATGGTTCCTTTAAATCATTTATTGTTGATGAAGCTCCAAGTCGCTCTCTTCATGAAAAACAATAACCTGCTTTTAATGGCGAGAAATCTTCTGCAAATTCCATTATGTTTGTGGGTTTGGCGTGTGGTGCTTATTAAATGTAGGAGCAAAGCCACTTTGTACATCATAATGTTCATATTACAAATTCACAGCTCATAATGATGTGGGAAGTATATGTGCAATTTTTTTCCTCTTGAATTTGTGAAATATATTTCTGGCACCTCAGGTATTGATATATGCACATCTGATATTGTCCCAGAGCAGTAAGGGAGACTTAACTGATGTCTGCAAGATTTGATTTATTACTAGTAAATATGATTGCCTTCGTAATCTGATTTTATTATGTTCGGGGTTCTCACAGGTAAACTTTTAGGAAGGCGGCCAATTTTATTAAACCAGCCTTATGTTTGCAAACCAAATACTTTCCAAGCAAAAATGAAAAAGAGATTTTGTGTGTGAGAGAGAGAGAATTGGGGAGGAAGAAGTACATGTGAGAGGTTACAAGTTGGATTATAAATTAAATTAAAGATTGGATTGTTACTCTTGCCACTGAAAATATTGCTGCTTCTTCGCAGTCTTCACAGCCAAAATGCTTTGCAGGCGCACCCACCCAAATAAAGACTCAGACACCGGTATTGGATTAAAAGCATTGGGCCACTTTTATTGAATAATGCCCTAGTCCGAATTATAACTTTCAATTGGTGTATCATCCAATTGTAATTCTTTAAGGCAAGCAGGCCACAGTAGCACTGGTAAGGTTCCACCCAAAATGCTAATGGCAATTAGCTATTATGTATCAATTTGTATCAATTTGTTTGTTGTCACAAACAAATTGTTGACCGAAGTCAATATACTATCTATTGACCCCACCCTGTGACGTGTATCCGTTCAAATATCAAGGTGATGCAGGCTGTGAAGCTCCTAGCATCATCCCGTTCATGGTTCGCCCTTGACCGGCCAATCCTGTTTCCCCTGTACCTATCTACGTGTTGGCCAGTCAACTGCGAACCTACCGGATACCTATGGGTCGTAAATTTTTACCTTACCAGTGCTACCCGCCACACGGGGAGGCATCCATGATGATTCACCGCCCCGCCCCCAACCGACAGCTCGGTCACCAGGCCCGCTTGCACGCCCTCCAAAAAGAGGTGCATACCTCTGGCCAACAGGTGGGCCCCATCTCCTGAATACAGGCTAAAATCATGCAACCCTATTCCCGGGTGTCGAATGGCTGTCCCCAAGCCATTCTCAACAAGGAACCGGGCAACAGCCCTGTTTACTGACCGCCGGGCACGGTTCAAACCACGGAGATCAATGCCTCCTCTATAACAGTGCCTCGGCATGATGTCTGACCATAGCAAATGTGTGTACGGCCATAAATGATGTAGAAACGCCAGGTCACTGCACACCGACATTTTTAAGGAAAGGCCAGTGATCTGTGTGAGATCATTGCCGCCGAGGTGCAGAATCAAAACATCTGGTGGTCCAGCATCCCTGATGGACATCAGAAATGGCAACAGTTCCCGCCACCTCATGCCGCACACACCATACCACTGCATACGTGCGGATGCACGCAGCCCGAGATGGGGTCCCCACTCCGACGATGCAGCATACTGTGCCGCCCAGTGCACATAACTGTGGCCCACCAGCCACACTGCCACCGGTGTGCGTGGACACACAGGGTCGGATAGATGTCAGCAAACATGCATCATAGCAGTCTCACACCACTGCCTTTTCCATGCTGATCGGTAAACGTGCATTGTAGCAGTCTCACACCACTGTCTTTTCTATGCTGATCGGCAAACGTGCATCGTAGCAGTCTCACATTACTGCCTTTTCTATGCTGATCGGCAAACGTGCATCGTGGCAGTCTCACACCACTGCCTTTTCTATGCTGATCGGCAAACATGCATCGTAGCAGTCTCACACCACTGCCTTTTCCATGCTGATCGGCCTTAGAGGGACGAATCGTCAACTGAGCCCACCCCTGGTTGATAGATACAACTTCCAGTTCCAGTGCCCTACGAGACACGTCCCCCTTTGACAAAAGGACCAGCTCACTGATTCTCAGAGCTCCAAAGAAAGCTACGGTAGTAGCTGCATGAAAAAGAGACTCCTCATACCTATTATAACACAGTCTATGCCAACCTCGAGTAAGGTGGGGCAGAAGACACGGTGAAACAGGGTGACGTGTGTCTGGGCGGCGGCCGCGTTCATGTGTCCACCCTTCCAAGACATAGCGTATACGGAAGTTACCCATGCAGTCATTAAAGCCCCGTGCCTTAGCCATGAATTCCAAGGCTGAAAGACGAGTGGCGATGGTGCGTGGGGTCAATCCCTTCCCATGAAGGTGCACCATATACTGTAAAACCTGGTCAACCGGTATCGGCCACATTTCAGGCAACTGGCTTTCCCTGCAAAAGGTCCTAAATTGAAGGAGTATATGCTTATACGCCTTATGAGTGCGAGGTGCCAAAGACATGCCAATCGCCCGGTTCACCTCTCCTCGCCAAAGGTCCATATCTCGGCCGGGAGTGGAAAGGGAAGTTCCTCTGCGTCTGGAGCCAAGGCACAGAACTGGGAGATCTACAGGCAGGATAAAGCGTCGGCAATATCGTTATTAATGCCTGGCACATGTCTGGCCCTGAGGAGCACATTAAGGCGCAAGGACCTAAGAACAAATTGGCGAACTAAGGCCATGACTCTGGGGGACTTAGACGTTTGGGCGTTGACAATGTGCACCATAGCAACATTGTCACACCAAAAATGAACCACAGAATTAGCCCACATGTTCCCCAGAGCATAAGGGCATCCAAAATTGGAAAAAACTCCAGGAACGTAAGATCACATAAACGATCCGTGCCCTGCCATTCCTGGGGCCATTGACCATAGGCCCACTGTCCTTCAAAATAAATCCCATACCCCAGGGAGCCGGAGGCATCCGACTGTACTTGGAACTTAGGGCTGACCATAAGCTCAGATCTCCAAAAGGAGACGCCATTATATTCCTGTAGGAAAGTGAGCCAAACCAACAGGTCTGCTTGTAAACCCCTAGTCAGCCATACCCTGTCATGTCATTTAGAAAGGCCCACCATAGTGTCACAAAGACGCCTGGCAAAGGCTCTGCCTGGTGTCACCACCCTGCAGGTGAAGTTGAGGTGGCCGTGAAGCACCTGCAACTCCCGGAGAGACACCTTACGCTTGGCAAGCATTGCCAAAATCACATCAGAGATCCGAGTCACCTTTTCCATAGGCAATCTGGATGTCTGGGCGACGGTGTCGATGTCAATACCCAGAAAGGTAAGGGTGGTGGCTGGGCCCTCTGTCTTTTCAGGTGCTAGGGGGACACCCAGTTCCCCCATGAGCACCTGAAACGTGGTGAGACAGTGTCCACATGTGCCTGAGTCATGTCCACCCCCAAACAAAAATTCGTCGAGGTAGTGGGCTACAGACCGGGACCCCGACCTACAAACAAAAGCCCAATGGAGGAAAGTGCTAAATCATTCGAAGGCCGAGTACAAAATGGAACAGCCAAAAGGCATGGCCTTGTCCCCATAAAATTTGCCCCGGAAACAAAAACCTAACAGCTCAAAGTCGTCCGGGCGCACCGGCAACAATCAGAATGCTGATTTGATATCACACTTTGCCATGAGTGCCCCGGGACAACATGAGCGTACCATCTGTAAGGCCTGGTCAAAGGACGTATACCGAACAGAGCAAAGGTCATCCGGTATAGCGTCATTGACCGAGGAACCTGCAGGGTAAGAAAGGTGGTGAATCAGACGAAATTCACCTGGGGACTTCTTAAGAACTAAACCCAGAGGGGATACCTTTAAGTTAGGATATGGGGGGAGGTCGTTAAACGGCCCTGCCACCCTCTGCTCTCTAACCTCTTTGGCTATCTTCTCTGCAGCAATGTCCTCATTACCCCTGAGAGACAGTAGGTTCGGGGCATCCTGAGGCCCGCAAACACCCCTGAATGGGATGCGGAAGCCGAACTTAAAACCCTCAAGCAGGTAGATCGCATCATCCTGTCTCGGATAGGCGCACAGCCATCACTCAAGCGCCGTGAAATTAATTGGGGAGGGGGCCTTTTGTATGGGTAGCGGCATCAGAGGGAGCTCTGGCCGCCCCCTGGAATCCCCTTCCCCATGACCCACCGGCCCACGGGCACGCGAAGGCAGCGTGAGGGCCGGAACAAGAAGGGCACTCATGCCTAAATTTACACTGGCGCCTGGTGCACACTCCGTTGGTGGAGAAACTCCAACACAGCAGGCGGGCTGGAACCCCCTGCCCCGCCGGCTGGCGGGGAGTCTGTGTAATAGCAGCCTGCTGTATGGCATGGCCACAGTGGTACCGATCACCAGGTGCTGGCCGCGTAGGGGTCATATACAGTAGCAACAACTGCTGGCAGGGCTCGTCCCACCGCATCTCAGGGTGAAGGGCCGCCCTCATCCTAAATTCTTCATCATAGGCCAACCATGACAGGCCAGGAAAATCGACAACGGCCCGGTAAATATTGTCCAGGTACTGGACCATTGGGATGGCCAAATCAGGATGGGCCCTGAGATATACCGCCATGTATATCAAATAGGCCGGTAACCAATTGGCCCAAGTGCGAGGCAGCTTACGACGACGGGACAACTCCTTGTCCCTGTCGTCCTGCCCCTCCCTCTCCTCCTTAGTGGGTTCACGGTTAAGGAGGGTGAAAATGTCAATATATTCTCCCCTCCATATCTTCTCCCTAGTAGCCTGGGATAAATGGTCATCCAGGGGTAGGGAGTAACCGGCCATCGGCAGGGCCGCCATTGGCACGGAGTGAAGTGGGGGAACATATAATGGGCCCTGTCGGACCCCAGAGAAGTTAGCCAAAACAGTTGGGGCAGTCACCCCTGTAAGAACCTGGGGGTAATTAGGAGCCCAGGAGGTAACAGGGTAGTGTGCAGTGAACTGCCCTCCCGCAGTAGCCTGTTGCGGCCATGGCCACTAGACCACCACCCCCCGGTGTTATGAGTCAGTGGCACTGGTGTGCTGACTTGACCAGGATACTCACTCGGTGCACCCCCATGGGCCGCCCCCACTGGGGGTTCCGGCCCATGGTGGGCGTCGGAGCTCGCGATGGTCATCGAGCTCTGGGCCTCCGTGCGTCCATGCCAAGCAGGACCGGTCCCCGGTGGAATGCCCTGCTGGAATGGCTGGATGGGGAGCTGCGAAGCACCAGCCTGCACTGGCCTGATGGCCTCCAGCAGCTCAACCCTGTTGATGGCCCACTGCATGGCAGTGGCAGGCATGTGGGCAGCAGCCGAGGAGCTGCCAAGCCCACCCTCCATTGGTGGTGGTGCAATTCCCATGGATGCCTCGAGTGCCGTTATGCGGGCAAGGAGAGCATCCATGGTGTCAGACCCACCAGAATAAGGTGGGCCAGGTGGGCCGGACGGCCCACTGGGCAATTGGTGAGCAGGCGGAGGGGGAAAGCCGTGTGGCAATCCCTGGCCAGAATAGGGCCAGGCCCAATAATCCAGCCCATGGAGGGCCGGTGGAATGGCGGGGCGCGATCCCGCGCCGTGCCCGAATGGGCCACTATGCCCCATGCCGGGCAAAGGGTCAATAGGGGCGGAAACCCCAGGGGAGCAGGCTCGCGCAGCCCCCACCCGAGTCCTGCGACTGGGCGGGTAAGCAGAGGCCTGGTCACCCTCATTGGTGGCAGTGGGTAAGGTAATGCTGCCACCCCCGTGGGGCGCCCGCCCAAGCCCTCCGCCCCGGTGGCAGCCCCAAAGAGGAGGTCGAGGGGGTAGGCCAAGCCCTCCCCCTTGGACGCGGCCTCGGGACCGCAGGAGCCTTTCGCTTGGGTGCCATGGCCACCCAAGCGCTGAAGCACTGATCGGAGGAGAGATATCCTCCGATCAAGAATTAAGAAGCCAAAACCGAAGGGAGCAGCATCGGAGCGAACTTCTCCGCTCCGTTGCTGTTCTTAAAATGGCAGCGAAGCTGCCTCGTGGCCACCCCTTTTATAAAGGAATGGCCACGCCCCCTAACTAACCCGGATGTCTTCGTCCGGGATGGGTGGGGCCCCGCAAAGAGCGCGGTGGCCATTTTGGCATCACACTTGCATTTGTAACTGACGCACTGCACCAAGTAAGTAATTTCAGCTGCTTCTCTCCCCAAAGTTGCAGGTACTAGTATGAAAGAGAGTATAGCTATAGCTATTAAAATTTAAGCCCTTTAAATACAATCTGCTCTTGCTAACTTACTATTGATATTTTATAGAGTAGAAAATAATTCCCTTAAATGTGTTCATAAGACTTGTCTAGAGATACATGAATATCGCCATTTTCTTTCCATACCACTCTTTATGCCTTTCCCCTACCACCCAAAGGATACACATTCTTTCTAAATATTTGAAAAAGCTCAAGTGCTGTTGTGAATACTCAAAAAGGATACTAAAATTTCTTCACAACAGTCTTAAATGTCTACCAGGGTGTAGCACTTAAAAACTATCTCATTGGATGACCCAAACAAATTGCTTTGAAGATCACTATTCTTGAACAAACTGCTCTCTTTGGGGTGGGGCTCTAGAATTTACAGCATACCCCAGTATGCCAAAAAGAATTGTATGCCAAAGAAACAGAGAGAGAGAGAGAGTAACATATTCAAGCTATGACTATACTTTTGATGGTATATTAAGCACACTGAATCATACCTGTCAACCTTCCCGATTTGGCCGGGAAAACCCCGTAATTCGACGTCGATTGACGTCATAACCCGGCCCCCGCTGCCAAAATCCCGTAATTTGGCAGTGGGGGAAACGCTTTCCGTGCATGCGTGGAAGGGTTTTACCCCTTCCATGCATGCACGGGAAGTGCTACTTTGCTTGCGTAAGGGCTGTGCAAGTGGCGTAGCGCTTCCGCGCATGCGTGGAAGGGGTAAAACCTTTCCATGCATGCGTGGAACGCGACCTGCGCACAAGCGATGTGAGCAGGTCCCGTTTTTCCGGAGCTGCAGGTTTACAGGTATGCACGGAATATACCTATCTCATCTGATTTCAGATGCTAAGCAGGAGTAAGTCTGTTTGGTACTTGAATGGGAGACCATCAGAGAATAGTCTATGATTTCTAGATAGAGCAATGAAAGAATGATAGCTGCAACTTTGGAGAGCTGGTGCCAGTCATGGCTAATTATAATTGGCTTTGATGATCAAATTCAATACAAGGCAAGTTCCTATGTTCCTAAGAGCTGACAGTAGGAAAACTGAAGCTGGGAATGGATATGTTTTCTCTCACAGCAAACCCTCTTGCCTGAAACATTGGCTTTTGTCCTTTAGCAGAACCTTTCCAATATGTAACCTTTCAAAGGGATCACTTGGGGTTGTCCATAATGGTTGATTTAAAGGAACCTGCATGCAGATGTATTTGCTTGCTCACGGTGAATTCTTCCTATCTTTAATTTAATTTAAGCAGAGGTGGTCATCTCATTGAACCTTCATGCTATTCTTTTCTCAATCAGAGTCATTTTTGTTGTTTTGCAGGACATCACTCCAACTCTGGATCAAAATGGCTACTATTAAAAAACAAAAACGGGGGGCGTGGCCAAGATGCCAGAGGGTTAACACACACTTCCTTAGCTCGCGCCGTTAAAGAGATTTTAGAATGAGAATTTAAAATAAAAAACTCTGGAAAAGACCAAATAGAAAGGCTGGATGCATTTTGGAAACTGAGAAGCATCGGATGAGTCCTTTGTTGGAGGAAATTGTGCTGGGACCATTCTGATCGGGAGGTCGAAGCCCGCGGAGGTGGCTGGTAAGGCAAGCCACAGCTGGGTGAGCCATGGGCAGGCGGGACGCCCGAGAAGGCAAACGGGAGAGTAAAAAGAAACAAAGAGGACTCTAAACAGGGTGCAGCTCTTCACTGGTGGTACGGGAGACATGTGGCAGGAGAATCGGACCTGTGAGGTTGGTGCCTTTCGGACCTGTGAGAAGGGAAGGCAAGTGTGGAAGGAGGGTAGAAGTTGGGAGAACGTAAGAGCAGTGGTAATGCCAGCAGAGAAGATCAAAACTTTAAAAAGTTGCTGGAAAACCCTGAGAGAGGCGACTGAGGAGGTTGATAATTGGAGTAAAAGATGATAAAAGAAAGGGGCAATTACAGAAGAGAGAAGGAGGTTGAAAATTTAAAGTATAGAATTTGGAGCATTTTCAGAAGGTTTGTGAACATTCGGGCCTCGAAAGAGGGGGAGGAGATAGACCCAGAGGGCAGTGGAAAGCTGCAACATTATAGCGATTCTTTGCAACTACTATGGACTTTTCCAGCATATAAGAGTCTGTTCTTTTTCTTTTCTCCCCTCTTTTGGATACAAGTTAATCTTCCTGCTGTTCCTTCTTCTTTTTGAATTGGAAGTGTTATTTTTGTTGTTACCTTTTTATACTGCAGATGGGATTATAAAGGAAAGGGGTTCCAGATTGCAGCTTGGCTTTCCTCTGATTGTCACAGTTTTGTTTTTTTGGCTTTGGATTTATTGGATCAATTTCTCCTTAAACTTGGAAATATCGGGGTATGAAGACTTTACCGGGATTTGTTGAATATTAATTGGCAATTGGAATGTATAAAAGAAGAAAGCCTTAATTACAGTTTGGATTACAACTGAAGGGGTCTCTCTTTTTGGATAGTGCTTGGTGTGTTTTCAGCAATATTTCAACCATATTTGAGCATTGAAGGAAGCTGGAGTTTGGAGATAAAAAGATTGAGTTACTGAGAGCTTTTTTTGAAGATTTGATGGCAAGCATGGAGAAGAAAAAGGAGGAGGAGGTGGTCAAGCCTAAAAGATTGGAACAAAGAAAAGAAGAAAAGAAGGAAGAGAGGAAAGAGAAGGCCACAGTGGAGACATCAACAGTTGGAGGGACAGACCCGGACTCAGTGGATCCAGTGCAAATATTGGTGGAACTGGGGAAATTGATGAAAAAGATTGATAAGATGGAGGAGGCAAATGCAAAGGGGTTTTGTGAAATCAGAGAAGTGAGGGGGGAAGATAAGGAAGAAATAATGGGATGTCATAAAAAGTTAGCTTCTCAATTAACTGATTTTACCATAAAGGTAGAAGCTAATTATCAGAGAATGGATAAAGCCTTGAATGTGGTTCAAAAGGATTTGAAAGTGGTACAGGAGGATATGAGAGGGTTACAGGAGGATGAAAGAGAAGCTAAAATAAAGGTGCAATCACAGGCAAAGAGATTTGGATCTACTTGAAGAGGTTATGAGAAAACAGAACGTGGTCATTCGTAATTTGTTGGAAAAAAACGCCAGATAAGCTGAAAGAAAGAATAGTTGATTGGCTGAATAATCTGAACATGGGGATAAATTTTGTAAGTGAAGATATTGTCAGCTGTTTCAGACTGGGTGCAAGAAAAGGGAAAAAAGCAAATAGAAATGTTTTAGTTAAATTTGCAAATTGGGCTGATAAATTAAAGGTGATGATTTTTTAAAAACAAGCTGGATCTGGCATTTTGAAAATTGAGGGATGTGATATAAGGTTTATAATGACATATCTGTAGAAGGACGGGTATGGAGGTTCAAGATGAAACCTGTGACAAAATTGCTCAGGGAACGATCAATTGATTATCACTGGAAATTCCCCAAACAGCTCAGATTTTTTAATGACAAAAAATGCATACGTTGGATGAAGAAATGGATTGTTTGGAATATTTGTGTCAAATGGGTTTGGTTAAGGCATCATCCCGTGAATGGAGGGGTTTAAGAAAAGCACTGGTGGAATCAGGGGGAATGAGAAGAGAACATGGCAGAGAGAGGGGCAACAGGAGGAAATGAGACAGAATTGGAAGTGCAGGTGGTGGCGGAAGAGGGTTGAATCAGAATGAATTTAAAAGGAGAGAGACAATGTATATAGAGGAGGGGAAAAGAGATGCTGAAATAATATTTTTTCTTTTATCTTTTATTATTATTTTTTACTATTTTTTACATTAGTGGATCGGCGCTAGAGCCTTAGGGACTTTGTTGTTGTTTTTTTACACGTTCCCCCCCTCCCCTCTTTGGGTGACAAGGGCCGCTTTCTGGAAGGAAGAGTGAGGAGGGTAGCCTAAATTTTGTACATGTTAATTGTTAATTGTAATGTAATTTTGTATTTGAATGTTAGTCAGCATAGGGTGAAGGAGAAGGCACAAGTAGGAGTCCGGGGAGGTCAGAAGGGAAGAATGCTATTAAAGAATGAGGGAGTTTAAAATATTGACATGGAATGTGAAAGGTACTGGCTGTCAGGTGAAGAGGAGGAGGATAGAATCTGCTTTGCGTAAGGATAAAGCTGATATAGTCTTTCTTCAGGAGACCCATCAAAAATCAGGGGATACTAATAAGCTATTTTTGGGATGGATGGAGTTATATGAAAAGTCATATGGTACTTCAAAAGCAAGGGGGGTGGCGGTCCTGATTTCAAAGGGCCTTGGCTTTGAGATGTTAAAAAGTATTTCTGATCCAAAAGGTAGATACTTGATCATTATAAGGACAATAGATGATGGAGAAATAACCTTAGTTAATATATATGCTTCAAATGATCATCAACAAGAATTTTTAAACAAAGTGTTGGAAATATTTAAAAAAGAGAGAACATTGAAAATGATTGTAGCAGGTGATTTTAATTTAATAAGGGCAAAGGAGGATAGTTCCAATGTATTAAGGTCTGGAAATGGGGTTAATATGAAGATTTTGGATAAATGGATGAAGGCCCTATGTTTGAAGGATGCTTGGCGGGAGATAAAAGGAACAGAGAGAGCATATACCTATTTTTCACAGGTCCACAACACTTATTCCAGAATAGATTATATTTTTGTAACAGAAAATATGGTTAGAAATTTAGAAGACGCAGAGATTGGAATCTTTAAAGAATCAGGTCACACGAAATTTTGTTTAGAAGTAAAAATTGAAGGTGTAAAGAGATATAGGAGAAATTGGAGATTTGACAACAAATTGTTTCATGATCAGAAAGGTAAAGAACAGATAATAGAAAATGGAGTGGGTGTTGGGATTGGAATGATACGGGTGAAGTTAATTACAGCATAGTGTGGGATGCCATGAAGTCGGTGTTTAGAGGGGAATGTATTAAGTTGGCTAGTGTTAAAAACAAACAATTTAGGGATAAACAGAATGACCTTGAGAATGAGATTAAATGCTTGCAGGAAGAGCATGTAAAGACAAAAAGTAAAGAGGTTTTTGAGAAAATGCAAAGGTTAAAAAAGGAATTGATAGGGAAAGATATACAAAAAGTTAAAAAAGATTTAGTGTATTTACAGAGGGATTATTTTGAGTTTAGTAATAGAAATTCGAAGTTCCTGGCAAGAGCAGCTAAAGAAAAAAGAATTAAAAGAGAGATTGGAATACTGGTGGATGAAACAGGTAGGAGGTGTAATGAAATTAAGGAAAAGGTTAAGATAGTGGAAAATTTTTATCAGGAGCTATATTCTAAAAGAGAAGTGAATATAGAGAAATTTGAGAGAACAACTGGAAAAGCGTGTACAAAAAAAGATAAATTTAGAGCACAAAAATAGAATGGAAGAGAAAATAACGGAAAAGGAGGTAAGAGACACAATAGCCAGCTTGAAGACAGGAAAATCACCAGGTGATGATGGGTTAACAGTGGAATTTTATAAGGAATTTAAAGATTGTGTAGTTCCAAGATTGGTGAAGTTGTTTAATTATATAATGGATGGAGGGATGATACCGTCATCATGGTATAGGACTATAATTGTTTTGCTGCCGAAACCTGGAAAGGATTTAGAAAAAATAGAATCCTACAGGCCTATCTCTTTGATAAATCAGGACGCCAAGATATTCACAGCAATAGTCGCAAACAGATTGAATGGAATTATGGTTAAATACATAAATGAGGACCAAGCTGGATTCTTGAAAGGAAGACATATGACACATTTGACAAGGAGGGTCTTGGATTTATTAGATATTGCAGGTAGTACAAAATAAAAAGTTGGTTTATTATCATTGGATATTTTCAAGGCTTTTGATTCATTGCAGTAGGTGACAATTAAGGAAATTATTAGATTTTATGGGTTTGGAGATAAATTTTGTAGTATGATTGGACAATTGTATCAATTTGGACTAGCCAAGGTTAAGGTAAATGATGAGTTTATGGATGAAATAAGGTTGGAAGCTGGCACTAGGCAGGGTTGTCCACTGTCCCCAATATTATTCATAATGGCGATGGAATTGTTAGCTGAAGCTATAAGAGGAGATAGTGGAATAAAAGGGGTCTCAGAAAATAAAATAAGTCTTTATGCGGACGACACATTAGTAATTATGAAACATCCAAGAAAAGCGCTAGAAAAAATTCAAGGTCATTTAAAAGAATTTGAGGAGGTGACTGGACTGAGAATAAATTGGGATAAATCTGAGATGATATTTTGCAATGTTGATAAAGAGGAACAAAAGAAAATTAGAGATAAATTTAAAATGCAAGTTAAAAATAATTTGAGATACTTAGGAATTGAAATATGTCACAAATTTGAGGATCTCAAACGAGTGAATTATGAAAAACAAAAAAAGGAAATTAAAGATAAAATTGAGCAATTTAAAAAGATTAAATTATCCTGGTTTGGCAGGATAGCGTTGTGTAAAATGATGTTGCTACCAAAAATCAATTTCTTGTTTGATGCATTACCAATTTATCTAAATGATAAAGAAATTAAGGACTTTCAAAATATATTAAATAATTATTATAATGGTGGAAGGAAACCCAGAATAGCGAAGATTTTTTGGTATTTACCGCAGAAAGAGGGAGGATTAGGAATACCTAATCTGAGAAATTATTATAGAGCTTTCCAAATTAAGAGCATTATGAAGATATTAGCAAGAGAAAGAGTAATATGGGAAGAATTGGAAATGAAGGAGTTAGATCGAACGGGTAAAGGTATATTTTTGGATATTAATGATGGAAGAATTAAAGTTAAAAATAAGATGATGAAGACATTGTTGGGGGTATGGAGAAGGGTCAAAAAGAAATTAAGTCCGGACCTGTCACCTATTGTGGAGTTGGAAGACCTTGGAAGTTTCCCGATAAAAATTGATGAAAGGAGAAGGGAGGTATTAGAAAAGAATGATGTTTCTCTGCTGAAGGACTGGGTAAGAGTGTGTAAAGATAGTAGGAAAAAAGCGGAAATATGTGCACAGTTGAACTTAAATTGGCTACAGAGAGCGTTGATAGATAAATGGAATGGTCAATTTTGGGACAAATAAGTTTAGAAAGAGGTAAAACTGAATTTGAGGAATTGATATTGAAAATGAGAAAGGGAATTGTGGGAATAAAGGGAATAGTGAGTAGAGTATATAGAATATTAAATAAAGAAGGAAACCCGCAAGAAACATTGAAATCATGTTGGGAGCAAGATTTGAACATAGCAATATCAGAAAGAAATTGGAAAAATAAGTGGAGAAAACGATTTATGAGAACCATGTCAGTTAGAATAAAGGAACATAATTTTAAGATCTTGTGGAAATGGTATTTGACTCCAGAGAGATTGTTTCAAATGGATAATACAAAAAGTAAAAAGTGTTGGAGATGTAAAAATTCTTTGGGAACTTATGAACACATGTGGTGGGAATGTACTGTGGTAAAAGAATTTTGGGGGGAAATTGAAAAAGAGGTAGGGGAGATATTAGGGATCGAATATGAACTAGATGCAGGTACGGTATTATTAACAGATGTTGAAAAATTAGAACTGAATGAGGATAAAAAGGAATTATTATCCTTAATGGTGGTAATGGGTAGAATGTGTATTGCAAGGAATTGGAAATCGGAGGGGAGTTTGAAAATAGAAGAATGGTATAAGGAGATGTGGGATCTTGCATTGAACGACAAACTGACATGGGAAATAAATAAATATAAAGGCAAAATTAAGGAAAATAGATTTTGGAAAATTTGGCAGCCATTCATTGACCATTCGATGAAAAGTGAACAGGAGGACAGCCGGGCACCGGATAAGGCATATTTTTGGAAATGGTGAGAAGAAATGTGAAATCCCGCAGACTCCTACAAGATGTAAATACACAGGGTGTTTAAAGTGATTATGTTAGTATATTTTTATTATATATGTGTTCTTAGAATATTATGGAATAAATGAGGATTGGGGATGCTGCCGTTTGAAGGGTATGCCACCCATGGATGGGTGGTAGAATAATTATAAGGTACTAAGAAAGTATTGGCAATATCTTTGATGGATGTTAACAATGAATAATGTTATTGTGTTATATTATATTATGTTTTATCTGTTTTGTATTGTAATAATAATTAAAATAAAATAAAAAAACAAAAACAAAAAACAAATTCTTTCCAGCATAGCAACATTATTCTGAGTAAAGTCTGAAGCAAATGGAAAAGGGAGTGCTGCACGTTGTCCATTCAGAAACCTCTTAATTTACTTTGACGTGGCTTTTCCTGATATGTATATCCATCAAGTGTGAGTGCCAGTGTGAAGCAGTGAATAGATAATGATATGAATTAGGAGGCCATCAACAAGACATGGTTTCTTTTCAACATAGGCTATCACAGAAGTGCTGTGAATGCAATGAATGAAACACAGTGTATAAAAATATACAGAAAGGTGCTATAGGAGTATCACATCATAAATGGAAAAATACCTGAATGGATGATCAGCTTTCCCTAAAAAAAATTCACACTGTATCCGATTATAAAAGAAGAACATGATGGAAAAATATACTTTCTTTCTCCACAGCTATATTAGCATTTTAGTTGTGCCTGATGTCATCTGATCTATTCTGTTCTTTTGCTCACTCGCTCTCTCTCTCTCCATTTGTCTTGTATATATTGTTCACAGAGCACTGAAAGTCTGAATCTGCTCATATTCTCCAAAAGCGCAATGAGGAGAGGGAGACACCACCAAATTTCCATTCATTGGAACATTAGCATCTTTGCTCACTTGCTATGTCTAAGCAGAGACAATCACTCCGTTATCGCAACAGCTGGATTCAGTTTAGAAAGTCATTTTGAAAGTGGGAGGAGAATTTTTGTTTTATGATAACCCCATGATAGAAGGAAACAAACAAACTAGAAAGAAAAACACCATAACAGTGATTTGAAATATGATGCCCCCCACCCCTGCTACTGGTAATACAACATAATTTATATTAAATATTGCTAGATGCATTCTGTGTGCCTCATTCAAATGTACAATTTGCAGGTGACTTTTGCTATCCCTTTTTCTGGTATCCTAATTAAACCTTTCATAATGTCAGTAAGAAATATTTTTATATCCATGCAAAGACTTCATTCAACATCTCTAGTTCCCTCTAACTCATGTGCATTTCATTGTAATTAAAATGATGTTCTATCAATGTTTCCAATGCAAAGGAGGCCCACCAATATTTTAAGCCAATTACAATCTCTAAATTGGTAAGATATTGGGTACAATATTGGTGAATAACCATTCCTGTGTAATAGTTTTCTTACTTTATTAGCACCTCTGTACCTACTATGGTAGAGAGATTCAGGACCTAATCAGAATAGATTTGTACATCTAAGCACTATGCATAAGTCAAAGAACTGTATGTGCATAGATAAACAGATGGCAGAGAAGCCACTTCATGTGGTGCCATAACTAGTGGTTTTCTGTATACAAGAAAGACCACTTCTTTTTTACCCTTAAGTGGAAGGAGGATTTTTATGGCCCACAATCTTTCTATTACCTGGCTGTTTTGTGGCAAAAGTCTTATCAACTCTCTTTCCCTAGTTAACTGCTAAACACTATGCCACCAAAACAACAACAACAAGCCGATGGGTTGGTATCTTAAGAATGTGGTCAGATATGAATTTCTCACATAGGAACCTACTGGTGTGATGGACAAAAGCCTATTTTTCAGCATGGGATCCATGTGTGCATTGCTATTCTGACCCCATTTGTCAAATGACTGGCTGCTAGGGTCCTAGTTAAATACCATATTTTCCGGCGTAAAAGGCAACTGGGCGTATAAGACGACCCCCCAACTTTTCTAGTTAAAATGTAGAGTTTGCAATATACTCGCCTTCGGAGGTTCCCAGGCCGGTGATGGCTCCCTTTACCGGCTGGGGGTGGAGGAGCAGCAGCTGACCGGCGGGGAAAGCCAGCTGCCACCACCACGAGGCTGAGGGTGATAATAATAATAATAATAATAATAATAATAATAATAATAATAATAATAATAATAATAATAATAATAATAATAATAATAATAATAATAATGCAAAACTATTCCCCTTTGGGGCTTCTTTTACCTTCCCCACCAGTGAAGGGGGCGGGGAGGCACGGTTCGCGGCGTCTCCGAGCCCAATGGGGCTCCTTTTACCTTCCCCGACGGTGAAGGGGGCAGGGAGGCGGGCGGCCTCTTGCTCCAGAGGCCTTGCGGCAGCGGCGGTGGCGGTGGCTGGCTTTGCCTGCTGGTCAGCTCCTCCTCACCCCCCCCACCCCCCCCGCCGGCTGGGGCATACTTGTCAAGTTTTGGTTTTGAAAATAAGGGAAAATTTGTGGGTATGGCCAAATTGGTGGGCGTGGCTAAATCGGTGGGTGTGGCAAAATCAGTGGGCGTTGCCAAATCGGTGGGCATGTGACTTGCTGTTGGTGGCTATGTGACTTGCTGGGGATGGTCATGTGACTGAGTGGGCTATCAGAGATGAGCACTGCACCATAAGACTGGGTTTTGAGCAAGGGAGACCTTTGCTAACCACTTGCAACTAAACAGCACTCATCTCCCTACCACTTCCCACTCCCAAAAGAGAGACTGATCTTCATTTTTTTAACCTGTCCTAGCCGAGAGAAAAATGTACAACATTAAGAACAAAACCAAACCTAGGATGATTTTAAAACTACAAGTTTATAACATTCAACTACTGACCCTTCCCCCACTTCCAATGAAAACTTCTCCATTAAATCTCTTGATATTGATAAAAAGCCCCACCTGGCTCTTCCTCTATTTCAACCAGTAGAAAAGAACTGAAGGATTTGCATGTAGAAAAGCATGCTTGCTGTTGGGGGATTTGATGATTTTTCAAAGAATATCTTCACACAAGACCAAAAGACAAAAACCAACAAGAACACATTAGGCAAAATATCAGGCTTTCCTGAGAAAGTCACTTAGGGAACTACGGCTGAGGAAGTTGAGTTCAGCCTGTCTCTGGGGCACACAGAAAGAGCCTCCTCGAAGATTGTGGTATTTTTACCCTGGTAATGGCAACCTTGTATTGCCGGCTAATCTTTCTCACACTAGGTCAGGTGAAAGGAACTGCAGAATGGACTCACCAAAAGGTGCCTTCATTTTGGCAGTTTCACAACTGGCCTAGGCATGGAAGGAGGGGGAAAATACTCATGGCTTAGCTCCCTTTGCAAGAGGCTTGGGCTCAAAAGAAACTGCCTCGGACAAATGGGCAGGCGGCCCAGCCTTCGGCTTCACAAAACCGGAGGGGCTTGAAGGCCCCATGCCTTCACTCCAGTCGGCAGCAGCAGCGGAATCAGCCCTAGTCTCGTATACGGCTCTTGTAAACGCGTTTACGATAGCTGCGGACTCATTTACGCCTGTTGTAAAAGCATTTCCAACAACTATAAATTAGTCCATGGCCAATCCTGGCGGCAGTGGCTGAACCATCAGTCTGGCCCACTAACTGTCTGAGGGAGCATGACTCGGCCCCTGTCTTAAAAAGGTTGAGAACCCCGGCACCACAGCATAAGGTCTAGTTCAACCAACATCTTGAATTTCCAGTCATTGAAAAGGCATGGCAGGGGCCTCATTCTGTCATAGGAGAGAGAATATCAGGGTTGAGGGCCGGCCGTACCATTAACTGCAGTGAGATGGTAGCAGATTTGGGGTGTCTTGAAATAATTTGTGTTTGTAGCTCTGCCTCAGTCAGCAAAGTGCATAGGGTTGGTCTTGCCAGTATGTTGCTGAATCAGTTGTCAGAGGTTTGTAAAGGTAAAGGTCTCCCTTGCTCAATAGCCAGTCATATCTGACTCTAGGAATTAGCTCATCTCTGTTTATAGCCAAAGAGCCAGTGCTGTCTGCATCTGCAGCCATTTCCATGTTCATGTGGCAGGCATGACTAGAACACTGTTAACCTTCCTGCCAAAGTGGTACCTATTTATCTGCTTGCAATTTCTTGCTTTCAAACTGCTAGGTTGGCAGGAATTGGGACAGAGATGGGCGCTTACTCCATTGTCCAGCACTCGGGTCTCGAACTGACGCCCTTCCAGTTCAGCATCTTAACAACTAAGCCACCACAGATCCTTTGCTTTACATCTCTATTTGGTGTCTTTTGTTTGAGTTGGGATAGATGCTTACCTGAAAACTTGGCAAATTAAGAACAACCTCTGCAGCTTTAGGGTCAAGCTTCCCAGTCCCAGAGGAAAGGGATGGTACAATCACTTCTGAAAAATCTGGACTTGGAAGTCCCTGGAAAGGGTCTCTGTCTCTTTCAATGGACTTTATTGCATGCTTTTTTAAAGGCTGCCATGAAATTGCAAGCTCAAGATTGATGGAGTAATTCCATCTCATGCCGGGTCTTCCTCTTTTCCTCCTAACTTCACCTCTTCCTAGCAAGAGGGTCTTTTCCAGTGATTATTTAGTTGAGCATTTCTTTCAGTTACACCCTGGCTTTCCTCTATAAAGCCCTGGCTCTCCTCCTGCTCCTCCCCTCTTTATCTTCACAACAGCCCTGCAGGGTAGGTTAGCTTGGGCGCACTGAGGCTGTCCCAAGGTCACTCTGGGGAGCTTGGAAATGGAATGGGTTCGAACTTGGCTTTCCAGAGGAGGACTGGGCCAGGCACTCCCCTCACCAGGGCCGCCAGCGTGGTCTGGAAGGGAGGGAGCCAACTTGCCTGGAGGTGCATAAACCATCCATGCTGGTTTAACTCCCTCCCTGTTGAAGAAAGGGTGGGAGGGAGCGAAAGAATGCCTGGGGAGGGGGGAGGCTGCAGCAGCTGGGAGTGGGTCCAGCTCTCGACCTGTCTCATGGGGAGCCAGAGGAAAAGAGCAAGGAGGAAGAGGGAAGGAAGGAAAGAGAGAAGGGAGGGAGGGATAAAGGAAAGAGAGAAGGAAGGAAGGAAGGAAGGAAAAAGAAGGGAGGAAAAAGAGAGGGAAGGAGAGTGGGGGAAGAAAGGAGAGAGAAGGAAGGAAGGAAGGAGAAAGACAGAAAAGGAAGGATAGAGAGAAGAAAGAAAGGAAAGAGAGAGAACAAAGGAGAGAGAGAAAGAGAGGGAAGGAGAAGGGGAAGGAAGGAAAGAGAGATGAAAGAAAAAGAAGGAAAGAATGAGAAGGAAGGAAGGAAATGGAAAGGATGAGGGAAAGAGTGAGAGAAGAAAGGAAAGAAAGAAAAAGAATGAAGGAAAAAGAGAGAGGGAAGGAGAGAGGGGAAAAAAGAAGAGTTTAAAGTGGGACTCTCCCTGAGTCCCCCAAAAGAAGGCTCCGGCTGCTCTAGTCTTTTTCTTTCTTCTTTTCTGCCCCCCCCTCCCTTTGTGCTTCTCTCGCAAGGGCGACTGGCTATCGAGCAAGGGAGACCTTTACCTTTACAAGCCTCTGGCAACTGATTCAGCTTTCTCTCAGCATGCGCAATGCGATCCCACCCCAACCAGGAACCGAGACAGCTCCTGAGTCTCGCAAAACATGTGGGGGTGGGGGAATCTCGAAGAGGAGGGGCGGGGAGGTACTGCTCTGACGCTCGTTGTGTCTGAAAATCCAATTGAGCAATGGAAGGACTGGAAAAGTAGGAGCACGCAACCAGTCTCCCCCCCCCCCCCGAGCTCCGTGCACACACGCACATTTGAGCAAAGTGGTGGTTGCAGCAGCGGTTGGTGTGGGGATAGACTGCGTTTTGTCCCGGCACCATAAAAAAAGTAAAAATTAATTAATAAAATAAAATAAAATATGGGATATTTAGGGTGGTGGTGATGCGGAGGAGGAGGAGCAGCAGCTGACCGGTGGGGAAAACCAGCCACCGCCACCACTGCGAGGCCTCTGGAGCAAGGGGCTGCCCGGATACCACCACCCTCAGCCTTGCGGTGGTGGCGGCTGCTGGCTCCCCCCCACACACACACTGGTCAGCTGCTGCTCCTCCTCCTCAACCCCCCCCCCCCCCCTTGGGTGGTGGTATCTAGGTGGCCCCTTGCTCCGGAGGCCTTGCGGTGGCGGCGGTAGCTGGCTTTTCCTGCTGGTCAGCTACTCCTCCTCCTCCTCACCCCCCAGCTGGGGGTGGTGGTGCAGAGGAGGAGGAGGAGCAGCTGACCGGCGGGGAAAACCATCTGCCGCCACCGCTGTGAGGCCTCCGGAGCAAGGGGCTGCCCAGATACCACCATCCTCAGCCTCGCAGCAGTGGTGGTGGCTGGCTCCCCCCCACCAGTCAGCTGCTGCTGCTCCTCCTCACCCCTTCCCCGCTGGGGTGGTGGTATCCAGGTGGCCCCTTGCTCCGGAGGCCTTGCGGCAGCGGCGGTAGCTGGCTTTTCCTGCCGGTCAGCTCCTTCTCCTCCTCCCCCACCTGGGGGTGGTGGTGTGGAGGAGGAGGAGCATCAGCTGACCGGTGGGGAAAACCAGCCACCACCACCGCTGCGAGGCCTCCAGAGCAAGGGGCTGCCGGAGCAAGGGGCTGCCTGGGTGGTGGTATCCAGGCGGCCCCTTGCTCTGGAGGCCTCATGGCGGTGGTGGCAGCTGGTTTTCCCACCACCAGTCAGCTGCTGCTCCTCCTCACCCCACCCCCCTGCTGGGTGGTGGTGGTGCGGAGGAGGAGGAGCAGCAGCTGACCGGCGGGGAAAGCAGCAGCTGACTGGCGGGTGGGAATGTGCCACGAGGCTGGGGGTGGTGGTATCCGGGTGGCCCCTGGCTCCGGAGGCCTCATGGCGGTGGCGGCAGATGGCTTTCCCCGCTGGGCGGCCCCCAGCTCTGGAGTACCCGGCGTATAAGACGACCCCCAACTTTAGTACAGATTTTTCGGGGTTAAAAAGTCATCTTATACGCCGGAAAATACGGTATTTGAAGCCTATTCAGTAATATGATAGCTTAAATGGATGCCTTTTGAGTTTAATTGTATCCATGCATTTTACCAAGCCATTATAACATTTCAAAAGCACTAGCCATAATACACATGTACTAAATAGAAAACAGATGATATCTATTCAATGTGCACCTCACAGTTTAGGTTTAAGATATACAGCACAGCCACCAAACAGGTTGTAATAGGCTTTTCAGCCATTACCATCTCCACTAACTGTAATTAATTAATTTCCCGCCTCCGCCAACTGTATTTTTTTGCTGGTGTCTGGGATTGAAATCGTCTGTACAGTAAAACCTCGACTTACATATGCCTTAAGTTATATAAAATTTGACTTACAGAATGATTTTGTGCTAAAACCATGTCCCAATGTACACGATTTCCTATGGGTTTGCTTCAAATTACATAAAGATTCTTTTTCCTATGGGTTTGCTTCGAGTTACGTAAAAATTCATTTCCCTATGGGTTTGCTTCGAGTTACATAAAAAACCAATTTAAGCAAAAACCTTTGGAACAGACTTTTTTTTGTAAGTAGGGATTTTACTGTATTTGTATAGCAAATGGTACTTGGCTTTACAATGGAGGTGCTGGTTGGGAAACCTATACCAGGCTCTATAAACAACTTAACAAAAACAAAGTTGGACTTTGCTGATGCTTATATAGATGATTTGACCATTTAGAGAAATTGCTACACCCCTCACAGAACTGACCAGGAAAGTTCATCCTGTAAAGGTAATTTGGACACCAGTCTGTCAAAAAGCTTTTGAAATATTAAAGCAAAAGCTCATAGAGGCTCCAATATTGATGTCTCCCAATTATCACAAACAGTTTACTCTGAAAACTGATGCTTCTGAGACAGGAATAGGAGCTTGCTTTTTACAGGAAGGTGAAGATGGAAACTTACATCCTGTTTCCTACTTTAACTGAAAACTGCTGCTAAGGAAACAGGCTTATTCAGTGATAGAAAGGGAACTTCTGGAAATCATTTGGGCTGTAACCAAACTCAGAAGTTACTTATGGGGACAAGAATTCATACTCTTAACTGATTACAATGCCTTAGCTTTCCTGGATAGAATGAAAGCCACAAATCAGCGTCTTGTTTGCTGGGCTCTTTTGATACAGGATTTGTCTTTCAAAATCTCACATATCAAAGGGAAGCAGAACGTGGAAGCTGATTCTCTCTCATGTATATTTCCAGAATGTGTTCAGGAAGAAGCTGAACTTGTTGATCGTTGATAGGTAAAGGGCTACCTATGCTTTATAGCTTTGTTTTGCAGTAACTAGTTAAGTTTCCTCCAGGATTCTCTTAAAGAACTTGGAAGTGCTAAATTGCTTTTGCAATCTCTGTCTCATCAGGATCACCCTTGTTCCTAAGATGAGATAACCACGGGTTGTCTATCTTCTGGAGGGAGGGAGATGTTGTGTCCTGATGAACCAGACAGGAGTCATTTTGAATCTTTCATCCATGTTAGAGGTACTTTCTCATGGGAGGGGGCCAGAGACACTCATGCTGAGTCATTTAGGGGAAGTCCCTTGGAAAGTCCCTAATCTGACCACAACTCTAATCAACTAGGAGAGTCTCCACCTATACCCTAAAGGAGGGTTAGGAGCGATCCATCCTAATAGGATACTGTTATCAATGGTTCAAGATGATTGGCTTTTCTTATCATAGCCAAACCCAT
The DNA here is from genome assembly GCA_035047345.1 of Bradypodion ventrale. Lineage (NCBI taxonomy): Eukaryota > Metazoa > Chordata > Lepidosauria > Squamata > Chamaeleonidae > Bradypodion > Bradypodion ventrale. The sequence continues at coordinate 102,265,102 of JAWDJE010000002.1, read as the reverse complement.
CCTGGGGAGTAGAAATGTGGATCCTAAGAGTATAACTGGGGTTACATTTCACTCCTAAAATGGGGACTGTTGGCTAGAGACCCAGGTTTCACTAATACAATTCCTCCGACTCTGAGAAGAGCATAAATCTCTAATGAGAGCATTTTCCTGACGGGGGTCATGCTAAAGAGAAAGAAACTCTGACTAACCTTTATTCTGTGTGTACTTGGTCTTTTTCAGATGAAACTCTTTAATAAAACTTTGCTGCTTCAAGTCTGAATGGAACTCAGTCTTTTCAGGCTAATCTTGGCACAATAAGACTCTCTGCCATACATGTTACCAAAACCTGGAAAATTGCATATTCCCTGGAAAGAAGATCAGCCCCGTGGGTTGGGTACAGGTTCTGTGAGGTTCTGGTAATTGCTGCATGAGGGAGTGTGCGTGCCAAAATATGCAACGAGCAGCATACTGAGAAACACCCGCCTCACTTTACCAGGGTACTGATCCGTGAGGGTGGTGACAAGGATCATGAAGTCCAACCTCCTGTCAAGAAATCCAGTGCTACAACCATGGAACTTCTACCTATAAACTTCCAATGAAGGAGAGCACACAGCCTTCTGAAGTAGGCAGTTCTACTATATAGCATCTCTTACTTTTAGGAAGTTCTTCCTAATGTTTAGTCAACAAGAAGGAGGGCCTTCTTTGTGTCCGCTCTGGCCCTATGGAACCTCCTGTCAGTGGAACTAAGGCTGCAGACAGAATTGCTGCCCTTCAGGAAAGATCTGAAAACATGGCTGAGAGGGCAGGTGTGGGGTCCTGAAGTTGTCACGACCTCCACCTGCTGTTTGGTTTAATATCAAAGTAGTTTTCCTCTTTTTAATGCATGGGGGTTTTAGCATGGTAATTTGTTTTAATGGGGTTGTTCTTGTTTTAAGGGTTTTTAAGATTGTATGCTGCCCAGAGTCTTTGTGAGTTGGGCAGCTATATAAATATGAATTTAAAATAAAATAAAATAAATAAACATCTCTTTTATTGTAATTTGAATCCATTTGTTTAGGTTAGAGCTCTGTCTTCTTCCCAGCAGCCTTTCATATATTAATTAAGCATTCCTTGACTCTGTCTAAACTTTGGTCAATTCACAATACAGTTGTTGCTTTGTCTATAGCAGTGGTAGGAGGAAACTCACCAGAGGGATTCCTCTCTGTGTGTATCTCTTTCTGCCTCTCTCTCCCTTTCTCTCTCTCTCTCTCTCTCTCATGTGATGAACATTCCAAATTAATGTCCAAGGAATTGAAGAATCCCAGCTAAATAATTTCATGAAACAGACTGAGGGGGAAATATACACCACATTTATGAACACGAGAGGATGTGTATCAACTGTGTGTGAAATACATATTTAGAATCTGCCAGTGGGAAATAAACAGCAGCTATAAATCTTTTTATTTCTTTGACGGTATTAATTATTTCAGCTAGATCTAGTAGAAAGTTTAGTTACTTTGCAGACATAACCCTCTGGTTATGGTGTATGTATAATATGTTATGATGGGCAACATAATGGATTTTTATTTTCATTCAGTAAGGCTGCCTGTGCACAATCCATTAAGCAGCCTAGCTCTGCTATGCCACTCTTGAGTTATGCAGTCTTTCCTAACTCATGAAAATAAAGTATGCCACCCTTTCCAAACATCACACGTTCATATTTATGAAAGGGCACAGTGCAGGATATAGCAATGCATATATAGTATTTATTTGCTTGTCTGTCAGCTTGCATGTGCGTATGCATATATACATGTAGAGCTATACTGCTTGTATATGTATATATTCAAATGTATATCAGAAAGCCTATATAAATAAAATAAAGATGTTGCCTTGTAAAAGGATGACAAATTGCAGGGAAATAAGTCACTTTAATTGGACATGTCAAGAACACTGGTTTTTGTCAACAGGTATTCAGGAATACATGAACAAAGAAAAATCATGCTGTTTTATTTTTATTTTTTAAGACATGACAACAAGGAAAATAAAATAAATATTTGATTTTGTGTAAGTCAGAAGCCATGACACAGCCTTTTGATAAAGCTACTAGTTGAGTATAAGTGGCTAAACTTGACAGTGAACTCCATGAAAGCCCACAAAATCTAGAGAGTCAAGAGCAGGAGCTTCAGCCCATTTTTGGCCAGTTCCAAAGGATGTGGGAGAAATGCCAGTCCCAATACTCAGCCAGGGAAAGAGTTCTCACTAATAGGACCGTGGTAGGAAAACACAAAACCGCTAAACTGAGCTAAACTGCTCATGCTTTGGCAAGGCCACTTATTTAAAGCTCCTTCTCTTTTTTCCCCTTCATATATACATCTTTTCATCCCCATGGCTATGAGAGTTAATTTTAAACAAAGGTATGATGACTAGAGTTTGAGCTTGGGCGTGTGACCCAAGATTCACAGGCTTCAGCCAAGACACTTTGCTGCCTAAGGATGACCAAATTATCCGGGTACTGTACTTGAAACAGATCACAAGGACCTGTCACCATTCCATACAATTGTTTTTAATGAAGTCATCTATTTTTTTGCCCTTTAATGATACCAGAATCATGAGGCTGAGATGGAAACCTTGTTCTGTCTAATGGTAGAGTCAGCTTCATCTATGAAACTCACTGTGTGATTATTTTCTCTCAAGTTGATTTATCTCAAAGAACTGATGTAAAACTTTTCATCATCATCATTATTACTTATTTTTAAACTTGCTTTTCCCAGCAATAAATATAAATATTTGTGTTATCTGCCATCAAGTCACATTTGATTTATGGTAACCCAGATAAGGTTTTCAAAGTATGTGAGATATTTAAGGGATGATTTTACCAGTGCCATCCCACAGTAATGTTCATGACCATACCTGTCAAGTATCCCAGATTGGATGGGATTTCCCGTATTTCCGCGCTGATTTTTGCCATTTCCCGCCCGGAGCTGCCACTACCCCATAATTTTGCAGCAGGGGGAAAGGGGTTACTGTGCATCCCTTCTGCACAGGTCCTTTCTACGCATGCATAGAACTCTTCTACACATGCGTAGAACCCTTCTATGCATGTGTAGAAGGCTTCTGTGCAGAAGGGGATGCGTAGAAGCCTTCTACGCATGTGTAGAAGGCTTCTGTGCAGAAAGGGATGCGTAGAAGCCTTCTACGCATGCATAGAAGTGAGCTGCGCAGAACAGTTCTGTGCAGGTCCATTCTACACATGCGTAAAAGCCTTCTACACATGAATAAAAGCCTTCTACGCATGCGTAGAAGCCTTCTACGCATGTGTAGAAGTGAGCTGTGCAGAATGTTTCTGCGCAGGTCCGTTCTACGCATGCGTAAAAGCATGCATAGAATGGACCTGCACAGAAACATTCTGCACAGGTCCCGTAATCTCCGGAGCTGCGCTTGACAGGTATGTTCATGGCTGAGTGGAAATTTGAACCCATGTCTCCTGAATCACTGGCTGTCAGCGTAAATCTAGAAAATTACCACACCCTTCATCACCCCTTTCCTTCTCAACAAAAAATAATCATAATCTAAGTGTGCAGTTCTGAGGGCAGCAATAATTAAAATGGTCATTTTGCTGCTGAGAAGTCATAAGTTGATTTCTCCCCTTCCACTTATTTTTAATATGTCAAACTGACCACATATGAGCCTAATGGATGAGACCTTTGCTCCCACACAAGCTAGGAAGGCATTATAGCCATGATGGCAATCCTTGGCTCTCCAGATGTTCTTGGACTTCAATTCCCAGAAGCCCAAGCCCCCGTGAATCCACACAAATGGGTTTTGCTGCGATTCATCTAGCCTGCGCTGCCCTCATCGCTCCTGGAAGCAGAAGTAAAACACGCCAGTACGTGCCCGTATGATTCTTTTTATACAGAACAGTGTCTTCTTAATGACTCGAGCAGTGAGGTATCACACCGCACACAAGCAGGGCAGAGCCCCGCCGTAATTAATCAATGTAGAGGAAGAGCCCGGCCACCTGTCTATCTTCTGTGTCTGAAGCCCGTGCTCTTGCTTTGTTTGCTGGGCAGCCCCAGCGGAGCATGTTGAGGGCAGAAGGCTGTCATCGGGGCTTCCAACACCAGCCACCCTTGCAACCCAGTTTGGGACAGCCTGTGGCCCGGTACCGGTCTGCAGCCTGGTGGTTAGGGACCCCTGAGCTAGACAACTGAATAGTCTGTCATCTCCAGAAGACAATGCTTCCTATCTTCCACTTGAAGTGATTCTTCACAGGAGAGCCAACAGAGGACAAGATATGTGGATAATGCCACCTCCATGTTTGATATACTGTACTAAAGAGGGGAACACAGAGGAGTCAGTTTGACAAGTCTGGGTTGTGCAGGACAATCTACCTAAGAAAAATTAACTACCAGCCATCACAATAGGTGGCATGTAATTACTTCTGCCCAGCAAAACTAGAATGTGCAAAGGCGAAATAGAGTAAAATTTGCCATAAGTATTAGTGGTAAAAAGGATTCTCAGAAGGAATGAGTCCTACAACCAGAGACCAGTGGGAGGAAGGAAGTGAATAGATGTCTCCTTTTGCACTCTAACACATTTGGACACAATCCATTTTAAATAGGGGATACAGGTCTTTAGGAAGGATGCACAGGCATTAGGAGAAGAGGTCAAAAAGATGAGGTCAAAAATGGAAAAGATGTTGTTATCTTTTTACAATCATCTGTGTTCTTTTCCTCTCTCATACCTGGCTGTAATCACCTGTTCTTGTTTATTTGGATGTTGTATTTGCAAGTCATCCCTGTCCAGTTATTAAACCACTGACCGGGAAAGGCTCTGCTACCAGATGGATTCCTTCCAACACTGTTCCTGTTATATTAATGGGTTTAATTTAAACAGGACTAACCTTACTAGCCAAATTACTGCTGTTTAAATCAATTGACTTTAGGGGAAATACCACCTGACCACACTGATTAGACTTTAATTTATTACTGTATTGGCTCTTGAGTGAATCAAGTTGCCAGCATCTGTCTCCCTTGTCCTTTTCAGTTCAGGATATAACAAACAGTAATAATAGACTTCAGTTGTTTGGGGGAGGAGGGGAGGATGTCTTTCATTAAAAACAGGAAACATCATCTTAATTTAAAATCAATCTTTCATGAGTATAGATGATGTATCTCTCACACACAAAAAAAAACCTCTATAGGAACAGCCCTTGTCTTTGATGTCACCTCATTATATTGAGATTCAAATGATCTAACAGATGTATCAGTTTTTAAAAAGACTTTCTATTTTTTAATTATATGTAAAGAAAGATGTGGTGTACTGGGTTTTTTTCAGAGAATGGAGGGGGGGGGGACATTTCAACCTGAGTCAAATATAAAAGCAAAGGGGGAAAATGCTTTAGATCTGCTCTTTTGATTTTTTCAATCCCAGCTGAATAAAATGGAATGGGAGATCAAGAACACTCAATTAATTTCAACACTGGGTGTCACAAGAGGGAGCGGGAGAGAACAGGGGGTGAATGGGTGGGAAAGAGCATTATAGATGCACAACATTTAACAAATGCATAGATTCAAAGGCTGAGGAACTGGGGTGGGTGGGAGAGAGATAAAAAAGCATGTCTGTATTTTATTGCACTCAGTAAGCTTTTCGCTTGTATTTATAGCCGCAATTATATCTCAATGAGGTTTGTCTACAGCGTTGGCTTCACGCTAATTTTCCCCCTCACTGCATTCTTGGAATAGGCTCGGACTGTTTATGAACCAGACATATTGACCTCATTTACAGCTAGCAGTTTAAATCCATAATTTTTCCACCCACAATCCCTCTTTGACATTCCGGCGATGCGGCCGGCTCAGTGAGACTGAACTAAAAGTCTCACACTTCATTGAACACCATTATGCGGCTTTATGCTTATAAGCCTGTTTCCCTCGGCTGCCTTTCAGCTTTGCTGGAGATCCGTTTGGCCACAGGCCGGCAGTGATTAACTGGAAGAATCCAATAAATCAGCCTGTCAGCCAGCAGGCTCTCCTCACTATGTCTACAAATCGACATTTGGATTTGCACTCAGTTTCCCCTCCTTCTCTCTCTCTCTCTCTCTTATTCTCTTTCTCTCTCTTTTTTTTCACCCACCCTATTATCCTTTGCAGCTAATAGGCTCCTCTGGTGTTTTGTTCAAGGTGAACTTGAATAAAGCCTCTTGTGGTGGCCAAGTATATACCCCCGTCCCCTTTCTGAGCCATAGTTCTTTCCTTGTCCCAGAATCTAACTTGCATTTTTCCTTTCTTCTTTGAGGGAGTGCGTGACCCCTTAAATCCTTGCAGTACCAATTTTTGACCACACTGGAGTGCTGTGAGCAATACTGGAACAAAATATTTTGGGTTTAAGCAACCAAAGAAATTATTACAAAGGATACCCAATTGTGGAGAAATATCTTTGATGGTTCTCTGAAGATGGTAGAGTGCCATGCTCAGACACCTGAGATCTTATTGCTAGACCTGCTGTTAGATTTTAGAATTGTTTTTAAGTGACAGAGCCAAAGGATTGCATTTCATCTGCATTTTTTGACCTATAGTCAGGCATGCCCTAGGCAACGGCAACCTTGTTTTGCCACTAATCTTTCTCACACCAGATCTGGACACAAAAGAAGCAGCAGCAGCAAATGCAACCTACATTTTTAAGAAAATTACTTAAGTCACAGGTTCCAGACCAATATACAGATTCAAACATAGTTATTGTTCCGCATCATCTACTTGTTGTGATATAGTTCCTGTCTCAAAAACTGTGAACAAAAAAGTACACATTAGGTAAATACTGCTTACAAAAATATTTATTTACAGGAAATTTGAATTTCAAATGCATATCCTAGGAAACAGTGGAACCAAAAGCCTCGAGAGGCGGTAAAGGCTCCAACACCGGAAACATTTAAGGGAGAATTGGGCCATCATCTCTCAGATCAGCTTTGATTCGAATTCCTGCACTGAGCAGGTGGTTGGACTCAGTGGTCTAAAACAGGGGTTTGCAACTTATGGCCTGCAGGCTGGCCCCGGCCCATTGTGCCATTTTATGTGGCCTAGCACCCTTGCCACCGCTGCTGCTGCTTGAAATGGCAAAAACAGCAAAAAACGTGTCATCCTCACTCTTGCCGCCACCGCCACTGGAAGCAATAGAAACAGTTGAAAATGCACTGTAAATGCACCCACAGCTGTCATAAACACATTTATGACAGCTGCAGATGCATTTAATGGCATTTTTACAGCAAGAGGACCACATGTCTGGCCCACTCAGCTGTTCTGAGGGGCATGGTCTGGCCCACAGTGGGAAAACATTGAGAACCCCTGGCCTAAAAGGCCCATTCCAACTCAGTTATTCTATGATTCTATGAAAAGACAAACGGAAAGGTTCCTATATTGTATTAAAATATGTACGAAATAATATGTAGCAAGAGAAGGTACATTTGATGCTGCATATGACAATGAATGTGATTTTTCATGCTTTTTACTGCAACGAGACTGCAACGGTTGGGCCTCTTCACTCTTGAACGACAACGTCTAAGAGGTGACCTGATTGAAGTTTATAAAATCATACACATTGTGGAGAAAGTAGATAAGGAAAAACTGTTTTCCCTATCACATAACACTAGAACTAGGGGACACTCCATGAAACTTTTGGGTACTAGTTCTCAAACAAATAAGAGAAAGTACTTTTTCACCCAGAGGATCACTGGTCTATGGAACTCCCTGCCAGAAGAAGTGGTGACAGCTGTCAGTCTTGACAGCTTTAAGAAAGGATTAGACAAGTTCATGGAGGACAAGGGTATCAATGGCTATAATTATGGATACTTAAGGACAACCTCCGTGTTGGAGAGATAGCAGGATATCTCTCAATGCCATTTCCAGGGAATCCTAAGCAGGTGAAGGCATCTGCTTGGGAATACCCTGAAGGAAATGGTGAGCCACTGTGTGAGACAGAATGCTGGACTGGATGGGTTGTGGCCTGTTCCAGCAGGGCTGTTCTTATGTTCTTACAAAATAAATAACAGAATGAGTAAGAAGTTGGATGAAGCAGACCAGATTGAGTGCAAGTAAAACTGACATGGACCAGGTAGAGATTGATTTCTGAATTCCAATTTTTTAAGATGAATAAATAAAATTGTGTTGTATCTTATCATAGTTGGCAATGCCTGTTGGTGGTGCAGATAAAGGAGGAGCAGGAAATATTTTGCCTGTGGCTGTTAGCCCTTAGCAACATTTCCTGAGCAGCAGAGCAGAAGGGAAACAGAATGGGAGTTTTGTACCTTCTCTTGCTAAATTAACACTGCTAAAATGAGATCAGCACAAGGCAGAGAAAATAGTAAAATGCAAACTCTAATTCCCGAGGCACAGCCTGATATGATCTGAACTGATTTTTATATATGAAAAACCCCTATAATTAGATTAGTGCATGCCTATCTCTTTCCAACCATCAGTTACAGTTTTCTGCTAAGTATTCTTGCTATTAAACCAGCTTATTTGAAAAAGCCTGGGAATGGATGGATGAAAATCGTGACTTAATTTGAGACACAATTCGCTCTAGAACCTGTTTTTTCATCACTGGGCATCAGCTCTAAAAAAGATCACCAACTTCTCAGCATCTGCCTACCAATGTAGATAATCGTATAGTTAGCATGACTAACCAACTGGGATATCAAAGTACCTCTCATTTTCTAATCAATTACAGCTCACAACTCTAGGGGAAAATGTGAAACTGGAGGGTTGGGGAACCTTTGACCCTCCAGTCAGCAAAAGCAACGGTAACGAGAATGGGAGATGTGGTTCAAAACACATGAATATGCAATGATTCTCTACTAGTGCTGTGAAGTAAGGTGTTGCCATCTTTTAATACTGGTGGCTACTGAATAGCTAAGCCTATGGTACTTAGATTTTATAAAACTATTCATTCCCTCTGTCCTTTTCCAGAATGAATACCCCACTCTTTCCCTCCTCCCCTCCCCTCCCTTTTCCCTCCCCACCCCTGCCTGCTAGCCTCCTATGCTTTAGCATAGCCACTATTGCCTTTTGTCTAGCCTTATGTCTGCTTGATGAGCACAAGCATTTGTTTGGTGTCCAAACATCGAATCAATTGTGCATGCGTGAAGAGTGGCACCCAACCAACAGAAAGGAAACCCTTGCCTTTGAACGTTCCCAGTGGCAGCAGTGAGAAAAGACAGCCAGCTTGGAGGCACAGTGACAGGATAGAGGGAGAGGGGACAGAATAGTCAGGGGAGATTACTGGCCTCTCCCTCTTGGCAGTGACACAGCCAAGATGACAACAGAGCACCTCAGCCAGCAGCACTGTGTACAATCATGTCAGCTGTCAACAGCCTCTGCTTTATGAAAAGAAACAGATACTGTTTCAGACTGATCAGTTGTCCTTAGTTAATTGAGTGAGGAAGAGCTGTTGGATGCGGTGAATAGTCGGAAGAGCCATCTTTTCCAAAATTAGGCAGCCTCTATGAATTTCCTTCAAAGCATGACCACAAATGTAATGGCTTTGATTTCCGTTGCTTTCTAGATGTGTTTTCTATCATCTCCCCTCCCTCTTGTTAGACTGAATGAGCACAATTGGTTGGGGTTTTCAGGGATGCAGGGCATCTCTCTGTTTTGTTCTAGTGGCTGTATGAATGTCTGTGAGTATGCAGCACAGCTCAACAAAAATATCCTGTGAAATAGATTTCTTTCAAATTTACCCAGTGTCAATTGCATGTTATTACTCTTTCTATTAAAGCTCCTCCTATGTTGTGAACATTAGTAGGCAATGAATCCCAAGAAAAGTAATTGACCAACCACTTCCTGAACATAGGAAAGACACCTCTGGTGCATATGGGTTGCCAGCCCACCCCACAGAACAGACAAACCCTTCCTTCTAAAGTTCCACCTTGAGCTAATCTCTGTCTGTCTGTCACTCACTCACCCCGTTATTTATTTATTTTATTTATTTATTTACATGATTTCTACCCCGCCTTCCTCATCCATGGATGACCCAAGGCGACTTACATAAAAGTTAAAAAACATACATAGATTAAGAACAGCTACCTCCCCCGCCCCCCCGCCCCCCCCCCCCCCAAAGCTAGTGGAGATGATAGTATCCCAGTTGAATTTTTCAAAGCTCTAAAAGATGATGGCATCAAATTACTGCATTCAATATGCCAGCAGATTTGGAAAACAAAACAGTGGCCACAGGACTGGAAAAGATCAGTATATGTTCCAATCCCAAAAAAGGGCAATGCCAAAGAATGTTCAAATTATTGAACAATTGCGCTCATCCCACACGCCAGCAAGGTGATGCTCAAGATAATACAGGATAGACTTCAGCAGCATGTGGAAAGAGAATTACCAGAGGTGCAGGCTGGTTTCAGGAGAGGCAGGGGGACTAGAGACCACATTGCCAACATACGTTGGATCATGGAGAAAACAAAGGAATACCAGAAACAAGTTTACTTTTGCTTTATTGACTACACTAAGGCATTTGATTGTGTGGATCACAACAAGATGTGGCAAGTGATTAAAGAGATGGGAATACCAGAGCACCTCATATGCCTCCTGAGAAATCTGTACATGAACCAAGAAGCAACAGTTAGGACAGAACACGGAATGACAGAGTGGTTTGGAATAGGAAAAGGAGTAAGACAAGGCTGCATTTTGTCACCCTGCTTATTCAACTTATACACAGAGCACATAATGTGCAATGCAGGGATGGAGGAATCACAATATGGGATCAAAATTGCTGGGAGAAACATCAACAATCTGAGATATGCAGACCACCCTAATGGCAGAAAGTGAGGAAGACCTAAAGAATCTCTTGATCGGATTGAAGGAAGAGAGTGCAAAAGCTGGCTTGAGACTCAATATCAAGAAAACCAAGATAATGGCAACAGGCCCGATCAGTTCCTGGAAAATAGATGGGGAAGAAGTAGAAGCAGTGACAGATTTTACATTCTTAGGATCTAAGATCACTGCAGATGGGGATTGCAGCCATGAAATAAAAAGGTGACTGATTCTTGGGAGACAAGCTATGAGAAACCTGGGGAACATAGTGAAAAGCAGAGACATCACCTTGAAAACAAAAATTAGAATAGTCAAAGCAATGGTATTCCCAGTGGTAATGTACGGATGTGAGAGCTGGACAATTAGGAAAGCTGAACGCAGAAGAATAGATGCCTTTGAAATGTGGTGTTGGAGGAGAGTTTTGAGGGTACCCTGGACAGCGAGGAGAACAAATAGGTCAATCTTAGAAGAAATCAACACTGACTGCTCATTGGAAGGTCAAATAGTAAAGATGAGGCTAAAGTACTTTGGGCATCAAATGAGAAGGGAGGATTCACTTGAGAAGGCCGTGATGTTGGGAAAGGTGGAGGGCAAAAGAAGAAGGGGGAGGCCAAGGATGAGATGGATAGATGGTATTGTAGACACAATGGGCATAGAACTGGGAGGACTGAGGGGGATGGTGGCGGACAGAGGTGCCTGGAGAACGATGGTCCATAGGGTCACAAAGGGTCGGAATCGACTGTGAGACTGAACAACAACAACAACCCCCCCAAACCCTCCCTAACCCCTTAAGAAAAATACACAACACAGTTTAAAAACTCTTTAAAAGAAATTAAAATAAGAAAGAATTAAAAAGATAAAATAGAAATAGAATAAAATAGAAACAGACATGCATCTATTACTCTGGGCAGTTTGCAGAATAAAACGTTGACCCCCCACTCCCTAGATACCAACCCAATACAATAACACAAAAACAATATGACAATAAGCCAACTCCAACACAATAATAAGAAAGAAAAACATTATTAACAACATTAGGGGGATATGTTCTTAAAAGGCTGCTTTATAGAGTTCTGTCTTTACTAGTTTCCTAAATATCTGTGATGTAGCCTGGTGTATCTCAAGGGAAGGTTTGGACTGAAATAAGGGTACTTCCTTTATTCCCATCTCTGAGTAAGAAATGGGGGCTTGCAAAAGGCTATGATGACTGTTATGGAGAGCCGTTGCTCTTTCCAATTTAGAACAATACCACTGTCTTCACTCAAATGACACTGACAAACCCCTTCTAGCTGAACTGCAGGCATCACAGCAGGTATTGAAAGGATTCTACCCAAATTTACTCATTATCTTAAAATTATTTTATTTTGAAAAAGAAAACATTTTTTGTTTATTCTAGAAAACCTACCTACTACAGAAAAACCTAACAAAACTTCCTTCACCTCCTTGAAGTATTAACTTCCTTCTTATAACTTCAAGGTTTTCTAAGTGAATCATTCTAATTGCGTTTCTTGCTATAACTTTTCCATTTTAAGTACCTTAAACCAATCCTCATATATCCCTTATTATAATGTCCCCATAATTTTTCCTCCAATATTCCGTTTACTCATTTTCAATGAGACAGACTGTCCCAATTCAACCAGGCAGTCACAGAGCCTCACAAGATTTCTTGCTTCCCATGTGAGAACAAGAGAAGCCTCTTTTTCCCCTATGGTTTTTACAATCTTCCACAGATTGTCTCCCTAGAAAAGTAATATATTTTCCTTTTGTGGAGAAATGGGCAGACAGAAAGCACAGAACGTCTGGATGATTGATCAAGACTGGCTATATGTATCAAAGTGTGCAAACAAGCCATCCAGTGTTATCCATGCAACTAGGCAGCAGCTTCTTTAATTGATAACAGCAGAAAATAGTTTGCCATGTTAGATGCAAGTGAATAATGTTGCTGTTCACAAAAACAATGGGGTACACAGAAAGCACCTCCTCAAAGATTGTGGTATTTTTGAACCACAATCGGGCATACCCCAGGCAATGGAAACCTCCTCCTCCTCCTTCTTCTTCAGGTGCTGTATCCATTCCAGATATTGGCTATCATCATGGCAATAGTTTTCCTGTTCTTAACTCCTTGGAACAGTTCTTCTGAGGACACGCTACACCAGTCTCTCAGGTTCTTCAGCCAGGAAATCCGTCTATGTCCAGGGCCTCTCTTCCCAGTGATTTTTCCTTGCAGAGCGAGTTGGAGTATTCTATATTTTATGTTGTTCCTCATGATATGGCCAAGGTATTGGAGCTTTCTATGCTTAATGGTCTTAAAGAGTTCTTGTTCTTTATCCATTAGGTGCAATACTTCTATGTTAGTCACATGATCAACCCAAGATATCCTTAGCAGTTGTCTGTAGATCCACATTTCAAAAGCTTAGATTCTCTTTTGAGATGCTTTAGTCAATGTCCAAGCTTCGACTCCATATAGCAACACTGGGAAAACTTAGCATCTCACTATTTGGATATTTATAGCGAGAGTCAGATCTCTACTGCATAACAAGTGTCACATTTTTATGAAGGTGGATCTTGCTTTTTCTATTCGTATTTTAATCTCTACCTCGGAATCCCAATTTTCATTTAACATACTCCCAAATAGACAATTTTATCCACTCTTTCGATTTCTTGTGTTCCTGCCTTTGGCTTGCTGTGAGTTGGTGTTTGTCTTATAACCAGAAATTTCATCTTCTTGATGTTGAGATCTAATCCATGTTCTGCACTTGAAGCTCTTATTTGATCCAGCATCAGCTGAAGAACTGTTGGTTTGAGGCCAACAACACTGTGTCATCAGCATATCAGATGTTATTCAGGTATTCCCCATTAATTTTAATGCCCATGTTTAAATCTGATAGCACTTCTGAAAAAATACTCTCCAAATATATAGTAAACAGTGTCGGGGACAACTAATCTTTCTCATATAGGTCAGATGAAAGGAACTGTGGAATGAATTCAGTAAAAAGTGGCTTCATTTCATAGTTTCATGTCTGCTCTAGACACAGAAGAAGAAGACTAAAACAACAACAACAGCAAATTACGATTACTTTTCTTACTGTTGAAGTGGACTTCAGTGGAGGATGAGGATTACTTTCTAAGTGTGTTAAAGGATCTTTGTTTCTTTCCTTCCAAGCATTTAAAAACCGAATAACTACAGATGTCAAAATAGGGTAGCATGTCCCTGGTGGATGATTCCCCTATTGGGGAATGAGCCAGAATATCCTCCCAAACCAGACAAGGAAGAAGTGCTGTTTGTCACTGCAGATCCCAGATCCTTGGGAACTAGAAGGTTGAGCTATGGAAGCAGGCTAATTTGTGCTTAACCAGCCCATAAGAAGCCTCAATGCCTTCAAGCCCATAAGAATGTGACCAGATCAATTCACAAGCCAGGTTATGATCCATTCCCACCCCCACCCCACGCCTAGCTCAGTTTCAGGAAGTCCTCAAGAGAAGAGGCCTCTTCAAGTATTGACAACCTTCTTAAGGGAAAGCTCTTCATCCCATGGGAAACCAGAGAGCAAAATCCTGTACCTGAATTCAATGCAGAATATCTATACCTCCACTGAAAAAAATACATACTGTACATGGATATATATGGGCAAGAACAACATAAATTGAAGTGTCTTTACTGAGAGCCTAAGATTAAGAATTTGGGCATGTGACTAGCCTTAAGGGGAATATTATATAGTATAATGCTAAATATTTTGCTCTGAGCAGCCACAGACCTGGGTGTATGAGGCATCGTTCAGGAGCACCACAGGAAATCCTCACCAAATGATCTCAAGGACAAATAGTTCCATAAAGGAGAAGAAGTTATACAGTACATCAAAAAAGAGGCCTATCAAAGTGTTTAAATATTTTTAAAATTCAACTTTGCAATTAATTTATATTTGGATATATCCATTTCTTTGCATATAGATGAAGGGCGGATATAAAAACCTTTCAAAAGTTTCAGTAGCATTTTCTACTGTTGCATAACTTATGTTTAGAAAACTTGAAAACGCTTTGATAGGCCTCTTTTTCGATGTAATGAATAACTTTGCCTTGCAAAGGTATTTGAATGTGTCAAGAAAGCTGAGGACAATATGAGGAAGAGGCTAGATTCCATTATGCATCTAGATCTCGGGCACTGTTACCCAAGGAAGAACAATTAAAGATGTAACACCTAACTAAAATGTCCCCGTCCATTTCAGGAATTAATGCTTGGGTTAGCACGACAGAATAGTTAGTTGCTATGCTGATAGGGTAGATAAATTCTTAAAGATAATCTATTGGGTGATAGCAGTAGTGGAATGTGATCCTGCATGAGGATCTTTCACAGACAATGTCAGTAAGACTCTTGTTACCTGTACCAAAAAAAGCAATGGTAAATTATTTCTGAATATTTAAACCTCAAAATCACAATGATAACACAAAGAAACAAAATATATTTCTGGGACAAGAGATGTTTCCAGTTGAAATGCAGTACAAATAATAGTGTTGCTAGTGAAACAACTAGACTAAAGGGGAAAGGATGTCAAGTTGCTGATCTGCACAGACACAAAAGGAAAGTTTGTTGCTGCATGTGATATACAATTGGAATATAGAGCATGCAAAGTATAAAACAAGGAAAGCTCAAAATAATAAGATAAGAAGCTGAAGCATTGAGAGGATAAAAATAATTGTAGAAGAATTACATAAATTCAATACTGCTAAGAAATAAATTAATACAGTATTACCAAAGATTGATTTCCTATATCTTAATTTATTTGTCAGTGAAAATGGGGATTGCAGCCAAGGAACTAGATGACAACTGAAACTTGGAAGGGCAGCTCTGAAGGAACTAGAAATAATATTTAAGTATAAAAATACATTAATGAAGACCAAGGCTAAAAACACCATAAGTATGATGCTATTCCTTATTTCTGTGTACAGATGTAAAAGCTGGATCATAAAGAAAGATAAAATGAAATGATATGTCCTATAATTTAAAATACTACATTGAAGAGTTGAATGAATTCTATGAGCCTTCAGAAAGATAAATAAATGGGTTCTAATTTAAATCAAGCTTGAACTCTCACTCAGAAAAAATAACAAAACTAAAGTTGCTTAGCTTAAGATGTATCATGATAAGACAAGACTCACTGGAAAATATAAAAGTACAAAGAAAAAGTGGAAGGTAGAAGTAGGAAATGAGATAGAACCAAAATTAGATGGATTGACTTTAAAAAGGAAGCCAGTCTTTCATTTCCAAGCCTGAGCAGGGCTATTAGGAGGCCATTAACTCATAACATTTCCATATGTAGGAAACTTCTTGACATCTCCTAACAGTCACATTTCAGTAGAATTAGTTTGATGTTTTCTATACCCTCCTGCACTCTATATGTACTACTGCTGGTCAGAAAACTGTGCAATTGGTTGCAAGGTTTGCTGCATGCCATGTGAAAATTGCCCTAGGCAAGATAATATGTGTCAAATAGGCATAAACTGTGAGAAGAGAAGAAATAAAACCATTTGGGGAAGAGGAATTTTTTTATTATATTCAGAAAATATGGTTGCTCATGAACTAAGAATTCTAGATTTCAGTACTAACTCTGGAACGCACAATCTCCTTTGGTTTCATATACTGCAATGTAAAATGATATGAGTATTTAAAAAGTCTTTATGGACTAGATCTCATGAAGCTAGCGTAGCATAACTGGCATTGATTCATCCCAAATTACTTGTCTTACCCATCATAAATGGTTATCTCAGAGACAATCTGGAGCCCATCCAATTCATTTTTTCTCTGAATATCTCAAACTATTTGTCCAAATAGTGGGGGAAACAAACCATGGAAATGGAGAAAATAAAGGGCTCTGATCTGTAATGAGGAGTGAAACTCGGTGTACTCAACCACTTCTTGACCCCAAGTATGCAGACTAAGCCCCTATTACTTTTCTTCCTTCCTTCCTTCGAGTTGTGCAACTTACTCAAATTTACTGAACTGGAAGGAATATCTCTTGTTACTGGTTTCAGTGGCACAGTTAGTAGGCAGAGTACCTGATTGTTGTCTTGTGTCATGTTTGCCTATCTGGAACACAAGTTTAAATAATTGGGGGGGGGGGGGGGGAGACAAAGTGTGGCAAAAAAAAAACTAGCACCAGCCTTTTTTTAAAAAAAGAAAAAGAGATAAATAGTTTTAATACTACTGTGACCCACCCTACTCAAATAAAATAAAAAATCGTGGTAGTTAGCATTCAAGAAAACTACATACAACTATCAAAATGACTAATAAATGTCAAGGTTCTAAATATTTTTTGAGTAATCTTAAGAAATCCATGGATTTATGCTTCTCACCATGCTTCTTTGCAACTTGATCTTTCCTGAATACCATCTGAAGAGATCCAGAAGGTGATCTTGGCTGTCCTCTGGAATTCACCTTGAATTAAATATTCTGCATGAGTGGCTTTGGCCACATGTATAAGAATCTTAATGATCTGTGCCATCCTATATATGTATTTACAGTGGAATGTACACAAATTGAGGGGAAATAATTAGTAATCTCTGCACTACGGTGATGATGAGACACCTGCAGGGTAATCATCCAAATCAAATATTTGTCTCTCCTTCTTCAGATGATATATCTCTTCCTGCAATCGTGGAATGGCAGGTGATCAAAGCGTGTGCTGAAAGGTAAGAACACCAGATGGAAGGAGGGAGTCTTCCTCTGTTGTACAGAGCAGCTGTAAAGTCACTTCCAAAAATTCTCTTCTCCAGGACATGAAGACATCAGAGGTCTTGAAAGCAAGCCATATGGGGAAGAGCCTGAAAGACCTTGGTTTACTTACTTTGCTAAGTTACACAGAAAGAGCCTCCTAGAAGATTGTGGTATTTTTGAACCACAATCGGGCGTACCCCAGCTAATTGTTCCCTTACTGCGCCGGCTAATCGTTCTCACCTTAGGTCAGATGAAAGGAAGTACAAAATACATTCACCAAAAGGTGACTTCATTATGGCAGTTTCATATCTTGCCTAGACACAGAAGTTTACTGTGTGACAAAAAATAATGCAATTCCAAAGCGTGCACATTTGGTATTCTCAAATATTTAAGAATGCTTGAAACAAAATGGAGGACAAAATAGCAGCATATTCACTCAGGATAATACAGTGGTCCCAATCCAATTCTTGCATGCCCCACCACACTTTGGATATCAGATAATATCTGTCCTGCCTCTGATTCTATAAAAAATAACCCTGTTTTTTGTCATGACTAAAGTTTACAATCTTGACATGCAAAATAGGGAGAGGACCTCATTGAACATACAGTAAAACCCTGTTTTACGAATGCTCTGATTTACGTTTGCTGTGGTTTACGACAGCAAATTCTATTAAATTATTGCCCCGGTTTATGATTTTTTTTGTTTACGACCGGGAATTGTGTTATTTTAAACTCTAAAATGGCGGTCGGCACCATTTTACAGTTTAAAATTGCATCTGCCCCCTCTGCCGGAAGTTGCAATTCATCGCTTACTGCTGCAGAGGTGCTGTCATCATCTGTAGTGTTTCTGCTTCTATTTCCGCACACTTTGCCACCTGTAACGGCAGCAGAAGAGTCTGGGGACTTTATCCACTCAGTTCCAACCTTCGTCCAAGCTCCCTGGGCAGCGCTACAGCTGGGAATGTGTGCCTCCCACAGATGTGCACCGGGTAGGCACGCGTTTTCAGCTGTAGTGCTGCTCAGGGAGCTCGGACGAAGGTTGGAACCAAGTGGATAAGGTCCCCAGACTATACCACTCCCGGTAGGAAAACCACTCAGGAAGAAGCAGCGGTTTGGAAAAGGTAGTTAGATCGCTTCAATGCTTTTGTGGGGGTGGAGGACAATTGTGTCTGGCATTTTTTGGATTTTTCAGGCGGGTTTCGAATTTTTATTATTATTATTTTTGGTCCAGTCAGGACTGTTTCCACTTTGTGGTGGTGGGGGATGATTGTGCCTGGCATTTTTTGGATGTTTTGGTGGTTTTTTGTAGTTTAAAAAACTATTTTTGGTCCAGTCAGGACCGTTTTTTAATTTTTCAATACATTCCTATAGGAAGACGTGCTTCGGTTTATGACTTTTTGGTTTACGACGGAGGCTGTTGGAGCAGACCTACGTTGTAAATCGGGTTTTACTGTAGTTTGATTTACTTTTAAGTTACAAAAGATGGAATTGCACATTTAATAAACATGCAATTATAGTGTTTGAAACTTACAGCTGCAGTTATGTATGAGTTTCTTTTCACCCCAAAATATCAGTTGTTCGTCCCTGATGAGGCAGTTCCCTCAACTGTTGAGGAAATATGGAGAAAGGACAGAAAAGGCATTCTTTTGACCTGAGTGATCTAAAGTAAAGAATATCTTTAACTCTCCCAAAAATATTTGTAAATTCACCTTCAGCCAGACCATGTTTATACTAGGACTTAACCAAAAGGTGTAACAATATTACCCATAACCTTTTAAATTTGGAGGTGATGAGAGAGCAATAACTTTATTTTCAAAAAATAAACCGTGGTCAATACTATCACTTCACTTCTTTGTGTAATTAATTGTATTTGCTCATTATGTGTAGATCACTTTTGGGACACTCATTTGGAGGGATTAGAAGCCATTTTCATTTTTAAAAAAATAATGAAAGAGGAATGTGTTACTAATACACCCCCAATATGTTCCTCATACTACTTGTGACAAGTAAAGAATAACACTTTTACAGAGGGAGGGAGAGATGAATAATGATTCTTCTTCAAAAAAATATCTTCAAAGTTCTAGTTCATCCTGAGACATTCCTAACAGCTAGTCACAGATATTTACCATAGCACTTATTTCAAATAAATTCCTGTGTACCTTAGCATTTAATTCTTATGTTGCCTCACACTTATCTTGCATACATTTATGCTCAGTAATTATAGACACTTCTCTTAGTATTGGTAAAGACTTAATTTCTGTCCTTTCCCCAGCTTGCTTCCTTCCTTTCTTGTTCCTGCTTTTCTGAATCAACCTCAAGGTGGCTTACAAAAAAACAAGATAAGAGTGTAAGATAATCATTGTTTTTATCTACATACATTGTAATTGCCGGTTGCTTCACCATTAGCATTCCTTATGCACCTAGCAATGCTTTCATGTTTCTCACCTTCCTTTTGTTTCATTTGCCTTGTGCAGGTGGCCCTGATTTGTACCAGTTAGAAAGATATGAAGTAATGTTATGGTGTAGTAAGCCAACTCTCATTATAGGAAGGTTTAAAACAGGGATCTCAACCTGTGGCCCACGGGCTGGATGCGGCCCACGGCGCCATTTCATTTGGCCCACCACCACCTCCACCACACCAGGAAGTGCCATGTGGTGGAGGAAGGGGAAAATGGCCGTCTGGCCCCCAAAACTGTCTGAGGGAGGGTGACCCGGCCCCTGGTTTAAAAAGGTTGAGAACTCCTGGATTAAAATGTCTTCTTTTTTCCATTCCCAGTGATACTTCCTTAGTTCCAGTGACTATTAACTGCCACCAAACAAGTCTTTGAGAGTAGCCGACTTGTTCTTCAAATCCAATCTTCTTTTCAAATAGAAAATGCTAGTCTAGGTAGGATGACAAATCAAGTGTACCTACAATCCCAAAAGACACTGGAGATAGGTGTCAGCACGTAGGTCTTATCATATGAGTTCCATGCATGGAATTTCCCAGTTGTGGGAAAAGCAAGGCTCCTTCCCAGTCCTGGTTTTTCTGACACCTGTGGAGTTAATATGTAAAGTACTGAATGCCCTCAAGGCAGACTTGTTTGATGTGTTCCTATCTGTTGGACAGCATTCAAACACCTGTTCAAAATCTTGAATTCATTTCTGCTTGCAGTGAAGGGAAAAAAATCAGTTAGATACAGTGTCATTAAGTTAAGTAGCCTGCATTCTTGCACCTGCTTCCAGGTGCAGAAAAATACACCTTAAGAGAGATTAGACTGCTGTTGGGTTTGTATTGCGCCATAGTTAAAGTATTTTTGTCCACTTGTCTATGTAATTTCACATGTGGTTGTTGCAAATGCAAACATCCGATGTTAATAGTGAAAACTGAATCTATAAGGGTGGCATACAGTGACATCTTTCCTATCTCTGCATTTGAGTCTGGCAGAACCAGACCTGGTTTCTGTTGAGTTTGGGGAATTTTTGCAGGAGGAGAACCATCTCTTTGTTTACTTATTTCCCACCCAAATATGCATGCCTTTGTGCATTTATTTTAAATTGCAGGCACAACATGAGCACATTCCCCTTTTAAGGGGGAGATTTATGATCATCTGAAAATATGCACATTTTTCAATGCATACCTTCCTGGTATATAGATTTTGCTGCATGTCAGTGTGAGCCTTCTAGTGCAGGAACTGTGTCTGTTCTATGATCAGTCTAAGACCGTGATGGTGAACCTTGGCACTCCAGATGTTCTTGGACTTCAATTCCCATAAGCCCAAGGCCCCATGAATCTGCACGAATGGGTTTACTGCAATTCATCCGGCCCATGCCGCCCTCGTCGCTCCTGGAAGCGGAAGTAAAATGTGCCCGTACAGTTAAGACTCTTCCAGGTTAACCCTTCCTCCATATGGGCGTGTTTTACTTCCGCTTCTAGGAGTGACGAGGGTGGTGCGGGCCGGATGAATCACAGTAAATAACTTTTCATGTGGATTCATGGGGGCTTGGACTTCTGGGAATTGAAGTCCAAGAACATCTGGAGTGCCAAGGTTCACCATCACGGATCTAAGGAGTACAGAACTGTTGGATTTCTGACTGAAAGTACTGTATGTTCTTTGAATATTTCTACTGTTTAATGGTACAAAACCTCCTGCACCCTGCTTAAAGACTCTTGCCTACTGCGCACTTTGGAGTTTCTTCAGGATTATTAACTTCTCCTTTGTTCCTCAGCATATAGACTGAAGAAGAGCTCTAGAGAAACTGAAAGTTTGCTCACTGCCATGCTACTTATTTTGTTTGTTTGCTGTTCCTAATGGGGAAAAAATTTACTCACTTCTTCCTGTTCTCTAAAAATAGAATGACATGGCCAGGGGTGTGCAGGGCACCGTGGGAAGGCGCTCGACTGGGAGTGGTAGGGCACCTATTTGGGGGGTTGGGGTTGGGGGGAATCCCATACATTGCTCTTGGTGCCCCAGAGTGCCAGAGACGAGGGTGGGGTGGGACAAAGCCCAATTGCCCGATATACCAGCACGTGCCTGGACACAGCAACCTACATTTTTAAAATCTTGTATTTAAATAGACATTGCCCATAAGTAAGATTTTACTATTCTTGTTCATGTTCCCAGCAAATTTCCTTCTAACTTTTCTGCAAACAGCAGGGGCTTATTGATAGAATTAGGGGCAAAACAACACTCAGCTAAGTCCTTCCGAGATGTCCCCATCTCACCTGGAAGATCTGCAGACTTTCATGTGTTCAGCTTAGAGGTCCCTATCAGAACTGTGTGTTCAGATGAACATGTGAAGACCTGAAGGACTTCTAATAGGAGCAGTGTTGTGGAGGGTGGAGCTTATGGACACATCCCTTCCCCACTACTCTTTCAGATCTACCAAGTTGCAAGCTAAATGCCTAAATAGGGCAATTCTCTCTCTTGCTCTAAATAACTTTTCTGGAGTTGCACGCCATGCTAGAAAACAAAATACATCTGTCTTTTACTTCCTATGGCTGAAATTAAATTGGTGGGCATCCTATTATCTAGAGCAGGGGTTCTGAATCTTTTCAAGCTGTGGGCCGGGTCACACTCTCTCAGTCAGCTTTGAGAACTGGATGGCTATTTTGTCCTGCCTGCACAATGGGGACTGCCATTTTGTCTCAACACCTTCAAAGGGGTGGCCATTTTGTTTCTTGAGTGCCTTTGGAGGGGTGGGGGCCACATAAAATGGTGCCATGGGCCAAATCCGGTCCATGGGCCTTAGGTTGGGAACCCCTGATCTAGAGATACACTGATGCCGGTTTTGATCTGCAACTGTATGTGAAGAATTTGGAAACACTTAAAGGTAAAGGTAAAAGTTGTCCTTGCTCGAAAGCCAGTCATATCCGACTCTAAGGTTCAGTGATCATCTCTGTTTATAGGCAAAGAGCCAGTGCTGTCCACATCTGCAGATGTTTACCTTCTCACTGAAGTGGTCCCTATTGATCTACTTGCAATTTCTGGCTTTCGAACTGCTAGGTTGGCAGGAGCTGGGACAGAGATGGCAGCTCACTCTGTCATGCAGTGCCCAGGAATCAAACTCTGATCTTCCTGAAATCAAGTTCAGTGTCTTAACCAGTTGAGCTACCGCAATCCCTACTAGAGACACTTAAGGCTCTACTAATTCAGAACAGTACATAAAGTTTCTATATGCACCTGGATATAGAAACCCACCATATCTGCAACTCTGAGTCTTAAACACATCCATATCAGGTCATTTTGTGGATCTTTCACATATAGCCCAGTCCTGTTAGTATTCACTTGGAGTAAGTATGCTTCAATTTGCAGCTCTACTCATTCTCAGACTCCAGAATGGGATGAAACAGCTATGCTTGTGAATTGTCAAACAATTGTCTGGATTCACCAGTTCCATCACCTTCCTTCGTTGGATGTGCGCTCTTCCACATGTTGTTCCACCCACTGCAATATATGTAGCCATCCAGATAATGAAAACAATGGGGTCATTGGGGACTACTCTTTTCAGCTCCTATCACTGCTCACTCATTTGATAAAGGTAAAGGTCACCCTAGCTCAAAAGCCAGTCATATCCGACTCTAGAGTTTAGTGCTGACCACTGTTTATAAAGCCAAAGAGCCAGCACTGTGTGGCAGGCATGCCTAGACACCGAAATGCATGGAACACTGTTTATTTTTCCCACTGAAATGGTACCTATTTATCTACTTGCAAATTCTTGCTTTCAAACTGCTAGGTTGGCAGAAGCTGGGACAGAAATGGGAGCTCACTCCATCATGCAGTACTCGGGTATCAAACTCCGACTTTCCACTCATTTGGACAGGTCAAGAAATCTAGCAGCCATATAAAAGAGATGGATCTAAGGCTGTGTTGATAGGGAACTCCTTCTCCAACTGTGTGATGAGTCTCAGTATATACCTGACAACGCCAATCCTTAATGTGATTTTCCAGATTGAGATAGATACTAGGACCCTTGCCTGGTCAGCAGAGCAAAACCATCTGCCTGTTCCACTTCAAGCTTCAAATCAACTCTAATCCTTCATTGATGCTTAACTTTCTTATGTCTCATTCTAACATCTTCAGAGAAACATCTCTTCACAAAGCAAGTGCCTCAAAAGCCAAAAGTGTATTTTCATGGTTCTTAGAATCTCTTATCTATAATAAAACAGCTAATGGATAAAAAATATATGTATATGCAGAAAATATCTAAGAGAATTATGAAAATTAATTTTCCATGAAATGTGGAAATAAAATCTCATTGCTTAATAGATGTAAGTATTTTCCTGAATTTTAAAGTATTCTTTAGAATTGGATGTATACCAAAATCCTGATGCCACAAAACTCTTTAGCTCCTGTTGTGTGTAGGGCTGCACTTTAAAGAACTAACTTCAGTTGGTCTTTCTTGGTGAACATGTACTTCAATTGTTATGTTCCATAAGTTTGCAGGTTTTATTCTCTAATACATAAAGACAAATGGCTAACACAACTCCATAGATGGAATGTTCCAATCTGATGACAACATTTAAGCCCAGTTGTATCAACTAATTAGAAGGGGGAATTTCTTAGCCAGGATCTGCAACACAGCTTGAGATTTCATGCCTCATATAAGAGAACCATCTCCATGTCTGCCCCAGTCCTGTGGAACCTCCTACCACCAGAACTGCATCTCCAGTCGGAATTACTACCTTTTAGGAAGATGCTTAAGACTTGGCTATGCCAGTGGGTGTGGGGCACATTTGACTCCACTACTCAGTCCCGCTGGCTTGTCTAGCCTGTGTGAGGGATCTTGCCTGTCCTGGGTATCCTGTTTTAATGTGGGTGGAGGGAGGGTATGGTAGTTTTTAATCATAAGTGTTAGTTTTATGCATACCTGTCAAGTATCCTGTATTAGCTGGGATTTCCTGTAATTCAGCGCCGCTTTTTCTACTTTCCTGCCTGGAGCCGCCGCCATCCCGTAATTTGATGGTGGGGAAAGTAGTTACTGTGCATGCTCTTCTGCGCAGAACCCTTCTATGCATGCACAGAACCCTTCTAGACATGCGCTTTGTGATTGGTCATTGAGAGGTAAATATAGGATTCATTTGCAAGTATAATTGTTTAGGCATGGAGCTCTGCTAGAATTATGTCTCTAGGACACATATGTGAATTCAGCTTCTAATGATCTGGCTTTTGAAAATGTGTAAGCTATTACCCAGTTGTCTAAACATGGATCATAGAAAATTTTAGAGTCAATAATTTCAAAGTGTCACATAAACTTACCCTCCCTTGGGCAGGCTCTTTATCATATGCAAATTCTTGCACTTGTTGTCTGATTGGTCATGTGACTGTTCACATGATGGAAAGCCTGCCTGAAGGTGGGGGAATGACACACAATTTTCCTTCTACTTTATTTTTGTGGAACAGGATACTAGCCATAGTTTGACTCATTGGACAGAATCCTACTGCTTTTTACCATATGCAAAAGAGAAATTACAGAAGCCACTCCAGATGATTGATGAGTTGTCAGTAATACGTGATCATGTGCTTGGTCAAAGGCATGCCTGGTGCACAACTGGAACTTCACTGGCCAGCTGCAATTACCCATGGAGGCTTCTGTGTCTGTGTTCCACTTTATATTGGAAAATGACAGGGTTCCAGGCATAGAGTTGCACCTGGAATGGTACTTAATAATGTTGTTCTAAGAGCTCCCGTCTTTGTCCCAGCTCCTGCCAACCTAGCAGTTCGAAAGCAAGAAATTGCAAGTAGATAATTAGGGACCACTTTGGTGGGAAAGTAACAGCATTTCATGTGCTCCGGTGTCTAGTCATGCCTGCCACATGACCACGGAAACATCTACAGAAGCAGACAGCGCTGGCTCTTCGGCTTTGAAACATAGATGAGCACCGAACCCTAGAATTGTACATGACTGGCTTTCGAGCAAAGGAAACCTTTACCTTTACTATGCATATCTACTTGGAAGTTAAATGGGTATCTCTGACAAGGAAGTATAGGATGACAGTCTATGAAGATGTTCTAAGGAAGTCTGGAACACTTTTTTCTCATAAGAAAATCTGAGTTATTTGAGGGAGACAAAAAAGCTGTTTGTCTTCAAAACATTACACACTATGGAGGGGAGATAAACTCAACTGATTCACATTTTAATTGAATGAATCATTTTCTCTCTCTTTTGAACTGAATATTTCAGTGGAGAAAAAGAAGGAGATAAAGGAAAAAAGAAACTTACACAGATGGGGGAAATAATTAATTTGTGAAAATAACTACAAAACTGCTTGATATTAGTGAAATGGCTAATGCAAATGTGTGCATTTTAGGCTAAATTGCATAAGAATGCATGCATGCATGAAGAGCAAAATCCACAAACATACATCTAACTTTCCATACAACATTTTAAAAAAAATCAAAATTCAGGACTTGAGTTGGCAAAACTGTCAGAGCCCAGGACAAAATGAACTGGGAACAAATGAGAAACTGAAATAAAAGGCTCAATAGTAGAATCATCTAAAGCAAAATGCAAAGTAACTGAGAAAATTCCACTTCAGACAGAGGAGCAGGGAAAGCTTGAAGGAAACCATATGAAATGTGGTAAAGCAAGACCTGTTTCTCATGGTTCTTATGATGCAGATGGTCTCAAGTTCCCAAAGGAGGTAAAAAGGTTTCTAGTAAGGAACTCTAGAGAGCTGCTGTCAGTCAGCTGAGTTAAATGGGCATATGCTTCAAAACTATGAAATATTTTTAAATTAAAGGCATACCTTTGTTTCACAAAACCAGAAACAAAGTGCACTCTAGGAGTGATTGCATTAATACCTTCCAAGCTGATATAGCTGGCAGTGAATAGCACATGGTTAAGGAAGAGGCAATCTGTGTGTGTATGCGTGCGCACACACATGCGTGCGTGCGTGTGTGTGCGTGTGCACACATATGCACATGCACACACACAGTCTCATACAAAAAAGAATGCACATGCACACATATGCGGTCATGCAGTGAATTGGTCACATTATGTGATGCTTTCATGCCTGAAGTCAGTGGAAATAATAACATTAATGAACATAATGGAAGAACACACATTTGTTCTCTCCTTCACAGCCTGAGAAGGGGAAATTGTGATTTTGAATGAATGTGCTGCAGCTAAATCTTTATTCAGGAGAAACAAGATGGGTGGCCTGTAGTTATAGCTTTGCTAAAACCCTGTCAGGGAGAGCTATCAAGCAGCACACAGCACAAATGCTTAAACAGTTCTTCAATATTCAACGTGACAGGAAGGGAAAAACAATGCATAGACAGCCTGTAGTGACCCATTCTTGTGAAACATTTGCCGTGAACCCACAAATCATGACTGCTTAGCACAAAAAGCATTTGAAGATAGGAAAGAAGGGGGGGTTGAATTAAAAAGGACTCCCAGTAAAAGCAGAGGAAGCCGAGAAGGAAATGGTGGGGAAAGGACCATGGCTCATAAAGTAGGCCCCAAAAGAAATATCTACATTATAAAAAGAAATCTTGCATGTGTTTTTTTTTAATCCATAACTGACACTGTTGAGAGAACAGATTAGCAGACATTCTATACCAGGCTTTCTCAAACTTTCTGGGGCGGGCACCGGATCACTCATCTCAAAATGGCTGTGCCGGCTGGTCACATGTTTCCACACGATTTCTTGCATGATTTCGGTGAGTTCTTATGCAATTTCACATGGTAACTCACAGAAATTGCACGACAACTCGCTGAAATCATGCATTTTCACACGAGAACTTGCCAGAAATGTGTGTTTTTGCTGGGTTTTGGCGCTTCTGGGCAGCGGTGGCAGTGAGAACAAGGAGGGCATTGGGGGCTGGATGAAAAGGCTTCAGGGGCCGGGTCTGACCCACGGGCCAGAAGTTGAGAATGCCTCTTCTATACCCATTGAAATGGTTCAAAGTAAACATTTAATAAGGGTAGAGGGAGTGGGGACAGAATGGTGTGAGAGAAAGCTAGATACGTAGGATTGTTATTCATATAAAAATTAAATAACTAACTATTTTGAGCTTGAGTAAACACATTGATTATATCTACATAAATGTGCATTTGAAAGAAAGCAATTGCACTGCAATAAAAACAACATTTTGCTTTTAGATGAGATGTAGATATCAGGACAGGGATGATCTTCAGGCTAAATCTGAGGCTAGTCCTAACTAGAGTAGACCCAATGAAATCAATGGCATTTATTTTACTTCTGACAGATAAATCCAGTTCATATAAGCAAATTTAGTGAGACTAACACTGAATTTGGCCTCAGACAAAGCATCCCATCTTCTCTCCTAAATCCAATAGATTTGGGTTGTCAAATCAATTCTGACTTATGGTGATCCTATGAGTTAAGGACAACCAAAATATCCTATCACTAATTCTTAAAACTCTGGTCTTGCAAACTTTCCTTTCCTGAGATAATTTATTTTATGTTCTGTAATCCTCTTTATCTACTGCCTTCCAATTTTCTTTGCATTCTTGGTTTTTTCAGTAAGCCTTGTCTTCTTGTGATATGTCCAAAGTACAATAGCCTGAAGTTTACTCATTTTAGCTTAATGTGATTTCAGGTGTGATTTGAGTTGGAAGCCATGGGGATCCATATCTGTAAAGCTCTCCTCTAATAACCACATTTCCAATGATTTTCTCCTCCCCATCAGCTTTATTCACTGCCCAGTTTTCATATCTGTGCATAGTGATTATGAATGCCACAGTATGAATGATGTGGGCCTTGGACTCCTGTAGCATATCCTTATACAGTACAACATTTCAGATCTTTGCTAGTTACAGTACTTTATAGCTGCCTTTCAAAATCTCAGTCTTCACCTGAGTTTTGACTGGAGTCTCCATTTTTCTGTTAATTGAATCTAGGCACAGATAACCTTTGACAATTTCAATTTCTTTACTGTTAACATTAAAGTTATGCAATTATTCTGTAGTCATTATTTTTGTCTTAATGTTTAATTATCTTGCTTTTGAAATTTCCTTTCACCTCTTTCAATAGTCTGCTAGTAGTATGGTGTCATCTGCATTTCTTAAAGTATGGATGCCATTGTTCCTTAGTGTATTGTTTCTATCTTTTGTTGGTTGTTTTTTTGATCCTAATAAGATAAGATCTTTTCCCTGTATGCTTTAAAACAAGTATCTTGTTTTAAATTTCCCTTCAATTTCTTGGATCTCATGAAAGAAACTCTTCTTTCTCCTTTTTAATTGTCCTTTTTCTGTTCATTTGCACTGAGTATTAAAAAAATGTTTTTGTCCCTACATACAAGCCCCTGCAAAGCTGCATATCAGATTCTGAATCTACTTCTGTCACCTCTTACTTTTGCTTCTAATCTGTCCTTAATAATCTCAAGAATTTCACCAGTCATCTATCCAGGCCTTTCTCTCATTTAATCTAAAGGATAGTATGGCTGTGTTTTCCCCCTTCAATATCTTCCTAGGTTCAGTCCATAGTTCTTCTGGCTTGCAGTAAATTTTTCTTACAGGTAATGGGTGATGAAAATATTTTAATTTGATTCTTATTGGTTATTTAATTAACTGATTAAATTCAGTAAACATTGCAGCCTATATTTAAAATTATGTGACAATTATGCAAAAGAAAAGGTCACTTCAAACCAAAGGTTTACCTCAACAGGTTGTACTTTTGGTTTTTCATTTTTGCTACCCATCCCTAAAGAGGCTAAACATCTTGTGTTGTTGTTGTTGTTGTTGTTGTTGTTGTTGTTGTTGTTGTTGTTGTTGTTGTTGTTGTTGTTGTTGTTGTTGTATATCCTTTATGGAACTCTTAATTTATCTTTTGGCTGCATAGGCATTTCCATGTCTTTTGCGGATGGATCCCTTCTACACTGCTCTTGGGCAAAGAAATGAAACAAAAGTGGCAACAGTGGTTAGCATAACTCTTTTTCTGATTTAACAAAATTAATGACATTGTCCAAAGCGATTTTATAAATTGTAAAAATCTAATCTGCTAGCAAAGATGCAATCTTGCATCTTTGATTTCAATGTTTTGGGCTGAGAAGACCATATTATATCTAGAAAAGTATGTACAATTTTGTTCTTTCTCTCCTCTTTCCTTTTTGTTAAGTCAGAGCATCTCATAAGAATTCTTTCTCCTACCAAGTACAACAGGGTCTTATATGCCTTTTGTTGTGGGATCATACATGCCTCTTCCATCGAGGTTGTTCTTTTATTTAGCACTTCCAATAACAATTATTCATAGATAAATGTATTCATTCCAATTAGACCAGGAGTTCTCAACCTTTTTAAGCTGGGGGCCGGGTCACACTCCCTCAGCTTCGGGGGCTGGATGGCCATTTTGCCCTTCCTCCACCACATGGCATCTCCTGGTGTGGTGGAGGTGGTGATGGGCCACATGAAATGGCACCACGAGCTGCATTCAGCCAACGGGCCACAGTTTGAGAATCCCTGAAGTAGACTGAAAGAAGAAGGAAACTACTTTGGAGGTACAGCTCTTCATTTGTCTAGCCTTCTAAAAGACTTGCTTTTCAATACAAAGAAAGGTGGTGTGTGTGTGTGTGTGTGTGTGTGTGTGTGTGTGTGTGTGTGTGTGTGTGTGTGTGTGTGTGTGTGTGTGTGTGTGTGTGTGTGTGTGTGTGTGTGTGTGTGTGTGTGTAAAAGAAACCAGCAGCCTGGATACTATGCTGCATATTTTCTTTTTTCTCTTTTTCTTCTCTTCTCTTTTCTTTTTTCTTCTTCTTATCCCCTGTGCTCAAAATTCAAAGGCTTTCTTTCCCTCTCTCCTTGATTGATCATGGGTATGTTGTAAAGAGACATGGGAAGAATGGGTGCTTGAAAAAGCCTCCCACACAGAATAGTAAACAGTCCACAGTCACAGTCAATGACAGGCAGCCTCTGTTGGCAGGGCGGCAAGTTTTACTCACTGGCATGTCTTCTCTGAACAAGAAGGTTAAACTGAAGAGGATGCTTTCAGAAATTTGATCTCATTTATAGATTATTGCTCCTTTGCTTCCTTGAAAAGGGGAAGGGTGTTTGCATGCAAAAGCACCCTTCCATGCATACACAGCAGTTTATAGTTGTGACTACCACTTTGCTTTTGGGTATTAGGCTAGTTCACGGGTGGGCAAATTGTGACCTATAGGCTGCATGCAGCTACAATGTCTCCAAGGCACCCCTCTAACCATTCCAGACCTCTTTCGACCCTCTGACCCCCTCCCCTCACAAAGACAAGGGGATATGATGGAGTTCTTTCAAAGGTACAGATATTTCTGAAATTCAGTATGTTATGAGTTGTCAGTTCCAACTCCTGGAAACTCTAGTAGGGTTTCTTAACTCTCTGAGATGTTTAGGTGATAGGTTTACCAGTGCCATCCATACACACTCCAGTGATTTTCCAATGGCTCTGTGCAGATTTGAACCTAGCTCTCCTAAGTCCTAGTTCTACACTATGTGTTTCACACACTGGTTCTTCCAAAATTCTACTTTTCTCAATTTCTCCACAGATTTTGTAGAAATTTTGGAGAGTTCTAGATTGCTTGATGACAGACCATTGATTTAGGTATGATGAAGCCCAGTCTTATTTCTGTGACAGAACAGATGCATTAAGTAACCTCCATCATTTCTATTTCTTAATTCTGTATAGGAAATTATACATACACAGGTTTAAATACTTAATTCATGTCTTTTCTACCTTTCATAAGTAAAGGTAAAGGTCACCCTATGCATTAAAAAGAAATACAAATAAGTCCTTCCAGTGTACTCACACAATCACATAAAAATGAGGAGGATATTTTTCTTATGCACACATAGACATTTGTTTGTAGTGATAAAATGCAATAATAAAAAGACTAATGTAATATATCATTCTGTCATGTTTTTTTTTTACAGTGTCTATCAGAATGCTGGCTGGATAGTTAAGTAGTTTAGGTATCTGGCTGTGGATACAGAGATTGGAAGTCCAACTCCCCACTGTCAGTAAAGCCAGCCTGTGATTGTGTGGCCTTGGGCAAGTTGCAGAGACCCATGGTCTACCCAGAAGAATGGAATTCCCAACCACTTTTATGTATTTTCTACCTAGAAATCCCTAAAAAGGGTCTCCATAAGTCAGAATTGGCTTGATGGCACACAATTGTTGTTGGTGTTTTACTCTTCCCAAAATACAGGAAACTGTTTTCTGGTTCCCTCTAGTGCCCAATTCTGATATTGCATCTAAGTACAAAAAGGCAAATAAAAACAATACTTCTCTGGCCATTTATAATTGCTAAGAGAATGGCATAAAACTTGGGGGGAAATGTAATTTGTATGGTATTCCAGGCAGAAACACAATAATATACTCCAGCGGCTTCTCTCCATATACATCCCATTCTCGATATATATTCTAAATGTAGACTTTTAAGCACTAAGAAGCACTAATCCTTTGACAGGACTTTATAAATTTGAAACTATATCCCACAGTTCTATTAAATTTATATTATATGAACATATACTAACGGCATCTATGCTTAAAATTTTTAGGAGTCTTCATCCCCAGGAGTCTTTGAATGTTTAACTGCTCGTTTCTACCATGTTTATCATTATATTATATTATTATTATCTCTGTGGGGGAGTATATTATTGTGTTTCCACCTGGATTAGGCAGTACTAATTGCTAACCTTAAGTTATAAAAGAATAAACAAATATGTAAGAGTTTTTTGGGAGGGAAGAGAGAGAACCACCACTTTAATACCACTCACCGGTGCCAGCTCTATTTAATGGGAAATTGCTTCCAGCCTGTTTAACGTCCGTAGCTCGGCAAGAATTTTCACAGTGAGGTTAGGATGCAAGGTAAGGATTTGGATATGTAAGTTATATGCTAAAACTAGGTGATCCCCCCCCCCCCAGATATTTGTATGTAAATAGAGTTTGAACATTACTAAAGAATTCACTTAGATACAAAATTTATTATCTGTTTTACAGAAATGTAAAAGAAATATTAAAGAATTGTCTGATAAAGGATTTTATCCGAAAAAGTTGTACACTGGTAACTTTTACAGATATATTGAACATATCATATGGAGATTGTACATTAAAATATGTTCCTTTCGCCTTGATTGGATTCTTTGCTCTCTTTTTAGCTGCCCTAATCGACATGTGACTCCAGGCGGTGTACATAAAATCCCCAACATTAAATAATAAAAAAACCTTCAAAAAATTCCTAAAACACAAAAAAGAACATCTAGTTAAAAACTTAAAAACCCTGAGTGATCCTGCTCTAAATGAGCTAGTGGAGGGTGGTGGTCACCACTCTCCACCTCCCCATACCTGCCCCACCAGCCAGGGTTTTGGCTCTTTCCTGAAGGGCAGCAACTCCATCTGGAGATGCAGTTAAACTGGCAGGAGGTTCCATAGGGCCAGAGCAGATACTCTCTAGTGCTAGAGAGGTGATAACCTTTGCAGCAACTGCCATGAAATCAAATAGTAAAAGAAGAACTTACAGGAATATGTTGTACTGGTGTACAGTACAGTTTAACCTGTCCCAAATCCATAGGAAGGATGGGTTTGTGCTAGTTCCACATACTTTATTCAGTCTGGCTGAAGACGGTGGGTGACATCCTGCGGTTTAGTGTAATGAGCTGCACTAGAGTAAGTCCATTGAACCAGTGGGGATTTGGTAAGTCATCTCCTGTGGAAGTTTCCATTGATTCAAATGGTCTTACTTTAGTTGTGACTTACTTTATTGGTAATTCATAACTAGAGTAGGCCCTTTTGAATCCAGGGAACTTCTGCACAATTAACTTCCTGCCACTCGAATTACGCCTCCAGACAGAGTTGCTTCTCTTCAGGAAGGCCCTAAAAACATGGTTATGGCATCAAAGTGCAATTTGCTACACTAAGTAATAGGATTTGCATAATTGGACTTAATTTGCACATTCTCATTCTCTTCACTTTGTCTTCCTTTCAATGAGAAAACCCACACACTATGATCATGGAGTCATCTCCTGCAGTACATATGAAATTATTATAGTATGTGGGTCACTCCATGGCAAGCTGAGATCCACCTGAAACAAATTCATGCCAATTGCATTTTTCCTGGTTCAGAAAAAATGCATTCTCAAATACGAGTTGCATCTGTGCCATCGCTGTTGATGAATGAGAAGTGTAATTATGTGGTTTCTCATCATCATCTCAAAAGATTTATTTATATTTTTTGATTGATTGATTTCTACCCCATCCTCCTAGTGCACCACACCACTCAGGATGGCAACAACGGGAAAAATATATATGTTCAATACAAGAAAGATAAAAACATTACCAATAAAAACATTACATAAAGACCTCAGCTAAAAGCAAAATTAAAACACATAAAAACTAACATCATCATCATTAAAAGCTACCCTAACCCTCCCTCCACCCACAGTAAAACAGGCTTATCAAAAAATGAAAGAATGAGAGAGGGGGGCTCAATTCCACAACAGGCAGGCTAAATAAGCCAATGGGCTTGAGATGTGGAGCTTAATGTGCCCCACACCTGTTGGCACAGCCAGGTTTTCAACGTCTTCCTGAAGGGGAGTAGCTCTGCAATTCTGATGGAAGGAAGTTCCAGAGGGCTGGGGCAGACACAGAAAAGGCTCTCCTTCTGGTCCCCATCAGAGATGCTTCTTTTACTGATGGAACCACCAAAGTGCCCCTCCTGTCTACCCTTGTCGGATGGGCTGATACCCTTGGGGTGATGCGGTCTCTTAAGTACCCAGGTCCAATGCCATGAAGAGTTTTAAAAGTCAAGACCAGCACCTTGAATTGCACCCAGAGGCTTACCGGTAACCAGTGCAGCTCCCGTAGCAGAGGTGAGGCACAGGCATACTGTCCGCACCCCATCACCGCATGTGCAGCCGCATTCTGGATCAGCTAAAGCCTCCGAACGATCTCCAAGGGCAGCCCCATGTAGAGCGCATTGCAATAATCCAATCTGGAGGTGACCAGTATGTTAGTGACCATGAGCAAGGCATCCCGATCCAGGAATGTGCACAATGACTCGAAGCTGTTCAAAGGCCCTCCTGGCCACGGCTGCCACCTGCTCTTCAAGCAGTAGCCGCGAGTCCAAGAGGACCCCCAAATTGCACACAGGATCTGTCTGAGGCAACACTGCCCCATCCAGAACCAAAGGTGGTAGTTCCCGGGATAGCATGGGACCCCATACCCACAGCCACTCAGTCTTGCCGGGATTCAGCTGAAGCCCGTTGTCCCCTATCCAGACCCGAACAGCCTCCAGACACCTGGTCAGGACTTTGACTGCATCACCCGGGTCCCCACGGGCTGAGATGTACAGTTGGGTATCATCAGCATACTGATGATACCTTACCCCATGGGAACGAATGATCTCAACCAGCGGTTTCATGTAGATGTTAAACAGTAGAGGCGAGGGTACCGAGCCCTGAGGCACCCCACATGGGAGCAACCTAGGGCTGGACAGCTCACTCTCTAAAGACACCAACTGAGACAGGCCCCTCAGAAATGAGGAAAACCAGGACAGCACCGTGCCCTGGGCCCCCAAACCTCGGAGCCAGCCCAGAAGGATACCATGGTCAATGGTATCAAAAGCCACAGAGAGGTCAAGGAGAGCAAGGACAGAGGGGTTGCCCCTGTCCCGCTCCCGCCAGAGATCATCCAAGAGTGCAACCAATGCAGTCTCAGTACCATAACCGGGCCTGAATCCTGACTGAAACGGGTCCAGATAATCTGTATCATCCAGAACCCCCTGGAGCTGTTTACAGCTCAAAAGGGTTTACAGCTCAAAGAGGGTTTACAGCTCAAAAGTAAGAGATCCATCTCAATCACTGCTCAGAAAGATGTATCTTTTAGACCAATAAACTATAGCTGTGATATCTCCTGAAACTCTCTAGGGGTATACTGACTTACAGGCTGTTCTTAATCAGAAACATAGGGGAACATTTTAAATTGTGCAGTTACAGAAATAACTGAATACATGTCATGGTGGGATTCAATTTTTTTTACTACCTACTCTGTGGGCGTGGTGTGGTGGGTGTGGCCAGGGGGAAAGCCCTGTGTTGCACCCGAATTAAGACTACTTTATTTCAAAACTTGGGTGGGCTGGGCCAGCCAGAATTTCTGCTACTGGTTCTGGCGAACTGGGGCAAACCTGCTGAATCCCACCACTGAATATTTATTTATTTATTTATTTATTTATTTATTTATTTATTTATGACATTATATACGTGTACATAAATAATATATAATTACATACATTATTCTGCAGTTAGATGTTTATAGTTCTTATGAACTGGGCTTTATATAGTTGTTTACAATTTTTTCCACATAAACTTGTATTTTAGTCTTGGCATGTGAAAATAGAATCACATCAACATGATTCTGCATACGTTTTATGAAAGCTTATTTAAGTTATAGTTTGTCTGCTATCCAATCATCCAGCCAAGCTGCTTGTGTTACAACCCCAAAAGTAAAATTTCCAAGCTCTTCTCTTTTGTTTTAGTTTTCTGGTGTTTTACACTATCAATAATAATATGTCTTTTCAAAGCATAAATCATGTTGCCCTTTCAAATTCCAGAATGTCCCCTGTCCAGCCTTCATTCATCAAACTGCAAGATGTATTACACATGACCTATTATATTCATCCTGACCTGGAAAATCCCACCTACCCCTCTTGACTATGAACAGAACTGAGCCATTCTTAACCACTGTGTGGCCTTTCTAGGTTGCCCCCCTTCCAATTGTTCTCATTTAAAAGGAGCTACGAGGGAATTTCAGAAGCTTCCTGATCTCTCTCACAATAAACTGAATAGCAGGGTGAAAAAACAGAAAGAATCTCTACTTCAGAAACATTTTGTTTCACAGAAACAAGTATTTCAAAAAGTTATCATAGGGCAGTGATGGCCAACCTTAGCTCTCCAAATGTTCTTGGATTTCAATTCCCAGAAGCATAAGTCAACATACCTGCTGATCAGGGTTTCTGAGAATTGAAGTTCAAGAACATCTGGAGGTTGGTCATCAGTGGATAGGGCAGTGATGCTAGCCTTGGCACTCCAGGTGTTCTTGAACTTCAATTCCCAGAAGCCCTGATCAGCAGGAATGCTGACTTGGGCTTCTGGTAATTGAGGTCCAAGAACACCTGGAGTGCCAAGGTTAGCCATCACTGGGACACAGCATAGTTTTCACTGCTGCATGTTGTATTGTTTTCTGTCACTCTCTCCTCTGTGAGTGGTGGTAAGAATTTTGCAGAGTAGCTCTTTGTGAGTTGAGAGTTATTGAGGGGACTGCAACTTGCATCCAAAAATTATGTCATTTGTATTATGGTGGCATAAAAGCTCTGGAGGGTCTTGGCCGTAATAGGGTTAACTGCACCAGGAAGTCTTGCAAAAAGCAGAGGATGACTCCTGCTTTTCTTATACATTGTTCTTAGCCCAAGAACCCAATCCTATAAATGTTCACACACACACACAAAAACCACAAACATTTCCCTTGACCCAAGTACAACCTATGGTAAATTATAAGTACTAGAACCAAGGAAGAGGAATGGTTACCTATGCACCGAAATTTCCAAATAGTCAGGGACGGAAGATAGGGTGGCCATATAACCTCCTCTAGAGAAAACAGTCCTCTAATTTTTTTATGCATGTTCTCCTGTTTTGGTGACATATAAGTGGTCACCCTACCCCAGTCCCCAGTGAATTTATTTGATCAAACAGGGAAAATAGAGACTTTGTTAGGTATATGAATCCAATCAACCCTCTCTCATTTTTTAAAGTAAAATAGGATCAGGAGGGAGTAGGTAGGTTTGTAAGGGGGGGAATGCAAAATTCACACACTGGTAAAACTGCTGATGAATGATAGGAGAGATATGGCATGGCATGCCAATTCTGTAGGAAATCAGGATGTGAGATCAGTCCCTGGAGCAGATATTCTGAAAGTATATATATGTTAAGACCATTCCTCTGAAATAACTGATTGTTGCCTAATTAGACACTTCAACAAACCTGCAGTGACCTCCATTAATTTTCTTTCTATGCAAATTTATTTTCTTAAACTGCAAAAAAAAAAAAGCCAGGGCATTTCAGAAAGTTATTAAATGTCTTATTAGATTTATATCCTATATTTATCTCAATACTATGTCTCAAATTGGTCTTACCTAAGTTATGATCTTGTACAATATGTTGAACAGTACTGTTGTTGTTGTTGTTCAGTCGCACAGTCAATTCCGACCCTTTGCGACCCTATGGACCATTGTTCTCCAGGTGCCTCTGTCCTCCACCATCCCCCTCAGCACTCCCAGTTCTGTGCCCACTGTGTCTATAATACCATCTAGCCATCTCATCTTTGGCCTCCCCCTTCTTCTTTTGCCCTCCACCTTTCCCAACATCAAGGCCTTCTCAAGCGAATCCTCCCTTCTCATTTGATGTCCAAAGTACTGTAGTTCTGCTTAAATTATAATAATTATGTGGAATTGTGATGATATTTACATATATTAGGTCAAAAGAGCATGTGCAAACTTAATGCAAAAGTACTCTTTTTTTGTGAAGAATGTCCTCATTTTTGGAGATGTCTCTCCTTTTTAGCAATAGAGCTGTGACCACCTTTAGGATAACCCAAGGCAAGCTTTCTTTTTGGAAAGTAGGCAAGCAGCAGCGGCCTGGGGTTGAAGGTAGAACAATGGCCCCTTTACCCTAATCGTTAGGGGCTAATGGACCAGTCTCCTCTGATTCAGTGGTACAGTTGATGTGTCTGCATAATCTGATGGAAACCCTTGACTTCTGGTAGTACTGAGCCTCCACAAATTTCTTCATAATATGGCTGGTCAGCCCAGCTGTGTTTAGGAGTCCTCCAGCTTATTCTGCTCCAATGGGGTCCGGAACATCTGTTGCAAAGTCTTACTTTTAGACTTAGAGCATCTTTAGCTGAGTTCATCCATGATCATTCAGGTGCAGCTTTTCCTACTACAAACCATGATCCTTAATTCAACCAACTTCTATGAGAAGATATGTAGTGGAGCTTGCAGTGTTGTTGAGGGACTGCCCAGCTACTTCTTGACATGGAAGAATGTGACCCTGAGAACAAATAGATGCCATTCATTGTGAAACGTATAATTGCAAACTGCAGCCATTGTTTCTGCACAGCCTCTTGTTGTTCATTAGCACAAAGACTGTGTAATAAATGTAATGAGAGATTGCTCAATTTACTCTGTCTTTGTCATCTCAAACTGCCTCATGAATAACTCCAGCGAATTTGTCTCAGAATGACTTATTTGCTTTCTGACCAATAAGGGATGTGTAATTAGTGTAATATATGGTTTCCTTGTTGTGGTTAGCAGTTAAGCAAGGGAAAACAAAAGAACCAATTTGGATACAAAATTATAACTGATAATCATAGTATTGGCCCGTATTCAGCTTTATTCAGCTTAACAGCTGAGAGGTTGACATGTAAAGGGGGACAGCCCTACCGTTAGGCAGAGTGACTGAGTCAAGTTGGGAGGCTGCTAAACTACTGTCTTCCATGTGTCATGTAGAATGCTAACCCGTTGTGAGTGCTGAAGAAACATCCATTGCCAGTCTGCTCAGCTTTTGCATTGGGAATGGAACACTATGCAAATAATGACACCATCAAATATGTCACAATTTACTCCATTTGTAATACAGGTGAAGTACATGTATGTGTGTTTTAATTAGGGCAGGTGGAGATCTTCAAAAGACACTGTGGAGCCCTTACTTCACAGTGTGTGGGATTTTAACCCACTAAACCCACCTCCCATTATGCCCCGCAATCATGCAGAACTGCCATCAGTCATTACTTCACCGGGGGGGGGGGGGGAGGCAGACTGGCTATTAAAAACCCTCCTCCAATTTGGCTACTCACCCTCCTCCTCGATGCCTCTTGCTGCCCTCTTCTCAGTTTCGCCACAAATCTAAGTTCCGAGATGACCACAGCCATATAATTGGACACTGTGACCCAGGTAGTCTCCCTGCTCAACATCTCACTGATGATGTCTTCTGGAGACAACTGCCATTGATTATGCTTCTGTAGAATTTTCCGTTCTGCATCAAAGCATGGGCAGTGAAAAAACACGTGCTTTGTGAATTCCTGCACAGGCTGGTAGTCAGGGCACGAAGCATCATCATCCAGCCAAAACAGTGTTGGTAGGCTCTAAAGCAACCATGCCCCGTCAACAGCTGCATGAGATAATAATCCATCTCTCCATGCTGTCTTGTTGACCATGTGTTAATGTCCGGGATGAGACGAGGAGTCCACCATCCCTTGGTTGACGTATCCCAGATCTAGTGCCATCACGCTATCCTCTCTATCCTGGTTTCCGTAGCAATTGTGCTTCGTTCCATCACCTGATTTTCTCACCTTCAACATTTTGCCTCTCTCTCTGTGTGTGTGTGTGTGTGTGTTACCTATAGGATGCAAACCTGAACCAAATTAATTTGTGGTTTTTCTTCTTCTTCCAAAGCTTCTGTTTTTCTACTTTTTTCCTGTCAGTATGATTCAAAAGGAGTTTTTCCCATGGTGATGCATTATGGAGGAAAGAAGTGAGTCTGTAGGTGGTGTTTCAGTGCTGTAATGTGTCAGAAACATGCAGTGATGAGGACTTAAGTTTGGCCAATGACAAAGTCAATAAAGTGGCTTCATTTTGCCAGTCCAGGGTTTGATCGGGACACGAAAGAAGAAGTAGAAGAAGTGCCGTAATGTGCAGGATCATGGTAATATGCCCATATGGTTTTTTCTGCCATCCCAAACAACCTTTTAAAAACAACGTATATTAATGATAAGATTAGCAGTATATCATCATACCCCCACCCCCGGGACTTTTGCCCACCCAAGGCCTGGGTGGGCAGAAGAGGAGCCGTTGGGGCCCTGTGTATATTATGAAATGTAAACCGCCTTGAGTCACCCCAGGGCGAGGAAGGCGGTATATAAAAAAATAAAATAAAATAAATAAAATAGGTCTTGTATTTACCTCCTATCTGTTCCCCAAACAACATTCATAAAAGCGTATTGGAGAAATGCATAAAAAGGAACAACAATGAGGTAGATGAAAGATAATACAAAGTAGAAATTACACAAGAGTTAGCCCTGCCTGTAGGCGCAGTGACTCAGTTCTCTTCTATACCACTTTAGCTCTAGACAATCTCTGGAGAAAAATACAGTAAATTGGGGGGAAATGGGGGAATGATAACAGAAAGGAATAATCGAGATGAAATGAAATTGAATGAGAACTGTTTCTCCAATGTATTTGTAATACTGTATTTGTATTTGTAAAACTTTTCCACAACACTATACAACTCTTCAAAACCAAGGGGCAGCACAGTGGACCATAAAAAGATTTTCCAAGGCAGATTGCACAAAAAAAAAAAAAAAAAAAAAGGACGGCAAAGGCAGGACCACAGGAAGGATGATGGAAGGAACTGCAGGTTGGAATGGAATATCACTCGTATTGCATTGCTTTGCATAACAGACAATGATATGCTGATCAAATCTGCAAGCCTCAAACAATTATCCTCAAAAGTAACATATTAGGACAATTTAAAGCATACATATAAACTGAAAACACAGTTACCAATTTCCTTCTTCAGCTTTATGGATCTTTATATTTATAGGGTCGGCAGGTCAGCAGTTCAAGACCCAAATATTATGTAATGGAGTGAGCACCCATAGTCTGTACCAGCTCCTGCCAACCTAGCAATTTGAAAGCAAGAAATTGCAAGTAGATAAACAGGTACCGCTTCAGTAGGAAAGGTAACAGCATGATGTGCGCTATAGTAAAGACTCCTTGCCCCCCTATTTTCACCAGCAATTGGAGACCCTCCCTGGAGCTTCCAGGAGCTCACTGTCTAAGTTGTAGCTCCCACCATAATTAAACCAAAAAACAAACAAACATTTTTAAAAACCTGAAATATACTTCTGGTCATATCTATTTTGGGGTGATTTTTTAATGTTTAATTTGTGTTATTTATTTACTCATTTTTAATGTTGTTGCATGTTTTGAAGTATTTATCGCCCCCAGACCTCCCAAAGTTTCCCTTGTCTACCTTATATAGCATTGTTTGTGATCCTGTGGCTTTACTCGCCTTTTCATTTTTTAAAAATCACTCAAATAGCTTTGCACCAGGCTACTCTACCTTAGATCCAAATCAGGCTGATCCAAGCTGATTTGGATTCAGACCAATTTGATCCAAATCCGTCCAGTTCAGTTAGATATTTGATTGAACTGCGGCAGCAGCAGCAGTTGGAAGACATCCAATGGATCACCAAGTCCAGCCCCTGTCAAGGATTCACATTGGGGAATTAAATTCCCAACCTCTAGCTCCACATCAGACATCTAAAACAATGAGCTATCCAGC
This sequence comes from Bradypodion ventrale, assembly GCA_035047345.1. Taxonomy (NCBI): domain Eukaryota; kingdom Metazoa; phylum Chordata; class Lepidosauria; order Squamata; family Chamaeleonidae; genus Bradypodion; species Bradypodion ventrale. The sequence goes on along the minus strand of JAWDJE010000002.1, from coordinate 102,222,820 downwards.
AATTCCAAGCATATGGACAAGCAAACCTGATGAGTAAATAATGTGTAGAACAAAACAGGCAAAGCAGAGATATCCTTGCTTGAACTGGAAGCTATTACCAACTGACAAACATGGTACAGAGGAAGCTAGTGTAACTACCTGAAAATCTGCCCACAAGGGGCAAATTTTCACAAATTGTGTCTGCACCATGTCTTACAGATGCATTTCCATCCTCTAACTTACAAGGCAAGCACAGTCTTTGTGTTGGTTTAGAGAGAGCTTCTAATTGCATCCCGATTAATAGTTCCCCAGCCTCCTCCTCTTTCCTTATTCTCATTTCAAAAATTGTTTTGGGAATCCTTGCATAATAGCCTAAAAATCAACTTGCAATTCTAAGTAGTAGTTACAGGCAAGTGACAAGCACAGAGTGCATTGAATTACTTGCCCTAGGGCTGTAACAAGCTTACAAAAGCAAGCAAATTCAGTTAGATTGCTCCATTTGTCCTTAACTCAACCCGCTGGATTCATCAGCAAGCAGGTGTTCCCTTTCTTGCAATGTGAGCTGAGTCCCCTGCCATTAGGGATGAGAAGATTCACATAAAATAAATAAACATATCTATGTAACGTCAATATTTATTTATTATTTATTTATTTACATGATTTCTACACACACACCCTTCCTCATCCTGGGAAGATCCAAGGCGGCTTACATCGTAATTTAAAAAAACATAGATTAAAACAGTTAAAACTGTTAAACCCCACACATACAATACCCTCCCTAACCCCTTAAGAAAAAACACACACAGTTTAAAAACTCATGAAAGATAAAAATGGGAAAATAGAGGGGAATAGGAAAAAGTTAAAAATAAAAGATATGGAAGGGGAGGAGATATGGAAGGGGAGGAGGCGGGGGGAAAGGGGAAAGATAAAAACAGACAGGTGTGTTATGTTATATTAAAGGAACAGGCCAGGTTTATATCAGCCAGCGGGACTGGGCCATCACAGCTGTCGGGACACACACCCGCTGGCACAACCAAGTCTTAAGGGCCTTCCTAAAGGGGAGTAGCTCTGTCTGGAGGCGCAGTTCAGGTGGTAAGACATTCCACAGGGCCGGGGCAGTCACAGAAAAGGCTCTTCTCCTGATTCCAGTCATGTGCGCTTCTCTTGAGGAAGGGACCATCACCGAGCCTCTCTGGTCTGCCCTTGTAGGACGGGCGGAATACCTCGGGGCGACATGGTCCCTTAAGTAACCTGGTATACAGTATGTTTTCTAATGGCATGATTTCCATTTGTGCAGCTCTGGGTAACCAAAGTTTGGTATACTGCTTTGCTGCACAAAAATATTACGAAGTTTGAAATCTGGAGATCTTCCCTTAAGAGACTTTGCAAAAGCACCTCCATGCCCCCCTCCCCTGAAGATTGATGCCAGCATTATCCCTTGCTATTCTATTCAACCAGCTGTCTCCAGTTATTCCATTAATCTTACAAGGAAATTAATTATTTTAAGGCCTGGTCTGCATGGTTAACAGATGAGGGAAGGTTAAACAAATTATCCTTTTGCTTTCTTGCTGCTGCATGAAATCATTATGAATTCTAACAAGGGACTATTGCCCAATGTCAAGTAAAATTAGCAGGTCTGTAGTCTACAGACTTAGTGTATTGTGTTCTTGGATTGCTACAGTAAAACCTTGGCAGCCTCCAGACCATTTCAAAACTTACACCCAAAATGTATTTCAATTTCAGTAGTTCATACAGGCACACCACACATGCTGGCTCTATCCCCTATGCCACAACCTCATGGCCAGTCCCAGTGGCCTCTGTACATGGCACAAGGGGAAGACTGAAGCAGACTACACATGGAAACTTCCTGTGTGGTTATTTGCTTAGTTGCTGCAGTTATAATCTGCTTTTTCCTCCAATGAGCTCAATTCAATGTAAATGATTTTTTTCATCCTCACAACAGCTCTATGTACAAAGTCAAGTATAGAGAAAGAGCCTGGTCTAAGATAATCCCATGATTTTCATGAGTCAGTGGGGAATGAAACCTGGATCTCTAAAATCCCAGCCCATTTTCAGTCTTGCACAGATGTCACCAGGCAGAACACATTCCTGTCTGAGAACATTTGCAAGAGACACAAGCCTTAGTAGGTTTGCAGGCCAAAAATGGTTGTGCTCATCCATTTCAACTAGTTAATTCAGCTGTACCCTATTGTGATGTGTAGACTTCATCTACACAACATGTAGAAGTGTTGCGCCAGATGGATAAAGAACAAGAACTGTTTAAGACCATTAAAAAAAGAAAGCTCCAATACATTGGCCGTATCATGAGGTACAACATATAGTATAGACGACTCCAACTCACGCTGCAAGGAAAGATCTCTTGGAAGAGAGGCCCTGAATGGAGACAGACTTCATGGCTAAAGAACCTGAGAGAGTGGTGTGTAAGGACTTGTAAGGACTGTTCTGAAGAGTTAAGAACAGGGAGACTATCGCCATGATGACAGCCAATATCCCAATATCCAGAACAGATATGGCATTTGAAGAAGAAGACTTAATCACTCTAATACTCCTCAATTCTTTTTGGTGAGGTGTAAAACTATAACAACTATTATTATTTTTACCAATAGGCAGGATAACAGGCTACTAAAGACCTGTCCAGACTGCCTGTTTAGGTGCACTTAGATCAGCCAGAAAAGCATTGGTTCCTGTTCAGGGGAATAAACAATATGGCATTCAGTGTACTCCTCCTGTCCAAACACAAACTGATCCTTTCAGTCTATTTGAACACTTTCCTGATTGCGTGTGAACAGTTGGGGAAGGGTTTTTTTTTATTTTAAATATTTAAAATCACTGATGTGATTATCATGTTATTTGATTTTTTAAAAAAAAATCTTTGTTTTTGTGCATTGTCAATTGAGAAGCTGTCTGCAGTCACAGTTTTGATTGGCAATACACAGATTCACAAATATTTTTTTAAAAAAATTAAAATATTCAATGATTAACTCTGTAACTTGTAGCTAGTGTTATTGCAGTATAGCACTGTGATGTGTACTGTTTGTGAATTAGTATTCTGAATTTTGTATATTGAATTTTTATTTTGTATTTTGACTCTCAGTATCAATTGTATTCATTGTATATTGTATTATCATTTATTGTATTTATTCTCCGCTATGTAAACCACCCTGAGTTGGGTTCGCCTGAGTTGGCGGTATAAAAGCGTGAAAATTAAATTAAATGATCTAGCATGTGTTTTAAAATATTTCATTTATCCTGACCATTTATAGATGATCAGGAAACGTGTTCAATTTCCAATATGCTGAAGAGATTCATAAACCACTTCAGCATACTGGAAGTTGACTCCCATATGCTGCTTTGACAGCTGCTAGGCTGTCCCTTATTGCCTCCGCTGATAATCGCCCAGCCACCCTGTTTCGGGTGACCAGGTCCCTCCTGGGTAGGGCGGGGCCTGTGCCTGGTTGGCAGGGATCGGCTGAGGACTTTGCTGACCATCTGGTGGAGAAAATCGATCGGATTCGCTCAGGGTTCAAACTTGGCGTGGACGGGGAGGGTCCGGGGGGAGCCAGTGCACAGTCTTGCGGTGTTACCTGGGATCGGTTTGATCCAGTTGCCCCGGATGAAGTGGACAGGCTCCTTGCGGCGGTCCATGCCACTAATTGTCCATTGGATCCCTGTCCTGCCTGGCTGGTAAAAGCCTCTAAGACGGTGACAGGTGGCTGGGTTGGGGCTATAATTAACGCGTCTTTTCGAGAGGGGATGTTTCCTGCACTGATGAAACATGCTCTTGTGCGCCCCCTCCTGAAGAAGCCTTCCCTCGATCCAGCAATCCTAACCAACTACAGACCTGTCTCCAACCTTCCTTTTTTGGGGAAGGTTCTGGAGAAGGCAGTGGCACATCAGCTGCAGGGGGTACTGGATGAAGCGGAATATCTGGACCCATTCCAGTCAGGATTCAGACCTGGATATGGTACTAAGACTGCATTGGTCACGCTGATGGATGATCTCTGGCGAGAGCGGAATGGTGGTCATCTGTCCGTCCTTGCTCTTCTTGACCTCTCAACGGCCTTCGATACCATTGACCACGGTATCCTTCTGGAATGGCTCCGAGGATTGGGGATCCAGGGCACGGTGTGGTCCTGGTTTTCCTCATTTCTGAGGGGCCGGACCCAGTCGGTGTGGTTGGAGAGTGAGAGGTCGAGTCCTAGGCCCCTAAAATATGGGGTGCCTCAGGGCTCGGTACTCTCTCCTCTCCTATTTAACATCTACATGAAGCCGCTGGGTGAGATCATCCATTCCCATGGGGTGCGGTACCACCAGTACGCGGATGACACACAGTTGTACATCTCGGCCCGTGGGGACCCCAGTGATGCAGTCAAAGTCCTTTCCAGCTGTCTGGAGGCTGTTGGGGTCTGGATGGGGGCAAATGGGCTACAGTTGAATCCTAGCAAGACTGAGTGGCTATGGATGGGGTTCCTGCGTTATCCCGGGAGCTACCATCTTTGGTTTTGAATGGGGCTGTTTTGCCCCAGACCAACCCGGTGTGCAACTTGGGGGTCCTCCTGGATTCGCGGCTGCTGCTAGAAGAACAGGTGGCAGCTGTGGCCAGGAGGGGTTTCGCCCAACTTCGGGTGATTCGCCAGTTGCGCCCGCTCCTGGACTGGGACTCTTTGCTCATGGTCACTCATGCTCTGGTGACCTCCAGACTAGACTACTGTAATGCGCTCTACATGATGACCATTCGGAGGCTGCAGCTGGTCCAGAATGCCGCGGCCTGGGTGGTGATGGGGTGTGGACATTATGCCCATGCCTCACCACTGCTTCGGGGGCTGCACTGGTTACCAGTTTGTCTCCGGGTGCAATTCAAGATGCTGGTTTTGACCTTTAAAGCCCTATATGGTGGTGGGCCAGAGTATCTTAGAGACAGCATCGCCCTAAGGACGTCTGTCCATCCAACCAGAGCGGACCGGAGGGGCTCTCTAATTGTGCCATCAGCCAGGGGGGCTCGCCTCTCTGGCACAAGGAGGAGGGCCTTCTCCGTGTCTGCACCGGCCCTTTGGAACCTCCTGCCTGTGGAACTGCTTCTCCGGACGGAGTTGTTGCCCTTTAGGAAGGAACTAAAGACCTGGCTGGCGGGCCAAGTTTGGGGTGCGGGTGGGGATGGGGGTACCGTTGAGTGGTTGGTATAGAGAAGTGTGCCTTCCCCCAAGGTCCTTTCGGTTCTTGCGCACCTTTTAGGGGTGGGTTTTTTAACTTTTAACTTTATTTTATTATGTGTCTTTTATGTATTTACTGTCCGCTATGTAAACCGCCCTGAGTTGGGTTGTACCTGAGTGGGCGGTATATAAGTGTGAAAAATAAAAAAATAAAAATAAATAGGCTCCCGTAAGTGCAGTTTCTAGAATCCATAGGCTCGAAAAACAGCATATATGGGAGAGCACCAAAATAGCAGAACCTCTTGATCGGAGTTCAGAAGACATATGTTGGGATGGAGGGAGAGGCAACTCCAATATTTGCCGAGGCCATAAAAAGTGGACCAACCTGGCCCCAAAATGCCCAGAAAGTGAACTTAAATATCCATCTGCGCAACCCCTAACTTACTATGTGTTCAATATGCATCACAAACCATTCTATTACTTCAGCAGTGGACAGATTATTACATGTATTAATTGGTTAACACTGGTTTTCTGGATTCTTACATGATCCCTAAATATGTACATTTGCTCATAATTACTACATTTCTGTTCAGTTGTTAGCATGTACACAGAAAAAGCCTCCTTGAAGACTGTGGCATTTTTGAATCATAGTCGGCCATGCCCTATAACGGCAACCTTGTGTTACCAGCTAATCTTTCTCACACTCGGTCAGGCAAAAGGAACTGTGGAGTGAACTCACCAAAAGGTGCCTTAATTTTGGCAGTTTCATGTCTGGCCTAGACATGGAAGAAGAATGCACAAGCAAGCTGGCAAGCAAGAAGAATGTTCTAACACATCTTGCTCTGTCTCCAGTTCTGGGATGCCCTGAAGGTGAGGATATGGACATTCCAGAGGCAGGAGCCTGTCCTGTCTGGCTGGCTTTTCCTCATGAGCATGAATCCTTGAAAAATCAGGGTTCTGGTTCCTGTGAAGAGTGTGCATGGATAGTGGAGCATCTCAAATTCAGATGCATTCCCCACCACTCATTGGGCAACCCCCCCACCCACCCACCCACACACCCCATACAAAACAACAACTCCAACACAGGGATGTGGCCACTTTGCCCCTCATGTATTAATTTTACATATGCACTATTGACGGAATACAGCTGAACTATCATTAGGAGCCTTTTCTGCCTGTAACCTCAAGGGCTGTTGCACCTTATTGTGAGAATGAAGGGGAGGGAGAGAGACTGAAGAAGGAGGGAGAGGATATTTAAAGGGCTATTTTCCACTTGGTAAACTCTTTCCCCTTCCCTCCAATTCACCATAGGTCATATTTTATGTCTGTCACAGTACATGAATTAATCAATTAGGAAAATTGTATATTTTAATTATCATGATAAAATTAAACCTAATGCATTGGTCACTGAGTGTTGGAAGATAGCTAAGTGTTTCTATCTCTCTAGTGTGAAAGAGAAAATTGTGAATTCAGGGAATGAAGCTATCCCCCCCCTTCCCACCAATTCTTTTCATTCCACTGGAAGGGCTGTGCATCATTTATCAAGCTGACTGGGTTGTCATATCAATGGAAGGACCCTGGAGAGCCCTGACCATGAGATTGAAGGTTGGTACCAATTTACTGCAACACAAATGCATTGAACAGGAAAGAGAGAGCTCCTAATCTCTTCAATTTTCTTACATTACCCTGAAGGCTAGAGAATTAAATGAAGCAGTAGCTGGTGACAACTTTAAAGGGTCCTGAATGCATGACAGGAAAAGTATTAAAATAGCTCAATAGTTTTATTTTTATATGTGTGAGTTAATCTTGCCCCTGCATAAAGAACAAGGTTAGGAAGGACTGCCTCTTGGATGCCTGGCTCTTGGAGAAAAAGAGAGAAAGAGAGAGAGAGATTGTGTGTAGTACTTTTCTCGTCAAAAGCTAAGCATGGAAAAAATACCAACCAGGAAAAGATGAAGAACAAGACGAAACAATGACAACTTGCAAGGAAGAAATATCTTATCAATTTCTTTTTCACATATCTTTTCAATATGTTATTACCTGCAAACTAGGAATGCCTGAACCATTACATTTACCTTCATCTATCTCCATTGAAGATGAAGATAAAGTACTTTGGACATCAAATGAGAAGAGAGGATTCATTTGAGAAAGCCTCGATGTTGGGAAAGGTTGGGAGCAAAAGAAGAAGAAGGCAGCAAAGAATGCGATGGCTAGATGATATTGTTGATGCAATGGGCACAGAGCTGAACAGGTTGAGAAGTATGGTGGAGGATAGAGGTGCCTGGCGTGCGATGGTCCATAGGGTCACAAAGGGTCGATCTCGACTATGTGACTGAACAACAACAAATCTCCATGTTACTCATACAAGTGATTATTTAAATCCACTGTCTTTCATATACTGAAGCCTGGGCCCATAGGCTGGAGTGTTGAGACATTTTGAATAGCAGAGATGATTTTCCACCCCCTTTGGCTCCACTGATCACTCTGATGATCAGCAGAGTGCAAGAAATAGAAATGAATGATCCTAGCAACCATGTAGTGTTATGAATTATCCTTGTTTATATGCAAAGTATTCTTCTATGACTTGTCTTTGGATGGCAATCATGTTTCATTTACAAAGACCTACTGTTGCTGGACATGGGACCTGCTAGAACAAGACTGTTGACCCAGATCAGGGCAGACACCTACATTTCTGCATTCTTCTTCAAGTATGGCCATTAGACATTTAAGCACACCTGGACATTCAAATTTCTGATTCCACCTACCCATTTCTCATTCTGTATTTCTCAGACATGTGTACACTACACATTATCAAATCTATTAAAAACAACCCGCAAAATGTACAAATTGTCTCCAAGACATATTTTAGGGCAGTGATGGTGAACCTTGTCACTCCAGGTGTTCTTGGACTTCAATTACCACCAGCCCAAGTCAGAACTCCTGCTGATCAGGGCTTCTGGGAACTGAAGTTCTAGAATACCTGGAGTGCCAAGGTTGGCCATCAGTGTTTTAGGGGCAAGCAAATCTCATTATGTTGTGATGTGGACAAAATAATTCCACTCCTAATAAAGTATTCTTATTAGATACAATACACACGAAAGATTGTACAGTACTTAATAAGGGTTTACATCAGTGGTCATGTTAGTTGAGGGATTTTGAGACTTATAGTTCAGAGAGAGATCTGTTCCAAGCTGTGATAAAAGATTATTGTTGTGATGACATACAGCCCAATACTAAACATAGGAACCTGCATATAAGTGCCCTGACTTTAGCAACAGTTGCTATTACATAGGTTTACGATTTTAAGCTTACCATTTTTTTCCTTTGCACATTTAACATGCATTTATATTCCTAATGCTTCTTCTCCAAAGATGTCCACATAAGATCATATGTGTAGTAATGGCTATCAACAATATAATGTGCTTGTATCTAACAGGGAATGCACATTTGGTGTCCATATCCCTTCAATTTAAAAAATTGCTAAAGGCCATAATTTCCCTTTTTGTGCCTGGGTAGAAAACGGAGAGTGGAAATAAAAGGACAGTTATTACAGGATTACTATTTGCAATCCTATAGTTAAAGGTCAAACTAGTTTTTCTACTCTAATATTTTCTAGGATTTGATGCACACACACACATATACACAGAGAGAAAGAGAGAGAGAGAGAGCTGGTCAGAATTTGTTAGAAACACAGAATTTGTTCAAGAGTTCCATGTGTTTATTAGGATTTCGCAGTTGTCATTTACATGCATACCTGTCAACCATCCCGATTTGGCCAGGATTACCACGGAATTTGACGCCGATTGATATCATAACCCGCCCCGCACTGCCAAAACCCCGTAATTTGGCAGTGGGGGAAAACGCTTTCCACGCATGGGTGGAAGCGCTCCGCCGCTTGCGCAGCCCCTACGCAAGTGGTGGAGTGCTTCCACGCATAGAAAGCGACCTGTGCACAAGCGATCTGCGCAGGTCCCGTTTTTTCCGGAGCCGCGGGTTGACAGGTATGTTTACATGGATTTCTAAAAAGTATTTCAACAACACAGAGGCATTAAAGATTACAATATTACAGCAAATTTGCCCATCTTTCCTCAGACTCTCCTCCAAGATCAGTCATTCATACACCTCTCCTCCTTTTTGACCTTCAGATAAAATAAGAATATTGTGGAACAGGGTCATGCATCATGTTAATAGTTAATAAGCTAAAAAAAATCTAATTAAATTCCATTTATGTTGAAAGGGGAATGTTTCTGTATATTTTAATTTTAAATTGGTGTTTAAATTTACGTTACACTATTAAACTAAAGGCATTATCATAATCAAGCTGGAAAATCCAATCTATCATTAAGCTCCTCCCTCCACTTCTGTTTAGCAAAAGTTGGCTATAATCTGAAAGTTGTCTGAAATTATGCTGTTAAGGTATTCATTTCATCTTTCTTTAGGCCATATGGATGTAAGCATTCCTATAACTTTCTGAAATCTTCCGTATTTTGTAAAGAAATGACTGGTTTCAGGAATATGGCTACTCTCTCTTTTTAAAGTGAGGAATATGATCAGTTACTGAAACCACTAACCTTAGAAGTGCTTAACCTAATTCATCCAATTAAAATAGAAGGAACTACTTTGGGAATATTTCAGAAGACCCATGAAAGTGTTTTTCCCCCACTCTCCTTGCAACTGCTTACTTATTGCTTCTTCTATGATTTAATTGCTGCTGTTGGTATTTTATTATTCAACAGCTTGTCTCCCTTGCACCACTCTTCCCTGACTAATGCTAATACTAAGGTATTACGGAAGAAACATTCAAGCAATTAAAAAATACATTGAATTAAATGACCCATTTATGCTGGCAAAAGTCCAGCTTAATTGAAAACATAGCTGACTGCAATAATCAGATGCCCATCTCTGCCTTCAGATCAAAACATTGTGAGATTTTCCAGGGTATATGTGGCATTTTAAAACAATCAGTATTTTCTGTAGAAGGACAGATGTCATTACCTGCTTAGCAACCAAAGAAATTGGAACCCCTGAAAAATCAAAAGTGGGAGTTTCCTCTATTTTTTGCGACCCTTCCCAACAGTTCAAAGTGAAAAAGAAAAGTAAGAATGAGCTCCTGAAGACCAAAATATGGATTGATCATGTGACACTGTAAAGCAGGAGTGCACAAACTTTTCAGGCCATGGGCCATTCATGTGGTTCCTCCAACCAGAAGCAGAAGTAAAACGCACCTTGCAATCTGTTTTGCAACAGGATGAGATATATTTTAGGCTGCCATTTTCTCTGCTTAAACCAGGGATGCCTAAACTATGGCCTGTGGGCCAGATCTGGCTCCTGACACCAATTCATCTGGCCACACCACCCTCGTTGTTCCCATAAGCGGAAGTTCCTCAGCCATATCCTTCTTTAATGTTGTTCCTTGTCCAGTGAGCTACTTCCTCCATCTTCTAATTTGATTTTGCTCTTGTGTACCCTCAAGAAAGTTTGTACTTGTCATAAGTCTCTTCCTGGATCTCAATCGGGGGACTGGAGGCACATATCTATTCAGAGGATGTCAAGGATTATTATCTTGCTTAGTTCTCTCGGTGTCAGCTGCTACTTCTCCCCTTATCTTAGGTGGAGGAATACTAACAAAAAGACATATTTTCTCAACTGGTGTAGGTTTGAGGCATTCTGTCACTATCTATATCTATATCTATATCTATATCTATATCTATATCTATATCTATATCTATATCTATATCTATATCTATATCTATATCTATATCTATATCTACATCTACATCTACATCTACATTTATATGGCCTAAAGAAAGATGTCCCCTTGTGTGTGCTGAATATGAATCTACACCCCTTTACTATCCGCTACCACACTTTGCACATACTTACTTAGCGTCCTGAAAAGGTCCCAGCGGGGGACTGGAACAACATGGGGGCCCTGCACCCCACAAAGTGAAAAATGCGAAAACCACAAGTCCCAGTGAACACTGCAGCAGGCCACAGCCAATCAGGGAAGCCAAAACAAACACAGGAGAGGCAGGCCACAGCCAATCAGGGAAGCCAGAACGAATGCAGGGGAGGCAGAGCAAAGGCCATGTGGCCAAAACAGCAATGGATGCTGCATGCCCTAAGCGTGGCCATGTCACCATCGCCCTAGAACCCCATCGCCCAGAGCAGAGTGGCCGAAGCACCCAGTGATGGGTTGTGGCAATATGGAGGCCGGGCGTGGGCTGAGAAGGACACAGGGGCAGAGGGGCGGGCTGTAAGAGACCATGGAGGCCACACAATGAGAGAAGGCAGCATCAGCTACAGAGGCCAGCAGAAACAGCCTAGCAAAATACCATACTGGGTCAGCCCCCACCCCAAACACATTCCTCTGCTGCGGTAGACGAGGGAGAGGCCCCAGGACGAGCCTGGCAGGCCTCGACAAGCGCCTGGGTGGCAGAGGTCATGGAGGAAGGAGAACCCTTCCTGGACCCTACAGGCAACCCGGGACAGCCAGCCAAAACCACCACTGCTGGCCCTATGGAAGCCACTCCCACGTGGAAATGCACACAAAAAGACCCTCTCGCTTACCTCAGAGCCTCAGCCAGCAACCTCAATGGTAGGCTACAAGAGCACAAACATGGGTGGAGACCAGCCACGGAAGAGGCGGTGAATCATCGGTGCCCTGGGACACATCCCTGACCACAGCTCAGACAGCCACACCGAAGGCAGGACCATGCCACCACCCAGGGACTCCTGTAGTTGCCCCGGGCATGCAGACATGGCCACCGACCCACAAATCGCCACACCACCAATGACCTGTGCCCTGCACCTAGCCGGGATGCAAGGGCCGCAGCAGCAAGAACTCCCACAGAGCCCCCAAACTCCTGAGATTGGGACAGGGAGCAAACCGTGCAAAGGACCGCTATGACTACCCCGCCTCTGCCCCACAGGTAAACACCCCCAGGCGCAGCCGGGCACTTCTGCTAGTGTACTATATTCCGTTAATAGCAATGTCAACTTGTTTCACTTGTTTATGCTATAAGAGGTAAGTTTAGGTTTGTAGCCCTATGATGATCAAACTGAGTACACCAGTTCTCTCGTACATGCTATCATTGCTTTCCCCCTACAAAACTGGAATCTTTGTCATGATACCATGCTGTTTACTGTACTGGAAGAATTTTACATTTCTGCCCATAGTCACCCCTCTATAGACTAAAAATATATTTTTAAATAATATTTCTAATTTTAGTTTATAGTTTGTCTGAGGCGCCCCTGTATGTTTTGTGGGGGAGTTTGTTTTATTTTTATATATTTGTCAAATCCTTGCTACAATTCTGACTTGTCTGCATTGTAGAACGTGGTAAACGAGTTTGCCAAGATGAACCTTTTAAATTGCTCTTTTAAAAAACATGCACATGGATTTGTTTTTCCAAAGCACTCTATTGAATTTGAGTGCCATTCTGCGATCTTCTGCTGCTCTGCCCTTTTAAGTAGGAAATATCATGACATTTGATCTACTGTCACAGAAGCATCTGGGACACCTAATTCGAATGATGGGGGAGGGTAGGGTGAAATAACCTCTTTTCCTATGAGGGAAATTTAATTGCCATCTAACAAAAGAGGAAATCAAGACAGATGGAGTCATTAGCCTCTGGGCATTTATATCCTGGGAAATGGAAGCAATGGGTATGGCTGGATATTTTTTTCAGCAGGTTGTGTAAGAATGATACACAGTCTCATTTGTGGATGGTGGACAGACTTGTTTTAGTTTTGGAAACGGAAAGAAAAGAAACAAGAGACCGACCACACAAATGACCTCTGTTGTGTATTTCTCTCTCTTTTTTAATTTATTTGTTTAAAAAGCAAAGCACAAATAAAGAGAGAAGAAAAACTGGCTTTTAGGCACTCTAAGAGACACAGGCTGGCTGGATAGCTCAGTGAGTTAGGCTGCAGAGCTAGAAATTGAGAGTTCAATTCCTCACTGTGTCTCCCAGAACAGGGGTCAGCAAACCTGGCACTTCAGGTGTTCTTGGACTTCAGTTACCAGGAGCCCAAGTCAGTACACCTGCTGATCAGTGCTTCTGGGAATTGAAGTTCAAGAACATCTGGAGAGCCACATTTGCTAACCCCTGTCCCAGAAGCTCCAGCCTATGTGGCCTTGAAAAAGTTCCAGAGTCCCAGGATGTTCCCAGAAGAGGGGAATGGTAAACCACTTCTGTGTTCTCTTGACCTAGAACACCTGAAAAGGGTCTCCATAAGTCAGAATTGACTTAATGGCACTGTTGTGTTCCCTTGTACGTCCCGTAGCGTGGACCTCAGAGTCTTAAGTTTGGGCCGCGCTTGGGGGTCGATCTTCAAGAACTCTTTCTGGGGAATTATGGAATAATAGGACCCCGAGTCAATCTCCATCCTAACAGGGCCCCCTTGTACTATTACCTCAATGAAGTAATGGTTTTGTCCCGCGGACACGCTGAACACGGGGGCGTCGTCCTCGCTGCCGTCCGAGACGCGACCCACGCCGTCCTGCTTCCTCGTGGTTCGGGCGCCATCTTGGGGTCTCGCTGGACGGTCCGGTCTGGCCGAACGGTCTTTCGACTGCCTCCGGCCCTCTCTCCGATTTCTGCATGCCCTGGCGATGTGCCCGCGCCGGCCACAGCTGTAACATTCGGCTTTCCTGAAAGGGCACTTCGCACGCTCGTGGGCCGCCCCACAACCATCGCAGCGGCGCCCCCCTTTCCGGACCTTCTGTACCTCTTCGCCGTCGCTGCCATCTGTAGAGGATCTCGAGGTTCGTCGGGTCGCGTGCACCGGCTGTCCTGACTTGCCGCGCACCGAGCTTTCCGCTTTGCTGGCCCTAGGACGCCACTCACGCCACTCGTGTATTTCGTCCACTCCCGCATTCGTGGACTCCGCGGATTCCGCGGTCTCTACGACCTCGGCCAGCGTGGGTGGCGGCTCCCTGTTCATCAGGCGGCGCTGCACTTCCTTGTCCTTCAGGCCACACAGCACGACGTCCCTCATGATCATCTCCAGGTTGTCCCACTTGCAGGGAACGGCGGCTACCCTCAGGGCCTCCACGAAAGCCTCTACCGACTCATCCGGCGCTTGGACTCGCCTCCAAAACGCACTCCTAGCGGGAAACATTGCCTTCGAGGGTTGGAAACGCTCACGCAGCAACTTCAGTATGTCGTCGGTTTTGAAGTCGTCCAACGTCTTCGGTTCGATCATGCCCACCAGCGTCCGCTTGGTCTCTACACCCAGCATTCGGGTGAGGATGGCCCTCTTCCTTTCCTCGTCGTCTTTGACTTTGAGTTCCACCAAGGCCGCCTTGAAATCCATGTTAAAGATGGTCCAGTCTTGCGGCTTGGTAATATTGAACCCGCTCTGTGTCCTGGCGCTTTGGGAATCCATAATCCCACCTTCGTCGCCAATTTAGTGTATGTAAACCAAGACACAGGACACAGCCTCGGGCTGGGTTAACTCAGGTTTATTGCATCGTGGACAGAGGGAACATGAGGTAATGGCGGATCGATAGCTCTTTATATACAGTAGTAATACATTTGAACGTGGTGCCATAGTAGCCCATTGGCTACTGCCTGCGTGACGTCATTGCTAGTCACGCCCTTCTTGTCCAGGTGTAGGTGGTGGCGGGAAAGCTTCCCGCGCTGTTGCCTTTGATGATTCTGACCAAGAGAGCTTGGACGCTCGCTGCTGCCAGCTGGTGGTCATCAGCTCGCGTCCTCATGCAGGGTTCATATGATACAGCTGAAGGTTACATTGTTGCTATAGGCAAGGTTACATTGGTTCAGATACATTGTAATCCATGTGGAAGGTAAAACCCTTAGAACACAACATCCCTCCCCCCTAGGACGAGACAATGTCTCGAGCCCATGCTTCTAGACACTCCCCCCCTAGGAGACAAAATCTTTCAGCCAAGATGGCTTGTTTCGAACACGCTGGGGTCTCGATGCGGGCTGCCTCTCCCCGGGTTTGCTACCTTCTCTTTGTCCCCTGGTTTCCTGTCCTGTAATTTGAGAGGGAGACTCGTTAGTGATCTGCCGCGGCTCCGCGGCGTTGTTGGGAGGTGTGCTCTTACTTAGGGAGGAACCGGGGGCACTGGGGACTAACGAAAAACCCCTCTTCTCGCTTGGATGGGTGGGGGAACACTCCTGAAAACCCCCCCGGTTTGCTAAATCAAAACCAAAATTCCATTCGGGGGCAGCGGTCGCGAACTCCTCTCCCCCTTCCCCGGCCTCTGACGGAACTGGCTTATCAAAGGGATATGAGTCGGGGCCGCTGCTTCTTCCTTCCCCCCTTGCTTGGGACTGTTGTCCGCTGCTGTCTCCCCCTTGGGTTACGCGGGTGGGGGAGAACCCTAACGCTGAATCTTGTTGGAAATCCTCACCGACTGGCCCACTGACTCGGTGCCTCAGTTGGTCTGCGTGCCTCCTCCAGAGGAGACCGGTGTGGGTTTCGACCCGGTACGACACTGGCCCCGTCTGTTCTACAACCGTCCCCGGCACCCAGGCTGGCCCCGCGCTGGCATAGTTCCTGCAATGCACAGGGTCGCCGGCGGCGAAACCTTTCGAGACTGCCAGCCCCACATTTTTTCCCTTGTCCTCAATTCTTGTGGGGTCCAGCCTGGACAGGAGTGTAGTCAGTTTCCGCCGCATCAATAGTTCTGCCGGCGAGTAACCTGACGCTAAGGGGGTCACCCTATACGCTAATAAGAACTGACATACTTGGTGGTTCAGGTCCCCAGGGCCCATGCGCCGAAGCGCTTCCTTTGTTGTACGCACCAACCGTTCCACTTGGCCATTCGTGGCCGGGTGAAACGGCGCGGACGTGACATGCCGAATGGCATTCGCCTCCATGAATGCCCCGAACTCTGAGGAGGTGAAGCAACTCGCGTTATCGCTGACTAAAGTGTCGGGTAAACCGAACGTTGAAAAAACTCTCCGTAGTTGGTTAATTGTAGTGGTGGAGGACGTGCTCTTTACAGGAATGACCTCCAGCCACTTTGAGAATGCATCCACCACCAGGAGAAACATGGTTCGTCGGAAAGGGCCAGCGAAATCTACGTGCACTCTGGACCATGGCCCCCTCGCTGTGTCCCATTCCCTATGCGGGAGGCGGGCCGCCTCTGGTCGGGACCCCTGGCACGCCTCACAAGTGCCTACCATGTGCTCAATGTCCTCGTCCAGCTGTGGCCACCAAAAGTAACTGCGGGCCAGCGCTTTTGAGCGAACGATGCCCGGGTGGCTGACGTGCAGCAGTTTGAGAACCCTCGGCCGCATGGGTGTCGGGACCACCACCCGTTGGCCCCACAACAGGCACCCCCTTTCTATGGACAACTCTAGCTTCTTCCGAAAGAATGGGTCGAATTCCTTGCTTGGGGACGATGTTGGCCACCCTTTCTGCACCCATGAGCTGACTTTCTCCAGCGTCCTGTCCTTGCTTGTCGCCCTAGCTATATCAGCCGGTACTATTGGGGGTTCGTCTAAAACCTCGATTAGCAACACCTGGCGGTCTCTTCCTATTCTGGCTTTTTGGTCGTCCGACAAAGGCAAAGGAGATCTCGAAAGCGCATCAGCATGGCTGATCTCCTTTCCGGGCCGGTACTCCAACTCGTGTTGGTATGCGTTAAGAAAAATGGCCCATCGCAACATTCTCGGGGATAGTATCTGCGGCGTGGGCTTGCCTGCCGTGAAAATCCCTAACAGGGGCTTGTGATCCGTCACGATTTTGAATGGGCGGCCATACAGAAAATCGTGAAACTTTTTGGTCCCCGCTACTATTGCCAACGCCTCCCTGTCGGTTTGTGCGTAATTTCGCTCTGCTTGGGACAGGGACCTTGAGTAAAACGCCACTGGGGCCTCCCGACCATCATCCAACACGTGGCAAAGCACTGCCCCCACCCCCACCGGTGATGCATCACAGACTAAGACCACCGGCCGTTTGGGGTCGAAGTGCGTAAGGATTGCGTCCGATGTTAAAAGCTGCTTTAGTTCGTTGAACGCCTTCTCGTGCTCGTCACCCCACATCCATGTCTCCTCTTTTTTAAGTAACCGATGGAGCGGTTCGGCCACGGAGGCTTTCCGCGGAAGGAATGTATGGTAAAAATTGAGGAGCCCCAGGAATGACTGTAGTTCGGTTTTGGATGTGGGGCGAGGGGCCTTCTTAATGGCTTCCACTTTGGATCTGGACGGCTTAATACCCTCAGGTGTGATCCGAAACCCTAAAAACTCGACCTCGGTTTCGAAAAAAACACATTTGTCCTTCCTCAGTCTCAGCCCCGCTTTCTCGAACACAGTTAGCACTTTATCCAATCTCTTTGCCAGTTCGGCCTCACTCCCCCCTGTTATCAATACGTCATCAAAATAAGGTAACACCCCCTCCAGCCCCTTCAGGAGGCGTTCCACAAGCGACTGAAAAAGGCCGGGTGCCGAGTTCACGCCGAACTGTAAACGCGACACCTGGAACGCTCCCTTATGTGTGACTATCGTTTGTGCCGCGGCCGTGGCGGGAGTTACGGGGAGTTGTTGATAGGCTTGTGCCAGGTCGAGCTTAGCGAAACACTTTCCCCCATTTAGCCTGGCCAAAAGGTGGCTGACCACTGGCACCGGGTATGCATTAGGGCGAATCGCCTTGTTAATTGTACACTTATAATCAGCGCAAATGCGCACCTCCCCGTTAGCCTTCAGGGCTGTTACGATTGGAGTTTCCCACTCCGCGGAATCAACAGGAATAAGAATCCCCTGGCCCACCAATTTGTCCAGTTCCGCCTCTATTTTGTCCTTTAGTGCGAAAGGCACCCTGCGCGGTTTGAGTCTTATCGGGCGGACCTCCGGGTCTAGGTCGAAGGCTACAGGGGGTCCCTTGAATTTTCCAAGTCCTTTTTCAAAAACGGCGGGGTGCGCGTCACACACCGCTTGTATCGGATCCGCGCCCACGGCATGCACCCCCCCTATGAACAAACCCAAGGGCTGAAACCACTGCGTCCCTAGGAGGCTACAATTCCCCCCTTTGAGAACGACTAAAGGGAGTTCTGCGGAATGTCTTTTATAACGAACCTGAAATTTTCCGACCCCCAGCACTGATCACACCTGAGGGTATTAAGCCGTCCAGATCCAAAGTGGAAGCCATTAAGAAGGCCCCTCGCCCCACAGGCACACAATTATTAAGGAACAAGGGACACTTTAAAAGTGAAGGGGGAATCCTGGAGTGTGGAGTGGTTAGTGATAAAAGTTTTATTTGAAACTGTGTGTTCTTTTCCAGTTGTACATTTTAATGTATTTTAATCTTTACCTATAAGGAGAGACGTTAACCGTTGGAATGTCACAAAGGCTCCCGCACCCATCCCTACTATCCCCTACCGAGCTGCCTGCACTCACCTTTACCTGGCCCGACCATCGCCGCAAGGGTCTGGCAGTCGCCAGTGGGGCAG
This sequence comes from Bradypodion ventrale, assembly GCA_035047345.1. Lineage (NCBI taxonomy): Eukaryota > Metazoa > Chordata > Lepidosauria > Squamata > Chamaeleonidae > Bradypodion > Bradypodion ventrale. The sequence continues at coordinate 102,204,241 of JAWDJE010000002.1, read as the reverse complement.
CCGCCCCACGAAGTCAAACAAAAAATAAAACTAGATTTCCCAGCCTCCTTCGTGCCACACCACCCCTCAGCCAATGAGGCTGAAGGGCACGAGCGTGGAGGAGGCTGGGCAGCCGGTGTGGTGGTTTAAAAATAAAAACCGCGCCGAGAGGAAAAAACTTACACAGACCCAGCTGGCAAAAGGTAAATGTGGTCAATGGGGGTTAGGGAGAGGCACGGCCCCAGTAACCATGCCACCGTCCCCCACCTTGCCCCCCCCCAACTCCTTAAGCCTCACCAACCGCACTTGACTTTTGCCGGCTCCGGCTGGGTTTTTGAAAGACTTTCCCTCCCAGCGTGGCCTTCTGCGTTGGGAGAAGCACTGGCCTGTCCTTCGTCTCTGTGGGCATGGAGGCCTCCATGCCCGCAGGGTCAAAAGGAAAGGCCGCTGCACCTCCCAACGCAGAAGACCACGCCTTGTGTGGAAAGACCCAGCTGGGCCAGTTGGCAAAAGGTAAATGCAGTCGGTGGGGGTTAGGGAGTGTGGGGGAGGCAGGGACCCAGTGACCACGCTACCCTCCCCCTGCCCCACCACCTTGCCCCCCCAATCCCTGCCCCCTTACCTTTTGCCGGCTGGTCCTTTAGCACGAGGAGGAGTCCATGGCCGAATCCTTCAGCCATGCGTCCTCCCCGGGCAGCAGAAAATGCAAGGGCACCAAAGGCGTCTGCAGCGCACTACCCGTTCACACGGGAATGCAGGGCCAAAGGATCTGGCCACTGCATCTTCCACGGGCAGCGGGGAATGCAAGGGCGCCTGCAGCAAACTTCCCATTTGCCCAGGAAGGAGACAGTGGTCGGGTCCTTTGGTCCTGCATCCACCCGGGCACCAGCCAAACAGCCCTACCCAAGCAGAAACGCCCAAACTAAAAAAAACACAAACAAATAAACAAACAAAACTAGTTAACAACAAAACAATCAACCACAAACACAACAAAATACATCCAAAATACAAAAAGTAAACGAAAAAACATGAAAAACTCACTAAAACCACCTATCTACAACAAAACACCACCACAAAAACCTTTACTAAAAATTGAAAAACAACACAATGAACAAAAATAAATACTAACAAATTCAAAATAAGAAATAACCAGAAAAATAAACCCCCCAAAACACATAAAAATCCAAAAGAATACAAAAAACAAGCAAAAACCCTAAATTAAATAAACAAACACTCTACTTAACCCCCCCCAACCCAACACCCCAAAATCAAAACAAAATCAAAACAGAATACAAAATCAAGAGCACTTACCAAACATGTCTTACCTCCATGCATCCGGAACAGAACAGAACAAAGAAAGACAATCACACTACTCTTAATCACAGCCCCACCTAGAGGCCGGAAGAGTAAAAAATAGTCAAAAAATATTTTAAAAATCAAAATAAAAAAATAAATAAAATAAAATTAATAAAATTAATTCAAAACCCACAAATTCAAATCACCACCACCCAAACCACCCCTAACCAAAAAACACACACAATAAAACTGCAAAGTCCGGGCAAAATATGCTAGTATATACTATGCCTTGAATATTATTTATGTCAAAGGAATAGAGCACGTTATATTTCAGTTAAGCACTGCCACATCAATATATGTTGAAGATTAATAATTTGGTACATAATAATCACCAAAAAACCATGTTTTCTTCATGCATTACTACAGGCTGGCATATACTGGCCCTGTCCTAAATGTCACTTACATTACTAGTTGCAGCAACTTCAGACAACTTCAAGTAGCTAGCGTACCTCTTTTTGGTATCCGCTCTGGCCCTATGGAACCTCCTGCCAGTTGAACTGCATCTCCAGATGGAGTTGCTGCCCTTCAGAAAAGAACTGAAAACCTGGCTGGTGGGGCAGATATGGGGAGGTGGAGGGGGGTGACCACCACCCTTTACTGGCTCATTTAGAGCAGGATCACTCAGGTTTTTTAGTTTTTAACTAGATGTTCTTTTTTTGTGTTTTAGGAATTTTTTGAGGGCTTTTTTATTGTTTAATGTTGGGAATTTTATGTACACTGCCCGGAGTCGCATGTCAATTGGGGAGGCTATACAAATTGAATAAAATAAATAAATAAAAGTATTTCCTTATCCAGATGAAGATTAGGAAGTGCTCCCTGACCAGAGAGGAAAGGAAATTTGAAAATGTGCAAATGATAGGAGTAGACTGCGTGTGTGTGCTGTACAAGAAAGATGGATAGAGCCAAGAACACATAAAGAGAAGTACGAGAAGAAATGTTTTAAGAGGTATTTGTGTGTATTTGAAAAAAATGATGTATGTGTGTTTGGATCTGTGGGAGTAATGGTGTCATTAGCATGTATGAAACAATTGCTATACGATGCATGCATCGTATAGCGATTTTCCCTATGGGATGCATCGTACAATATTTTTTTTTCGCTAAGTGGTTTTTCCCATTGAAAAATTGTCGTACGATTTTTTTCCATAGGGAAAATTGTTATGTGGGACACCATTTCACCCCAAAAAAACAAATTCTAATATGATTTTGTTGCTATACAGGGCGATTGTTTTACGAGGTTCCACTGTACTTGGATAAATTGGCCCATAGGTATCATGTATTTGCTAAAAGCACAAGAGTTAGAAGCATATACCACACATACACACCCAACATAAATGTCATAGAATGGAGCAGATTCTTCACAACACCACTTTCTCCAGTCTTTTTGCCATGTAGGGATAAAAATCTCACATTGCAATACAGTATAACCCCCACTTACAAATGCCTCGTTACATAAAATTCGACTTACATAATGATTTTGTGCTAAAACCATGTCCCGATTTACACAATTTCCTATGGGTTTGCCTCAAATTATATAAAGATTCTTTTTCCTATGGGTTTGCTTCGAGTTACATAAAAATTTCATTTTTCCTATGGGTTTGCTTCAATTTACATAAAAATTAATTCTTCCTATGGGTTTGTTTTGAGTTACAAAAATAATCAATTTAAGCAAAAGCCTACAGAACGGACTTTTTTTTCATAAGTAGGGGTTTTACTGTACTTCCAAATCTCAACCCAAATGGGCAATGCAGAAGCACTGAATTTTCCTTCCTCCCCACCCCACCCTGATAGCTTCTCACCAAATCCATTCTAGGATCAGATGAAAGAGTGGCAGGTGGTTTCAGTAGATGGCCAACGGGGTGCATAGGTCTTCAACAGCAGTTGACCTTCTTTAAACCAGGGTTTTACTTTTCACAATTAGTTTGTAATTGGAAACATACCAAAGATAAATGCTGGTTCCACCAGCAGTTGCTAAGCGAACATGCAGCAGCTCTTTCTTCCAAGCAGGTGTGGGGACTCTGGGAAACAGTGGTGGTGTTCAAGTTGAACAGGTAGCTGGTTACTGATGTCCTCCTGTACCGAAGTGCCAAAGTGTCACAAAAAAGTATGACACCTTTGACTGCCAACGTTCCTGCTTTGAAGCTGAAGCATCTCACACAATTCCACATGGTAGAGCATGGCTTGTTTACTCGATCTGGACCAAGGCACGTGCTGCTTGTGTTGGATGGCAGAACGGAGTGATTGTCTCCACTAGCCAAAGCTAAGATATCATGAGAAGAGTCCTCTCTAATTAGAGAGTGGGTAAGGTGGGCTGTTGTGTAAGTAAAATATCAACTGATAATGTGGATTTGCCCTCTTTTCAATAATCACCACCACCACCACCACCACTCGACGCATGCATTCACACTACAACACTAGCCAGAGCTATTCCGGTTAATTAGATTAAATTTCAAATGCCCCAAAATGTGATTGTAAAGCCGTGCCGGAACAGGTAAAATGGGAACATCTGAACGATTTCAGCAAACTGCGCTAATGGTCTGGCACTGTGCTTTGGAAAAAAAAATCAATCCCTTTGTTAGAGACTAATTAATCCATAGCTTTAGAATTTAATAAAAATAAAGAAAAGGGGGGTGTATAGGGGAGGGGGGAGAGTTTGATAACACCAGTGAGACTTCTTTTGTGTGCACTGAGGATCTGAACACCGTGGCTTAACTCTGAAGCTTGATAATTTTCAAAAATATGACAGCTGAAACCCAGTGGCACATGCTGCAAAGAAGGATGTGATAAAATAACACTACTCATCTTCAAGGCTGTCAGTTCAGCAATCAGTACTCCTATTCATCTCCCCGGCCTGCTAACTCAGTGCTACCATGCGATAGATAAACCCTAATCCAAGTAACAGCGTTCAAATCAGAACTGATTTGATTGTTCACATATGATACCGCGAGACACCAGAAGCCTAAAGAATTGATAAAAATGCCCTGGATGTCACTTATAGGCACACTTCCCCCCTCAGAATCTCTTGCCGAGTAGGCTATACCAGCTCTTTAAAACCTGAGGTAATTTCTAGGTCACGAAAATGCTTTAGTGGCATAGTCAGCTCTTATCACAATCTAACTCAGAGATACCACTAGCTGGAGCCTTGAATGTTCAAAAAAAAAATGCAGTCCAGACCTGTTAAAAAAAAACACAAAAAACCATACGCTTTTGCTTTCATGTCTCAGTTACAGGAGGTGAAATGCTTCGCCTTTCTCCACACAGACAGGAATTGTTCTTAAAGAGATCAAACGCGAACAGATTAGTTCCTCTGTGCATACAGCACAAGGCAGAGGGGAAAATGGTTATTATGGCACATATTACAATATCGCCAAGCCATCATTGACTCCCACAATGGAACAGATATACTTTCAACAATACTCAAAAGGATTGTATTTAAATCTGATCCTGTAATTGGAATTCTGCTGGTTAACAGTGAGAGAATTACTTCTGCCTTCTGACACTGAGATCTTAGCAGTGCCACGATATGCCTGCTCCATAGAGATGTCATATTTTCTTTCTTTTTTCATAACATTCTGCTCAATTCTCCTACTCTTCACTGGAGTTCTCGTGCTTGGAAGGGATAACTTCCATGGCTGACAGGGTAATAACAACAACAATCACTTATTAAACTTATATTGCACCTGTTTCTGGAAAACTCTACATAGCTTTGTCGCAGATGGGAGGTATTCTGACTAGGAGAATCATTTCACACTGTGCAGCATCAGATTTCCCCTTCTTTCTTCTGCACATTCTCTCCTGTTCAGTTTTTAATGCTCCCTCTCTTTTCAGAGAGGGCCAACCAGGCTAAATGTCCTGCAAAAATGCTTACCAAATTCTATGTGATGAAGGTGAAAGGAACATGATGAAATGTCACACATTTGGAACAGAACAAAGGATTGGAATGGCATTCATTATGCAGGTTCTTAATCTGCTGCGTCTAAAATAAAATTGTGCATATGTGCCAGTTGACAAAGGTGACATTTTCTGGTACTGTACAGTTTACTGAGGTGAAAGGAAATTTCTCATTAATATTTCTATTTTCCGGTCTTAATTGTCAGTTGGTACTTGTTTTAGAATTAGACCAAGTACAACTAATTAGGCCAGAGGTGCCCAAACTATGGCCTGTGGGCTGGATCTGGCCCCTGATGCCAATTCATCCGGCCTGCAAACCCCCATTGCTCCTGGTAACAGAAGAAAAATATACCCATATGGGCATGTTTTACTTCCGCTTCTGGGAGCAATGAGGGCTTTGCAGGCCGGATGAATTGGCATCAGGGGCCAGATCCAGCCAGGCAATAGTGACTGGCCCCCTGAACCACGTGACCGGCCTGCAGCCTGAAAAGTTTGGGCACCCCTGAATTAGGCCTTTGAGGGGGGGTTTTTTTTAGGTTTTTGGTCCCTTAGAAGGTAGTATTCTCATATATTTAATTACTCTTAAGGGGAATTAAATCCAGTATTGCAGTTCCAGCATATTTCCACTACCACGGAAGGACATTCATGGTAATCCCATTGCCCTTTATGAGACCCCAGAACATACTTTGGAGTGTTTCCCAGTCTTTTGGAACACATTTTGAGAGGATTATAGAAGGAGACAGGGAAATGCTCCTTCCCAGTTCCAGTGACAAACTTGCTTCAATTAGTGAAATTATAACTTTGGATTCCAGCCAAGCTTCTTCTTCTTTTATTACCTCTTAGATATAGCCACCTATGAAGCCACTTCTGTTGGTTGGATAGCTAAGAACTTCTACAGTTTCCTTCAGATAATCCTAGGGCAGTGATGGCGAACCTTTTAGAGACCGAGCGCTCAAACTGCAACCTAAAACCCACTTATTTATCACAAAGTGCCAACACAGCAATGGGGAGGAAGTAAATGCTCCCATTGGGCTGCTTGGCAGAAGTAAAAGTAAAGGTTTCCCTTGCTTGAAAGCTAGTTGTATCTGACTCTAGGGTGCAGTGCTCATCTCTGTTTCAATGTCGAAGAGCCAGCGCTGTCTGCTTTTGTAGACGTTTCCATGGTCATGTAGCAGGCATGACTAGACACCGGAGGGCATAGAACACTGTTACCTTCCCACCGAAGTGGTCCCTATTTATCTACTTGCAATGTCTTGCTTTCGAACTGCTACGTTGGCAGGAGCTGGGACAAATACAGGAGCTCATTCCATCCTGCAGTACTCGGGAATCGAACTGCTCTCCCAGTCAGTGTCTTAGCCACTTGAGCCACTGCACTAGCCCATATACTGGCCAGAGGGGCGGGGTAAATTCTGTGTTGGGGTGAGGAAGTGCTCCCATTGGGCTGTTCAGCAGAGGAGTGGGGTGAACTCTGTGCTTGGGGAGGGAGGAAGTGCTCCCATTGGGCTGCTGGGCAGTGGGCGGGATGAACTCTGTGCTGGGGTGACTGCATGGGTGCCCACCAAGAGGGCTCCAAATGCCACCTCTGGCATGCATGCCATAGTTTCACCATCATTGTCCTAGGACAGTGATGGCAAACCTTGGCACTCCAGGTGTTCTGGAACTTCAATTCCCAGAAGACCTGATCAGCAGGAGTGAGCAGTCCAAGAACACCTGGAGTGCCAAGGTTGGCCATCACTATCCTAGTGCTTGAGTACAATTTTGTTTGTTTTTTTGTTCAATTTCTATTTTGTCCATCTAGTATATAAGCTACTTTGGGTGGTTTACACGAATTAAAATAGGTAAACATTTATATAAAAGTAATTAATATATGGGCAGCCAAACTAAACAATGTAATAAGAAAATAAAATCAACGCAAATGGTAATATATTAAATTAATCAAAAACATTAGAAGGGGTCTACTCACAGGGGAGTGAAGTTATTATTTTTGCCTCTGCTAGATGTCACTGGTGCACAGAATCACTTACATTAAATTATTTTTGTTCCTTTGTCTTATAAATTATGTCAATTAAGAAACTGCTTGTAACTGTGGTTTTGATTAGCAAAGGAAAATAATAATAATCTAAGTGATATAGCACAATGGCAATGTTAGATTTTTTTTTTAAAAAAAAAATCACTTCCCCTGCTCCTCCACAGAAGAGGAAGTGCTCAACTTGCTGATATCCTGAAGTGGCTCATTTATTACAGGAAGAAGCCTTGGCAGCTTTAGCAGCTGCAAAGCTCAAATTTGGTCCTTTCTCAGTGAACCCACTACGGCACATTTGCCCACTCTAAAAAAGTAGACGCTCTTGACAGGGGATCAAAAAGGTTCAGGTTAGGGTGCTCTGAGGGCAAATTAGTCTACTCCAGCTATCACATTGTGCAGTTGCCAGGAGAAAAAGAGTGAACCAGACTTCCCCATCAGCATACCAAACAGCAGGAGAAATGGTGAAGCTGAAAACCCTGAAAGAGCAGAATTGAAAAAGGGGTTTTTAAAAGGAGGGGGAGGAAGGGAAATAAATAGCCATAGATAATGAGGAGACATCTGTGCTTTTGTTTCATTTTCAGTTTGTTTTCTTTTGAGGGGAGCTCTTTAGTCCCCCCCCCCCCCCCTTTAGAGCACCACTCCTTTAGTCTAGTACAAAACTGGGCCCCTTATCTAGGTAATTTCATTTTGGTTTCTCTCTACTAGTTTTGTGTGTGTGTGTGTGAGAGAGAGAGAGAGAGACAAGAGGCCTCAGAGAAGGGAGCCATTAAGGCTAGGAGGAATATAACAGTAGTGGGGAGGGATGGGAAAGAGTAGTGTGGGTGAGTGGGCTGAGAAGGTGCACGGAAGCAGGAGCAGCAGCAGGTGTGGGGAGGTAAAACAGTTAGGGAAGGCTATACATGGGAATTAAGGGCTGCAGAGGCTTAGTGGTTAAAATGTTGGGTGTGATGGCCTTCGGAAGGTTGGGAGGTCAGCAGTTCGAGATCTGAGTGAGCTTCCATTTTTGTCCCAGCTCCTGCCAACCTAGCAGTTTGAAAAGCAGCACTGCAGTGGCTTAGTGGTTAAAACACTGAGCTTGGAGACTGGAAGGTTGAGGTTCAATACCTGAGTACTGCATGACAGATCTTGGGTACATGAAAGGAACCTCATTTGGACGTCCCCTGAGTGGAGTTTCTCGAGAAAAAATCCTTTCAACCCAGAGCAATTTCTGAGACAAAATTTATTTATTTAGCAGTTTGAAAGCACGACATTGCAAGTAAATAAATAGGTGCCACTTTGGCAGGAAAAGGTAACAGTATTCTGTGAGCTCTGGCATCTAGTCATGCCTGCCACATGATCATGGAAATGTCTGCAGACACAGACAACTCTGGCTCTTTGGCTGTAAATGGAGATCAGCAGCACCTCCTAAAGTTGGACATGACTGGCTTTCAAGCAAGGGTGACATTTACCTTTACTATATGTTGGAATATGAATTTAAGATGATTTTATATACATGGGTCAAGCAGAGGTAATCCAATAGAAGAAATTCGATAAAATTCAACTTTCTTGTAATCCACTCTTTAGTTCAATGGAATAAATCAGATTTCGGAGGCTCTCTGTTGGTAATTAGCAACAGAATCCAATAACAAAAGTAAAAACATTTCTTTCATGTTTCATCAACTAAAAAAAATCCCATATCTAAGCTCAAGTACTGTGTGAGGAGCAATAAAGAAGCAGTCTGCACTTATATTGACTGCTTACTATTCATGCTTAGAATTAGTGCAGAGTAGAGCATCATTATAATTATTAAAACAGTGCTGTGGTTTAGGAGCCAGCAATTTGTTTTTAAGTGACCGAGAACAAAATTACAAAAGGAAAAAAAATCAATTTCTGTTATACTGTATGTTGTTTACAATCCATTTGTAAAAGACTGCTCAAAAATCATTTTAGCAACAGGAACATTTTTCTTTTAATTTTTGTTCTTTGAAGTCGATTTGTCTCTCTAAATGTTTTTAGCCTGACAAAGAGGTGGTGGTGGTGGTGGTGGTGGTGGTGATCTTAAGATGGGAATTCAAGGATAAAATTCAGTTGAATAAGTAATTAGCCCTTATTAGAGAAAACCAACTGTGCTTAAGTCCCATGAAATCAACACAATTATTCATTCTTAACCTAGCCTATTGATTTAAGTGGGAACTTAAGTATGACTTGGTTGAGATTTGGATCAATGAAGTGATTCTTCCCTAATAAAGCAAAGGTTATTAAAATTGGCAGGGGAGAATTAGTTAAACAAATTGACAAGGTGTTAAGATCTTGGACCAGCTAATAATCACCCAGAAGGCCAGAAGCAATATTTAAATAACAAAACAGGTTTATTGTAGTAGGCCTAGAGAGCAGCACCAGACAAACAAATCCATGCTGCTGGTAGACTTTCTAAGGAGAGAGTGTGTGTATGAAGCTCCTTCCCCTAGGAGGCAGGCCAAAGCAGAGGCCTTACAAGGCTAGCACCACCACCACATTTCTATGTGACACAAAAAAGTTTTTCTGATGTGACAAAACGATTTTACATTGTCAGTACATTGCCAAAGAAATACAGTGGAACCTCTGACAACGATGCGTTCGGAGAACGTCATTTTTGGACAACTATGTGTTGTTTTTCCTGAAAAGTTATCTCCCGGACAATGAGGTTAAGTCGTTATCCGGGAGATTATGTTTGGTCTACTACCTGTTCATGCTTAGAGTTGCCATAATTCTCTCTCACAAAACCAGGACAGAAGTACAAAATAGCCTTTTTTAAAACAAACACAGTACTGGGGAATCCTCTGTATCACAGCTCATCTTATTCAACAGTATTTCAAGCCTTTGTAGTGTTTTCAGGGGCAGGGGCCACCTTATGATAAAATGATGGGGAAGGCCTCTTCTAATCATGCATACATAAAGTCTGGATCTACTCTTAGGCATGGATGTTTATAGAGATTGCCACATGATTATGTTGGCCTATTCAAGTCAGTTCTTCAAGCAACCAGAAGAGCTATCTCTATCCAATTTATGGAATAGTTCTCTGTTTGAAGAGGTGGACAGTCCTCTACTTGAAGGTATCTTCCATTTGAAAGTCCTGTCTAGTCCATGTCTGGTCTAAAGATAACCAGAAATGTGACCTCTATAATGACACGTCCTGTCCATTGATTCATCCATCCATTCAATTTGCATCCTGCACAACTCAGTTATAAACATTACATTATTTATTACCAGATTTGCATCTCTATTTATAAATTAGTATAGGTATGTTTTATAAAAACTGGTGCCCTCTCTTGTCTTTGTGTGTGTGCAAAGTGTTTTCTCTTTTTGTTTAATGCATAAATAAAATTTCTGCAATTTTTTTTTGAGCAGATGTTTACAAACTGATCTTGTAAAACACTAATATTAAAGTTTATAAAGCCCTGGGAAATAATCATTAAATAAGCTTTGGTTTTGGATGTTTGTTGGCTAACTCCTCCTTGTTTGCATTGTTAGCTGCCTTTTAATCAAGATTTGAAATCTGTATCATTTTCCTCCCTTTTATTGTTTTTGTTTGATGATAAGAAGAGATATAACCTTGCTGAGAGAGTGACAAATTCGGTTACAGTCAAGCAGTACTTGACAGCTTCTATCAGAAAACCAAACAAGAGAAGAGCATGTCTGCCTGCTACCAGCTGTCACAGTATTGAACAATGAATGTTTGATGAACCTGACCTGCAAATACACACAGCCCTCTGAAAGTCAGCTTTAACTAGTGGCTGGGATGACAAAATTAACAAGAAAAGAGTCTGGGTGGATATATGTATTTTACTTCACTTATTTATTTAGGTGTCAGTTAAAAGAACCACAATAGAATGCATATGAACTCTGCCCTACTAACATGTCTTTGTCAATTCAGTATCCAGAGAGCTGAAACATCAGCTCCATTAGATGTGGGTGGGCACTTCATTGAAAGCAAAGCTGCAAGTGGAGCTGAATCCACTTACAGTACAGAGGAGTTTATGGCCCCGTGGTGGGTGTTAGAGGCAAGCTGCCTGCCTAAAGGTTAACCTTTTTTAATGGTTTCACAAAAATTATCTCATAAATGTCAGAGGCTTATGCACTAGCCTTGTCTTATTTATCATAGTCTAACTTCATCACAACTTGCTGCCATGATAAACAATATGGAAGACACTATATGCAGTGAGTTGAATGCTGGCGGCTAGAAGAATAATTGCCCAATCATAGCAAATACTAGAAAGACAGTTGCAGATTTGGATTCTGGGAATTTTGCTCAGCAGATGTCACTCAGCATCTTGCTAAGAGAAGTGTTCCGTGTGTTCATTATGTCCTTTCAAGTCAGAATGACAAGTTGAGCTGTAGCCAAAGGCTCACCCCCCTTTCATTGTGTTAATAATATGTCATTTTCCTCAAATGCTGAGTGACATTGGCTCCCTTTATTCATCTACCTCAATGGGGCTTATAGCATATTCAGCTTTTCATAGATTGCACCCATATTTACTTAGTTCTTTAATCCAAAACATAACAAAGTCACAGGAGGTGTTGAAGATGGTCACTTTTGCAAAATTTGGAAACAAAATTGTGTATTCGAAATAATTATAAATATTATTGAGTTAATATCAGAATGTTATTAATTCTGCATTTTTAAGAACACATCAAGTGTGCATGTCACATAGCAAAAGCTCAGAGATCATGACATTAATTTAGAGTAACTCTGTGCTTGGCAGCCAGTTTTGACCTTATTGCTCTCCGATAAACCCTTTGTCTATTGATTGTTTGTAATTTACTCAGTGATATGAGAAAGTACACAGGAAAAAAATCTTCTCTTTCAGTCATGTATGCATACATTCAAAATACCTCTTAACCTTGGGAGTCATCCAATAATCCAATTAGTATCAGTTTCAGTGAATGTTTGTGTGTGTATATACATACACACATACATATGTACGTACGTAGGTATGTATAATTAATAATTATATGCTGTCAAGTCAAATCTGACTTATGGCAGTACTTTCCAGGGTTTTCTAGGTATAAAGTACTCAGAGGTTGTTCACCATTCTTGTTTTCTGAATGCTGGATTTTCTCCAAAGAGGCAAGTGCACGTGCACACACACGCACATACGCACGCACCCCCCCCCCCACACACACACACACATACACACACAGAGAAACACACACACAAAGTTTAAAATTCAGTGCCCAAATATGTGATGAAGGCCATTAATATAAGGTCAGCCATGTTTTATCTGATATTTGGATGTCACTGAAACCAATCCTTCTACTATGGTCTGTACTAGTAAAAATATATTGCTGAGTATTCAGGAAATGCCATAAGAAGGGCCTTCAATGAGACTGTAGTTGATGGACTAGTCTTTCTGAAAGGTTTAGCTAGCCTCTTTCAAGCTGGTGCTGTCCTCATGTTTTACACTACAGTGCATACAGTGTAACAAATGGCAGAGACAATGGACTCTGTAACATAAACTAAATGGAAGCACAAATGGAGATTATCAGCCACTAGGGTACCAAGGGACTGCAGTGGCTCAAGTGGCTAAGATGCTGACTGGAAGGTGGCAGGTCAGCAGTTCAATACCCGAATACTGTAGGACGGAATGAGCTCCCATCTCAGTCCCAGCTCCTGCCAACCTAGCAGTTTGAAAGTAAGAAGTTGCAAGTAGATAAATAGGGACCATTTTGGTGGGAAGGTAAACAGCATTCTGTGCACTCTGGTGTCTAGTCATGCCTGCCACATGACCACAGAAACGTCTGCAGGAGCAGACAGTGCTGGCTCTTCGGCTATGAAACAGAGATGAGCACTGAACCCTAGAGTCAGATATGACTGGCTTTCGAGCAAGGGTAACCTTTACCTTTACTTTAGGATACCAAAAAGTATGTTAGACAATTTGATGGTGGATTGATTTGTTAGATAAAGTTCATCATGAATGTGAGAAATGAATCCACAATGTAAAGTGACAATATGCACTTTTATCAGTTAATGCACTTTTATCAGTTAAGAAATAGGAAAATCCATTATGCCCTGTTTGTGAGTTTCCTGAGAGCAGTTAGTTAGCTACTGATCTGACTCATCCTTTGATCTGAGTCTGACTTGGAAAGGAATTTTCCTGTCCTCATTATATTAAAATATTTGATGTTGTTAAGAATTATTATTATTTTACAATTCACCCTAAACAAATGTGATGAACATTGTTGAATAATTCTAGAGACCTGGATAAACTATGTATATTTTAAACACCAGTAGCTCTTAAAGGTCATTTTGCTTAACAGAGGTCAGCAAATTCTCAAACTCAACTAATACCTCTTGGAAGATGTGTTATAACTTGGAGAATGAGAACAAAATTGATAAATTAATATAAGTAATAAATTACCAGCTCAGCAGTTAACATTATTCCAAGAGATATCTTGGAATAATCGCTGTCATGGAGATAAAATTTTTATAAGGCAATACTGAGAAATGGCGGGGGGGGGAGCTGTGTGTGGTCCTTGTACCCAGTCCAAGAGTAAAGGTGAGTGACATCTTTATTATACCACTAAAAATTCAGAATCAGAAGCTAGCTTTCAACCTGTACAGATCTTCAACAGGACAGACACCAGAGGTCTGTTGTATAGTCAAGAAAAAATATTAAAGTTCCAAAAACCAAGGCCACATATGTGCACTTTTCAAAATGGAGGCTGTAGTTTACAATCAATCAATTAGTTTATAGTGCCAGTCAATTGACTATGGCAAAGCACAAGAAGTCAAACAATAATAACAAGGACATAGCATGCACACAGCAATTAAAATTGACACAATAAAATTAATAGATATTAAGACTGGATACATAATAGCTGACTGGGAGGCGGAAGGTCAGCAGTTTGATTCCCGAGTACTGCAGGACAGAATGAGCTCCCGTCTTTAACCCAGCTCCTGCCAACCTAGCAGTTTGAAAGCAAGAAATTGCAAGTAGATAAATAGGGACCACTTCAGTGGGAAGGTAACAATGTTCCATGTGCTCCAGGGTATAGTCATGCCTGCAGAAACGTCTGCAGAAGCAGACAGCGCTGGCTCTTCGGCTTTGAAACAGAGATGAACACTGCACCCTAGAGTCGGATACAACTGGCTTTCAAGCAAGGGAAACCTTTACCTTTACATAATACTTACTTACTTTCTTAATCGCCTCCTCTTCCACCTTTCATTGTAGGTTGGCCTTGCTCGAAAGCCAGTTGTATCCAACTCTAGAGTTCACTGCTCATCTCTGTTTATAGCCAAAGAGCCAGCGCTGTCTACGTTTGCACGTTTTGTAGAGGATTCCACAAAGGATCTCCATTGGGATCTCTCCTTAGACTACTCCATGGCTTGCCTCAGGTCACCACTACGAACGTGGAGGGCCTCCTTGATATTGTAATAGCCAAAAACTGGACTCAGGTCTTCTTGATCTCTCTGACCAACTCTATCTCCTTGCTCACTAGTCCTTTTATGTTCCATGTTCCATAAGCCGTGATCCTAGTTGCTTGCCTGCCCGTCGTCAGTGAAATCCATCTGGTTCTTCTTTGTGTACCTCTTTTAATAAGTTAAATTCAGATGTGCAGGTGATTGGCCCTCAGAACTCTAGCGTGGTGAAGGGGCTGCTTTCTTAGTGTTTCTGTGCAGGAGCTGCTGCCTCATCTTTGCAGCTGTTAGGGATATACCACCCATGCTCATTCCCCAGCAGAATTTAGCCACCGCCAAAATGACTGTGCCCACCTCCCAGGAAGAGGACCCGCCTGCTTAGATTTGCTTGGGTGTGAACAGTTACAGCCGAAGTCCCCTGTTTACCCTAGGCCGGGTGGCTTTGCATATAAAATGATTTAAAATTTGTAAATGTTAAGATTGGATACATAATAGGTAAAACTTGACATATAAAACAATTAAAAACATACAATTAAAACATATTAGGATTGTTAGGGGCATCATTGGTGGAGTTTAGCATCTTTCAGGCAGTAGTTTCAAGTCAGCAGCATTGGCTTCAGATTCTATTTCTGTGGTGTGAATTGGAATGTATCTCCCAGTTATCTACAGGTGTGACCAGAGTAGGATTTATTTTATGGTTTGGTCTGGTTTGGAGATGGGCTAATTTATTTTCCAGGCAATCACATGATATATGGGAAATTACAAAACAGCCCATTCCTAATAGATGCCTACCTATAACTTTTGAGGTCCCTATTAGGGTCTTTCCTTTTGAATGAGGGGAGAATCACTCCATTTTGGTTCAGACTACAGTTTATGTGATGATAGGATCGAACCAAAGTGAATGCCAATCAGAGAATGACAGTGGAATAATCCTGGGTGGAATAATTTGTCTATCTCCTTGCCTCCTTTGGCCAAAAAGAGGATGGGGCAGAACATATCTAGCTTAATGACTTACCTGTGCTAGCCAGTAATCTAGAAACAGGAAAGAAGAGTGAACCTTTGAGCAAGTTTATGCCCAGTTTGAAACCATATGTGGAAATGACCATATATCTGCCATCTGTCTCCCTGGTTGTGGTTTCTGCCCGTATAAGCCAATCTTGTAATTGGTTCAGAGTTCTCTCTTTGAGAGAAACCCACCTGCACCCAAAATTGGAATGTGTCTCCCTTGAACATCTCGGAGGGACGTCTTCAATGTCCGCAATTTAGGGCGCAAGGAGAGGGGAATTTTTAGGAAGTCTTTTTGGGGCAAGATGGAATAAGATGTACCCGAGTCCACTTTCAAAAGATCGTCAGATTTCTCTCTGCACAACAATATGGAGGTGAATCTTTCTTATCTCCCCCCCCCCCATTTCACCCCATTTCACCCCTTTTTCTTTTAATGAGAAGAAAGGCCAAATAGGATTGCTTCAGGTCCAGTGTGATTCCCTGCTCCAAACTCACCCAATCTCATGTAAGCATTTTCTTGAATGATATACCACACCTCAAAGTGACTCTATTTGGTATGAGTTGCTAGGCCAAATCCTGGGTGGAATAATTTGTCTGTCTCCTTGCCTCCTTTGGCCAAAAAGAGAATGGGGCAGAACCTATCTAGTTAAAAGCTAGCTTCTATGTATGAGGTTTTCATAGCCTAACAAAGCTATTTCCCGCCTTCGAATGAAAAAAATGTTTCCGTAGTTTTGCAAACTTAGACAAACTTGTTTAGTTAAATCAGCTTTATTGTTTTTCTTTATTGTTATAAGTTTTCTTTCCCATTTGCTTCTGTTCTGTTGATGATTGTTCTCATTTTGAAATCAAGTATATACGTTAAAAATAAACATTACAGATGGGATGTAGTTACTTTGGAGGTTTTTTAAATTTTAAAAAGACCATACAATTTTAACTGTTCCTGGTTTGGTGTTTCATTTTCAAGCAATTATTCCAGATGTGATGCATTGACCATATTTTCCTAGCAGATCAGTGGAATGATAAGAAAGAGAGAATTCTAATGAAATAGGTAGATTTGAAGTTTAAAAACGATAAATTTCAAATCCTTGACCCTTATATTGGGAGAATGGCCGCATCACATGAATTAACACATGCATACGTTTTGCCTCCCACCCACCCCAAGGTGGCAACCACCCAGAGGCCTCGGTGTTTTGGGGAGGAGCCTATGCTCTATAAGTGTGTGTATCCTTTCAGCCTTGCCCTCTCTCTTCTTCTTCATAATCTGGCAAAAACATGTGTGATATATGTGGAATAAATCTTTATGAAGAGAGAGCCTTGAACAATGGTGCCTAAGCATCACACTTCTGCTTTGGGCATGGGCACAGAGAAGAGAACTTCTCCATGCCCCGTGCGGGATTTGCCAGTACCCATGGCCTTGGCCATCCCAGATCCGACAGATTTTGTGGCCAAGATCATGGGCCCTCGAGCAGGCTGCTGCTCTAAGTCTGGCAACACTTCCACCAACCCCAGTGACAAGACATCGAAGGACCCGGGCGGACAACGCTTGACCTGGAAAGAGATTTCCCAGGCCCTCCATAAGCGTGTGGACACTCTGGAGGTGGCAGTAGTGACTCAGGAAATGGATGCGCATGTGGGTGCCTTCGACAGCATCTGCACAGGATGTGGAAGTCCAAGAATCTGCCCAGTCATCTGGTGCTTCCGCGCTGACTGAACCTGAGAACACTGTGGCAGTGGTGTCATCTACTCCTGGAATACCTGGGCCGACATTAGGTGAGTATGTGGGATCTGGGAGTGTGACTGGGTATGGGACCCCTGCACCTCATTCTTTGCCTACACAGCCACCTTTATGGCCTTGGCCTTGGCCTAGCCCCGTGCAGGCTACAAACTCCCCAGGTAGGATGTCAGCTGCTATGGTACCGTGGACAGCCCCTTATCTACCTCCCGGGGTATATTCCTCTGCCGCCCTTCAAAGTTCAGCGGCGGACATGCAGGTTGGTTTTCGGCTTCGTCGATCCTTACAACGGTGCCTGCATCTGCATTGCCTTTGGGCAACCAGTCCCTACCATTTGGTGACCATCTTCTGCTGGTCACGAGGGACAAAATCGTGTGAGGCGAATATATTGATATATTTTCCCTGCTTAACAGGGATTCAGACAAGCCAGAGAAAGATATGGATGAGAAAGATAAGGAGTCCACCAGGAGAAGGAAGCCTCCTCGGACCTGGGCTAATTGGCTGCCTGCTTATCTGATCTATGCAAGGATGGCAGTATGTGCCAGGCAACAGCTCACATTACCGTTAATTCAATACTTGGATATTATTTACTGAGCTTATGTAGACTTCCCAGGACAGGCATGGCTTCTTTATGATGAGAATTTCCACATGTGCATGGCCATTCGGCCTACCATGTGTTGGGATGAGCCACATGCCCCGTTATGGCTCCAATTCATGACCCCTTCTCACCCAGTGTCCGGTGACTGTTATGACTGTGGACATCTGGTGCAGCACCCCTCACTGGCACCTCCCACCTGCCAGTTGGCGGGCCAGGCGGTTCAACCCCGGTTGGTTTGCTGGGAGTTCGCAGGCCAGGGGTGTTGTTCCAAGAAAGTGTGCAAATACTGACATGAGTGCACTATTTGTGGAGGCAACCATCTGGCCTCCTCCTGTACAAAAAGCGGTCCCCAGAGGCATAAGAGACATGATTCCTGGGTTGCAAAAAGAGTTAACCCCGAGCTGCCGCAGCCTGCAAAAGGCGTCCAGCCCAATCAAGCTTGATACATTAGTTTCCTGGCTTGCAGGTTACCCTGCAGAGGAAGTGTATTATTTGCAGGAAGGTTTCACTTTTGGTTTTCAGATCCCTGCTTTGGGGGCCCATTTTCCACAAATGGCTCCAAACCTCTGTTCGGTAATTGGATTGGAGCATGTGGTCAGCCATAATTTGAAAGTGTCCCCCCGGGTTTGGTTCCCAAGAAGGGTTCTGGGGAATTTAATCCACCATTTACCTTACCCGACGGGCAGGTCACTAAATGATTCAATACCACATGAGTTATGTTAATAAAATGGCCCTGTTTTGACCAACAGACAGTTGTCGTCTGCTTCATGGGATGGATTGGGTGGCAATGGCCACTTCACGTGAATTAAAACATGTACACGTTTTGCCGCCCATCCGCCCCAAGGCGGCAACCTTCCAGAGGCCTCGGTATTTTGGAGAGGAGCCTATGCTCTATAAAAGCATGTCTCCTTCCCACCTCACCCTCTCTCTTCTTCTTCATAATCTGGCAAAAACCCCTCCCTCCCTCCCTTTTCTTAAGTATGGCAATTTTGTGGTTGCTTCAGGACCGAGAGGGAATTATTTTCATCATCACTGATTGGCCTTTGCGATGATGTTTTTTGCCCTCTCCATACTTATGAGGGGGAGCTAGCGGTAAGTAATGTAAACCCAATGGGGCAGTAGCAGGGTAAATGATAAACAAAACTATGTTAATTGAGCATACGTAATGGGGGTTCCTGACCATAACAGAAGGACAGAGGTGCTGGAGGTGTCTACTGTCGTGGGTAGGAACCCTCAATTACAAGGGAGCAGGCTTGTTGGCCAGAAGGAAATTGTGATCTAAGAGGTATGGAGTGAGACGTCATCACTCCATACAAAGTCATAATAAATAAACTGGATATGGGTGGATATACCCAAAAGTTAATACCATTTACCCACTAGGATGCCCCATTGCAGGTCATGTTAATATTATATTGCTATGTTATTAAAATAAAGTGGCCTGTGTTTTGACCAACAGATGTTTGTCGTCTGCTTCATGGGGTGGATTGGGTGGCAAAGGTGTAACAAACAAACAAATGTTTCAACTGCCTTCTAGTTTCCTATGTTTACAACATAATGTTTTTTAAACTCTTGTGGACTTGAAGCTCTGTGTTAATGAAATTGTGGGTTTTGCCGAATTCTGGTTGGGAAGCTAGACTTCGTTCAAAATAGAATCCAGATTCCAGTTACTCATATTCTCTCTACTCTCACAAGTTGTCATACAAAACTGCTTGAATTATTATTACCATTGTGGCAGTGAGATGCTATTGCATCCAATGCATCTATTTTTCTTGACACCTGGATGAGGAAGAATTTTTACTGCCAGTACTCAGCACACAATCATGAGCTGATTTCTCATAGAGTGGCAAAGAGAAAAACTGTGCCCAAGCTGTGAAGCAACATCTTATTAGTTTATGTGGTGGTGATGAAGTTTTTGATTGCAAAGCCTTGATCACACGGGCTGCAGGTGGTAGTAAGGATAAGCAAATTGGCCTTCTGTTTTGCTTGTTTTATGTTAACTGGTTCAATGTTGGTAGCTTGGCAGATTTAAAATGACTGCTTCCCTCCTCTGCCCACCCCCATCTGGTTTGACATTTAAATGTAAATATGTCAGTGGAAATCCAGGAAAAATTAAAACATTTCCTCTTTTCATGTAGTTCCTCTGAGTCATTTTTGGAATAAACTGATATACTTCATTATTCCAACTTCCCCATAATCCAATGCTATTCTTCCCTGCAGCTGAAAATATACAGGTATTTGCAATTCATGTATGAACATTGTTGTGTTAGTGATGTCTCTAGTAAATTAATTTTATTGCCTGAAGGACTCCAGTTTTGTTTCTACTGGCTGGTTAAGAGGTACTGTAGGTAGAAAGTAACCAGTCTCCTCATTAGTGTGGCATCTCTAGATTTTTTTGATCTTAGCACAAAATTTAATGTTTACTCTTTATCCTCCTCTCTCCTTGCATTTAGGTATACATCCAGGGGTAAATCACATATACAGAACTGAAATGCTTTATATCTAACCAGCTGTTATAAATGGAGTACACAGAAGACTCCATCAGCTGTTATTCCTTGAACGTTGGACTACTGATTTAAGAATTGGAATAAGTACCAAGGTAAAAAGAATCAAATAACTTTTTAAATAATTAAGAGCAATAGAGTATGTTATATGATGTAATGTTAGTGCAAGGATGACCAAATTTTTTGAGCTGTAGGCCGGTCACATGGTTGAGCGGGCCGGTCACATGGTTCCTCCTGCCATAAAACGCATCCACAGGTGTCATAAACACATTTATGACAGCCACAAGTGCATTTACGACAGCATTTTGTGCATGTGTGGGTGCATTTGTGCATGCGTGAGGTGCATCTGCTTCCAGTAGTGGGTAGGGTGGTGTGGGCCAGATATTTTGGGTGGAATTCTATGGGCAGGACTGCAGTGGCTCAAGTGCCTAAGATGCTGACTGGGAAGCGGAAGGTCAGCAGTTCGATTCCCGAGTACTGCAGGACGGAAATGAGCTTCCGTCTTCGTCCCAGCTCCTGCCAACCTAGCAGTTCGAAAGCAAGAAATTGCAAGTAGATAAATAGGGACCACTTCGGTTGGAGGTTAAACAGCATTTTGTCATGCCTGCCACATGTACCACAGAAATGTCTGCAGAAGCAGACAGCGCTGGCTCTTTTTCTTAGAAACAGAGATGAGCACTGCACCCTAGAGTTGGATATGACTGGCTTTCAAGCAAGGGAAACCTTTACCTTTACCTCTATGGGCAGAATTCTGCCTGTGGGCTGTAGTTTGGTCACCCCTGGGGTAATGGATTAATACATGGACTATGTGTGTAAAAATAAGGTTGCAGCAATTTCATTAGCATATGCTTTGCTGGGCAACTTCACACTTTTAAGATTGAAGGGGGCATTTAAAACTAATCTGAATAATCACTTGTTACTGCTAGCTGTACGATGCTGTATTGATATGCATGCTTGTCTGTCATTCTGCTTGATTACTCTTTACCTCATTTCTTTGTGATCCATTTGCCTTGTGACATCTTGACCCTTGCATCTAGTGTATATAAACCATGCCTTCAAAAGCCTGCACTACCATGGCTCCGGGACTCCCCCTCCCCCCTCCTTCGGCCAGTCGGGCCAGAGGGGAGTGATTCCACCTGCGGGAGGGCAGTGGGTGCCTTCAAAAGTCTGCGCTGCCACGGCTCTGGGACTCCCACTTCCCCCTCCTTTGGCCAGTCAGGCCAGTGGCAGGGCTCTCGACCGGTGGGCGGCCGGCAACGAACGAGCGGCACCTGGAGGGCTCGTCACTGCCCTCAAAACCCGCTCCAGCCACCACCGACCCCGGCGGGGCTCTCGACCAGTGGCCAGCCAGCAATGAACGAGTTAACCCCCCTTTTTGTCTCGGCTGGAGCTGATGCTGTCCTTAAGGCTCTTGCCTGCGTCTTTGCAGCTGTTGCAGCCCTTGGGACAATCTGAACTGCCGTGGCTGCCTTTGCCACCGGGGGGAGTGGTAGCTCCTGTGACTTTCTCCAGCGGACATGGGGTTTTTCCATGCTGGGTTTGTTGTTTTATTATACTGTTTTTTAATGTAGTTTTTTGTATTTTGATACCATGCTTACTTGTATTGCTCACTATTGTAAATTTATTGTATCTCTGTATTATTATTTTGTTGCTATTTGTATATGCTGTTAGCCACCTTGAGTTGGCCTTTGGCCGAGAAAGGCAGGATATAAATTAAACTGATTGATTGATTGATTGATGCCTGGAAGTTTTTCTCCTTTGTCTGAAGAAGTGGACTTGATCCACAAAAAGCTCACAGTAAAAATATAGCAGTTAGTCTTTAAAGTGCTGCAGGGTTGTTATTTTATTTTTTGTTTTCTGATATATCAATCTATTATAGTTTCTCACAGGTGTATCATGTAGTAAAATACATTCATTGCCTGTTCTCCTTTATTTCTTAACCCACAACAGCTATGATCAAATGCTTAGGATCTGAACACTCCAAGCAGTGTTCAGCTTCATAGACATTCTTTTAGTGATCCTTTCTGGAGCTTGAAAGCATGGACAGTGTTATTTCACATATCATGGAGATGAAGATGGTGCTATAGTGGCTTTCCTTATGACACTACCTCTGCTAGATGAAAGGGAATAGAACAAAACCATTGAGAATTGGCTCTCCTTAGAGCTGCTTGCCTACTGTTTGACCTAATATGTTTTAGGTGAGAGGGCAAAACTGTTTTATCAATTCAGATGGATAGAGTGATGGGCTAAGACACGGAAGACCTTGGTTTGAATTCTTGTTTGGTCATGTAAACCCAGTGTGTGGTAGAACTGGTAAAAAACCCTTAAATACTCCTAACATTTTGTTGTGTGAGGCTAAAGACAAAACAGAGGCTCCTCCGTTTCCTGAATGGAATGGCAGTTGACATTTAGTTTAGTAATGTCAATACAATAAGGTTCACCACAACAATAAAGAGATGCATGACAGCCGGCATGCCACACCCACCACTGTCCTCCAAAAAAGGAGTCTGATTGGGACTCAGGAGAAACAGCAAGTGGACCTCACTGGTATCCTCTCATATTTCTCCTGAGGCAGATGCTCTCCTTGATAGAAGAGCCATTCTAATTTGACCCTGAATTGCAGCAAGACAAATAGCTGTGGGGACCAAGAAATAACAATCAGTTCAGCAGCCTAGGTATTACTACCTACAAAAGGAAAGGCTACTGCAGGAGCTCACTCTTGCTTCTTTCTGGGCTGAAAATGGGATATATCCATTCTTTCATTGAGGCATTTAGAGCACAATTTCATGGCAAAAAGCCACCAGAAAGTAGCTTAGAATACACTACTGAAACCTTTGGGAGCACAAGCTTCAGCAATTCACACTGTTTGGTTCAAATGCTAACTTAAACCTCCAATACCAAATGATCCCAACCTCACCCCGGATAACCCTGCACTCGCACTAAAAACATAACCATCATTCAAGGGTAGTCCATTTGCTTCTGCTTTAAAAGAATGTTTCATTTTTGCCAGAAGGGGCAGTTGTTTCCTTTTGCTTGACATTGGAATGACCAAAGTGAATCTTCCCTTTTAATCTTAGCAGAAAGAAGCCATCCAATGTTTTTATGTATGTTAACTGTGTTTTCTGACAGGAGCGGAATGTATCTTTTCTCATGTATCTATTCTTATGCAAATAAGCGGATCGAAAAATGTGCACACTCTGTTAGCCAATGGGCTTGTTGTATTATTGTTACTGTTACTGTTTATAGTGTATATAAGTCCGAGTTTTGCCCCATCCAAACTGTGTTCAAACCCCACTAATAAAGAGCTGAATTTCACTACTTCATTTGTCTGCTTCTTCATTCCTTGAACACTAAACAATTATAATTTATGTTGCTTCCCCTCCCCCCCAAAAAAAAGATAACCTGGGGCAGCAAACAAATTTTGGTAAACAGGTTTCTTTCACTTCTTCACAGGGGTAACTGCTTATCACCTTTTAGTGCTGCAGTGCAGTGCAACAAGCCCTTAGAGGGAATGTTAATAATAATTTTTAAGAAGCTGAAAAATAGACATCAGCTAATGGGAAGGGTAAATGGTGCTAAGCGTCAGAGCCAATTGAGCTGCAAAGGTAATGCACACTAGTGTCTTGTTTTAATTATGATGTGTTTTTATTTGTTTCTATTTGTTTAGTGAACCAAAGGGAAGAAGGGCTTGTTTAGCACAGAAATACCGAGGAAACCACTCGTTTCAAAAATAAAACAGTCACAGGGGTTGTCAATACAAAGCTAAGCTTGGTACTAACACTGTTGAAAGGTTATGTTGGTTGAAAAAATGGAGAAGGCTCTTGTAAAAAAATCACCAAAGGGTTGACTTCATAGTCCCCCATTTCCCAAACATCACAGGAAGGCACAGCTTTAACCCCCATCGGGAAAAGTTTGCCGATAAACACATCACACATTTTTCCTGACAGATGTACCTGTATTGTTATCTGCCAGTAAAGTCTCTTTCCTTTTGCTGAGGGAT
This sequence comes from Bradypodion ventrale, assembly GCA_035047345.1. NCBI lineage: Eukaryota > Metazoa > Chordata > Lepidosauria > Squamata > Chamaeleonidae > Bradypodion > Bradypodion ventrale. The sequence continues at coordinate 102,179,781 of JAWDJE010000002.1, read as the reverse complement.
GGTTTAATGATGTGGGTTCGTATGCATTCAGGAGGATGAGGTCCACATAGATCTGTTAGTAGGAAGATAAACAAAAAATATGCTACATGTAGCACTTGATCTTGGGATCAAATTCCCGTGAAGAGATACAGATGATTAGAAAACTAGAACCACTGTGCACTGATGTTTCTATAAGACTCAAGCCCAGGAGGACACAGGCCTTTCTGACTTCAATCTCCCACATGTTATAGTATATCTTTTCTCTCGTATTTGGCTTAGACCAGGGATTCTCAACCTGCAGCCCATGACACCATTTCATGTGCCCCCCCCCCACACACACACACACACTGCTTCCACCTCACCCGGAAGTGCCATGTGGTGGAGGAAGGGCAAAATGGCCATCCAGCCCCCAAAGCTGTCTGAGGAAGCATGACCTGGCCCCTGGCTTTAAAAGGTTGAGAATTCCTGGCTTAGACCAAGATCTAATCATTATCATTTATATGTTAATCTGCTTATTCATGCCCAGAGTTACTTGTTAACTCCCAGTGATTGTTAAATGATAAATGATATCACATCTTCTCTGTGGTCAAAAGCCACCTAACAAAAACCACACATGTAGGATAAATTGTGCAGTGGCTTCTTCCTCTTTTCACGTGTTTGGTTGTGGGTCTGTTTCATGATTAGCAAGGGACCAGTCATGCAAAAGAGTACTTATTGATCTAGGACCTAGCCGCTAGGGAATGATAGAAATCTGCATGTTTGCTCTTCTACAATCATATAAGTAAACAGGATTCTAGTGTCTGCTATTAAATTACCACTGTTAAGATTTTTACTATGCTGGTACCTTTTGCATCTCGATTCTCCCACATTCCTCCCTCTCTAGCTTCTCTAGATATGTATATAAATATTTATTTCCTGAGGCGACACTTCTTCCACCTGATGTAGAGACCTACGGTTGATGAAAGTTTATGCTGGATAAAACACTGGTAGCATATACTATTCCACAAGACACTTTGCTGTATTTTCAGAAGCTATAAAGCACCCTTTTTGCTTGCTAGGATATGCCTAAGATAAGGGAACTTTTAAAGAGAGGAGAAGGATGCTTATCCTTGACTTCATTTAGAATAAGTTAGAAATACTGAAATTCTGAGCAATCAGGTTTCTCTGAGTTCCTCACTAGAGAAGTGAGGTTGCATACAACTGCTCTATTAAAAACATAAACTGACTTACACTTGCTGTATTTACTCTGCACATTAGATGTTTTACCGACCATTGGAAATTCCAAATGTTTATCTTTACTTTGGACTGTAAAGAACCATTGTTGATTAGATGATTCAGATAAAAAGAGGGGGCAACCCATTCTTCAGATTTCATAAAAGAAAAGAAAAGAAAACCCAATACAGTAATACCTCATACAAAGTCCGCTTCGTACAACATCAAATTCATACAACATCACCTAATTCCTTGAAAAAAGTTGCCTCGTACAAAGTTGCTGTGACTTTGTATAAGGCATTGGGGTTTTTCCCAAGAATGGTTTGTCTCCTAAAATCAGGGTTGTTTGACATGTTTGTGTAATGTATTTAGCCTTTAGACAATGATTTCTTACAGTTCTGTCAGTTTCCTGCCTGTTTCTTTGACTTTACCCTGAAGTCTGTGCTGTTACAGTACAATGTATCTCTATGGAAACGATGTTTTATGAGGCATCGCGCAAAGGATTTGGACGTTGTATGAGGCATCACAGCTAGGATTTTGCATGCCTCATACAAAGTCCAAATTCGTATAAAGTCCAAACTTGTGGAACCAAGTTTGGACGTTGTATGAGGTATCACTGTACAACAGCAGCCAATTGCATACATATGTTTTGACCTATGCTAAAGATTTCACCATTCTGTCATGAAGCAAAAAACTGCATATGCAATTATTTTTAATCCTCTCATTTTAGGAAACATTCCTATTTTGGACCTTGCCAAAATATGGGGGGAAATGAATCTCTAGAACTTCTTTGATTCCTAAATGCTCGATTTACGACAATGGAAGTCTAATGGAGTTCTGGTAGTGAGATGAGACACAAAATTAGTTCAAATTAAAAATAAAAAGGGATGACTCATCCAGTCAACCTGAAACACTGGATAATTGTCCGTAACAAAAAGAGGGAATGTGAAAATCTTATACATATTTTTGAGGTACTTATACAGTCATACAGGTAAAAGATTATTATTCTTTCAGTACCTATTATTAGAATATTGTGGTTACGTCCTGCTTACAACAGAGTAATGTGTTTCATGTGGGACTGTTTTTGAACATGGTTTGGAAACTTCAGCTGATTAAAAATACAGCTGCTAGAATGCTGACTGGGGCCAGTTACAGAGAGCATATAATGCTCCTATTACAACTGTCTCCAGGCCCAATTCAAAGTGCTGGTTATGACCTCACTTTGGCTTCAGGCTATAACGGATGACATCTTCTTATATCACCCTTCTGGACCCTTAAGATCCTCAGAGGAGGCCCTTCTCTCAGTTCTACTGCAATCACAGGCATGATATGAGCCACCTAGAAAAGTGTTGGGTACTAATTATGGTGGGAATTAAACAAACAAACAAATAATAGATTGATGAGAACACAAGAGAGAGAGCCTTCTCCGTGGCTGGACCCAGCTCATGGAATGCTACCCAATGGGAGTGCTTCCTCCTTCACCCCCAGCACAGAGTTCACCTCACCCTCCATTTGGGCACTCGGTCTCTAAAAGGTTCACCATCACTGGCCGAGCTCAATGCCGACTACCATGACTAGCAGTAGTGCTCTGAAGCTTCACACAGGAGTCATTCTTAGTCCTTCCTAGAAGTGCAAGATATTAAATGTGCCGAGCCACACAACTGCCTGCAAAAAGTGTACCCAGCCTATTAGCTATAGGTCTTGCTTTCACATTATCTTGCTCTTGGTGACTGAACAGGAATGAGTTCACTGTTTCAATGATATCATGGCCCTCAGATTCACGGCCTCCTGACAGAAAAACATTTGCCCATTCCTCGGCTTAAACTAATGGTCAGTGCATCTTCGACTGTTTTTCATTCCTTGCATAAATACAGGGAGGCAGTCTGTGTCTTGCAAACTTCCCTCCAAATGATTGAGATCCTCCCAAGTTTTGTAGCAGGAGGTTAAACACTGACATCAGTCAGATTTTGCAGTCCGGAGATGAGAGTTTGGAAATGTATGTGGAAATTGTATGTGTCAGTGTACATTTGCTGGTATAAATTATTAAATGAATTCTTTAAAAAGACAGTTACCACCTAACCCACTTTGTGTCTCACAGGCTCATATGTCATTTTGTGAGCGTGTGAATAACATGAGCTTTCAGCCTTCACCACTCTCAGAAGCAAATTGGAATGCTTTAGCACATCTTCCACTTTGCTTTCTATTTGTGTTTAGCATAGTGACTCCTCTTTGTTCTGATCTTGAGTGTTGTAAGAGTCAAGGGCTCATCTGTCATGTTCTATAGATAATCTCAAAAACACCTTAGCAGACAACGTTTGAACCCCAAGGCAGTTTATATTCATGAAAACCTCCCCCATTCAGAGGTCACATTGGAGTAAGATGAACTAGTATCATCAAATATGCAGTGCACATTATAACAAAGGCCTGGCATTGTAGTTTTAGCACCTATTCTGTGCAGGCTGGGAATTATTTCCTTTGTCTTCTGCTCCATCATTGGATCTCTGGCAGGAAATGATCGGCAATGCAGTGAGACATAACTGTTTGCATTTTTCAGAGTTCAAGTGCAAATAAAAATATGAGATTAGAGCAATCATCATTGCTTATAGCTGAAGTGACAAAATCACCCATGTGCTGACTGAGAGTGCACTGAGATGTAAATACTGACTTTAGTGTTCAATACGGGCCAAACACATAACTTTTATTCAGGAATCAGAACTCATTTACATTTGCGCCGCAGCAACTTATATACCTTCAGGGAAAGATACATTTAGGTGGGAATAAACAGGATTGGTGGATCGAACTCAGGAGATAGAGGGGTGATCCTTGACTGGCTAGAACTTGTGCTTCTCCTAGTCAAAAGGCGCAAACCTCAATCTCGCGTTACTTGTAAACTGAGAACCCAAAATGACAAATACATTTTCTGAATAAATTAAACACAATATTTACATACACAACACTGACATAATAAAATGTAAACCTTGTTAAATAAAAAAGCCTCCCATATTTGTGAAATGTTTAACATGTTTCCAAGAAATCCCTCCAAAAGCTGAACAAATTAATCAATGTGCCATCTCATTTCCTCATCAGTGTGCAAATTGCCTCTTAATTGGAAAAGAAAGTGGGGAAACATTTCACTGGTTCTTTCCACCAGGAGAAGAAACTCTTCCACCATGGTGGAGCTCCTGTGGCTAGTGCTGTATTAATTTATGAGATGGAGGTGCACTTTGCTTTGCTCATTTATAGCTTTAACTTTAGGTGGACAGCAAAAACCTCAGCAGAACTCGCCAACCACAGCGTTTAGGGGAAGAATGTAATCTTCTAGAAGGAGAGGTAAGAATAGGAGTCCAGAGGTACATCACACTCCTCTTATTCTCTATTTATTTGTTTGTTTGTTTATTTGTTTGTTTGTTTATTTATTGTTATTTATTTAGTTTATTTATACACTGCCCTTCTGGCGCGAACACCACCCAGAGCGGCAAATAACAACAAGAAAAAGCTCTTTACAAGAGAGAGAGCAGTCTCAACAGTGCGTAAACACACCAGAATACAAAAAGTACTGTACATTAAAAATAGAAACACATTTTTAAAAACCACTAAAACTCGCCAGCACCCTCCCTAACCCCTTAAGAAAATAAAAAACAAGAGATTAAAAAGATACTAAACGAAAACATAAAGTCAGATAATACATACAGAATTCACAGCAATGAGGCAACTAAACCGGCTGAACAACAGTTAATTTTCTCTCTGTTCTACATCAGTAAACCAAACTTTGGTTTTTGAACTTCATTTCTCAATGTACTGACTTAGGCTTCCGGGAATTGAAGTCCAAAAACCAAAGGTTGGGGAACACTGCTCTACATTACCTTTGGCATTAGTGTTTCTTTTGTTTCAGTACCCATACTTTGGTTTGTGCACAATGCATTATACTTGTCAGGATCTGAGGCAGGTCCAGTATTTACAGGATGAGTTCCTCAGATGTTGCTTGATGCTTGCAGGATTGGACCCCAGCTTGGAGGGCAGCTCCAATGCTTGCATTGTTTCATGCTCCTTATTGTGCACCACGGATACCTAGGAATCATATTGTAGTTGCTCAAATAGAGGTACAGAATTTGTAAATAATGCCTCTCAGTGCATGAAATAGTGTTCCAAAATCCTCAGTCAAAAGATTTCCTAGTGGATTAAAATGGAATGAGCGCCCGTCTCTACCCCAGGTCTTGCCAGCCTAGCAGTCCAAAAACAAGAAAATGCAAGTAGATAAATAGGGACCACTTCGGTGGGAAAAGATCTTGCGGACATGAAAGGAGCCTCATTCAGGCATCCCCTGAGTGGAGTTCCTCCAGCAAAAATCCTTTCAACCCAGAAAGTACCTTTGCGTGCTTCTGACATGGTTTTAAAACACTAAAATCATATTTAGTTTTTACACTAATGTCATGCAATTGGCAAAAATCTCAGTGGCAAAAGCCATAAATTAAGAAATTAGAGTAGGCATTTGTAATTGTATATCAAATCATATAGATGTTTAGTTTGACTCCTTAATTTGTGAAAATTTGCTGCAAACGATTTTGGTGTGCAAGTAAACTCAATTATTTAACACCTAGTAAACTTCAGTAGATGAGTGGGCTTTCTTAGGTATCTTTGTATACTAACCTTGTTCACTGGGCTTGCAAGAATGGTATCTATTTGATATTAGCATTTAACTGGTGAAGATATGAGGTGCTTTATTTTCATGATAGCAAATTCACATTTTTCTTTATTCAGTCTTCTCTCTTGGTATCTGTCTAGAACTCAGTTCAATTTCTTATTATGCTCCTGCCTGATCTTCCCCTACATCACGGTAATTCTATATAATATATGATACTATTAATACCCTCAAATGTTTGCAAGTTTCTGGAGGAGAAACCAAACAGTGATCTTGTAAATCTATCATTGTAAATAACCTTTTCAACAATTTTGTTTGAATGTTATAATATTTTATTGCTGCTATTATTTAATTGTATTTAGTTTTAAGCTGCACCAAGTCCCATCTGTGAGGGAAGGGTGCGATATAAATGGAATAAAAAAGTCTACCAAATCTTACTGATTGTCTCTGAAATTTCACTTTTAATGCTTCTTTACCATTTGGTTCCCTTTGAAATTCACTTCTTTAAGGCAATAATGTCCCTGAGGTCCTTGATTTCCAAGAACGCCTATGCATTGACTGTATTGTTATGGAAGATTATTCTAGTGAGCTACCCATACCTTAAATGTTTCTTTGAGATCAGTATGTTAGTTCTTTTATGACATTGTATCCAAATGTAAATTATTTGTACCCCTTTGATCCAACTATGATTTGCATATAAAAATCTACTTCCTGGAATTTCAGCTGAGATACCTTGTCTTTAGACCTGCAATTCAAATTGCACTTAACAAAATGCTTGTGGTCTTTCTTTTCCCAGACTGAACTCTTTTGGTATTTGAATATTGAAGAAGCCCCCTTGTAATGATCCATACATTTTAAAAGATAATTCATTACTCATTGTTTTTGTGATCTTGCAAAATAGCATAGTTTGCACCACCATCATTTTTCTGGCAACAAAATCACACTAACTCATCTTAGTTGGCACAAAGACTATATAATAGAGAGCTGCCGTTGCTGTCTGCTACTCGTGTCTGAGTATACATTTTTTTTTCCTGAAAATCATTTTCACAGTTGACAGGGGAAATGCCATTGGTGTGAATTTGTTTAAGATGGAACCCAGGTTGCCATGTAGTGAGCCACACACTGTGATCACAGACCCATCTCCTGAGACATACAGGATTTGATGCCAGGAGTGCAATTGACTGCCACAGCCTTGAGGATATGGACAAGGTCCACCTTCGCAGCCAGTCCATCTGGCATGGTCTCTTCCACCACCATGACCCTTGGGAATCAGAACATAAGAACAGCCTTGCTGGAACAGGCCACAGCCCATCCAGTCCAGCATTCTGTCTCACACAGTGGCTCACCATTTCCTTCAGGATATTCCCAAGGAGATGCCTTCACCTGCTTAGGATTCCCTGGAAATGGCACTGAGAGATATCCTGCCTATCTCTCCAACCCCGAGGTTGTCCTTAAGTATCCATAATTATAGCCATTGATAACATTGTCCTCCATGAATTTGTCTAATCCTTTCTTAAAGCTGTCAAGACTGACAGCTGTCACCACTTCTTCTGGCAGGGAGTTCCATAGACCAGTAATCCTCTGGGTGAAAAAGTACTTTCTCTTATTTGTTTGAGAACTAGTACCCAAAAGTTTCATTGAGTGTCCCCTAGTTCTAGTGTTGTGCAATAGGGAAAACAATTTTTCCTTATCTACTTTGTCCACACTGGGCATGATTTTGTAAACTTCAATCAGGTCACCTCTTAGACGCCGTCGTTCAAGAGTGAAAAGACCCAACCATTGCAGCCTCAGATGGTAAGGAAGGTGTTCCAGTCCCCTAATCATTCTGGTTGCCCTCCTCTGCACTTTCTCCAACTCCATAATATCCTTCTGGATGTATGGCGACCAGAACTGTACACAGTATTCCAGATGGGGCCTCACCATAGATTTATAAAGAGGCAAAATGACACTTGCTAATTTATTTTCTATACCCTTCCTAATGATCCCTAGCATTGAGTTTGCTTTTTTCACAGCTGAGGCACACTGGGTTGACACCTTCATTGAGTTGTCCACCAGGACACCAAGGTCCAGATAGTGAAGTGGTTCCTCCTCCATTCATTTTGCCTTTGGGCCCAATATGATGATTTTCAGTGGCATTTCCTCCACTAAGGAGACCATCACCCCACCTAAAGGGGCTCATCTGCCCATAGCCGTTGGGCCCTTTAGGGAGTCAGGTTATCACTGCCCAATACTCAGCATTGAGTTGCTGGCTGTACAGTCTACTCCATTACCATAGTGGGATGTCTGGCCAGACAGGAAATAGAGGGAATTGGCAAAGTAATAGGTCCTTCGCTTTCTCAGAGGTCAGTAGCAGCTTCACCACTAGTAAGCCGTACAAAGCAGAAGAGGAAAGGAAACTCTCTTGGAAGATCTTTCTGAATCCCAACTGCCTTTTCTTTTTAGTGTGTGTTTGTGCATGCAAAAAACCAATGGGTGTCTGGATTCAAGAGGGTGACTGCTTGACTCTTTCTGCTTCTCATTCCAAATATTTGATGATCATACATTCAAAATGGGTAGGCCTGTTAGTATCTCTAAAATAAGCAGGGAGGAGAGCCTTTTCCGTGTCCGCACCAGCCCTTTGAAACCTCCTTCCAGTGGAATTGCGTCTCCAGACGGAGTTGCTGCCCTTTAGGAAAGAACTAAAACCTGGCTGGTGGGCCAAGTTTGGGGTGCAGGTGGAGGGGTGGTTTCTGTTGGGTGGCTGGTTTAGAGGATTATGCCTTCCCCCTCGGTTCCTTCGGTACCTGCACCCCTTTTTTAGGGGGTGGATTTTAATTCTGTTTTTATCAGTTTTATCTGTTTTATGTTGTGATTGTGAACCGCCCTGAGTCGGCCTTGGTCGAGTGGGCGGTATAGAAGTCCAACAATAAAATAAAGAAATAAAATTTGCTTATCAAAGTTTGTGCCACAATACATGTACTTTTCACTACAAAATGTCTTTCACAGGAGAATATTACTCTGCAAAATATTGTCAGCCCATACTTGCCGTATCAGGGAAGGGAGGCCACTTGAATTCAGTTTGGCCAAGCATACAAACAGGATGCAAGTTGTCTGGGACTAATTGAACAGAGTTGCTCTGTCTGTAATGGTTGTGTGCAAAAGACACTTCTGTGCATAAATGTTGTACTTAAAATGAGCTTAGACTGTGGATCATAAGAAATGTCTTCTTTTTCTTTTTCTTCAACTGCCGCCTGAGACTCAGCGTTGAGTTGCTGGCAATATGGTCTACTCTATTACCATAGCAGTATAACCTGGCCAGATAAAGACAGTCTTAGTGGCCATTAATTCATCATTCTTCAGAATCAGAAGTTCTCTGTCACATTAGGTATTGAACTATGTAGGAATCGGGGCCGCTAGGACGGCCGTTGGGTCCCGGAGGAGACTGATCAAGGAACGATACGAGGCAATATGGAGCGAGATCAGATCAGTGGTTTATTGAAGGAAAAGCATCATCATATATAGATCAGAAGGCAATGCAGGAAAGAACCGTCATCTGACAGAAAGTCACATCACCCATTTACTCGGGTTAATGGGAAATCTCTCTTGGGGAAGTTAATTAACTCGGGCAAACACTGACAGCAGAAAACCATTGTCTGAGGCTTAGGCTAGGGTAAATATGGCTTCTATTTGCACCAAAGATTAGGCTGATCCGTGAGTCAGTAATTGCCTAATGGGTAACGGGAGGTTAGCGTTCTGTCTTCTCAGCAGAACCGTTGGTCAGGTCAGGTGTGGGTGAATAAACCCTTATGATTTATACTATTAATCCGCCCCGCCCCCCCAATTTCCGTACTGGCAAGGGCCAGTGACCAGGAACCTACTTCGCCGGTGTAACCTCTGCCAGGGGCTGATTATGCCAATTGGGCATGCGGAATCCGCATCTCCCCTTTTTCTATTGTTTAGGAACCTGACAGGCGACTCAGCGCAAGAGAGGCATCAGCTGATGAGCGGGAATGACGCTTCGGGGTTCCCCCCATGAAAGACACCTTGATAACAGTGAGGGAATACATTGCATGAAACAGCATCCTGCTATGCCTAGTATTATCACCCCCACAATTACTTGAAGCGTTGTCTGGAGCCACCCCCACGGGAGCCATGACCACAAGGAACTCCACCAATCCCATATCGAACCCTGCTTAATGTTCTTGACTAGGGTGTGGAGGTCCGTGAGCTGGCTCTGGACCTTGCGTGAGTTGTCAGTGAGATTAAAGCAACACATGCCGTGGACAGATTCGCAACCCAAATGATGTAACAACAAGAGGTAGTCTATAGCTGCTCGATTGTCAAGGATGGCATGGCGAAGCTCTGCCTGCTCCTGGTTGAGCAGCGCTATCGCTGAGGAGGTATGGTTAATGGCTTTTGCTAAACCGCAAGCCAATTGACCAATTCTCCGAGCGTTGCCGACGGCTAAGCCTGGCATGCCAAGTATGCTGACTGCCAACGAGACGTATTCGGCTGGACTAAGAACCCTAATGTTGCTATCACATGAGCTGTCTAACTGGGTGGCACGAACGTGTCGTATGGGTGCGGAAACATCTGAAACATTTGTGCTTGGGGTGACCATATCCTTAGTAGGGAGTAACAGTGTCAAACGGCTGATACAACATATAGCATCTGATACATTTGCGGGTATGTAGTTCCAAGTGTACTGGTTACATGTAAAGAACCATCCTGAAGGTAGGGTAACATGAGCATACATTGAACCAAGTGTCTGTGGTTTATCACAAGTCCAATTGCCGCTGCCAACTTCGAGGCAACGACGTCGGGTTCGGCCGACTGCGGAGCAGCCGGTCATTCGAGCACAAGTAGAGTTCGGACTGACCGCCACTCGGGGAGTGTGGAGAGTGGCTGCGTCAGCCGGCAAAGTCATTGTCAGCCGCATTTCCCAGCGAGCATATTCTGAGGAACCTGCTGGGATGTATGGGCTGAAAATCCGTTTCACAAGCCAGTCTCCATCCATGGGGTGCGTGCCTGGAGTGTGGCACACTGGGATGAGACAGGTGCTCAAGATTGAGGCAGAACCAATGTCCTGCTTCAGGCAAAAATCGGACTGGTTGACGAGACGCGCCAATCTTTCCCATATGTTGTAATGCATCCTGGCAGAGAGGTCTCCACCGGGCATCAAATCGTTGGCCTTCAGTGAGGCAGCCTGAACGCCTCCCCCAGCAAGTAGGGAGAGGATCAGGATGATGGTGACCGCCACGGTGTTGGCATTAATCTGGGCAAGGACTGCAGCCATGAAGTTCTCCGGTGTCGGTTCCCTCTCCTCGCGTCGGATGATGTCCTCGGCCTCACGGCAAAGGATCTTGACCATCCCCCAGGTGACCTTCAGCTCCGTCCGCTGTCGCCGCTTCTTCCGACGGGTCCCCTCGGTCAGGGTGAGGTCTTCCATCTCCGGGATCGGACTCGGATCCGCCTGGGTCCACGCCATGTGGTTCCAAGTGAGGCTTAACACACCGAGCTGGAATCCAAACAACACCTGTAGGAGATATAACTGCAGCATACCCTCTTCCCCAGGTTACAAGTGGCGCCGGGCCCCTCCAGGAAGGGTCCGGTGGCACCCGGTAACGGACCATCGGTCGCGGGAGAGCTTCCGAACGGCGGAAGTGCTTCTCCTGCGGTGTGCAATCCGAAAAAACATTAAGGTGATTGTATGTGAACAATACCTTATTCAGACAATGCTGTGCCTGACCCTGTGACTTGGGGAGGGCTGGTGGCTCCCCCCTTTCTGTTTGTTTGTCAATATAGGACTTGAGTGTCCGATTGACTCGTTCCACAATCGCTTGCCCCTGCGGATTGTAAGGAACGCCAAAAGTATGCTTGATGTCCCAGGTGGCCATGAAGGCGGCCAGCTGCCTGGAGCTGTAGGACGGGGCGTTATCGGTTTTCACGTGCCGTGGCTTGCCCATTGCCGCGATGCAGGAAAGGAGGTGCTGCTCCATGTGGGAAGCAGTCTCCCCTTTCTGCGCCGTTGCCCAAACGAATTGTAAAAAAGTATCTATGCAAACGTTCATGTACTGCCATCTGCCAAACTGCGGAACATGCATGACATCCATCTGCCACATCTGGTTAGCCACTGTCCCTCGTGGGTTGACCCCCCACGAGGGCCCCCCCGGTGCCCCTGCACAATGCTGGCAAGAGCGAACTATGCCTTGGGCTTGAGAAAGTGGCAGATTGAACTGTCTGGTGAGCGCTTTGGCATTTTGGTGAAAGAATGCATGACTCTGAATTGGAGTAGTGAAAACACGTAACACTGAACGTTGCTGAATTTCCTTTGCCGCCGCATCCACTCTGCTATTGCCCGCAGAAATCGGACCCGGTAGGTCTTGGTGACTTCGGATGTGGGCAATATAGAGCGCTTCCGTGCGGTTTCGCAAATGAAATTGAGCTGTGAGGAACAAACTCAGCAAATTCTTGTCTATCGCGGGAGTGATGTATGCTCCCAGTAGACTGTGAAGCAAATTCCTAACATACTGGCTGTCAGTAATGATGTTTAGGCGCTCTTTGGCGAAGGTGCGCAAGGCAAGGTTCACCGCTGCCAACTCTGCCCACTGCGCGGACTTCTGTGGAAGAGTTAACAGCGTGCGCCAAGCCTGGCCTTCCTGCCAAGTTAAGACACCATATGTGCGACCCCCATCCGTGAAAACTGTCCTGGCTCCCTGAAGCGGAACCAGCGAGAGCAATTCGAACAAGCTGACTGTCTGCGTTTGAAGCGAGACAAGTCTGGGGTCTTTGGGCAAGTGGTATGCCAAGCATCCGGTGAATCCCTCCAAGGCAATTGGAAGCGAGTCACCGAGCTGCATCAATTGCTGAACCTGCTCTTTGGTAAATGGGACCACGATCTTTGCTAAGTCGTGCCCTGAAATGTCCCTAGCTCTCAGCCTTCCGCGGTAAACCGCCGCGGAGACCAATTCTTGGGGAGGGACGATGTTTCGTGAAGAGGTGTTTGGCAAGTACACCCATTCCACGATACTCGCTCCTTTCTCGGAGTCCACTCCTAGGGCTCCGGTGCACATGGATCCTGCCCGAACGATGTACAAGTTCAGGATTGGAGCGTATGGCCCCTGAGCAATCCTGTCCACCCACCTTTGGCTGAGAACTTGGTTGACTTTCTCGAGAGCCAAGCCTGCCTCTCGAGGAATTTGTATCCGGTCTGCCGGCTGCTTGCCTAATGTGAGCAGCGAGAAGAGCGGCTTCAAAAGATCCGTATCCAATCGGAAATACGGTCTGGCCCAATTAATGTTCCCTAAAGCCTGCTGCAATTCTACCAGGGTGACTGAGTCCTTCAAGTTGATTTGGGGCAAAACTGGTGCTGCGAAAGAGCGGAGAAGCCGATGACCCAAGTAAGAGAAGGGCTCGGTTCTCTGCACTTTCTCTGGGGCAATGAGTAACCCTTTCTCCCCCAGGCTGGCCTGAAGGTCTTTAAACATTTCGCTGCCGAGTTGTGGCACCGCGACGAAGATATCATCCATGAAATGACAAACTAAAGCTGTGGGATGAAGGCTTCAAAACTTTGCCAGTGTGTTGTGAACATAAATTTGGCACAGGGTCGACGAATTGAGCATGCCCTGTGGCAAAAATTTCCACGCGTAACGCTGCATGGGCTCGCTGTGGTTCACAACCGGCACCGTAAAGGCGAACCTTTCCCTGTCCCTGGGGTCTAAGGGAATGGTGTAAAAGCAATCCTTGAGATCTACAACCAGGATCTCCCACCCCTCGGGAATCATATTTGGATTTGGGATGCCGCATTGAAGCAGACCCATTGGCTGTATACATTTATTGATCTCTCTGAGATCATGGAGGAGTCGCCACTTCCCCGACTTCTTCTTGATAACAAAAATAGGCGAATTCCAAGGACTAGTGGACTGCTCTATGTGTCCTGCGTCTAGCTGTTCTTTAACCAGTTGCTTTAGGGCGACTAATTTCTCTCCCACTACCGGCCATTGTTCCACCCAGACCGGCGTATTGGTGAGCCATTTAAGTGGCAACGCCATTACCCAAAGGTAAGCGTAGCACCGTACTGCTGTAAAATGTCTCGCCCCCAAAGGTTGATGTGCACGTCCAGAATGTGCGGCCGAATGACCGCTGTGCCGTCAGCCTTTGGAATCGTGACTTCCACCCACTCCGGGCTCCTAAACGCTTCTTGGATGCCGCCTACCCCCCACACATCGGAGACCGGCTCAATGGCCCACTCCCGTGGCCACTGGCTTCTGCTGATTACGCTCACATCAGCTCTGGTATCTAATAAGCCTGAAAATGATCTTTTATTCAGAAATACCTCAATAACTGGGTGCTGTTTCCACTCAATGTTGGTCTCCACTGTCGCTAAAACCTGGTATCCTTGCACTGCCTCACTGGCGCTTGAGCGGTCCTCTGACCGGGACTCTGAGCTGTCCCTGAGCCTTCCCTGGCTATCTGCTGGCGAGTGACAAGGAACCATAATCAGTTGCGCTAATGTGTCTCCTTTGTGAATTGTCTGGGGTAAGTGCGTCCAAAGCTGAACTTGGAGAACGCCTGAAAAATTGGAGTCAATGACTCCTGGAATTACAAGAATTCCGCGTGCTCCTGCTACACTGCGAGGCAAAACTAAACCTATAATGCCCTTGGGCAGTGGACCCATGTACTGGGAATCCACCAGATAGAACGTGCCTGGCAGGTCGCATGTAACGTCTGCCTGGCAAGTCAATTCTAGCCCTGTACTGCTCTTGGGGCTGGCCTGCGCCTTCGCAATGCTAGGAATGTGATCGGAATCTAGTCTAGCTCTGGCGAGCTCAGAGCGAGGGAAGCCTCTGTTTGGACCGGGGCCAGAGACGTGCCCGCGTTCCGGTTTCCCGAACTCGGACAGTATCTGAACCAATGGTAGCCTTTCTTACACTTCGGACACAGGGTGTTTGGAGCCTTGGAATGGCCGGAATTTTGTCCGCCTCCCTTGGATCGGCACTCCCTAGCGAAGTGACCGACCTTGCCACAATTGTGACATGCCCCTTGGTTTTTATTCTTAGGTCTTCTACCCCCTTGCACCGCGGCTGCTAGCAAACTCATTTTATAGGATTCTGTGCCAATGTCGGCGCAAGCTCTAATCATGTCCGTGAGAGTCAAGTCGGGACGATTGCCCAGTGACTGCAAGATTTTACGGCAGTCTAAATTAGCATTATCTTTAGCCAATTTCATCATGAGCTCTTGTTGGGCTTGCTCATTATCGATCTGCCTACTGATCGCTTCCTCTAAGCGATTGATAAAATCCATGTAGGGCTCCTGGGCTCCCTGTTTGACTGCGGTGTAATTTTTGGCTGCTTTGCCAGTTGCCGGGACCTTGAGAAAAGCCTTGAAGGCAGCCTCGGCTGACATCTGAAGAGTGGCTAGTGGCAAGTTGGTCTGCGCATCGATGGATTCGAAGGCACCTGAACCATATAACTGGTCAGGAAGTACTGCGCCTCCCATCCTGGCAGCCCTTGCCTGAGCCTCGAGGCGATACTCACTGTCCCATAATAAATACTGTCTGGGGTTGAGCATCATCCGCATGACGGATTTCCAGTCGTGCGGGATGAACATGGTATTCTCGCACACTTGCTGAAGCATGCCCCTAGTGAAGCGACTCTGGAGTCCTGTCTCTGTGATGGCCTTCCGTATAGCCATGAGAAGCTTATACGGGACTGGTGAATGAACTACCTGCTGGGCCCCTGTGAGGGCATCCATTTCCAAGCGAATTGGACAAATCTGACTAAGCTCAGCTAGTTCTTCTGCTGGCAAATCCTCCTTCTTGATCTCTTCCTCAATTGTGCGCTGAAGGGCACTCTTGGTCTGGGAGCCCGTAACTGTCAGAGAAGCGCCTGCGCTCCTCATTCCATGCATTCCGTCAGTGACGTCTGCAGCTGTCACCGAGGGAAAGCTCCCTACACTACTCTGCTTAAACTGCAATGACGGATAGAGCGCCGTGGGCGCCGATGGCTCAACTGGCGCTGGGGGTTCTTTGGCCTCTACCCGGACTGGGTCTATCTCCGCTAAGAGCTTCCTACATTTACTCCATGTGCGAATTACGCCCTCAGGAGCTTTCGGGGGTTGCTGAATGCAGTCTCCTATCTGATCCCAAAGCTGAAGGGTTAACGTACCTACTTCTGGGTAAAGCAGGCAGTGTTCCCTTAGGTACACCAAAAGTCTCGGTAGCTCTCCGCTGTGAAAACGTAACTGAAATACCCTGGCCAGGATTTTGAACTCTTCCTCACGAGTTCTTTGGCTAGCGGACGGACGCTGTCGCTGAGGACAGGTCCCCATATTACCTGCGGGGGTTCTCCGAAGATTCCTCCTCGGGACGAGTCGACGCGTCTTTTGGGCCAGGTAATAGGTTTTGGCGACGATTCCTTGGGTAGAGCTCGGAGCGTGGTCCCCTACCACGGGCCCTCGGTGGCCTCTGCGCTGTCAGGGGTTCACAGCTGACCCTGAGCGGAACGCGTTTTTCCGTGCCTGCAAGCCGCCGCGAAAGTCAGGAGCAAGCTGTAGGATGCCTCTTCTGTAATGCCTCGCCGCAGGGCCATCTTCCCGACCGGCTGGCTTACCGGCTGGGCTGCCGCGCTGTCCTCCGGGACGATCGGACGCAGTTCAAGCGCAGAACCGGACCGTGTGATCGCTTACTCTCGAGTAGATCACGTCGGGGTCACCAGATGTAGGAATCGGGGCCGCTAGGACGGCCGTTGGGTCCCGGAGGAGACTGATCAAGGAACGATACGAGGCAATATGGAGCGAGATCAGATCAGTGGTTTATTGAAGGAAAAGCATCATCATATATAGATCAGAAGGCAATGCAGGAAAGAACCGTCATCTGACAGAAAGTCACATCACCCATTTACTCGGGTTAATGGGAAATCTCTCTTGGGGAAGTTAATTAACTCGGGCAAACACTGACAGGAGAAAACCATTGTCTGAGGCTTAGGCTAGGGTAAATATGGCTTCTATTTGCACCAAAGATTAGGCTGATCCGTGAGTCAATAATTGCCTAATGGGTAACGGGAGGTTAGCGTTCTGCCTTCTCAGCAGAACCGTCGGTCAGGTCAGGTGTGGGTGAATAAACCCTTATGATTTATACTATTAATCCGCCCCCCCAATTTCCGTACTGGCAAGGGCCAGTGACCAGGAACCTCCTTCGCCGGTGTAACCTCTGCCAGGGGCTGATTATGCCAATTGGGCATGCGGAATCCGCAGAACTATATGCCAAAGATAACAAACTGGCCACAAAAGAAAAAGAAATACATCAGGAAGGAGGGGGTGGGCAAAATATATGAACCACTTTCCTAAAATTGTTTGGTGACTGACTTAGCAAGGTGTGAGACAGTAAAAGCTGCTAGATTAATGCCATCTCCCAAGGTCCTTCCCATTTATTATTCTCCCCCTTTTCTCTTGTATTTATGTTTACTGAGTTACCAAGAAGTTTCAGGGAGGGAAATGCAGTGAAGGAATGGGTGAGCTACTGTAGAATTAAAGATGAACTTTATTTTTTGCTTGTTTTTTTAAAACTTGGAATTACTTTTTGAAAATCTGTTTTTGCTGCCTGTTTCTCACAAGCTACCAATATCCACTCTTGCCAATATCCACTCTTTTATTTAGCTTTTAAAGGGACAAAAACTAAAGCCTTATTTTTATCTTTTCATCTTTAATGTTATTGTTTTTTAATGCAACTGTGAAAGAATGTTAGAATTGAGTATAGATTTGATCTCCAGTCTCCTTCATCTATATCCAACACCATATGTTTCATATCTTATTCGTTAACTTGTATATAAATGAGACTGCTAGACTTCTAAGACAGAGGATAACCAAGGCCCTTGGTCCAAGAGTCACATTGCTCTTTCTTTCTTTTGCCAATGTTGGTTCTGTTTAGATCCATTTCACCTCTTCGTGGGGAATTCATAGCTGCGTAAAGGTACAGTATCCAAGCCAGTGGTGGGCATCAGCAGGTTCGCACCAGGTCACCAGAACTGGTAGCAGAAATTCTGGCTGGCCCCACCCAACCAAGTTTTGAAATAAAGTAGTCCTAATTTGGGTGCGATGCAGGGCTTTCCCCCTGGCCATGCCCACCATACCACGCCCACAAACATTTTAATCTGGAGTTAATTCAGATTTAAATACCTCAGGGCAGTTAATTTATAAATGGAAGTAGTGAAGTGACTTGCAATTAGATATTTACCTGTTAATTATCATCCCTATTGATAGAAGGATATCATTTCAAAACTGGACAGGACATAATGATTGGCCACCCTCTCCTATAGCAGGATAATTATTATTATTTTTTGCAAGGTCCACAATGTTCAATTCTACAATAATATGAAACAGAACTACTAGAAAATGCTTTATCAATACTGTCTCACAGAGAAATGAATCATATTAAAGAAAATTGTGAAGATAGATTTTGAGGATGTGAAAATGAAAAAGCTGTTTACAGATATGACAGAAATGTCTCCTTATAGGGTTGGAATATTAAATATACAATATCAGTAATTCCACATGGTTATGTCTTGTGGCTCTCTTATTGTTTTGTTTGGTCATGTTGAAAATCAGTTTCTATATATAAAGAACTACAGTAAAACCCCTACTTACATATGCCTCGAGTTACATAAAATTTGACTTACATAATGATTTTTGTACTAAAACCATGTCCCGATTTACATAAATGTCCCAATTTACATAACACAATTTCCTATTGGTTGCCTTCGAGTTGCGTAAAAAATCATTTTCCTATGGGGTTGCTTTGAGTTAAGTAAAAATGCATTTTTCCTATGGGTTTGCTTTGAGTTAAGTAAAAAACCAATTTACATAAAAGCCTATGGAACAGACTTTTTACGTAAGTAGGGGTTTTACTGTAGTTCAGAACCTATTGATTGCTTTCAGGAATTTTGGGTGTAATCTAGAAGTAATGTTAACTCAATGCCAAAAGATTGCTTTGGCCAAAAAAAGAAGGGGGTGACCAAAGATGAGATGGCTAGATGGTATTGTAGACACAGTGGGCACAGAGCTGGGTGGGTTGAGGAGGATGGTGGAGGACAGGGGTGCCTGGAGGACAATGGTCCTTAGGGTTGCAAAGGGTCGGAATCGACTGTGCGACTGAACAACAAATGCCAAAAGAGGGGTTATGTACAGTATGTAAAGCTACTGCAGTGACTAAGTGAAGACTGTCAATAAAATGCTCCCTCACCAGCTAAAGCGCTTGTCCCACTCTGAGACACCCATATACATACATCTGGGAGTCTTGATTCACCTCCAGAAAAAGGTCTCTGTGTCTTTTTGTCACTACACCATAGCTGGGAGGAGGCCAAGGAAGCTTTAGGGACACCTGCACCTGCTGGGTGAATCCTCTGACATATAGAAAAAGCTTTGTGAGGCAATACCAGACAGGAGTGGTGAGGAGACCTGAGTTCAGAGACTGTGTGGAGCTCTGACATGGACCAAACTACATCTGCTGTAAGGACCCAAAATCTTCATCCAGGTATAGGTTTCCAAAGGGAAGGCCAATCAGCCTGAGGATGTTTGCCCTTTGTGCTGTTTTCTACCTTGACACCAAGACCACTGCTAACACTCTGTGCTGGGCCAAGCTGCCCCCAGCCTCACCCAGAAGCAGCGCTGGAGGTGGAAAAGGCGAAAAGAGTGGCAACAGTGCATCCAGCAGCAGAGACTGCCATAGCAACCACAGGGCCACAGCTAGGATTCTAGATGTGAGTGGGTGAATATTTTTTCAGGATGAGCAACAATGTCATATATATAAATAAGCTTATCTTTACCTATAAGAATGGGATGTGGGTGTGGGTGTCCGGAATGCATGTCTGCACACATCCAGCCAATCCCGTAATAAGCTGGCCAATGCCCCACGAACATGAACAAAAAAATCTACACTTCCCTTCATCCCCCACACCATGCCACCCCTCAGCCAATCAGGCAGGAGGACGCGAGCATGGAGGAGGCGGGACAGCCGGTGCATGAGGAAAAAAAACTGGTCGACATGCGGCTAAAACAGCTCAGCTCAGGGTCCTGCCTGCCTTACCGAGGCAGACAGAGCCTGGGCTGAGGGAACGGTCTGCCTGCTGCCCCTTCCACACCACCTAAAGGGGAAATGCCTAAGGCGGCAGCCAGCAATTCATCAGGGAAAGCGCTCTCCCTGGTGGATCGCTGGCTGCTGCCTTTGAACCGCTGTTTCATGTTAGCTCTCGAAACAGCGGTGGGGGTAATACAAAGGAGGCAGCCAGCGATCCAAAACAACCTTCGAAACAGTTGAGGGAGAAATGCAAATGCAGCAACCAATGATTCGTCAGGGGAGGCGCTCTACCTGGCGGATTGCTGGCTACCGCCTTTGTATTACCCCCACCGCTGTTTCGTGTTAGCTCTTGAAACAGCAGTGGAAGTAACACAAAGGAAGTGGCAGAAACAACGATGGTGGCAGAGAGGCAGCTTTTTAGGGCCGCCACAGAGACCCTTCGTGTTGCGGGTCTCTCCTTCCTGCCTCTGTCTCCCCCAGCCAAACTGCCAGCCGAACTCCGCTGGGGCAGCAGCGGTAGCAGCAGTGACAGGGAGGCGGCTTTGCGTGAGTGTGTTGTTTTGGGTGTGTTGTGTGTGGTTGTGTGTTGTGTGTGTGGGAGGGGTTATATTGTGTGGGTGTGTCCTATGTGGGTTTGCTGTGTGGTTTTGCTGTGTTATGTGCGATGTGTGTGGCTGTAGTGGGTGTGGGTTGTGGGTAGTGTGTCGAGCATGTGTTCATACCTGTCAACTTTTGGATTTGAAAATAAGGGAAATTTGTGGGTGTGGCCAAATATAGCCATTTGACTTGCTAGGCTCTAGTCATGCCTGCCACATGGCCATGAAAATGTCTGCAAACACAGACAGCACTGGCTCATTGGCTGTAAATGGAGATGAGCACTGCACCCTAGAGTTGGATATGACTGGATGATTTTACTTTCTTAGGATCAAAGATCTCTGCAGATGGTGATTGCAGCCGTGAAATAAAAAGGCGACTGATACTTGGGAAACAAACTATGAGAAACCTGGGGAACATAGTTAAAAGTAGAGGCATCACCTTGCAAACTAAAATCCGCATAGTCAAAGCAATGGTATTCCTGGTGGTAATGTATGGTTGTGAGAGCTGGACCATTAGGAAAGCTGAGCGCAGAAAAATAATGCCTTTGAAATGTGGTGTTAGAAATAGGTTAATCAACCACAACTGCTCATTAAAGGTCAAATAGTAAAGATGACGCTAAAGTACTTTGGACATCAAATGAGAAGAGAGGATTCACTTGAGAAAGCCTTGATGCTGGGAAAGGTGGAGGACAAAAGAAGGGAGTGGCCAAAAAAAAGATGGTTATATGGTATTGTAGATGCAATGGGCACAAAGCTGTGTGGGCCAAAGAACCCTTTCCCCATCTTCTTGGGGGACTTTTGTTTTGTTTTCTTTCTTGTTTACTCAGTGGCTTAAGTGACTAAGATGCTGACTGGGAGGCAGAAGGTCAGCAGTTTGATTCCTGAGTACTGCAGGACAGAATGAGCTCCCGTCATTGTCCCAGCTCCTGCCATCCTAGCAGTTCAAAAGCAAGAAATTGCAAGTAGATAAATAGGGACTACTTTGGTGGGAAGGTAACAGCGTTCCGTGCGCTCTGGTGTCTAGTCATGCCTGCCACATGACCACGGAAATGTCTGCAGACGCAGACAACGCTGGCTCTTCGGCTTTGAAACAGAGATGAGCACTGAACCCTAGAGTCGGATACGACTGGCTTTCAAGCAAGGGAAACCTTTACCTTTACCTTAGGATACCAAAAAGTATGTTAGACAATTTAAAAAAAATTCCTGGGAAGCAAAGAAAGGGCAGAATAGTAAACCAGCCTCCTAGGGTTACCAACTGCTTGTGAGCAGCTTGGCTTTAATGAACTAGCCCTGCACATGGCTAGACACTCCGCCCCCCCAATTAGGGTGGAGGAGCAAGGGATTAATTCCCCCAAATTAACCAATCTATTTGTTCCTCACTGCAACCAGTTGAAGCATCAACACCTGAGAATGTCAGATCCAGCTTAAGGAAGGGAATTAGTATAGAAGTAAAAAGCAACCTCTGTAGTTTCCAAGCCTCCCAGCCCCGCCCCCCTCTCATAGAGTGATCAAGCAACATCCCCCATACACCCCTCCCAAGTTAACTCTAGAACAAACAGAAACAGAAGCCTCCAGCCAGGAGGCAGGGCAGAAACAGCTCAATAAAGCATGAGAGTGAGAAAGAGAGAAGTCTCTCACTGATTTGCCCCTGAATATATGAAATATCGCTCACCTCTAGAGTAGACTCAGCATCCCATGGTGGCTCCGAACAGCAGCAGCTGCAGCAGCAAAAACAAAGCCTCCATGATGACCATGTGGCAAGGAAGGGAAATGAAAGAGAAACTAACTACAGAACGCCCCCACCACCTTCTCTCTCTCCCCTTCCACAAGCAAAAAGCCTGCCACACAGCGACCTCTGGTGGCCGGAAAAACATACTGCAGCTTCGGTCAGGATTTTTTTATAAAAAATAAGGGATATTACGGGGAAATTAATAAAATGGGAGGGGGCGGAAAGAGGGGTAAAAATAAGGGGTTTTCCTGGGGAAAATGGGATACTTGACAGGTATGCATGTGTTATGTGTGTGTGTGTGTGTGTGTGTGTGTGTGTGTGTGTGTGTGTGTGTGTGTGTGTGTGTGTGTATCGTGTGTGCATGTTGTGATTGTGTGTATTATGTGTTTGGGGCAAACCACCTTCCCTGACAGATCCCTGCCACCAGCCAGTGGAGAGAACTAGGGGCCCAAACCAGATTAAAAAGCAGCAGGGGTAAGGGCTGGTGCCTTCGCCTCAGAGAGGACAGTGAGAGAGGAGTGAACTCCTGAGCTGCCTGTTTCTTCTTTCCCAATCTCAGTAAATCATGTGGTTGTTGATCCAGACTGAATGGAGGGAATGGAGTAAGGTTTGTCTATGCAGCGTGGGGTGTCCAGATAGACAAAAAGCTTTGCTTATCATGATTCTATTAATAAGATGTAAAATTTGTCAGTTGTTTCCCACATGATGTAATTATTTAATTGGCTTACTTTATATAATAATATACTGCCTAAGTGTTCTTAATAATAAGGTCTGCAGATGGCTTAGTGGTTAATGTGATACCCGAGGGCTGAACTTGGGGACATGAAAGGAGCCTCATTCAGGTGTCCTCTGAGCAAAGTTTCTCCAGCAAAAATCATTTCAAACCAGAGTAATCTCTGCCATGAAATTATTATTCATGATCTGAGTACTGTGCGACAGAATGAGTGCCTGTTGTCTGTCTCAGCTCCTGCCAACCTAGCAGTTTGAAAGCAAGAAATTGCAAGTAGATAAATAGGGATTGATTCAGAGGGAAAGGTAACAGCACTCTGTGTTCTCTGGCATCTAGTCGTGCCTGCCACATGAGAATGGAAATGTCTGCATAGGCAGACAGCACTGGCTCTTTGGCTGAAAACAGAGATAAACACCATACTCTAGAGTTGGACATGACTAGCTTTCAAGCAAGGGAGACCTTTACCTATTTGTGTAAATGTCACATGTATGAGACTATACAGTAATATCTCATACAAAGTCCGCTTCGTACAACATCAAATTCATACAACATCGCCTAATTCCTTGGGAAAAGTTGCCTCATACAAAGTCGTTGTGACTTTGTATGAGGCATTGGGGTTTTTCCCAGGTTGCATTGTGCCTGCGCAGTATAAGTTACCTGGGAGTAATTTCACTTTAAATTTAACCAGGTTCTCAAATTGCAATACAAGTGATTCTATCTACATGATCGTCTGTTCATGCCAGCTGGCATATGTCGGACAATCCAGACAACCCCTTAAGGTACGTTTAGGAGAGCATCTCTCTCGCATTAAGAATCAGATTGTCACTGCTCCCTTGGTCAATCATTTTATCGAGAAAAACACACACACATAAAGACATCAAGGTTGTAGTACTCGAAACTTACCTGCTGAATAAACATCAGGTTGTGAATGTAGAGCGCTTCCTCTTACAGAGAGAGGCGTTCTACATTCATCGTTTTGAAACTTTAGCACCTCAAGGGTTAAATACAGACTGGGATCTCTCTGCGTTTCTGTAACATAGTCCTCCTCATCACTTGACAATCTTTCCCGCTCTATGCCTTTAAGAACAAGCAGCAGGGATTTTAACAGAGGCAAGACAATTGCAGGTCGATCATCCTCACATGAGAATAATTAATTTAATAGCATATAAATTTAGCACCTACCTTTGATAGAATAACGCATTTACAAAGTAGGAAAAAGCACCATGGAGGTTCTTATACGCGCTATGAACACCTTTTAGGTATGTACCTTGTCCGTACCTTATTGATTGAATATGCATAGTGTTCTTTATATGTTTTTAACACGGCACTCATGTTAGAATGGATTGTAGCATTACACATGTTTTTCCATGTTGTTGTTATTATGAATCCGTAGACTCTTGAGGAAGTCGTTCGAAATGTCCGCTTACCAGAGGGGCATCGAAACCGTTGTTCACCACATGAGTGCACCCCACATGATGGAGACCTGCAGCTGGATTTGATTCGTATCATTCCCAACGTTAACATCGCAGACGGCTCCTGCAGCTGATACACACTCACAGAAATCCCGCAGACCATATTTACTGGCCACACTAGAATTGTTGGACTCATTTATACCACCGAGTTGTGCAAGTACATAAGAACATAAGAACATAAGAACAGCCTTGCTGGAACAGGCCACAGCCCATCCAGTCCAGCATTCTGTCTCACACAGTGGCTCACCATTTCCTTCAGGGTATTCCCAAGGAGATGCCTTCACCTGCTTAGGATTCCCTGGAAATGGCATTGGGAGATATCCTGCCTATCTCTCCAACCCCGAGGTTGTCCTTAAGTATCCATAATTATAGCCATTGATACCCTTGTCCTCCATGAACTTGTCTAATCCTTTCTTAAAGCTGTCAAGACTGACAGCTGTCACCACTTCTTCTGGCAGGGAGTTCCATAGACCAGTAATCCTCTGGGTGAAAAAGTACTTTCTCTTATTTGTTTGAGAACTAGTACCCAAAGGTTTCGTCGAGTGTCCGCTAGTTCTAGTGTTGTGCAATAGGGAAAATAGTTTTTCCTTATCTACTTTGTCCACACCGTGCATGATTTTATAAACTTCAATCAGGTCACCTCTTAGACGCCGTCGTTCAAGAGTGAAAAGGCCCAACTGTTGCTACCTCAGATGGTAAGGAAGGTGTTCCAGTTCCCTAATCATTCTGGTTGCCCTCCTCTGCAATTTCTCCAACTCCATAATATCCTTCTGGAGGTATGGCGACCAGAACTGTACACAGTATTCCAGATGGGGCCACACCATAGATTTATAAAGAGGCAAAATGGCACTTGCTGACTTATTTTCTATACCCTTCCTAATGATCCCTAGCATTGAGTTTGCTTTTTTCACTGCTGAAGCATACTGGGTTGACACCTTCATTGAGTTGTCCACCAGGACACCAAGGTCCCTTTCCTGGTTTGTCGCAGAGAGTTCAGACCCCATCAGTTTATAAATGTAATTGGGTTTTTTTGCCCCAACATGCATCACTCTGCACTTACTAATGTTGAAGCTCATTTGCCACTGTTTTGCCCACTCCCCCAGTGTCAAGAGATCCCTCTGGAGCTCCTCACAATCTCTCACAGTTTTCACTACCCTGTATAATTTAGTGTCGTCAGCAAATTTGGCTACCTTGCTTTTTACTCCTACCTCTAGATCATTTATGAAGAGGTTGAAAAGCAGGGGTCCCAGTACTGAACCTTGGGGGACCCCATTCTTTACTTCCCTCCACTTGGAGAAGTGTCCATTTAGTGCTACCCTCTGTTTCCTGTCCCTTAGCCAGTTGCTGATCCAGGACAAGACCTGTCCCTTTATTCCATGACTGGTAAGTTTATTCAAGAGCCTTTGGTGTGGGACCTTGTCAAAAGCCTTCTGAAAGTCCAGATAAACAATGTCAACTGGATCCCCCTTATCCACATGCTTGTTGACACTCTCAAAAAATTCCAACAGATTAGTGAGGCATGATTTGCCCTTGCAAAAGCCATGTTGGCTCTCCTTTAGCAGCGCCTTCTCTTCTATGTGCCTATTAATTCTATCTTTTAGGATGGTTTCCATCACTTTACCTGGGACACATGTCAAACTGACAGGTCGGTAATTTCCTGGATCACCCCTGGATCCTTTTTTGAAAATTGGTGTTACATTCGCTACCTTCCAGTCATCAGGCACAAAACCTGATTTCAGGGAAATATTATATATTTTGGCTAAGAGATCAGCAATTTCATCTTTAAGTTCCCTGAGAACTCGTGGATGGATGCCATATGGTCCTGGTGATTTGTTAGTGTTTAGCTTAACAAGACATGCAAGGACCTCCTCCCTGGTTATTTCTATCTTGCTTAATTCTTCGGTTTCCCTCCCTACGAAGATAGGCTCTGTTTTGGGCATGTGGTCTCTGTCTTCTTCAGTGAATACTGAAGCAAAGAATTCATTGAGTCTCTCAGCAATCTCTGCTTCCTCTTTAATAACCCCTTGCCTTCCATTGTCATCTAATGGTCCAATGGCCTTCCTAGTTGGGATCTTACTTCTAATGTACTTAAAGAAGTCTTTGTTATTTCTCTGTGTATTTTTAGCTATACGCTCCTTAAAGTCTTGCTTTGCTTTCCTGATTGTTGCCTTGCATTTGTTCTGCCAGAATTTATGTTTCTGCCTGCTGTCCTCATTCGGACAAGCCTTCCATCTTCTAAATGAGCTTTTCTTGCTCTTGATCACTTCCCGAACAGCTCCTGTAAGCCACATCGGAGTCCTCTTGGACCTGGCAGTGCCCTTTTTCCTTTTGGGTATGCATTCCAATTGGGCCTCTGTTATTGTTTTTGTAAATAGCCTCCATGCCTCTTGGAGTGTTTGGACTCTCTCAATTTTCCCTTTCAGCTTCTTTTTTACTAGTTTCCTCATCTTTGGGAAATTTCCTTTTTGAAAATTTAAGGTCTCTGTGTTAGATTTTATCAGTGACTTGCAGTCTATGATCAAGTTAAACATAATTGAGTTGTGGTCACTGTTCCCTATTGGATCAGTCACATTAACAGTCACATTAACAGTATTACTCAGGATCAAGTCAAGGATTCTTGTACCTCTAGTTGGGTCTTCAACCATCTGTTGCAGAGAACAATCATTTAGCATATCTAGGAACTTTATCTCTTTATCATGTGCTGAACAACAGTTCACCCAGTCTATGTGAGGGTAATTGAAGTCCCCCATTATAACCAGGCTTCCCTTCTTGGATGCCTCCTTTACAACATTATCCAACTGCCAGTCTCCCTCAAGAGTTTGGGTCGGAGGCCGATAGTATATGCCTACTGTTAGACCATCCTTGTGGCCTGGTACTCTTACCCACAGAGCTTCTAATGGTGACTCCAAATCACCTAGATATTCCAATTCATACGATTTTATCACTTCTTTGACATACAAGGCTACACCCCCTCCCATTTGCCCCTTCCTATCCTTCCTGTACAGTTTGTAGCCTGGGATAACTGTATCCCATTGGTTATCATCCGTCCACCAGGTTTCAGTGATACCAATAATATCAATATTCTTATCTATTGCTAAGTATTCCAGCTCCCCTATTTTGTTCCGGAGGCTTCTGGCATTTGTATACAAGCATTTATATATGCTTTCCTGATACAGTTTTTTGAGTCCAGTTGCATGGTTAGACTGCCTCTTGCATCCTTCTGCTAGAGTGCTGGTGACTAGCTCTTTGCTCTGCTCAGTAATTTTTGCATTCTCCTCACTACTCAAGTACACACTTTCCCGAACCGGATGCTGCCCAGCTCCTGTCGGCTTTCCCCCAGTTATCAGTTTAAAAGCTGCTCTGCAGCCTTTTTGATGTTGAGTGCCAGCAATCTAGTCCCATCATGGTTCAAATGCAATCCATCCCTCCTGAACAGATTTGGCTTGTCCCAAAATGTTCTCCAGTTCCTGACAAATCTGAAGCCCTCCTCTCGACACCACCGCCTCATCCACGCATTGAGGCTTCTGAGTTCTGCCTGCCTGGTAGGTCCTGCGCGAGGGACAGCCAGCACTTCTGAAAATGCTACCTTGGAAGTCTGGGACTTCAATCTTCTTCCTAACAACCTAAATTTGGCTTCCAGGACAGACCGCTTGGCCTTCCCAACATCATTGGTACCAACGTGTACCATGACAACTGGCTCATTCCCAATTCTCTCTAACAATCTATCTAGATTTCTTGTGATGTCTGCAACTTTTGCACCTGGCAGGCAAGTCACCATACGGTTATCATGTGCATCACAAATCCATTTCTCTGTATTTCTAATTATTGAATCGCCTAGTACAAGGAGCCTCTCTCCTGCAATTTGTTCATCTACACTCACCTGATCAACCATATTAAGGGAGAGAACCTCAGTTTGTTCCTGTTGTTCATCTTCCTGGATCTCATCAAGTGTGATGAAGGAGAGATCATCAGGTGGAACCAGTTGTTCCTCTGTGTGTTCCTCATCAGGTGTGATGAGGGAAAGAGCCTCAAATTTATTCTGTAATTTCAGACTCTCAGAGTAATCCCCTACTCTTCTCCTCCTTTGAGTCACATTCCTCCAAACGTCTCCCTCCTGAGTTAGTGAAGGGCCTTCTCCCTCAGAACTGTGCCCTGTCACTTCTTTGTCCAGCATAGTCTGCTCGGCTCTGTCCAAGAACAGCTCAAGCTCCTTAATTTGTTGATGGTTAGATATGCGGGCCTCTGTGGACACGTTCTTGGGGATTCTTCTTTGGGAAATAACCTATATCTTCTGCAGGCTCCTTGTGAGGGATTGCATGTGCGTGTATATGTATGTGTATATATGTATAGATACATCTGATATAACTTTTGTCATACATACAATAACACAGTTTGGCAACTGACAACTAAGAACATTGAGAATAAAATATTTATTCGAGCACCTTCTTGATATTAAATATACACTTTGGTACTTTCAATCTGTTGCTTTGGGTGTGGCGCCTTGCCTTGGGCAGTATAAGAGGCATGACACATGTGTGCATTGCTGTTGTGGGTTTTGCATGAGTGGTTTTGAGTGTGATTTTGGATTTTTTGGATTTTTTTGTCAGAATTTTTGGAAGCATTCCTGGGATTTTTGCAGCATTTTTCAGGTTCTTGGACCATTCTTTGGCACAGTGGAAAGGTAGGTAAATGAGGTTTTCTGTTTCCAATTGGCTTGGGGTGGGGAGGTGGATGCGGGAGGGCAATTTTTTGATGGGGTGGGCAATTGTTTGGTGTTTGTTGCTGTGGCTTTTAAAAACAGATTGCATGCTCCATAATTTTTCTTGTGTTGGTCTTTTTTTTGTGTGGGGGCCACTGTTTTGTGGGGTGGGCAATTGTTTGGTGTTTGCTGCTGTTTGGATGATTAACACTGTGCTGCATGATGGGACATGTTGGCATCCATTTTGTCCTTGCTTCCATCCAATAATTGTTTACAGTAGCTTGTACAAAATGGATGATCGGCCGCATGGCTGCAATGGTTTGTCCCCTAAAATCAGGGTTGTTTGACATGTTTTTGTAATTTATTTAGCCTTTAGACAATGATTTCTTAAAGTTCTGTCAGTTTCCTGTCTGTTTCCTTGACTTTGCCCTGAAGTCTGTGCTGTTACACATACCTGTCAACCTTCCTGATTTGTCCGGGAAAACCCCGTAATTTGACGTCCATTGATGTCATAACCCGCCCCGCGCTGCCAAAACCCCATAATTTGGCAGCGGGGGAAATGCTTTCTGCGCATGCGCGGAAGCGCTACGCCGCTTGCGCAGCCCCTATGCAAGCGGTGTAGCACTTCCGCGCATGTGTGGAAGGGTTTTACCCATTCCACGCATACGTGGAAAGCGACCTGTGCACAAGCGATGTGCGCAGGTCCCGTTTTTCCGGAGCCGCGGGTTGACAGGTATGGCTGTTACAGTACAATGTATCTCTATGGAAATGACGTTGTACGAGGCATCACGGCTAGGATTTTGCATGCCTCATACAAAGTCCAAATCCGTATAAAGTCAAAACTTGTGGAACCAAGTTTGGACGTTGTATGAGGTATCACTGTATGTGACATTCATACAAACAGGTAAATGTTTCTTCAGCACCGGCTCATGCATATTTACGTTTCTTGAGTTTTGTATGTGGAGATGAGGAAAGCTGACAGGGAAAAAAATTAAAAATATTTTGTACAATGAGAGCTTCGGATGAATACCAGAAAGACAAATAAATGAATTCTAGATCAAACTGAGCCTACCCTAAACTGACTAAACTGTAATTACATATTTGTGCACATCATGAGAAGGCAAGAACTGCTGGAAAACACAAAATTGATATGGTAGCAAAAATAGCAGGCAGAAGAAGAAGAGGGAGAATAAACATGAAATAGATTCACTCAATAAAAAGAGCCCGTAGCCTTGAATGCACACAATCTGAGCAGGTGTTTTAGCATCAGGATTTTCCAGAGGTCCCTAATTCATAGAATCTCTATAGATGTGCAGTGATGAGGTAAAGGTAAAGGTCGCCCTTGCTCGAAAGCCAGTTGTATCTGACTCTAGGGTACGGTGCTCATCTCTGTTTACAGCCTAAGAGTCAATGCTGTCTGCATCTGGAAATGTTCCCATGGTCATGTGACAGACTTGACTAGACGCACACAGAATACTGTTACCTTTTCCACCGAAGTGGTACCTATTTATCTACTTGCAATTTGTTGGTTAGGTTGGCAGGGAGCTCACTCTGTCATATAGCACTTGGGTTTTGAACTGCTGACCTGCCGACCTTCCAGTTGTGAAGTACAGTGTCTTAACCACTAAGCCACCACAGTATCTAACAATAAAGAGCTTTTCTAATAAAAGTAGCATTGAGCTAAATTTCACTAAACCAAAGATGGTAGATTGCTCAGAGGTGTTTTGCAAGACCCTAGTTCATTTGCAGAAAGCTAAGTAGTCCTAAATTTCTTCATGTTAAAGAATGCATTATGAATTAAGGAGGTTGTGGTAGCTCGTGGAAGTTACATTTGCCCCTCTTGGATAAGGTGGGAAACCATTACAAAGGTGCTCTATTTTATAAAATTGGCCTTCAATCATGAAACTAATGGGAGAAATAAACATTCAAATATGTATCCAAAATATTATTAATAAGATAATCTGAAGCTCATCCGATTAAGAAGTATTTACCATGCACATTTTGCCTCTCTGTTTGTTTTATTTAGTTAAATGACTTACATAAAGTTTTTAAAAATCCCTTCTTTGTGCTTTTGGGTCTCCCCCCCCACCCCGCCCGCCCTGCTGCCTTCCCAAATCCTGATCTATTCTGTTTTGGTTTATGGGGTTCTGTTGTCATTTCTTCCTAAAGTGCTGTTTCCTCACATTTGCATCTATCAGGCTTTTTAATGTGATATTCCATTTAAACTGCCTTTTAATTGTATGTGCTGCCTTGGCAGAACATGACTGATGTACTCGCGCTAATTAGGGCTCCAGTCAGCAGCTTGTGCCAGCTGGAAACTGAGAAACAAGCGTAAATTATTCTGTCATCAATCAGCTCGGAAAAATGTTTGAATCACTAATTAGTTTGCAATTTGGGTGACAGTTTATCTGACGCAGGCGGTGTCAGAAACTTCAGATCTGAGATGAATAATTTGCCAGCAACAAGCGCGCATTCCCCGCTTTTAAATACATGAAGGTTTATCTGCATGTTGAAAGGTGGCTCAGCAGTCTTCATTAGCTTCCAACTGGGACTATGTAAATCAGGAATCAGTGTGAGGCACTTCAGTCAGTGGTGGTTTAGCAGATGAGTTTTTTTTTAAAAAAAAATAAGAAGTGGGGGAGATGCTTCCTTTCACACTTTTAAAAAAATTAATAATTCATAAACTAAGAGAGGAAGATGTTTGGG
Organism: Bradypodion ventrale; assembly: GCA_035047345.1. Classification (NCBI taxonomy): domain Eukaryota; kingdom Metazoa; phylum Chordata; class Lepidosauria; order Squamata; family Chamaeleonidae; genus Bradypodion; species Bradypodion ventrale. The sequence goes on along the minus strand of JAWDJE010000002.1, from coordinate 102,147,969 downwards.
ACTTTAACAGCTTTTTTTAAAAAAGAAACCCACACCACAATGGTCCCCCCTTTAAAAAAAGCAATCATCCCTTTATACATGAAAATTAGTTGCCCTGCATCTTCCTGTTTTGCCTGATTTATTCTGTCTCTGCTGTCACTCGGCTAGAATGCTAAGCAGGAAGTGATTAGCCCATGTCCTTTAAAGCAGGATCATTATTGGAGCTTTAGTTTTTAAAAGTCAGGCGTGTTCTTCCATGTAAAGGAGGAAACATGTGAACATGGATCTTCTTGCTTGCATAGATTTTCATTATTATTATTTTTTTAAAAAACCATGCTTATATAATATCAAATTATTATCTCAAATTATTATCTCTGAAAGGTGGAAATGAGTTCCCATTTTGAATATAGCTTTGAGATACCTGAAGCCTTCTTCTCAGGTTGTGTTCAGAGTGGCTTACTCACATGTACTGTAGGTGCTCTTTGGGGTTCAATTACCTCTACTAAGTAAATCTACTTAGTTCTTTTGGCTTTTGGTAAGGCTGACTTTCAAAAGATACAGGTATGTTGCTGTGTTTCCATCTCAGTTCATCTGATGTGGGTGGTGTCAGAAATTTCAGATCTTTGGTGATGAATTATTGAGATAATAATTTGCATGGACATCAGAAGGCTTCTTTCTATCTAGTAGATCTGTGTTCCTGGAATTATGAATCGTGTTTAGATACATCAGGTTTTCAGGTTTGGGCATGAATCTGTTTATGTCAGCAAAGCCTTCATATGCGTAGGCATATTTAGTAATGCCTTGCTGTGAAACAGGCAGGTGTATGTACACACCCTTCCCATGTCAGTAAGCATGAGGCAGGGAATGGCTTCAGGAGCATTCCTATGACTTTAAAAACATGCTTTACTAATGATGTTGACATCTTTCGGCAAAGCTTATCAAGATCACTTTAGTAGATACCCTTTTCTGGTTTCTTTCTTTACTTCCATCATTTCACAAGGCCTTTCCCTGGTTATTTTTTCTTTTCTTATATGATGATGACTATAGTTGCTCCTCTTTGAAGGCCAGTTCACACACATCCTTCAACATCATTTGATTGGTCATCATTTAATGACTAGAAGCTGGAGGATTCTCCACCAACAATGTGAGCAGTGATTCCTGGAATGCCTTGAGCTGATATTAACCGTGGCAGAGTTTGCTGGAAGTATCAAAGTAATGGCTGCTGAGTGATGGATAAGGAACAAGACTCAATAATATTTACTGCTGAGTACTGGAAGCACCATACAGCCAGCAACTCAACTCCAAGTGTCAGGTGGTGGTTAACTAACCTGACTCCCTAAAGGGGCCAACAGCTACGGGTGGATGAGCTCCTTTAGGTGGTGTGATGGTCCCCTCGGTGTAGGAAACACCATTGGAAACCATCATATTGGGCCCAACAGCAAAATGAGTGGAGGAGGAAGGAATTCTGATTCCCATGGGTCATGGAGGCAGAAGAGGCCATGCCAGATGGACTGGCTGTGAAGGTACTCCTTGTCCATATCTTCAAGGCTGCGGCAGTCTGTTCCAGTCCTGGTGTTAAATCCTGAATGTCTCATTTCATGTGTGCCGCAGGAGATGTCTCCGGGATCATAGTGTGTGGGTCACTTCATGGCAAGCTGGGATACACCTTAAACAAATTCATGCCAGTGACATTTTTCCTGCTTCAGGAAAAAATGCAATCTCAGATACGAGTTGCAGTCGACAACAACTGGAAGGCAGTAGGGGAAGGCATCATGGCTGCTGGGTCACTACCTTACAAGCTCATGGCTAATTAACTTTTAAGTATGGGCTCTAATGTCAGCATTTAATATTGGGCACAGTAAGACAATGAAAGCGTGGCGCCAAAATGGCCGCCGCGCTCTTTGCGGCCCCCCCCCGGACTCAGACATCCGGGTGAGTTAGGGGGCGTGGCCACCTCTCTATAAAAGGGGTGGCCATGAGGCAGCCGAGCTGCCATTTTAGAAATAGCGACGGAGAGGAGAAGTTTTCTCCGTCGCTGTTTGTTTCCCGGGAGGACTGCGGTGGCTCAAGGGGTTAAGATGCTGAACTTTTTCTTCCATTACAGAGCCTAGCTACCGCTGGCTCTGGGCGCTTGGCGCTATTGCGATCCCCGTACAGGGATCTTTCTATTTAGCTCGTTGGGGGATCGCGGTGGCTCAAGTGGCTAAGACACGGAGTTCGTCCTTGCCTGAAAGGAGCCTCATGCAAACGAAAATCCTTTGTTAGGGCTGGCCCTTGGCTGCAGCCTTGGGCAAGTTATACAGTCCCTGGATGGTATTCTCTACCCCAGGGGTGCCCAAACTTTACGTGGGACTGCAGTGGCTCAAGTGCCTAAGACGCTGACTGGGAAGTGGAAGGTCAGGGGTTCAATTCCTGTGTACTGCAGGACAGAATGAGCTCTCGTTTTCAGCCTCAGGCCAGCCCTTCGGAGGATGCGGCCCTCGGCCCACGTTTGCCGGCCATGGGCCGGAATGATTGGGGGGAGGGCCTGGTGCTGGCTCACAGCACGTTTTCCCCATTAGGGGCCGGAGTTTTGGGCATGGCCCTATTCTGGCCCAGGCTCTCAATTTAGGGCCTCTGGCCCAATTCCTATCGGACCGTCCGGCCCACCTGGCCCACCTACTAGGGGTTTCCGTGGCAGGGGATGCCTGGTTAGCACGTTTGGCTGTGCTGGAGGCATTCTTAGCAATCCAGTGGGTGGGGGCCCCTTCCCTATCTACTAAGGGCCCCCTTTGTGTCTGCCGGCTACTTCGACTGCTGCCACTCTGCAACAGGTGGCCAGCCGGGTCGAGCTTCTTGAGACACTCCGGCCTGGGCCTGCCGCTGTCTCGCAGCTCCCTGTTTGTCCAGAACTGCGACTGGAGTGCGTTGGAGGTCGCCCCAGAGCTCGATTTCAGTCGCGAGCTCCGACGCCCACCGTCGGCCGGAACCCCCAGTGGGGGCGGCTCACGGGGGTGCAACTAGTGAGTATTAGGTTCAAGTTGAATACACCCAAATCACAGTCCACTTTCAGCGGTGGGGTTCAGTGCTCATGGCCTTGCCAATTTGAGGCTAGTGGGCATCACTTGCCATCCTATCCCAGTGCCCCTTGGTTGCATTCTGGCACGATGTTGGGGGTGGGGGTTTCCGCCCCCGGGGCAGTACGTCGCATCGCAGGGGCTGTCCAGGTCCCGCTGCGTATGCCCTGTGTACATCATGTACCGGCAACGGCCTTGCCGACGACTGGTTATTCATTGCCCCCCGGTGATCATCTGACCCAGACCAGGAAGGAAAAGATTTTGGGGGGGGGGGAATACGTGGATATATTCTCCCTATGAACTGAGATCCCAATAAGGATGGGAGTACGGTCAGGGGGACAGAGACATTGTGTGGTCCCGCCGTAGTAAGCCATCACGCAATGGGGCGTCCGCCCCCGGGACAGTGCCGAGCATCGCAGGGGCTGTCTGGGTCCGGCTGCGTATGTACTTTATACAGTACGTGCCATCAAGAGCTCTGCCGACGGCCGGCTATTACTTGCCCCTGGTTGATTATTGGCCGCAGGCCATGAGGGGTAAGGGCTGGAGGGGGACATGTGGATATTCTCCCTATTGAACTGCGAGCCCACTAGGAGGAGAGAGAGGGACAGGGCGACTGAGACAAAGAGATGTCCCATCGTCGTGAGCCACCGCGCACCTTGGGCCAACTGGTTGGCGGCATACCTTGTACGTATGGTGGTATGCCGCAGGGCTTGACCTGCTTAGGCCATTCTGGTGCTCCCATCCATCGCTAATATTCAGGGCGATGGTTGATTAGATGGGCCCATGGCAGTTGGCTTATGGTGAGGAATGTGGATGAGGGTGGCTCTATACCCTGAGGGGAGGGGGAATGAGCCCTGTCAGCAAGTGTGCTCGTGTACATCACTCCCACGTGACTGGTGCCTGGTGATAGGTACCATGGTGGTCGTGTTGAGCAGCGGGCTGCTCAGACACAGGCTCCACGCTAACTGGTCGGGCAGGGGGTTCCAGCCCGCCTGCTGTGTTTGGCCTGCTCAGCTGACGTTGCGTGTACTAAGCACCACGGTCGTTACCGACTTCGTGTCCCCTTTTGCGCTGGCCCTCACGCCGCCTCCGCATGCCCGCGGGTTGGTGGGTTACGGGGCAGAAGTAGGGGTGCACTGGGGCGATCAGAGCTCCATCTGAAGCAACTAACCTTGTCATAAGCCCCCCCGCCCCAATTGTTATAGTCAGCCTGGAGAGATGGCACTCATTTCATCCAAGAAGGAATTGGGCGGGATACCTGCTGGAGGGTTTTCTATGGGGGATTTTGTATCCATTCGGGGGTGTTGGAGGTCCCAGGATGCTACTAATCTGGTTCCCTTGCAGGGTAACGAAGAGGGGGCTCCACTGTCCACAGCTAAGGGAGTTGGGGCTATGAGAGTAGCGGGGGCCCTTCTTGGAACCACCTTTCCTAAGTCGAATGTCTCCCCCATAAGATCATACGGAGCTAGAACTAGGGTGAATGTCATTTAATCCTCCATTCAGCTTACCCTGTGGGTCCTCCATTCAGGGATGCCATTCCTGATGACCTTGTTCAGTCAGGTACTCGTAGTGAGTTCGGCTACTATGGGTGGCACGCTCACGCAGTTCTGGTGCTGTTTTGGCACAGTGTGATATGCACTCGGCTTTCAGATTATTGCCAGTGCACCCAATGATTTAGACCTATTGGGTTTTTTAGGTTCCGAGGGGAATTTTACTTAGATAAGGCCAACCACTTCTGACTGAGTTAATTCATGTTCAGCACTCGACCGATTGGGGACTTCACTCAGTGGCCATTTGCTCACAGGTCGTGGTCTCGGTCTCTAGCCCATTACCTCGACGACTTTGGGTTCGGGGGTGAACGGGGCTCGGACACGTGCACGCGTCTCCTCACTACATTTCAGACACTCAGGTGGGAACTGGGTGTCCCCTTGGCACCTGAATAGACCGAGGTCCCATCTACTAAGCTCACATTTCGGAATCGACTATGTCGCGCGGGCATCCGGGTTAACCATGAATACGGTGGCTTGGATCTCCGCGGCGAGTTTGGCATTGATTGCCAAACATAGAGTGTGCCCTTGTGAGCTGCAGTTAATTCATGGCCACCTTAATTTTGTCCGGTCTGGCTCAAATTACTCCTGGGTTTAACGGGGTCTCTTCCTGGAGATCAGACCTGATGGTCTGCCCTAGATTTCAAGTACGGTCGGATACCTCCGGCTTCCGGACTTATGGGGGTTTACTCTGAGGGTGGGTGCACGGATCGCCTCCGCGATCTTACCTTCCTTGCGTTTTTTTCCCAATTTTGAGAGCACTGATGCTATGGTGCAATGAGTGGGCCTACTCAGTGGTCCAATTTCGGTGTGACAATGCGGCAGTGGTGCACATTGTCAACACCCAGACATGCAAATCCCCCAGGGTCATGACATTAGTTTGCCTATTCTTTTGAGAAGCCTACGCCTAAATGCGCCGTTCTGGGCCAGACATGTTCTAGGTATTTATAATGACATTACTGCTGTTTTCCACCACCTGCAGATCACCCGGTTCCGTGCCTTACTCCGGAAGCAGAGGGATTCCACTCGCCACTTTTGGCCGATGGCTGGACTTTTGGCGAGGAGAAGGGAACCGGACATGTCATTGGCACCTTGCACGCGTAAGGCGTACCACTATGCATTCATGCGTCGTGTTTGGGAGGGGTGGACACGGGAACGTGTCTGCCACCCGTACACGCATCACCCCTGTTCCCAGAGTTTCTGACCCACCTTGCACGAGGCTGGCATTACTTATGTACGGATAGGTGTGAGGTGGCTCTTGGCCACGCAGCTACCACGGTAGCCTTTTTGGAGCGCTCCGCATCAGTGAGTGGGTGCCAGAGTTGGTGCCACCTGTATAAGGCGGATGTGTCTCGTAGGGCACTGGAACTCGAAGATGTCTCTGTCACACATGAGTGGGCTCGAGTGGGGATGCGGTCCTCACGGGTTATTCAGCACGGTGTAGGCAGTGGTGTATACTGCTACGAAGTTTTTGAGACATCTGTCCGGTTGGTGCCCTACATGAATTTTCGACAGTGCCTGCTGTGTGCCCCAGCCTGTTTTCTGCCACCGGGATGGGTCTACCCTTACCATAGTAAAGTCCCTGAGGGTGACCGGTGCCGCGTTTCGCATTGTGGGGCCCATTTTGGCACCATTTACTTAAGATAGGCGTCGCGTTGATCGCGGCTACGTTTGGGGTACTCGGAGGTGGATATGCGTCTACGCGCAATTTCAGATATGTACGTCCCCTCACTGCATGAGTACCTAGTTATGTCCTTCACCTTTTTTCTCCTCTTTTACAGATCCTAGGGGTCTCAACACACCGGTGGCAGGGGGCTGGTGGGCCGCAGCTATGTACACTGGGCAGCAGTATATGCTGCAGCGACAGAGAGTGGACCCCGGCTGGGCTGTGTGCATCCGCACATATGCTATGGTATGGTATGCGCGGCACATGGGGGCGGGAACTGTGGCCATTCCTGCTGTCTGACAGGGATGCTGGACCGCCCAATGTTTTACAGGCACCTCGGCGGCAGCGATCTTATACGGATCACTGCTGTTACTAAACCGTCGAGGGGCTGTGATCTGGCATTTTATATCACGTATGGCTTACATACGGTCGCTATGGTCTAACATCGTGCCGAGACACCAATTTAGGGGAGATGCGGATCTCCCTAGTTTGGACTGTTCCGGCAGTCAGTGGACGGGGCTGTGGCTCCGTCCCGTCCTGAGCATGGCTGTGAGATGGCCATTGGAGACCGGATAATAGGCTTACACAAAAATTTTGCTGGTAGGCAGGAGAAGGGGTCCACCTGTTGGCTAGAGGTATGTACCTCGTTCTGGGTGTGATGCAAGCAGGCCTGGCGACCGAGCTGACGGTCTTGGGGGGGGCGGTGAGTCATCATGGATGCCTCCCCGTGTGGCGGGTAGCACTGGTAAGGTAAATATTTATGACCCACAGGTATCCGGCAGGTTCGCAATTGACTGGCCAACACTTAGACAGGTACAGGTGTAATAACGTTGACCGGTCAATGACGAACCAGGCAAAGGGGTGATGGCAGGAGCTCTTCAGCATGCATCACCCCGTGATTTGACGGATACACGTCAGAGGGTGGGGTCAGTAGATAGTTTATTGACCACTGTCAACAATTTGTTTGTCTCAACAAACAAATTGATACAAATGGATACATTGTAGCTAATTGCCATTGGCAATTTTGGGAGGAACCTTACCAGTGTTACTGCGGCCTGCTTGCCTTAAGAATTATAATTGGCTGAGTACCAATTGAAAGTTATAATTCGGACTAGGGCATTATTCAATAAATGTGGCCCAATGCCTTTATCCATATACCGGTGTCTGAGTCTTTCTTTGGGGGGTGCGCCTGCAATTAGTATTGTATAGTGTTGGAGGGACAATCCTCTTGTTTCTTTTCTATGGAAGATGTTGATTCAGATTTTGTATCATCTACTCCAGTTTTAGTCTAAACTTTGCAAGTGCTGTCCAGAATGTATGTCCCAAATAGGTCTATTTACATAGCTTAAATAACACCTGTAAAGCCTAGGCTAAAAACCAAAGCAGATTCATTTCCCCAATCCAATCAAAATGGGCATTGTATTTATCTCTCACCACTTGATAATTAGTTAACGATGGATGCCTTAAAGCCCACCCAGCAAACCTTTTCAAGACTTATGGCTTGATATCCATACCTGTCAAGTTTTGGATTTGGAAATAAGGTAAATTTCCCGGCAAATACAGGATATTTGACAGCTATGCTTATCCTGTGCTGCCCTCCAATGGTGGCAATAGGGCATTGCAGTCTAATTAATAAGGGATGATGGCAGGAAAGAGGATAAAATAAGGGGTTTTCCCAGCCAATAAGGGATACTTGACAGCTATGTTGATATCAAGTAATGCAAATGTTTTATTGTGTTAAACAATATCTTAATACGACCATGATTTCATATCAGTAATGAATAAAAATGCATGGGCAAAGCAACCATCTGACCTGTTTCCAGGTTTCATTCTTCAGTTAGGGTGCATCATGATCAGCAAAAAGTAATACACTTTCATCAGGTTTTCCAGTTGGGAATTGATTCAAAAACTGAGGAACATACAGTTGAGGTGCACATTAACCTGGCAAAATGTGGGTTATTTTAAACTACCCATCAGGGGTTGTTTATTTTGCATTTATTCTTGAACCACTGTATTCTTCTATGTGCATGTGTGTGTCAGTGCATATAGTTTGCCCTGTAAAGTTTACAGGATTCCCTGCAGCTCAAAATTGGTTCCCGCTGATCCTTACAGTTATAATGCTACAACACTACAGCAGTTTGTTTGCTGCCATGCTGAAGAACTGTTGTAGTGTTATAACCGTTAAATATAATAATAAAATTGGACTGCAGTGTTAAAAAAAAAGCTCTGGGTAAGGTTTCACAAAGGACATGCAAATTGATACAAACACCTCATGACCCTAACCCAAATTTTAAAGAAAAATCTATTGCAAACCTGATTCCTTTGATAGTCAAGATACAACTATTATTTTGCTACAACACTAGTCTACTCTTCAGCATCACAACAATCCTCTGAAATACACTTTCTCTCCAGGATGGTCTTCCTTTTCCACGGAGAGTGAAGCTTTAGTAGGGGTACATATAGAGTATTTAGGGAGTAAGGGGACGGGGACTCCTGCCTAGCCAGCCATATCAGCTGAAGTAATGCCAGTGATTAACTAGATGCCACAGCCAGACTTCACATACATTGTCCTATACTTGGGCTGTTCCATTCAGGAAAAAGCTCATCCCATTGAATGTTCCAATAATAAACAAATGAAAAAATAGGTGGGGGGAGTGGCTAGTTTTCTTTACTTGCTAATTTTCTATGGATACATGCTTACAATGTTCAATATTTATGCCATACCTGTCAGGTATCCCATTTTGCCCAGGAAAACCCCATAATTTAGAGCCCCTAATCCCACCATCACAGTTTTTTTGTAATTTCCCATGTTTTTTAAAAACAATCCAAGGGCATGTAAACCTCCCATATATTATTACATTATATCTTTATGAGGTGTGCAGCTCATACCATAGAAGAGGAGTGTTGGGCTCCCCCTGGTGGAGGAAGAACCACCCCATAAGCACAACTCTTCCCCTCATGGGAAAACTGCAGTTAGCAAGCCAAGCTTACTATTAATTCTATTTTACAGTTCTCCCTACTCTCCCCCCCCCCCCCAATTCAGCTGCATTTCATATTGTGGTGATTTTTCATGGAACTTTTTAACACTTTAATCAGTTAATTGTCTCCTGTCTTAGTGTTTTTTGCCTTAATTTCATTTTTTAAAACTCTGTGTTTAGGAGAAAACCGTGGAAGTATCCTGTTTATGCTGTATGCAAATATACTTGAAGCCGATTGGCTCATTGACTTCCCTTTAACACCCTCTTTCCCAGGAGAGAGAGTGCTTCAAGTATATTTGCATACAATATAAACAGCATACTTCCATGGTTTTCTCTTAAATACAGAGTTTTTAAAAATGAAATTGAGGCACAAAACGCTAAGACAGGAGACAATTAACTGATTAAAATGTGAAAAACAATTCCATGAAAAATCACCATAATATGAAATGCAGTTGAATAGGGGGGAGAATAGGGGGGGGGGGGATATAGAATAGAATTTCTGAAATAAGCTTGGCTTGCTGGCTGCCTTTTTCCCTGTGAGGGGAAGCAGTTATGCCTATGGGTTGGTTCTTCCTCCACCAGAAGAACCCAACATTCCTCTGTGGTTCCTCATCTTCTAGGCTCTTGGATGTGCCTAAATTTTGGGGAGAAGGGGATGTGGCCTGGGAGAGTAGGGTGTGGCCTAAATTTTCCCTTATTTTCATGTCCAAAACTTGACAGGTATGATTTATGCATGTGGAACTGCAATGGCAGAAGTTGTTATAGTCATCTAAGGAGGTGTTGGTCATGTTCCTGGTCACATACATCTATCATCTCAATCAAGTATCATAGCATCTTCTATGGTTTGAGCACACATAAATAATGAACAGGACAAGAACCCTGGCTTTTCTCCCACCCCCTTCTTCTGTCTTATTTTAGGTATGCAGCAGCATTTGATTATACAGGTATGGTTCCCTACCAGCAGTCTAAAGTGACATAGGCTGGATGTAGGCTTAAAAACCCTCTCAACTGTCATTATCTTGCCATAGCATGGGAGCTTGTATGGTTTGATGAGGGTATGGGCCATGGTGAATGTCACCCAAGACCAACAGACCATAGCGGAGAACTCAGACTAAACACAATCCACTGGAAAAGGGACTGGCAACTCACTCCAATATCCTTGCCAAGAAAACCTCATGGACATTACCAAAAGGCTAAAAGACAAGATGCCCAAAGATGTGCCCCTCAGGTTAGAAGATTTCTAATATGCTACTGGGGAAGAGTGGAGGGCAATTACAAGTGGGTCACAAAGAATGAAGTAGCTGGGCTAAAGCCAAAAAGACACTCAGCAGTGGATGTGTCTGATGGTGAAAGAAAAGTCTGATGCTATAAGGAACAAAATTGCATAGGAAGTGATATTTGATTTGATTTGATTTATTCAATTTGTATGCCGCCCACTCAGCATACACTGACTCAGGGCAGCTCACAAAAATCACAACATACCCAATAAATGCACAGTAATACAATATACAAAATTCAATACACAAAAACAGCATATAATAATATACAACCAAAACATAGCAAAAAGAAATTTATTCAATAAAAAGTCCATATCATCATGGCCCACACCACAACCATAGGTAACCTTGGTGGCACCTCATCTCCCTGGCTGGCTGGTGGGGGCTAGGTTAGCGGCAGGGTGTCCTGCTTCCCGTTGGGCTGCAAAGGCTCTTTTCAGCCCAGGCGATGGTGGGGGCTGGGTCAGCTGCAGTGTGTCCCTTTTCAGACTTTGTTGACAAAGATCATAGATGAATACTATAGTTTTACTGTCACCTCTTGCTATATGGTACCGCCATGGGGATTTATTTTTGTGCTATTGTTGTCAGTGGCAGCTGGCGATTCTATCTTCCAGAATGGTGTGAGTTGTGCTGTTTCGTTCAGTTTATCCTGTTAGCCCCTTTTGTGTTCACATTTAAAATATATAATTGGCATCTTTTCTTTAAAAAGTAAATGGCCAGGCAGATGTTTCTGGGGTGGTGTTTTTGTGTTGTTGTTTTTTGCATAACAGAACAAAGATGGTGCTCAGACTGGCTGTTTGTCTTTTGTGTTTCAGGTCCTGGGGCTCTGAAACTTGGATTGTCAGAATGATATTGAACTGCTGTAACTGGGAAGAGAAGACACACGCTTTATGACTCATTTGGTCCTTACTATTGAGAAAGAGAGAGGGTAAGATAGAAAAAGGATTTAGAAAATTTGTATCACCTTTCTATGCCATGAGAGCAGAAACAGGACTTTTTCTTGTTCTTTTGAAGGATATTTTAGCAATAGGGTGTCCATGGTTCTGGAGGTGTGGTTGCTTATGTCATTAGATAGTACATACAGACTCCTCTGGATTATTGTGTTCCTAACCCTAACCCTATAAAATGCTGCCTGGCAACTCAATCTCCTTGCACTCCAGTCTATTCTAAATTTGGCAGTTCTCCAGGAAGTTCAGAATAAATACTCACTTGTAAAGGTAGAACTGCCACCACAACCACTCAAAATGCCAACACTTCCAGTAGTTAGTCAAGGTAAGACCTGATTTTAGTACCTTAAACCCTCTGATCCAAAATCCTAGGCCAGTGGTGGTGAACCTATGGCATGCATGCCAGAGGCGGCACTCAGAGCCCTCTCTGTGGACACCTGGGCAGTCACCCCAGTACAGAGTTTGCCCTGCAACTCTGCCCAGCAGCCCAATGGGATCACTTTCTTCCCCAGCACAGAGTTCACACTGCCCCTCTGCTAGGCAGCCTAATGGGAGTGCTTGCTCCCTCCCCTCAGCATACAGTTTGCCCCACTCTTCTGCCCAACAGCCCAATGGAAGCATTTCCTTCCTCCCCTGTTGCTGTGTTGGCAGTTTGAGATAAATAAGTGGGTTTTGGGTTGCAGTTTGGGCACTCAGTCTCTAAAAGAGTTGCCATCACTAGGCAATTGCTTGAGATAATTTTTATATTTTATTAAAATGGGGTTGGGGATGGGTTTTGTATAAAAAAAGGCAAAAAATTTCACATGATTGGAAAAGATTTCCCCAAAATAGAGCAAATGACAGACAGAATTATGGCACATCAAGAAGAAAATAACAGAAAATAACAAAGCTAACCAGCCTGTCTAATACTCATACTTTAGAGCAGGGGTCGGCAAGCTTTTTAAGTCAGGGGATGGGTCAAACTCCCTCAGACAGTTGAGGGTGCCAGATTGGTGGATGTAGGCCTAAAAACGCTGCTGTAAACACATCCATGGCTGCCATAAATGCATCCACAGCTGCCGTAAACATGTCCGCGTTGGCTCACAAGCTGTAGGTTTCTGACCCCTGCTTTAGAGGAAAGACTGGTTAGTTGTAGGATATGCACAGAGAGCATGTGTGCCTGACGCAGCATTCATAAATGGCAAATAGACAGCAGGTGAACCAAAGTTCCTCCTGAGAGGCAAGCTAGGCTCATGTACAAAGCCCAGCTCCTCTCGAGTAAGACTGAGCCTGGGTCTCCTTTCAGTCTTTCTTTGAAGTTCTCTTTAGGATGAGGTCAATTGAAGGTATAAATTATCCTTTTCCTCTGACCTCCTTTCCCAGTCTCATACCCAGAGGTCTTTGAAGTATCTAATAAAATAATTCTGTGTTGCATGTCCTCCCAGTTTCTCAGTTTCTTCACACTGTATTATTATTTAAACTTTATTCTAAAAACATCCCAATCACAGTGATTTTGCAACTACACTGTAGTGTGATTGTATTTTTTTAGCTACTGATTTTATTTCTCTTATCATTTTGTTTCTTTGTGTGCACATTGTACATAGAAGTAAAGGCTATCAAATTCAATGGTGCTTTTTCTCAGAGTGTGACTACACAGCAAGGGATATATGAATTTACTCACATTCACTTGCTGTGAAGTTGGACCAGGGAATTTGAGTCTGTTCGATTTACATGCTCACACTTAAAGCAAGCAGCTTGCAGTTCTTCTTACAGCCCTACAGGTGGTGCTTTTCAAAGAACTATATTAATAAGCAATAAGGCAGGCTTTTTTCCTGTCTCGATTGTCAGCTTGCTAGCTTGCTAGAGATGGGTCAGTTAAGCTGTTAAAATAATAATAATAAAATGATCGGGAATATTGCCTAGGAGGAGAAGCTTTAAAATAATCGAAGAAGAATCTTGGAGAGAGGCTTTGCTGGAGAAAGTATGTGTTGGTGCTGCCTCTGTGTTTGAAGTGTGTGCACAAACATGCATGTGTGTGTGCATGTACTCGTGAGGTAAGAGGTAAGGTGTGTGCAAACATGTACACTTTGCCTTCCTTTTCTGCATTCAAGTGATTACATGCTTGAACTGAAGTGTAAAGACAACTTTATAAAAAGTAGCAGGGTCTCTCATGCTATGATTTAGAACAGGGGTGCCCAGACTATGGTCTGTGGGCCATATGCAGCCCACAACACCTTCATTGCTCCCGAAAACAGCGGTAAAAAGCACCCATATGGGCACATTTTACTTCCGCTTCTGGAAGCGATGAGAGCAGCATGGGCTGTATGAATTGGTGTCAGGGGCTGGATCCAGCCTGTGGGCCATAGTTTGGGAACCCCTGGTTTAAGCAGAGAAAATGGCAGCTTAAAATCTATCTCATCCTGTTGCAAAACAGATTGCAAGGCACGTTTTACTTCATTCATTCATTCATTCATTTATTCGATTTATACCCCGCCCTACTCGACCAGGGCCGACTCTGGGCGGCTTACAACAAGTAAATCAAATACAGTATACAAAAATTACAAATGGTACAGTGTTACAATACAGCAAATTAAACAATAAATATTAGAAATACAAGATCCATAAAACACAGTATAACAGCAATGCAATAAAGACATAAGCAGCAATAGTAATACAATAATTAATCAAAAAATACAGTTAAAACGATCAATACAAAATACATACATAGGCCAGAGGGCACGAAAGGAAAGTCCTCAATTCCAACTGCACAACAGTTGCAAGTAGCCTAAGAACCCCAGAACAGTGTAAGAGTTCCAGGGTAGGCAGGAATCCCTCCTCGCACCGTCATATCCACCGGCGGGGAGAGCGCGGCTGCGGCTCCGGCGGCGTTTTCGGAGCCTCCCGGGCCACGGGAGGCTCCCTTTATCTCCCCGCCGGTGGTGGGGGCGGGGAGAGCGCGGCTGCGGCTCCGGCGGCGTTTTCGGAGCCTCCCAGGCCACGGGAGGCTCCCTTTATCTCCCCGTCGGTGGTGGGGGCGGGGAGAGCGCGGCTGCGGCTCCGGCGGCGTTTTCGGAGCCTCCCTCCTACTTCCACTTCCAGTGGGAGGAACCATGTGACCGGCCCATTGAATCATGTGACTGGCCTGCTGAACCACATGACTGGCCTGTGGCCCAAAAAGTTTGGGCACCTCTGATTTAGGGTGTGTAGGACTCTGGATTGATTAACATTTTCCATTGTATTATATGATCAGTGGAAAAAATGTGAATCATAGCATTTCTTGCTATTTTTTTCCTAAAAGTTTCTAAAAGGGTTGTCCTCTTAGTTGGTTTAAGAGTGAAACCCAAGTCTGCTGAGTATCAGGCTACCCCGTTAATTTAAATGGATCTTAAGTGCCCCTAATTGCTCCATTTATTCTGGATGCTTTGTATTATCTATTTAAAACCTAATACTGCATGACAAGTGCTGAACCATCAAAAATATAAAACAGTTAGACATCCTGTGTGAATGGTGAGGAAATGTGTATTTAAATTGAAAGGATTAATCACATGTTTATGTCTCAAAGCCCAGAAAAGTTAAATAATATTTATCTGATTATATATGTTTCAGCAAGATTGGCCAAGTTGCAGTATTTACTTCTGTAGAAGTACCCTGGTAGCAGTAACAACATTATCAATTATAGAAATGTTAGTAACAGCAAAAATATTCAATTACCTAAGAAAGGTCAATAGTAAATCTATCTAAAATATGTATGGCTCATAAAAGTAATGGCATTGCAACTGCGATTGAAACAGATGTTCACAAAATCAGCATCTAGTAATGAAGACACTATAAAAACAAATGCAGAGAACATTCATTTTAGAACTTATTACTTCTAGGAAGTAGGAATGAGGGAACAGATTAAGAGCAACCTGCATATTTAAGAGGAATGTGTGGGTTCTAAAATTTAAGAGGAGTGTTTCTGCAACTGAATAGAAATAGAACAAGGAGGCAGTGTGACCATATCTCTTCTTTTACACAGGACATTCCTCCATTTGAAGGATACCAGATGGCTTCTGTGTCAAATCTAGTCCAAATCTAAGAACCATCAGGAGACCCATTGAAGACTTTCAGCAACTAGACTGCAGATATAGCCAAGTCACTGCTTTCCTCACTGAAGTGAGTTGCATTATACAGGTTCCACCTGTACCTATGGAGCATGTACACTTTTATGCAAATCACTATCCTTTTTAGTCCTCTTTTGAAGGGCTTTATGTCCTCCTTTTCATTGCTGTGTAAGTAGCCACTGCATGGAGGCAGAATACTGAACCTTTTCCTAGAATAGATTGTGCCCACAATTTTTTGAGAATTAATTTGAGAGTATGATCTCCAATTGACCTTTATACCTGTTGATCTTGGGGAATTATAACTATTCCTCTTAATTAGCAGAGTATGAGGTAAAAATAGGGGAAATGGAATGTCCAGCACATGGAGAGAAATGCATACTTGCTGCTTGGAAGATGGTCAGAGGAATAATAGGAAAATATCAATAAAACAATAGAAGAAAGAAAACAAATAGGAATGCCAGAGGTGAGAAAAAGAGCATTACTAATCAAATTAGTGGCAAAGGACAAACACATTAGGCCACAAAGACCCCTCCCTCAGATCCCCAGGGTTACTGCATGCAAGATTGTTATTTTCCCAACAATGGAGAGGTGATTGCGGAGGGGGGGGAGTCCAGAGGTCATCAATATTTGTTTTCCTTTCTCCTCTTATTCAGGCTAACATCCTGTGAATCATGGTGCTCAATTTTGGGAGCCGAAATCTCTCAGATGCCCCAGGTAGAAGGCTCTGTAGGAAGGGAATGTGAGAATTGTAGTCATAAATATGTGAAAAATCAAACTTCATGCAAATGCAGACAAGAGCTGCTATTTTGACTACAGAATGTTAAATGAGAGGTCACTGCAGAGAATAACCACCCTGATCCTGGTTGTCCTCGGAATCAATTATTTGTGGATTCCACATTGATTGGAGGAAAAGGGGGCAGGCCAGGACCAGATCAAATGAGTTTTTCGAAACAGTAAAAGATTTTTGTGATATCCCATATCCTCCGGGGCATTGTAAATACTGGTGTGTTTAGCTATTGTATCTTTATTATTGTATTTTTAGTATTGTATTTTTCTTTTGTTTTGGTTGTTTAATAGAACTGTAATGGCTTTTTAAGCTTTTGTTAGATATGTATTCATAAATGAGTATAGAACTGGATTTTTTAAATGAATAAGCAACATACATTATAGTAATGTAAGCTTAGCAATGTGTTAAAATGCATTGGAATGTATTTGCTGAGTTATAATGCAGGGTGGTGTAGTATAATATTGTTAAAGTAGTAATTTGTTCTTATTGGGGTTTTTTTTGTCTTTTTGTCTTTTCTTCTTTCTTCCTTTCTTGTATTGTATTGTAGTTTTTCTTCTGTGGTTGTAAACATTTTTGTACCTTATTTGAAAAATTTGATTAAAATTATTTTTTAAAAAGAGAATAACCACACTCTGTTATTCAAGACTTTTTTTTTACTACTTTGCCGGGCAGTTTTTTTTTTGGGGGGGGGGGGTAATGTGTTGGGGTTATTTTTGGGTGTGAAAGACATGGCAAGGGCGACAGGCAGGGATCCGCAAGGGTAGGCGTCTCCCCTGATGGATTTCTGCCTCTCGTCCTTGCAATTGTCCTTCCGTTGTTTCGAAAACAGCCCTCGAAACAATGGAGGGAGAATGTCAATGGCGAGAGACAGGAATTCATCAGGGGAGGAGCTAACCCTGATGGATTCCTACCTCTTGCCCTTGCAATTATCCTTCCGCTGTTTTGAAAACAGCCCTCGAAACAACGGAGGGGAAATTGCAGGGTGAGAGGCAGGGATTCGTCAGGGTTGGCTCCTCCCCGAACGGATTCCTGTCTCTCGCCCTTGACATTCTCCCTCCATTGTTTCGAGGGCTGTTTTTGAAACAGCAAAAGGAGAATTGGAAGGGCGAGAGGCAGGAATCTGTCAGGGGAGGAGCCTACTCTGGCAGATCCCTGCCTGGCACCTTCTCCCGGAGGGAAGTGGTTCACTTCTCTCTTTGTTGGCGGGGGCCTAAAGCTTCGGCCCCTGCCAACCAAGAGAGAAGCTAACCCCCCGTGGAAGTTGATTGCTTCCCTCCGGGAGGTAAAGCCAAAACAGAGTGCCATTCTCGGTCTTCGTCTCCTGGAGGAAAGTGGTTTGTTTTCCTTGGTTTGCGGGGGCCGAAGCTTTCAGCCCCCATTCTCCGTGGAAGGTGATGGCTTCCTTCTGGGAGATGAAGGCCGAGAATGGAGCACCGTTCTCAGCCTTCATCTCCCGGAGGGAAGTGGTTCATTTCCCCACTACCCTGCCGAAGCCACGCAGGGAGAAGAGGGGCTCCCTCTTCTTCCTGCTACCCTGCCAAAGCCACCACAAAGCTGGTGCTGGCCTTCATCCCCAGGGCCATGGGGAGAAGAGGGGCTCCCCCTCCTCCCCGCAACCCTGCCAAAGCCATGGTGAGGCTGGCGCTGGCCTTTGTCCCCGGGGCCACAGGGATGGCTTTGCTCTGGGAGATGAAGGCCAAGAACATAGCGCTGTTCTTGGCCTTCGTCTTCTGGAGGGAAGTGGTTCATTTCCAAGGCGATTGCGCATTGACCATTTTTTTTTTTACGTGCATGCCAGCTTCCCTGCCTCCTCCTTGCTCGCGTCCTTCAGCCTTATTGGCTTAGGGGTGGCATGCTGCGGAGGATGCTGGAAAGCATAGAGTTATTTTGTTTGGGTTCGTGGGGCGTTGGCTCCACTCTCAACTTCTGGACCCTTGCGGCAATACTTGCAGGGTCAAAAGGTAAGTGTTGACAGCTCATTATGGGATAGTAGGGATGGGTGTGGCCACGCATGCTGGACACGCATGGCCCAACCCCCTTCTTATAGGTATGGATTGTGTTTCTTACAGTAAGCAGCCCCCTCAGGTACATAAAAATGGCAACAGCAGAAGGCTGAAGCTTAAATGCACCTCATGGTTTACAAATTAACCAAAGGTGGAAGGAGATACTCAGTGACTGGGTTGAGAGTTAGTCATATGTTAAAAAAAAAAGGGAGGCGGGCTTTCACTTTTTGATGTTTTCATGATCTGCCAACAATTTCTTTATATCAGTTGTTATCAAATTAACCTCTACACTTGCCTCACAGCTGTGCCCTTAACATATGATTTGCAGCAATTAGCAAGCAATAATGTTTATACCCTGAAGAGGCTTCACTTCCTAATTCATGCACAATAATAATAATAATAATTGCATGCCATCAAGTCAATTCTCATTTATGGAGATCCTTCTCAGGGTTTTCTTGTTAGAGAATACTCAGAATTGGTTTATCATTCCCTTCTCCTGGGGGATATTTTGGGATGATGTAGCTTTGCCCTTCACTAAATGGGCTGACTTTTGTCCTAGGGCAGTGATGGCGAACCTTTTAGAAACTGAGTGCCCAACCAGAATCAGAAGACCAGTAAATGAGTCAGATTCTGTGTTGTTGTCCACCAGCAGCCCCCATTTGAGCATGTAGGTCTTACAGCCTATTCAGGATCCTCCAAGTGAGGTTGAGTTCCTCAGCTATATCCTCCTTTAATGATGGTCCTTGCACAGTGAGCTCCTTCCTCCATCTCTTAATTTGGTTTTGCTCTTGTATACCCTCAAGAATGTTTGTTCTTGCCATAGAACTCTTCCTGGATCTGAGCCAGCGGACTTGAGGCTCATATCCTTTCAGAGGATGTCAAGGGTCATCCTCTTACTTAGTTCTCTCAGTGTCCACTGCTATTTCTCTCCTTATCTTAGGTGGAGTGATACCAACAAGAGGATATATTTCAGCAACTGGTGTAGGTTTGAGGCTTCCTGTCACTATGCACATTGTTTCATTAACAGTAATGCCAACTTGTTTCGCATGTGAGGATGCATTCCATACTAGAGCAGCATGCTCTGTTGCAGAGACGCTCAGTGCCAAAGCTGATGTATGCCGAGTGGATGGTTGAGCTCCCCATGTATAGTTTGTCAATTTTCTGATGATATTATTCCTCAGATTAACTTTAGCTTTGGTATTCAGGCAATACTGCTTAAAAGAAATCATCCTGTCAAGTGTCACACTGAGGTACAGTAAAACCCCGGTTTATGATCAATGTCCATTCTGACAGCCTTCGTTATAACCAAAAAAAGTCATAAACTGAAGCACATTTCCCCATAGGAATGCATTGAAAATAAAAAAAACTTCCCAGCCTCACAAAAATATAATTTTTTAAAAAACCAAAAATGGCTCGGGGCTGGCCATGCTGCATGGAAATACTTTCTTTTATCTGACTGATACCAGGGCAAAGGAAACAGCTGGCTCTCAAGCCGTTCAGGAGAAAAGAAAGGATTTCCCCACAGCAGGGCCAGTGCTTAAATCGGGGCTGCTGAGGAAAGTGCTATTCTTCGTTAAAGTACTGTGCTGATATACCACTGTCAAGTCCAGCAGCCAAAGAAGGAGTTGTGGCAGGGTCAAAACTGGTTTCTGCACCTGCTTAAATTGAGCACCTCTTTATTAAACTAACAATTCAGTCCTGTGGTTATCTGCTGAGGAGTAAGCTATATGGAAGTCAGTGGTACATATTTAGAGCAGCACTTACTGTACAACTACTTTAGTCAAGAGTTGGGCCCAGAGTTTTATTTATTACTAGCTGATTACCTGGCCTTGCTCCAGTTTTTCCCCCTTAAAGGAAGTATAGTTTCTTCACTGGCGGCGTCTCCTGCCCGGAAACTTAAAATTCTGTCAAGCTGCGGCCTCCTTACGCTTTAGAAAGGAGGCTGCGGTTTGAATTTTCTGACTAGACAGAACTTTAAGTTTACGGGCCTGAGATGCTGCCACTGAAGAAAGCTTTACCGGTGGCAAGTCCCAGTGGTAAATTCAAACCGCTGTCAAGCTGTGTCTTCCTTCAGCGAAAGGAGTGTGTGGCTTGACAGAACTTTAAGTTTACGGGGTGGAGACACCACCACGGAAGAAAGCTGTGGCTGCTAATTGCGGCCACAGCTTTCTTTAGTGGCAGCGTGTCCCTGCAGAAATTTCGAACAATTGTCAAGCCGCATCTGCCTTCCTTCAGCAAAAGGAGGCCACACTTTAACAGAACTTTAGGTTTATGGGCTGGAGACGCCGCCGGGTGGCAAATTTGAACTGCTGTCAAGCCACGTCCTCCTGCCCTCAGCAGAAGGAGGCCATGGCTTGACAGAAAATTAACTTAACGGGCCAGAGATGCCGCCAGGTGGAAAATTCAAACTGCTGTCAAGTTGCATCCTTCTTCCTTCATTATCTACTTGTAAACATTGCCCTCTGTGGCCTTTTTCATTTTTATGTTGTACTGTCGAGAAAGCCTGGAAACCACCCTGTCAGTAAGTTCTCCTGAAGGAAAAGTGAGGCTGTGATGATTGCATTGGCTGCATTGGGATCGTTTAGGGAAAATGGAGGCTGTGGTGCATGTGCGCACTACTGCTGTTTTGTTGCTTTTTCTCCTGTCTGGGGGGGGGGGGTTGCCCATTTGCATCCCACTTTGGGGGGCATAAACCCCCAAATGGGTTTTGTGACCCCCACAGTGATGATTTCGCAAACCAAAGGTATGTATGTGCTGAATTTCAGCAACATTGGTCCAGGGGTGAGGGTTCATTTAGAGCACATACAAACCCCCCACACCTCTGTTTTATAGATATAGATCTTTTCACTAAAAGCCAAATCTTGGAAAGAAGGGATGTAGCCTATGCTATGCCATTTACTAATGTGACAATGTTCATTAGGGGAGACTTAATTATGGTCATCATTTATTTACCAAGGAAATCAAGGCTTGTCATAGAAAACAGCATTCCGTGCGCTCCGGTGTCTAGTCATGCCTGCCACATGACCACGGAAACGTCTGCAGAAGCAGACAGCGCTGGCTCTTCGGCTTAGAAACAGAGATGAGCACTGCACCCTAGAGTCGGATACGACTGGCCTTCGAGCAAGGGAAACCTTTACCTTTACCTTTACCTTTACATAGAAAACATAACAATAAATATCTCTTGTTTAAAAGTCAATGAACCATTTCCCACACCCCAAAAGTATGAAGCCTCCAATTCTGCAGGGCATTATTATTATTTTCTGTTTAAATAAACTAATATTCATAAACATTAGAAATGTAAATAAATGAATTCAAAATTATAATCCTTGTAGACTAAATTTAAATATATGTATGCATTATAGATTGATTGATTTACATAAAGGACATAAAAATAAAAGGAGGAGAATAAAGGAAGAAAACTCTTCTAAATTCTTTCTGAAACTGTTAAATCCAATTGTTTCCAATAAACCTAGGTTTGTTTTCTTTTCAGATTCACATTTTTTAAAAAAAGTCAGATTCTGAAAATCTTAGTGATCTGGATCTAAAATAAATTGCCTGTGCATAAGTAGCAATGAGGTATATTATGTTACTCAGAGCTGACGTGTGCCATAACAAAGAATGAGTGAGCATATAGGTTTAATTCAATTTAATTCATTATTTTATTACTATTAAAAACAGGGAAAACAATACAAGGCATATATTTGTTCTTTTTGGCTACGTTTCACTGGATCAGACAAAACTGAACACTCCTGAAATAGCAACATTTTAGTAGTGTGATTATTTTTTTAAATAAAAATCTTTTCCTTTTTCTCTTTGTAGATTTACCATTTTGACAATATTCAGTTAAATGTTTTAGAGACATTTTTATTAAAGCACCCAGAAAGTGCTGTAAAATATATAGTAATCCAGTGGGATTTCTCTAGTCCATGCATACTCAGTCTCATGCGCTCATGACTGGTAAGAGTCCAGAGATAATGATGTACTCAAATATAGCATTTTCCTTGTCTCCACTTCAGTGAGCTGGTTATCTCCTCTCCCTTACCTGTATGAAGCTCTTAAGCCTTATTATTTCCCTTGCTTCTTGTTTCAGCATCAGCAAGACTATATGGTCATCTATCTTATAGGGTTGTGGTGGTGAACCTTGGCACTCCAGCTGTTCTGGAACTTCAATACCCAGAAGCCCTGATCAGCAGGAGTGCTGACTTGGGCTTCTGGTAATTAAAGTCCAAGAACACCTGGAGTGCCAAGGTTAGCCATCACTGATATAGAGGAAAAGTTGAGCTCTTCAAGCCTCCTTCATTCTTTATATTAGCAGCAAGTATTCTGTTGACATAATCACCACTACTTAGTTTCATATTCTCCCTCTCCTGTGTTCTTCTTGTGCCATATCCGATTCCAAATATTGGCGATCATCATGGTAATCATCCATAAAGACTGTCCTGAGAATATAATGCAGTGGCCTTTCATCTGTCTTCCGCATCCCAGCATGAAAACTGTACCACTGATCCAGCTCCGTGAGTCATTTTCTGGTCATGAGCCCTTTTGGCATGCAAAGTCCTCCTCAACTCCAGGCCAGTATTGATGAAGCTGCTGCCTTCCATCAAGATGGATTCAAGTGGGATTTAATCCATTTGGGGGCCATCACCCTTCCCTGTGGGTTTTGCTAAGGCTGCTGGTCCTCAGGATTGTCAGGTTAGCTTGGCATTGAGTCGCTGGCAGTATGGTCTACTCTATTGCCATAGCAGGATAATCTGGTGAGACTTGCTTCCTGTGTTAGAGATGTAAATGCAACCCAGGACATATATTAGAAAGACTAATACAATTAGTCATGCAGCAGAAAAGTCTCCCTTCTTGGTAAAACTACCTTACTTGTTTGTGCCTAACCAACTAATTAGAACATTTCCTGCCTTCCTGCCACAAGGATTACCTGACCATATTTGCATGTCTTGTGACCTTACTTTGTTATGGTCACCAGTTGTTTGTATTCCTTCTAAGAGGAAAGATGCTTCTCATATCTCCATTTTTTTAATCACAAGGCTGAAAAGGAAAGGGCATCTTTATCTATCTTTTAACTAACTAAACCAGATTTCCCTACCTGCATAGGGTTGCCATATGCCCCGTTTTTCTGGGATTTTCCCTGACTCAAGCTAATTGTCCTGGCCAGTTCAAGAAAAAACATATAAAAGCCCCGGATTTTAAAATTCGAACAAAGGAAGCAAGATCACCCCACCACCACGACCAAGGGATTTTTGCAAAGAGTTAATTCATTGCCTCCAAGCCTTTCAATTATCTTGCTTGCAAGCAGTGAAGGCAAAACAGCACCCTGAGAAGCACACTGGGGAGGGGGAGATGCTTGCAAGCGGGATGATCGAAAGAAAGACAGGGAGGCAGTGAATTAACTCTTTGCAAAAATCCCTTGGCAAGAGGTGTGCTGGAGCACCTGCCCAAAGAGCTCCAGCTCATGGAGCCACTGAAAAAAGGGGGGGAGATGGAAGCTGCCCACCCCAAGTGGGGATTCTGTGGGGTCTTAGAGCTGTGGCCTCCTCGACAGCCCCATCCGACGCATGCACAGTTTGAAGAATCATGTGGCTGTCCTGGTTTGGTGGGAAAGAATTATGGCAACCCTATACTTGCACTATAATATGTAATTAATTTAAAGCTCACCCCCCTCTCTTTCTCTCTCTCTCTCTCTCTTTCTCTCTCTCACACACACACACACACACACACACACACACTGACGCACATGCGTGCGCGCGCACACACACACCAAATATTAATAAATACCCAAAATCCTGCAAGTTGCTTATGGTGTTATACATGCTTATTCTCCTTATTTATGGGGCAGAGAGATTGTGATTGACCCAAAGTCATAGAGTGACCTTCAAGAGTAAGACAGGAGCTTGAATCTTGATCTTCCAAGTTCTGTTCCAGCACTCTTAAGCCAGGAGTTATCAACCTTTTTAAGCCAGGGCCCAGGTCACGCTCCCTCATACAGCTTTGGGGGCCAGATGGTCATTTTGCCCTTCCTCCACCACATGGCACTTTCTGGTGTGGTGGAGGCAGTAGAGGGGGACATTAAATGGCACTACAGACAACATCCAGCCTGTGGGCCACAGGTTGAGAATCCCTGCTCTAAGCACTGCACTATTCTGGCTTACACTTTAGAAACCTTTATCTGCTATTCAGTCATACTCTAGCATCATATTGAGGGGAATACACAGAGCCTCCTTGATGAGCGTGGTGTTTTTGAACCACAATCGGGTGTACCCTGGTAACAGCAACCTTTGTGTTGCTGCCTAATCTTTCCCACGCTAGGTCAGGATCTCCAGAATGAACTTATCAAAAAGTGCCTTCATTTTTGAAGTTTCATGTCTGGCCTAGAGCGGAAGAAGAAGATCATATTGAGCATTAAAAAAAATAAGATCACAGGGTAGAGGAAATCATGAGAAGAGATGGTTCAATGCAGAGACAGGTACAGTAATACCTCATACAAAGTCCGCTTCATACAACATCGAATTCATACAACATCGCCTAATTTCTTGAAAAAAGTTACCTCATACAAAGTCGCTCGACTTTGTATGAGGCATTGGGTTTTCCCCAGGTTGCATTGTGCCTGGGCAGTATAAAAGGCAGGACACATGCGTGCATTGCTCTTGTGGCTTTGTACAAGGCAAAGAGTGTTTAGGAGTGGTTTTGAGCGTGATTTTGGATTTTTTTGAATTTTTCATCAGAATTTTTAGAAGCATTCCTGGGATTTTTGCAGCATTCTTCAGGTTCTTGGACAATCAGAGTTGTTTGACATGTTTTTGTAATGTATTTAGCCTTTAGACAACGTTTTCTTAAAGTTCTGTCAGTTTCCTGTCTGTTTCCTTGACTTTGTCCTGAAGTCTGTGCTGTTACAGTACAATGTATTTCTATGGAAACGACGTTGTATGAGGCATCGTGGCAAGGATTTGGATGTTGTATGAGGCATTGCGGCTAGGATTTTGCATACAAAGTCCAAATCCGTATAACGTCCAAACTTGTGGAACCAAGTTTGGACGTTGTATGAGGTATCACTGTATTAATGACTTTTGTTGAGTCACAGATTGGTGTTATGAAGAAGAGAGTACTCAGCAGTGGATTTCCAGTCCCTCTGGAGCTTGCCCAAAAATGTAGGACATTGAATCCCATCAGGTGGTCTCAACTGGCCTCTCTCCTGGGAGATACAACAGGAGGTCTACTGAACTATACTGGTTCTATTATCTAATTAATATACCCAGTTAATGCCCCCGTAAATTATACATTAGAGGAAAAGAAATTGCTTGCCAGCCAAACATGTTCATCAGGCTTCAAAGTGTTTGGTTTAACACCCCCTGGCAGTGACCCATGTCAGTGGGGAAGAAAACAATTGATAGAGAATGCTGCAGAATCCGATACACAGTGGGATCCCTGTGTTCTCTGAAATATCCGACTTCTTCCTTTTGTGCACATTCTATTCTTTATGTTTTACCCAGAAAGCCAGTCGTATCCGACTCTTGGGTTCAGTGCTCATCTTTGTTTCAAAGCCAAAGAGCCAGTGCTGTCTGCTTCGGCAGACATTTCATATTGAGGACCTAATCGGAAGTCACAAGATAAAACAAACAGCATTGATGACCTCAGGTCTGCAACTTTTACTTATCAAAAGCACCAATTTTATTTGATTGATATTATTTCTGAAGAACTTCAAGGAGTTGATCATATTTTTCTCTCATTAAAGCTGAGGCTGCTTTGACAGATCTTGCCTGACGAGAACAACAAATCAGTAAGAGAGAACAGATGTTGATCTCTATCAGTGAACATAGAATTATAATGATCACCATCATTTGTATACTCATCTTGCACAACACTGTGTGTGGGCGTATCAAAAAAGACTTTACTTGGAAAAAGACAGCAACCCTATAGCTCTCCCAGTTCTTTCCCTGGCAGTTAGGTTATCATGTTACTTCCAAGGAAAAGTAGTTAAGAATCACTACAGTTTTGATGAAGGGAGTGATCCCTCCAAGTTAGCCATAGCATGGGTTGTCAGCACCAGATGACTTCAAACAATTTGCCATACAATGAGGAAAGTGATTGTACAAAACCATCCTTAGACCACATCTTAAACAGGCCCTGAATTCCTTTGCCCGCCCTGAATAAATTAGCAAGTAAATGCTGGCAATGAAAAGATTTTACAAGTTTAAAGGCTAAGATAATTAAATGCATATTTCAACAGTGTTTATCTGGCAGTGATTTGGCCAAGGCCACTTACTGTGAAGAGCTGAAGAGCTAATTCAAATGCTGGGCATCTCCTAGAGGAGGTGACCTTGAGGTCATATAATTGCAACTGTAATTTATTTAGCTAAAGGAGCGAATGTGTTCTCAATTAGCTTGGCAGCCATTATGATAACTCAAGTAAGATTTATACTTGCTTACGCCACTCTGCTTTATGGATAAAATTATTGGACCCTTTGTGATTGTTGTAGTTGCCTCTCTTTAGCCTTGCAGTTCTATTTTTCCCCTCCATGAAAAAGATCTGAAAGTCTGTTCTTTCTGATTAGTGGACAACCAATTGTAATGTTGTGAATATTAGCATAATTACTCCAGAGGGTTTTGTGGGACATGACCATATCGGGAGGCTGGCAGGAACCAGTGTGACTGTTTAGCAGCCACCCCTTTCTCTGCTGATTTGTTTTTCCATTATTGAGTCTGAGGCATCTTAAATTTGCCCCATAAATAGGTGCCTGATCTGAGATTACTCCACTGTCAGGCCTCTAGGAAGTTTATCACAGATATGTTATTCTGTGGGGATTTGTATTTTCCCCTCTACTGCTGTAATCTTCTGTCACGAAAGGAAAGGCAAGCAGTAATTCATTTTGCCTGGGCTCTATCTCTTTGGCTTCAATCCTCCTGATCGAAACTCTGTGCTATATTTCTTTTAATTTTAGAAAGCTGACACATTTTCACCATTAGCTGGTCAAGCTGCATGTCAAAAATGCATAATAGCTGTAATCCCCCACCTCAGCTTTCACGTTAACAGGATGTGATTTATGGAAATGTGAGTTCTAGTGGAGTCCATTATCAACAACCTCAATCATAACTAAAGTGACTATCACGATTGTGAAGAAATAGTCCTGTATACAGGGTAGGAAAAAGGGCTCGTTGCCATAAAAGGAGGTGGTATAGGCTTCTTTTCTGGCAGCTGAAGCAAGAGTGAGGCAACCGAGGTTTACAGGAAGACTATGTCTGCTGGGCAACAGGGCAAGGAAACCTCTGATTGTGGCTTTTTCAGCTCGGCCAACAGAGGTCACTCTACACAAATTATCCCTGTGCTGAAATGGTACATCCTTTTGTGAGACAGTATAGCCATTTCTTTCTCGGAGATATGTATCATACATATCAATACTGTAGTAGATTTCTGTGTGGAGATGCTTTTGCAACTGCAGAGGCAGAACCTGACACAAGAGGGGCATTATCGACAGACTTCGGGAAACTTCAAACTGTCGTCATCAACAGTAAAAAGAAAATAGAACTATGAAGAGGAAGCCCAAAGAGTCTGCTGAGGACTCAAAATACTGAGAGATGATAGGAGAAAGAACATGGGCTGTTGAGGCGGGAATCGCTGGCAGGAACCCTGCACCATTCTGAATCAAAGATTTACATTGCAGACATTATGCATTGCAAATAATTGTAAATGGTGATGGTAAACAAGCACCTTCCCTTAGTTAAAAGTGTTATAGCAGTAGCTGTACTTTGTGTGCTGAAACTTCAAACTGTCACATGGAAAAGTTTTATCATACAGATGGGCCACACAGAAAG
The DNA here is from genome assembly GCA_035047345.1 of Bradypodion ventrale. Classification (NCBI taxonomy): domain Eukaryota; kingdom Metazoa; phylum Chordata; class Lepidosauria; order Squamata; family Chamaeleonidae; genus Bradypodion; species Bradypodion ventrale. The sequence continues at coordinate 102,119,831 of JAWDJE010000002.1, read as the reverse complement.
AGCCTCTTTGAAGATTGGGGTGTTTTTGAACCACAATCGTACATACCCTGGTGATGGCAACCTTGTGTTGCCAGCTAATTTCTCTCATACTAGGTCAGGCAAAAGGTGCCTTCAATTTGGCAGTTTCAAGTCTAGCCTAGACATGGAAGAAGAAAAAAATCACACAGGTGAATTGAAGGCACCTAAGATCACAAAATTTGAGGACTATTGCCATGTAGCAGCAGAATATGAAGTTACCCTTCCAATGCTGGGAGAACACTGAGGACACTGGTGGCTTGCAGTAAAGCCAGTGTGCTTCTTCCCACAATCCCAGCTTGTAGGTCAGTTGTGCCATAATGAAATAGTCAGTGGCTAAAACAACAATGTAGTATCATAGGAACATGTGCAATAATGGACAGACCACAAGTATGAGGGAGGGAAGGGTGGCTAATAATGACCTCCATCAAGATGAAAGAAAAAACTTCAGGTAGTATAAATATGCCATACACCAGTATAGAGTGAGTTGGGATGTTGCAATCCATGCCACCACCCATTTTTGTGAAAGATACTGCTGGGCAGGAACAACAAGTTTCCAATAACCCACAGTAGCGTTTGTTTTTTAAAACTCTGGGTTATCTGAAAGCAGAATATGGAGCAGTCCCTGACCTTTAAGGTTGGTCAACACTGGGAAACTTTCCACCACTACTGTCAGTGTTGTAGATCAGGGTTTCCCAACCTATGGCCCATGGGCCGGCCCCAGCCTGTGGCACCCTTTCATCTGGCCCATCGCCCCTGCGTTTACATCAGCCTTAAACACACCTGCTTCCGCTTCCAGGCCAGGCCCGTTCAGCAATTTGGAGGGGGCGTGGTCAGGCCCATGGCATGAAAAGGTTGGGAACCCCTGTTGTAGATGAATGCAACCTCTCTTGCTTGCTGTGTGAGGAAGAAAGAGCTGCTGGAGGTGCCCCATTCTCAGCAAAAACAGAATCACCAACTGACCAGTGTTGAGCTGGCCAAGAAGTCTGCACAGCATTGCCCAGACAGCAATGCTGTCCTTGCCTGAGGAGCAGCTCCAGCAGCCATTTTTGCTGCCTGATAATCCCTGGCTGATAAGCCTTATAGCACTGGCTGGCTGGAACAGAACCTCTGGTGCCGTTCAACACATCAGGACTTATGTCAGATGATATGACTGAGGTCCCAGTGAAACAAATGTGGTCCTTTCTGAAAGTGTAGTTTTGGCCCAGGCATCTTCTGGCATATGACTACATGCAAGTGGGGGAGAGTGAGAAGAAGCATACTAACTTTACTTCCATCCACATAGAATTATGTGGCTCAAGCTGGAGGGAGATCTCATGAAAGAAGAGTTCTCTCTTTGTATAGATTTGCCCCTACAAAGATCACTGGGGAAAATTCTAAGTCACACAAGCAATCTACATTTTAAAAAACCCTAGAAATTGGCTTTTTTAGCTCATAGATGGAAATGAGAATGGGTTTAGAGGAGTGGAGCTCATATATTTGACCTTACTCAAATAGTACTTCTCTCACTTTATGTTTTTCATCTGGGAGACTTGAGATTCCACTAATCCTTAAATAACTGACTATGTTGACAACTCAGTGCAACACATGTGTATTTGGGGAGAATCAACCACAGTGACCTTATGGTTCATTTGTACTAATCTGTCTTCACCACCATTCCATGAGAAAAATCTGTGGCTAAAAGAAAAAGTCTGGCTGTGTCTGCCCTCAAATTCAATATATTACTCCTCATTTAAAGAGAGGTAAAAAGAGCCTTTGCCAGATCATTGCATGTTATGGAACTCACAGTAGACGTCACCTGATTTTATTATTTTGATACTAAGCAAAGATGTTTTAACATAGTTTTAAAAAACAAAGCAAATATATGATTCAGCATAATCTGATTTTCAATACTTCTTCCTATAAAAATGTTCTTTTTGTGTTTCATCTTGTTTTCATTAATGGCCTGAGTGATATTCTGATGACATGTATAGAATTTTTAAAAATAAAATAAATACCAGTATGTCCTCCATCCTACCCTGTTTAACACTTTTGTATAACAAAAAAGAGAACAAACTGTGCCTTCTTGCCCTTGTTTTTCCTGCCAAGTCATGTTGGATGTATAATTTTAGGAAAAGAAGTGGCCGGAATGGTAATGGAAATCCAAGAAAGGAACGAAACCGCTCGAGGCAGCTATCAGAGGAAGGTCTTATTTGTAATTCAATAAAGACTGTAGTATCATTAGTATTTCTTCGTGTGGTTATTATTGTTTTATTGTTTTGAAAAGTTCACCAGTTTAGAACTTTTTTTGACTTTCTTCTTCAGAAAACAAATTCTGTAATAACAAAAACAACTACAATTACTCATATCATAATCTGATTCATACATCATATTAACAAGTCTATTTACAATATATACACTATATACAAAGAAATCGCTAGATAACTGGACTACACTTAAAGATTATTCTTCCTTTGAGTAGTGACATGCCTTAATCACCTTGATTATTCTTATTCGCACTCTATGCCTCTATGGCTATACTCCTTTGGGCTTGCGAGCGTTACTGAAGTGTGTTCGAAAGCCATTAAATACCTAACTACAGGTGTACAAAAACGGAAGTGCTCATTCTCTCTGATGTCATTCATAGTAAATTAAAGGTAACAGGAAAGTTCTAGTTCATTGTTTAGTCCATAGGGTTGGTATGTTTTAAGTCTATAAATATAAAAGGCTTCTCTGCGTAAGAGCATTTGGTCAATGTTTAATGTCTGATGGGGCTCCGGTTTAATCACCTGCAACACAGTGACTGAAAAGTCATCGGCTGAGTGATCTAATTGTGTGTAATGGGTTACCAAAGGGGCTGTCTCCATTTTATTTTTTATCCATGAGTGATGCTCACTCACCTGGAGTTTAAGTGGGCGTGTCGATTTTCCCACATATTTGAATGCGCAAGGACATTGCCATAGATATACAATGTTTTTTGTATCACAATTGCTAAACGACTTCAACTCCATCTTAAAGTCTACCTCTGGAAAATCCACACTTTTAGTCTCCCACATCTGTTTACAATTCACACAATTATTGCATTTAAAATGTCCCTTAAGAAGGTTTTGGAAGGTTTCTCAATACATCTGAATAGGTAAGCATGTTGCAAATTGATGTAGTTTTCTGAAACCCAACCAAAAGTTTTTCAAAACATCCAGGAATATCCTGTACTAGATACCAGTATTTCTGTACAAATCTTTTAATTGTTTTTGTTATTACAGAATTTGTTTTCTGAGAAGAAAGTCAAAAAAAATTCTAGACTGATGAACTTTTCAAAACAAAAAATAATAATAACCACATGAAGAAATACTAATGATACTATAGTCTTTATTGAATTACAAATAAGACCTTCCTCTGATAGCTCCCTCGAGCGGTTTCATTTCTTTCTTGGATGTATAATTTTAGCATCTGGTTATTCTTCATTGGCAAAGCAGACTGCTGAAAAACACAATAGCATCAGGGAGGAGAGAATAGTAGCACTTGTTCCCCTTTAAACATCCCCTTCACTAGCTAGCAATTTAAAAATAAAACAAAATCAGTTTAAAAGGAACTTAAGTAGAAAGAAAAGGCATCTTTACTTCCAGTTCTTATAATTTTTTACAAAGACAGGAATAAAGGTAAAAGAAAGGAGACAATCTGTTAGCCACATAGCTGACAAAGATCCAAACTGGCTGTACGCATCAGATTCAGAAATTTAGCACAACCTGACAAACAACAATTGAAGAAGACTTGGACAGGTGAAAGAGTGAGGCTTGCCTCAAATGCCAGAGGCAGGAAAAAGAACTATGTTAATTGGTTAGTGGCAGATGATCAATACTTTGGCTTGTGAAAGCCCTCCTCCATTTCCAATGTTAGAAAGCCTGCAGGATTGAACTCTTCATACTCCATCCTACCCTATCCAATACTTTTGTACATCAGGAAGGAAACAAATGGTGTCTTTTCTCCCCTTTCCCCGTTATTAAATCACTGCGAAGTGAACTGCTCAGCTTCAGTGTTCTTCAGTAGTCTGTTTTGATCTGTTCAAAGAGGTTGCAATCTCTGGGGCAAAGGTAACTTGAGGGGAATGAGCTTCAAAGTTGAATGGAAATGGTATAAGATGGCTATATTTATCTAGAGCTCAGAAACTCCAGATAAACTTCATCAAATCTCTTACAGTAGTTTCAAGAATTTTTATTAGATAGTCAGACATTTTAATTTTCTTTAATGATTAAGCTAGAGGCTGTTGTTTAATTCTAATGTCTCTCTTATAAAACTCATTTTTTAAGAAAAGATCCTGAAAAACAGTTTCAATATTACTGTTACCATTTTTTTTGTTAGAGGTGCAACTTATTTTCTTTGTTTCTTTTTTAATAATGGCCTAGGTAGGTAATTGGACTACCAGAGAATTAGATCCAACTTGTTAAGAATAGTGAGACTGACTATTGTCAGGAACTGGAAAAATAGTTCATAATATCTAGTTAACTGATTGGTACAGGGAAATCTAGATCATAGCAATTAATGCCAACTTAGTTTAATATAATAGTCAAGAAGGGGACAATTGGTACAGATGTATTTATAAATATACCTTCGATACCTTGGAGTTTCCCCTTTTTAGGGAAGGTCCTGGAGAAGGCAGTGGCACTACAGTTGCAGGGTGTTCTGGATGAACCGGATTATCTGGACCCCTTTCAGTCAGGATTCAGGTCCGGATTTGGTACTGAGTCTGCATTGGTCATGCTGCTGGATGATCTCTGGCGGGAGCAGGACAGAGGTCATCCCTCCATCCTTGCTCTTCTTGACCTGTCAGCGGCCTTCGATACCGTCGACCACGGTATCCTTCTGGGATGGCTCTGAGGATTGGGGATCCAGGGCACTGTTTTGTTCTGGTATGCCTAATTTCTGAGGGGCCAGTCAGTGTGTTTAGAGGATGAGATGTCCAGCCCTAGGCCTCTCCAGTATGGGATACCTTAGGGCTCGGTTCTCTCCCCTCTTCTATTTAACATTTACATGAAGCCACTGGGGGAGACCATCCATTCCCATGGGGTGAGGTATCATCAGTATGCTGATGATACTCAACTATACATCTCAGCCCGTGGTGATCCCAGTGATGCACTCAGAGTCCTTTCCAGGTGCCTGGAGGGTGTTGTGGCCTGGATGGGGGACAACGGGCTACAACTGAATCCCGGCAAGGCTGAGTGGCTATGGGAACTACCATCTTTGGTACTTTGCCCCAGCAGACTCAGTGCGTAATCTGGGGGTCCTCCTGGACTCATGTTTACTGCTCAAAGAGCAGGTGGCAGCTGTGGCCAGGAGGGCTTCTGCACAACTTTGTGTCATATGCCAGTTACGTTGTGCCCGCTCCTAGATCGGGACTCCTTCCTTATGCTCACGCACGCTCTAGTCACCTTCAGACTTGACTACTGCAATGTGCTCTACATGGGGCTGCCCTTGATGACCATTCGGAGGCTGCAACTAGTCCAGAATGTGGCTGCTAGGGTGGTGATTGGGTGCGGGTGGTATGCCCATGCCTCATCACCACTTCGGGAGCTGCACTGGCTGCCAGTATGCCTCCGGGTGCAATTCAAGGTGCTGGTTATTACCTTTAAAGCCCTACATTGTAGTGGGCCAGGATACTTAAGAGACCGCATCACCCCAAAAATATTCTAAATTAAGAATGCAGTTTGTTCAGACTTGGTACACTGCTATAGGAAACACCCACATACTGTACCTCAGAATTTTCCTTATACAAACGTCAGTTACCTAGAGCTCACTTTTTTCTCAAAAAAGCTACACTTTTAAATATAGGTTTTTGTTGTTGTTTTTTGTGCCTAATCCATCATAATAGATTGAAGAGAAGACTACTTGAAAAGATTACCTGGTTAGTTTAGATTAGAGCTGCTAGGCTGATAAAACAGGACCTTGGAATGTCTTTTCACAAGTGCTTCAATAGTTCTACTGACCCCTGCTTCATTTCCAGGCATTATTCATGATGTTGCTGCTTACCTGTATGGCTGGAAAGATAGAAAATGGAAGGTTTTTCTAGATGAACCTAAGATCTTTGTCAGAGTACTCCCTGTTGTCACACTGTCAATGGTAATGTTGTCGCACTGTTGATAGTAATTTACATCTCCCCTTTTTCTCCAAAAAGCAAATTTAGAGCCGATCACAAGTCACTATACATAATTATAATACCACAAAATTCATTAAACAACAATAATAAAATACCATTATAGTAAAACATAATGCTCTTTACAAACTCCTGTATCATTTTTCCATGATTCTCCAGAATCAAACTATGGTAATTTCTTCTTTTACTTTTAAATTAAGCATGGAGACTATTCAGAGATCTGAGGGCACAATTGTCAGCCCCCAGACCTTAGAGGACCATACTTGTTCCTATGAGCCCCACCCCTTCTTTTTAAACAAAAGTTGAATTTTAAAAATATGGGGGGGAACTATTGTGATTTTTTAAAAAAATAAGTTTATGTGTGCTGTCAAATCAGTTATGAGGAAAAAACACTCCCAAAGACAAGGTCGACGTATAGTAGGTTCCGTTTAATGCAGCATCCGCATGCAAAAAACTGTATGATCACTTAAAATTCCTGTGTTTCTTATTCAATTCATAAGCAGTACACTGTTCAAATAAACTGTAAAAGTAGTTAAATCCCAAATTATATCGTCCGGAAAAGTGTCTTGCGTCTTTAAATGATATAAGACTTCTAAGCTGCGTCTTTAAGTCAATGTAGACTACGAAATGGCGATGTCCTTCCGGTAACTGGACATTTCGTTGCACTTTATCAAGCGTCTACAACATAAAATATATCCAAATGTAATACAATGTAAAGTTCAACGATATTGGCAGCCTAAAGCTATAGTTTATAATTTTAGCATAAAACTGTATACAAGTTAAGGACAAAGTAACTCATGCATTAGTTTGCTAGGTCTATGTTCAAAATGCATCTGTTTCTATTAATCTGAATGTCATTAATCAATAATCAGTAATCATTAGTAGTGCATAATACAACTGGGTCCGCGACAGAGTAAACAAGCATGTGAGAACACATCTAAAAAACATGTAAAAACTTGATGAAATACATACCTAGAAGTGTATATATGTATATAAATCGCGCGTCTTGCACCTCCTAAAGTCTTATATCGTGTGCTCGCGTTAACTATCTATGACCCTCTATTCTTTAAATAATCTTATTTACGTCCCCTCATGTGTGATGACTCAGGCAAATTTCTAGCACCATGTGAGAAGAATATAGATACAGATTTCTAATCTGAGGTCGCTGTGCTAGTCTTTAAAGGGGACCTGTTGCTTGAGTGGGAGCCATATCAAGCCTACTTTTATTTTTATTTTTATATGTAATGGTTTAATATTCATAAAAATGATGACGGTTCCCACTCTGTATTCAAGCCGTGTGGTATTAGCGTGTTGAACCGATGGATATAGAAAGCTTCTCTTTGTAGTAAAACCTTTTCTATGTTTTGAATATGATATTTGTTGCCAGTAATAGTTTCCAGTACAATAATCTTAAGATCTCTTAGTTTATGTTGTTTGTTAAGAAAGTGATTTACAAGAGGAGCAGTGGTGTTTCGGTTTCTAATTCGTGAGAGATGTTCTCCTAAACGTATTTTCAAAGAACGACTTGATTGTCCCACATAACCTAGCTGACAAGGGCAGATTATCATGTATACGATGTTATTCGAATTGCAATTAGAGAATGAGGTGAGTTCCAATATGAAATTACTCGAAGGTAATTTAACAGTTTTCAAACATATCATATGAGCACAGTATTTGCAGTGTCCGCAGATGTGGTGCCCTGCAGGGGGAGATGATCGCCTCTTGTTCGAGGTGGCGATGTCTGCTCGCGAAAGGAGATTCAGATTAATAGAAACAGATGCATTTTGAACATAGACCTAGCAAACTAATGCATGAGTTACTTTGTCCTTAACTTGTATACAGTTTTATGCTAAAATTATAAACTATAGCTTTAGGCTGCCAATATCGTTGAACTTTACATTGTATTACATTTGGATATATTTTATGTTGTAGACGCTTGATAATGCAAGCGCGGCGCCAAAATGGCCGCCGCGCTCTTTGCGGGCCCCCCCCCCACAGGACGAGGAATCCGGGTAGTTTAGGGCGTGGCCAGCTCCCTTATAAAAGGGGTGGCCACGAGGCAGCCGCGCTGCCATTTTAGCTAAAGCGACGGAGCGGAGAAGTTTTTCCCCTGTGTCTCCGTCGCTCCTTACCTTGCGGGAAGCCTTTTGGCGGCGAATCTTCTTTTCGGCTTCCCTCTCCTGCGGTTGAGATGCCTTCGAAGAAGAAGGCAGCTTCGAGCGCGGCTCGAGCTGTGAGGAGGCGCAACCCGGGTCGGAGGACCACGGTCGCGCCTCCCCAGCAGACGCCTGTCCAGGCCCCCGCTGGGCCCGGCGGAATGGGGTCTATCGCCCCTTGGTCGGACACGGGGGATCGGAATGCGGGCGCGGCAGGGGCTCCGGCCCGCGGCCCACGAGCGGTGGACACCGCTACTCCCTCTGCTCATCCTGTTGGGCCTGCCTCTCTTCCTCCTGGGCCTTCTAGCCTGGGCGGGTGGTGTGGTCCCCTACCTTGGCAGGTTCCTGCACCGACCCTACCGGGCTTCGGTGTTGGGCAATGGCCCTATTCAGGTCCTGGGTTACAGGGACCTGTACCCGCGCCGGGACTTGGCGGGCCGGCCGGCCCTTGGCCCCAGATCGACGTGCAGGCCTTACTGGCCCGCCTTGCGGCCCTCGAAGCCTCTTTAGCTCGGGCCAGCCAGGCTGGGGCTCCCTTTGGCGTCCCTTTTCCGGCGCCGTCGGCGGGAGGACAACAGGCAGCGGGCAGGGTTGAGCTGCCTCAGGCGGGTGGCGTGGCTTCGGCCACTGCCCCGCAGCTCCCCAGCCAGCAGACGAGTGCAGGTCAGGCCCCGATGACGAGCTCTATGTCGGTTGTGAGCTCCGACGCCCCCAGTGGGCCGGAACCCCCGGTGGGGGCGGCCCACGGGGGTGCAGCATGTGAGTATGCGGTCCAAGCCAGTACACCTACACACATTGCTTCTATGGGGGGAGCTTTCCAATGGCCTTGGCCTCGCTCGAGTGGTGCGGTTGCACAGCAGCCGGCACTCCACTCGGCGACGGTAACTGCCACCCATGGCACCGGGGTGGGTAGTTTTTCTCACACTGTGGGGAATGCACTGGGGGTGGCTGGGTTAGCTCAGGCCCCTTTCCCGGCGCCTGTGGTGCCTTTTTCGGCCTTACCAACTGCGGGGTACTCCTTACCACTGGGTGACCACTTGGCACAGGCAACCAAAGAAAAGATTTGGCGGGGGGAGTATGTAGATATCTTCTCACTCCTGAACAGAGAGCCCACCAAGGAGGAAAGGGAGGGACAGGATGAGAAGGATAAGGAGCAGGCGCGTCGTCGTAAGCCGCCACGTACCTGGGCCAACTGGCTGCCAGCTTATTTAATTTACATGGCAGTGTATCTGAGGGCGCGGCCGGAGTTGGCTATTCCGATGGTCCAATATTTGGACAACATATACAGGGCAATGGTTGATTTCCCGGGCCCTTCGTGGCTTGCTTATGACGAGGAATTCCGTATGCGGATTCCCCTCCACCCGGAGATGAGATGGGACGAGCCGTGCCAGAGGCTTTGGCTTCTGTACATGACACCCACGCGCCCCGCGCCAGGCGACAGATACCATTGCGGACATGCGGTCCAGCGAGCTGTCCCAGCACAGGTTACCCGCCAAGTGGCGGGGCAGGGGGTTCCAGCCCGCCTGCTGTGCTGGGCTTTCTCGTCCAATGGTTCCTGCAATAAGAAAAATTGCAAATACAGGCATGAGTGTCCCACTTGTTCGGGGCCCCACGCAGCCTCCGCCTGTCCCAGGCCTGGGGGGACACGGGGCAGAGGAAGGGGCGGACAGTGGGCTGGCAAGGCTGCCACAGATGGAGCTGGTTCACCGAAAGGCCCCCTCCCCAATTAAGGTGGACATGTTGGAGCGTTGGCTCACAGTGTACCCGAAGGGAGAGGATGGGGAGTATCTCCTTCAAGGCTTTAAGTACGGGTTCCGCATCCCTTTCATGGGTGATGCCCCCAATCTTTTGTCCCTCAAGGGGAGGGAGGAGGTGGCTGCTGCCAGTATTAGGAAGGAGTTAGATGCGGGCAGGGTCGCTGGCCCTTTCCCTTCACCCCCGTTTCCCAACCTTAAGGTGTCGCCCCTAGGCTTGGTTCCCAAAAAGTCTCGAGGCGAGTTTCGCCTTATTCATCATTTATCCTACCCAGCCGGCCGGTCGGTCAATGATGCTATCCCTGATGACCTTTGTTCAGTCAGGTATACGTCTTTTGACCACGCGCTGCGCATGGTGCGCTCGTGTGGCCCGGGTGCCCTGCTGGCCAAGTGCGACATTAAGTCGGCCTTTCGCCTCCTGCCGGTGCATCCGGGTGACTTTGAGTTGCTGGGTTTCAAATTTCGGGGCGAATATTATTTTGATAAGGCCATGCCTTTTGGCTGTTCCATATCATGCTCGGCCTTTGAGCGTTTTAGTACCTTCTTAGAGTGGGCTTTCGTCCGCAGGTCAGGGTCCCGGTCTTTAGCCCATTACCTGGATGACTTTTTATTCGGGGGTGAACGGGGCTGGGACACGTGCACACGTCTCCTCAACACATTTCAGACGCTAATGGAGGAACTCGGTGTCCCTTTAGCGCCCGAAAAGACCGAGGGCCCATCTACCAAGTTAGTATTCCTGGGGGTGGAGATTGACACGTTAGCGCAGGCTTCTAGGTTACCGGAGGATAAGGTGTCCAGGATAGTGGCCCTTATCTCGGAGTTGATGGCCAAGCGCAAGGCATCACTGAGGGAACTGCAGGTGCTACATGGTCACCTAAATTTCGCTTCCAGGGTGGTCGCTCCGGGCAGGGCTTTTGCTCGAAGCTTATGCGACGCCATGGCAGGGTTAACCAGGCCTCACCACAGAGTTAGACTTACCCGGGGTATCAGGGCAGACATGTTTGTCTGGTTACAGTTCCTGAGGGAGTTTAATGGGGTCTCATTTTGGAGGTCTGACCTCCTGGCATCCCCCAATTTTCAGATCCAGTCTGATGCCTCAGGATCCCTGGGTTATGGGATGTACTTCAATGGGAAGTGGGCCTATGGTGGGTGGCCACCGGCCTGGGCAGGCACTGATCGCCTGCGTGATCTCACATACCTTGAATTTTTTCCTATACTAGGGGCTTTGATGCTATGGGGCGAGGAATGGGCCAACTCGGTCGTGCATTTCTGGTGTGACAACGCTGCTGTGGTCCACATTGTTAATGCACAGACTTCCAAATCGCCCAGGGTTATGGACCTAGTGCGCCATTTCGTGCTGCGCTGCCTGCGCCTCAACGTTTTGTTCACAGCCAGGCATGTCCCGGGGATTAATAATGATATTGCTGACGCTTTGTCCCGCCTGCAGATCTCCCGGTTCCGTGCCTTGGCCCCGGATGCGGAGGAATTTCCCTCGCCACTCCCGGACGTGATATGGACCATTGGCAAGGAGAGGTGAACCGGGCGATTGGCCTGTCACTAGCGCCACGCACGCGTAAGGCGTATCAACATGCATTTAATTCTTACAGGGCATTTGCTGCTCAATTTCACCTGCCAGAGACCTGGCCTATCCCGGTTGACCATGTTCTGCGGTTCATGGTCCACCTGTATGCTCTCGGCCTCGCACCTCGCACCATAGCATCCAAGCTCTCGGCCCTGGCTTTTATGGCCAAAGTAGGGGGTCATGTGGACAGCACCTCTGACTTCCGTGTGAGACATGTTTTGGAGGGGTGGGTGCGCGAGCGCGGGCGTTGCCCGGACGACCGGCACCCTATTTCCCCAGGGGTTCTTACCCAGTTGGCCCGGGGCTGGCCAAGCCTCTGTTTTGATCATTATGAGGCAGCCCTTTTTCATGCAGCCACAATGGTGGCATTTTTTGGAGCGCTCCGCATCAGCGAACTTGTGATGCTGTCTAAGGCGGATGCAAGTTGTAGGGCACTGGAACTCGAGGATGTCTATGTTGCCAAAGACTGGGCCCAGTTGAGGATACGTTCCTCCAAGTCGGATCAGCATGGCGTAGACAGTGGTGTAAGACTGCTACGGTGTTCTTTGGCAGACATCTGTCCGGTTGGTGCCCTACAGGAGTTCCTGGCACTGCGTGGCATGCACCATGGCCCGTTTTTCTGTCACCAAGATGGGTCTCCCCTTACTAAATTTCAGTTTTGGAAGGTGACAGGCAGAGCCCTCGCCAGGGTGGGCCTACCAGGTGCCCGTTACGGCACACATTCATTTCGTATTGGGGCAGCCTCTACAGCAGCTGCTTTTGGGTACTCCGGGGCTGACATACGCAGCATGGGGAGGTGGGGCTCGCAATGTTTTCAGTTTTATGTGCGCCCACTTCCACCGTGAGTACCAATCCGATCACCTTACCTTCCTTTTTCTTAATTTTTATTACAGACCCTGGGTGTCGTGTTACACCGGTGACAGTATGGCTGGTGGGCCACAGCTATGTGCACAGGGCAGCGCGTTACGCTGCGGCGACAGAGTGGGGACCCCGACTGGGACTGGGTGAACACGCCAGTCTCACATGGCATGGTAAGCCTGGGATGTTGTGGCGGGAGCTGCTGCCTTTCCTGTTTTCAAGCAGGAGTGCTGACCCGCCTGACATTCTCATCATACACCTTGGGGGCAATGATTTGGGTCAGGTCACCGGCTTATCGCTCAAGCATGCGATCTGCGGGGACCTTGCTTACTTGCACTACGTCTGGCCTGCCACAACCCTGGTTTGGTCGGACATGATTCCACGCCATTCTTACAGAGGGGGCATTGACCTCCTGGCCCTTGACCGCGCTAGGCGCGCGGTCAATGGGGCGGTGGCGCGGTTCCTTGCCGACAAGGCTTGGGGACGGGTCAGTCGTCACCCCGCTATTAGCCTACGAAATTATGACTTGTATGCAGGGGATGGGGTCCATCTGTCGCGAGGAGGTATGGACCTCCTGTTGGGTGATTGGCGAGCAGGCCTGTTGACCGAGCTGACGGTCTGGGGGGGGGGGCGTCAGGCCTTCTTTGAAGCCCCTCCGTGTGGCGGGTAGCACTGGTAAGGTAAACAGTATGACCCACAGGTATCCGGCAGGTTCGCAATTGACTGGACAACACTAGACAGGAACAAATTAGTTAAACGTTGTCCGGTCAACGACGAACCAGGCGACGGGGTGATGGCGATAGCTAGCCAGCATGCATCACCCCGTGATTTTACGGATACGAGTCAGAGGGTGGGGTCATGAGTTAGATATTGACTACGGTCAACAATTTGTTTGTTGTCAACAAACAAATTGATACAAATTGATACATTGTAACCAATTGCCGTTGGCAATTTTGGGTGGTACCTTACGAGTGTTACTTCGGCCTGCTTGCCTTAAGAATTATGATTGGTCGTTTTACCAATACAAATTTATAATTCGGATTAGGGCATTGAATCAATAAATGTGGCCCTATGCTGTTATCCACTTTCAATGTTGTCTGAGTCCGTTATTGGGGGGGTGCGCCTGCAATGCAAGCGCGGCGCCAAAATGGCCGCCGCGCTCTTTGCGGGCCCCCCCCCCCACAGGACGAGGAATCCGGGTAGTTTAGGGCGTGGCCAGCTCCCTTATAAAAGGGGTGGCCACGAGGCAGCCGCGCTGCCATTTTAGCTAAAGCGACGGAGCGGAGAGGTTTTTCCCCTCCACCCCCTCCCTAGTTAACAGTGTGATATTTTGGTCGCTTCAGGGCCGGGTGGGAATTTTTGGTTGGGACCCACATTGGCTTCCGGGTCCTGGCTTTTTGCCCATCCCACACTGTTGCTATGGTTTGATACAGGGGTTCCTTTCGTTGCTACTGTTGACTCCGGTCACATTGGCGGGTAGCACTGGTAAGGTAAACAGTATGACCCACAGGTATCCGGCAGGTTCGCAATTGACTGGACAACACTAGACAGGAACAAATTAGTTAAACGTTGTCCGGTCAACGACGAACCAGGCGACGGGGTGATGGCGATAGCTAGCCAGCATGCATCACCCCGTGATTTTACGGATACGAGTCAGAGGGTGGGGTCATGAGTTAGATATTGACTACGGTCAACAATTTGTTTGTTGTCAACAAACAAATTGATACAAATTGATACATTGTAACCAATTGCCGTTGGCAATTTTGGGTGGTACCTTACCAGTGTTACTTCGGCTTGCTTGCCTTAAGAATTATGATTGGTCGTTTTACCAATACAAATTTATAATTCGGATTAGGGCATTGAATCAATAAATGTGGCCCTATGCTGTTATCCACTTTCAATGTTGTCTGAGTCCGTTATTGGGGGGGTGCGCCTGCAAAGTGCAACGAAATGTCCAGTTACCGGAAGGACATCGCCATTTCGTAGTCTACATTGACTTAAAGACGCAGCTTAGAAGTCTTATATCATTTAAAGATGCAAGACACTTTTCTGGACGATATAATTTGGGATTTAACTACTTTTACAGTTTATTTGAACAGTGTACTGCTTATGAATTGAATAAGAAACACAGGAATTTTAAGTGATCATACAGTTTTTTGCATGCGGATGCTGCATTAAACGGAACCTACTATACGTCGACCTTGTCTTTGGGAGTGTTTTTTCCTCACCGCTATTGTGACACCTCAGCCGATCTACCGTACCCGTCAAATCAGTTATGACTTATGGTGTCCTTTTCTAGTGTTTTCTAAATAGAGAATACACAGAAATGGTTTACCAATTCCTTCTTCTGCAGGTGTCTTGGGACTATGTTACTTGACCAAGACACAGTACAGAATTAAACCCTAACCTCTGGCTCTGCAGCCTGATATGAGGTAGCCAGTAGTGGGGGCTAATATAAGAAAATTCTTCCCTAAAGGACAATAGTGGACTTTTTGAGCCAAAATTTATTTTAAAAAAGTTTTTTTAAAAAATTGCTTTCTTGTACAGGGGCTAACACGCTGAACTTGACAACTGGAAGGTCAGCACATCAGCAGTTCGATACCCGAATGCTACATGATGGAGTCAGCTTCTGTCTCTGTCCCATGGCAGTTCAAAAGCAAGAAATTGCAAGTAAATAGGTACCACTTTGTTGGGAAGGTAAACAGCATTCCATGCACTCCAGTGTCTAGTCATGCCTGCCACATGTCCATGGAAATGTCTGCAGATGCAGACAGAGCTAGCTCTTTGGCTATAAACAGAAATGAGCACTGCTCCCTAGAGGCAGCTATGACCGGCTTTCGAGCAAGGGTGACCTTTACCTTACAGGGGTGCTGGGAGGACATAAGAGTTATTGGGGCATATTTGACAGCCATTTTAGCTGCTTCAGAGAGAGGACATATTCAAACAGAGGACTGTTCACTGACAGTTCTTCTCCTTGCACAATCCTCAATGAAGCAGAACAGAAGCCACTCCAGAGGTTTCTTACAATATATTAGATCAGGGATTCTCAACCTGCAGCCTGTGGGCCAGATGCGACCCATGGCACCATTTCATGTGGCCCACCACCACCTCCACCACACCAGGAAGTGCCATGTGGTGTAGAAAGGGCAAAACGCTATCCAGCCCCCAAAGCTGTCTGAGGGAGCGTGACCCAGCCCCCGGCTTTAAAAGGTTGAGAACTCCTGTATTAGATGCTTGCTCGGTGAGGTAAATATTCTCTGGTTCTGGAGTCTATGAAATATTAATCAAATTTAGCTTTTCCCTATGTCTCTGAAATTTTTCTGAAGCCAACCAAATGCCTTGAATCAAATTTTTCCATAAAATAACTTTAATTGAAGTGCCTTTACTTCATGAGTGAAGGGGGAAAACACAGATACCCTCACTTTCAACATGCCTGTTCAAAAAAGAAAAAACATAGTCATAATTTCAAAAATAATAATAATTTGAGATCAATTTCTTTAGCACTTGACTCTTCACTTCTTCTTCAAGTGCCATATCCAATTCTGAATATTGTCAATCATTATGGCGATCAGGCATGAAGATTGTCTTGGGGACAATATAACATACCTGTCAACCACGGCTCCGACGAATCCGGGACCTGCGCAAACCTGGTCTGCGCAGGTTGCGTTGTACGCATGCGTGTGGAGGGCTACGCCACTTGCGTAGCCTTCTATGCAGGCGGCGTAGCCTTCTGCGCATGCGTGGAAGGGAGCTACGGAAGTTTAGAGCTCTTCCACGCATGCGTGCAATGTGACCTGCACAGATGGGCTGCGCAGTGCCTCCTTTCCCCCGCTGCCAAATTACAGGGTTTTGGCAGCGCGGGTCGGGAAATGGCGCAAATCAGCGCCAAATTACGGGGTAATCCCGGCCAAATTGGGATGGTTGACAGGTATACAATATAATGCAGTAGTCTTCCATATTCAGTAGTCTTCCATATCCAATTCTGAATATTGGCAATAATCATGGCGATCAGGGATGAAGATTGTCCTGGGAACAATATAATGCACTAGTCTTCCATATGCCTTTTATTGGTGAAGCTTCTGCCCTCCATCAAGTGGGATTTAATCCACTGGGGGACCATCATCATTCCCTGTGGACTTTGCCACCCAGCAGTCATTTCAAGGGCTGGCTGGATAGAAGATGGAAACGGTAAATTCCGTCTGAGTTCTCTCTACCTAGAAAACCCTGGAAAGGCGCAACATAAGTCAAAATTGACTTGATGGCACACAATTAAGACATTTAAGAAAGCTTTGCGCTCTAATATGTTTCTTGCAAGTAGCTTCCAGATTCACTGAGTCCAAACAACTGCTCTTCCTTAAATGAAATATTCACTGTGATTCTACAGATCATGTTTGAGATATGGAAAATTCCGCACAGAAGACTTGCTGAAATGAAAGTGTCACAGTCTATATTGGTACATTTTTTAATAAAATTCTCTTGCCTTGATAAACCTGTGATCTTTAATGTAATGCTGAGATTAATTCTCCAAGACATATTGTGTTGATGTATTAATACTAAAAATTGTCTTCTAAATGCTTACTTTCATATTTGGCATAACTACTGTAACCGCTGTAGAAATGGCTTCTATTGACCTTTAGATTAAAAATATGTTGGATTACCATGATTGACACATTTAAAATAACCCATTTTTTGCTTGCCAAACACAGCAGAGCAACTTTTAAACATTCTCTTTTCTTTACAGCTGCCTCCACTTTCATTATACGAAATATGGCTTTATTATATGCCACCTCTCATTGCCTAACATGCGTTTCCCCTGAGTTCAAGAAGATTTACATTTGGAGCTAAATGTTTCAGTGATTGCTCTGTTGGATTTCATTATACCAGTGTAGTTAATCAAAGCAAGCCTGGCCCTGCAACCATGATTCATTGCATGTTTTTTTTAACTTAGTCATTTACACAGAATGAATATACATATTATCACCAGAGTACCAGATTTTCTTTAACAACCTGCACAGCAATGCCTTTGTAAACTATATGCTCTGCAAAATCTTTTCACAACAAGATGTCAGACAACTTTGCCTTAATACAGGAGCTGGAATTTCTGGCCTTATAGATATCTGGCTTACAAATGCTGTCAACCCCATCCAACAAGACCTTAGGTATCCTAGCACAAAATGACTAGTTGGGCAAAGGGTCCTTATTTGTCATTTAAACACCTGCTAGGGTTTCTCAACTTTTCCTAGGAAAAGTTAGGAAATCCTAGAAGATACTAGGAAATGTTGTAGGCAACAGGAAAAGAGGAGGACCAAGGAAGCTGAGATTTGAGTCTGCAAGAATTGAGCAGGCCTGCTAATGATAGGAGATTTTGGAGGTCACTCATTTGTAAGGTTGACTGGCGCATAACAACATAGGGTGTTACCCTGCTATGGCTAATTGTAAATAACTAATGAGGTGCTAGGACACATCTTAATTATGCAGTGGGACACCTAGCTAGGTATGCACGCAAGAGGTGTCCCAGCACCCTATCAGTTAGATAAGATGTACCAACTTTATGCAAACACTGTTAGAATTCTGGTTGTTGTGTTTACCAGTGCTCCCCTGCCAAGTGAAATGTTTATTCCAGCTGAAACCAGGTAAGGTAGAGAGTAAACTGAGGTTAATGAATAGGAGACAGAGCAGTAATCTGTTCTGTTTGTACTTTATGAGGAATAGAGGAAAGCCAAATAGGGCCTAAGGATTACTCAGCTGAAACATCTGCTCATATAATAATGAAATGAGGAAGTCTGCAGGGGAGGTGCAAGTAAAGCAATGAGTATAGAAGTCTGTATTTGAGAGAAGAAATGCTGTGAGATTAATCTTAACTGGTGGAGAGAATTGGAAGCATTCCATGAGTTTGTGGGAAATGCAAGAATAATGGTTCTTGTCTTGCTACATCATAAGACCATTTAATTCTATAACTCTCAGAAGACTGAATCTGACAAACCAAATTCTAGATCAAGCCAAATCCTTGCTTAGCCAGCTGAAGCTTAAGAGCAAAACACTGACTAATCTTTCTGGACGATCTCTATTTATTTATCCCCACTGGAGTGGGTCTATCCTGCAGCTTCCTAAGAACTATTTTCCACATGAATAAAAGGACAACTGCAAGCATTTAACTGTAGAGATAACAGGAACAGAAATGAAAGTATTGTCAGAGTCTCCATTTTTGATTTCACTTTCATCCTACTTCTATCAAAAGCCTATTTTGAAGTAAAGGTAGGATTATCTTTTTTTGTCATAGCTATGATTTTGTTACATTTACCTCTGGTGTATGCATCCTATAAATATTTGGTCAGTTGAATATTTATTGTCATAGTAGTTCCACAAGCACATTTTGATGCTGTGCAACATGACTATAGCATTTTTAAAAATATATTTTAGGCAAATCCCCCCCCCCCCCCCCATCTCACTCCATGTCAGATGATACAGTAAACCAGGGATTTTCAACTAACAGCCTGTGGGCCAGATATGGCCCATGGTGCCAAATCAACTTGCCCACATCCTCACTCCAGCAGTAGCTCCTGCCGCCACCAGAGGTGGCTGCATTCCCAGCGGCTGTGGAAGCATTCCTGGCAGCTGTGGAGGTGCTTTCAGTGGCTGCGGAGGCGTTACTAGTGGCTGCTAGAAACGCATCAGTGGGTGCAGGAAACATGTCAGTGGCTGCCCAAACACCCCACCCCCAGCTGCCAGGAATGCATCTGCAACTGCTGGAAATGTGGCCAAAGCCGCCAGAAATGCCTCTGGGGCTGCCGGAAATGCCCCTGCAGTTGTCGGGAATACTTCCACAGCCGTCGAGAATGTGTCTGTGGATGTGATCCTGGTGGCCGCGGAAGCATTCCTGGTGGAAGCAAGGGGCTTTCTGGCATCAGCTGATACATTCCTAGTGGCCAAGAAGGTGTTACCAGTGGCGGTGCCTTCAATCCCGGTGGCTGGTTTTTTTCTTTACCTTCACCTACACCACACAGCTCTTCTAAGCTGGTAAGTTGGGGAGGGGGGGGAGGGGGGGGCTTTTTGTCTGTGTGGTGGGCTCAGCAGCAACAGTGGGGGGGGGGGGACCCAGTCTGTCCCACAAACAAATCTGAAGGGATATGCTCCAACCCCCAGCATAAAAAGGTTGAGAACCCCTGCAGTAAACTGATAGAAGCAACAGATCTGCTAACCATGTCTTCAGATAATGAGCATACAGTACACAGGTCAAATTCCTGTTGCTTAGGCTAGTAAATCATGCTGAAGTATGCCCACTAAATCAATGGGGTTCTGATGATCAACTCCTTCATAAATTCCATTGATTCAAATGGGCTTACTTTAACTGCAACTAACTCTGCTAAAATGAAACATATGGAGAAATTGGCTCACTCAATCCTCATTAATTCAATGGATCTACTGTAGTGTATTTTACTATATTGAGCAATAGGATTTTGGCCATTGGTAATTATATAGGGAGGGACTCTGGTGGCTTAGTGGTTAAGATGCTGAACTTGACAAATGGAAGGTTGGCAGGTCAACAGTTCGAGACCCGAGTACTGCATGACAGAGTGAGCTTTTGTCTCTGTCCCAGCTCCTGCCAACCTAGTAGTTCAAAAGCAAGAAATTGCCAGTAAATAAATAGGAGCCACTTCGGTTGGAAGGTAAACAGCGTTCCATGCACTCCGGTGTCTAGTCATGCCTGCCACATGTCCATGGAAATGTCTGCAGTTGCAGACAGCACTGACTCTTTGGCTATAAACAGAGATGAGCACTGAACCCTAGAGTTGGATATGACTTGCTTTCGAGCAACGGTGACCTTTACTAATTATACAGGAGTACGTGCTACAGTTCTCTTGGCTGATCAGTTTAGTATTTACATGATTTTTAAAAATGTTTTAGTATATTGTATTATTCTAATTAACTTTCATCTTAAACAATGACTTGGGTAAATGATATCCTATTTTTATATTTGTTGTCATGTTAGCCACATTCTTAGATGAAAGGTAAATAAGGAAATTCCTTTATTATGAACTTCTAACATTGTTACCGTATGTTTGTTAACTATATGGCTTTCAACTTCATATTTTTTAACTAACAAAAACAATTTTTGAAAAATGTATTCTATATCTGTTACTTACATGTTCTTTTCAAAAGTTCAAATTAAACTCCACATATTCCTGGGATGCAGAGAAGAGCAGAAACAGGGGGAAAAACAATGAAGTTATGCAGCCCAGGAATGTAAATCTTTATTCATTTCATTTTCACTGGTGAGAGTGAACAATTTTGTTCCCTGTTTGGTAAGATTGCAAAGTACTTTTGGTTTTGAAGTTTGGTAGCCATTTTGTGGTCAAGTGTCAAATTGTGGGGTACAAAAAGTTGCATTTTACGCAAAGCCTTTATATTTGTGCAAGAAATTTATACATACTATGTACAATACAAGGGCTTTTTTGTGGAAAATGGAAGATCTTGTGCAAGAAAATTTAGGTTTCTTTCTTTGCAGGCGCACCCACCCAAATAAAGACTCAGACACCGGTATTGGATTAAAGGCATCGGGCCACTTTTATTGAATAATGCCCTAGTCCGAATTATCACTTTCAATTGGTGTATCATCCAATTGTAATTCTTTAAGGCAAGCAGGCCGCAGTAACACTGGTAAGGTTCCACCCAAAATGCCAATGGAAATTGGCTACATGTATCTATTTGTATCAATTTGTTTGTTGGCACAAACAAATTGTTGACCGGAGTCAATATACTGTCTACTGACCCCACCCTATGACGTGTATCCGTTCAAATATCAAGCTGATGCAGGCTGTGAAGCTCCTGCCATCACCCCAATCATGGTTCGCCCTTGACCGGCCAATCCTATTTCCCCTGTACCTATCTACGTGTTGGCCAGTCAATTGCGAACCTGCCGGATACCTCTGGGTCATAAATCTTTACCTTACTAGTGCTACCCGCCACACGGGGAGGCGTCCATGATGACTCACCGCCCGCCCCCCAGACCGTCAGCTCGGTCGCCAGGCCTGCTTGCACATCCTCCAGGAAGAGGTACATACCTCTAGCAAACAGGTGGGCCCCATCTCCTGCATATAGATCGAAATCCTGCAAGCCTATTCTCGTATGTCGAATGGCTGTCCCTAAGCCATTATCAACAAGGAACCGGGCAACAGCCCTGTTCACAGACCGCCGATCGCGGTCCAAGCCACGGAGATCCATGCCTCCTCTATAGCATTGTCTCGGCACGATGTCAGACCATAGCAGCCGTGTGCGTGGCCATAAATGATGTAAGAATGCCAGGTCGCTGCACACCGACATTTTTAAAGAAAGGCCAGTGATCTGTGCGAGATCATTGCCGCTGAGGTGCAGAATCAGGACATCAGGCGGTCCAGCATCCATGATGGACATCAGGAATGGCAACAGTTCCCGCCATCTCATGCCACGCATACCATACCATCGCATACATGCGGATGCACGGAGCCCGAGATGGGGTCCCCACTCTGTCGCTGCAGCATACTGCGCTGCCCAGTGCATGTAACTGTGGCCCACCAGCCATACTACTACAGGTGTGCGTGGACACACAGGGTCTGTAAAAGAAGGAGAAGAAATTAAGGACATAACTAGTACTCATACAGTGAGGGGATGTACATATAAGGAAAAACGCGTGGACCCCCACCTGCCCATCCAACATATATCTGCCTCAGAGTACCCAAATGCAGCCGCGGTAGAAGTGGTGCCTATCCTGAAGGAACGGTGCCGTAACGAGCCCCAGGGAGGCCGACACTATGAAGTGCCATTCCGGTCACCTTCCAAAACTGAAATTTGGTAAGGGGAGACCCATCCTGGTGGCAGAAAAACAGGCCAGGGTGCGTGCCACACACTGCCAAAAATGCATGTAGAGCACCAACCAGACATATGTCATCAATTGTACAACGTAGCAGTCTGACACCACTGCCTACTCCATGCTGATCGGCCTTTGAGGAGCGAATCCTCAACTGAGCCCACTCCTGGTTGAGACAGACATCTTCGAGTTCCAGTGCCCTACGAGACCTGTCCCCTCTTGACAATAGGACCAGCTCACTGATACGGAGAGCTCCAAAAAAAGCTACAGTGGTAGCTGCGTGAAAAAGGGCCTCCTCATAGCCATCATAACACCATTTATGCCAACCATGTGCAAGGTGGGTCAGAACACCTATTGAAACGGGGTGATGCGTGTCCGGGCATCGGCCACGCTCACGCGTCCACCCCTCCAATACGTGTCGTATGCGGAAGTCATTCACACAGTCAGGAAAGCACCGTGCCTTGGCCATAAATGTCAATGCTGAAAGCCTAGTGGCGATAGTGCGTGGGGCTAATCCATGATGGTGGAGGTGGACCATGTACTGTAAAATCTGGTTGACTGGTATCGGCCACACTTCGGGCAACTGCATTTGCCCGCAAAAGGTTCTAAATTGGAGGAATGCATGTAGATACGCCTTATGCATGCGAGGTGCCAAAGACATGCCGATCGCCCGGTTCACCTCTCCTCGCCAAATGTCCAGATCTCGGCCGGGAGTGGAGAGGGAAGTTCCTCTGCGTCTGGAGCCAAGGCACGGAACCAGGAGATCTGCAGGCGGGATAAAGCATCAGCAATATCATTATTAATGCCTGGCACATG
This sequence comes from Bradypodion ventrale, assembly GCA_035047345.1. Taxonomy (NCBI): domain Eukaryota; kingdom Metazoa; phylum Chordata; class Lepidosauria; order Squamata; family Chamaeleonidae; genus Bradypodion; species Bradypodion ventrale. Next base: position 102,096,679 of record JAWDJE010000002.1, on the reverse strand, counting down.
TCTGGCCCTGAATAGCACATTAAGGCGTAGGGACCTCAAAACAAATTGGCGAACTAATGCCATGACTCTGGGGGATTTGGATGTCTGGGCGTTGACAATGTGCACCACTGCAGCATTGTCACACCAAAAGTGAACCACCGAATTGGCCCACCTATCCCCCCATAGCATTAGTGCCCCAAAGATGGGAAAAAACTCTAGGAAAGTAAGATCGCGTAAGCGATCTGTGCCTTGCCATGTCTGAGGCCATCGACCATAGGCCCTTCGTCCCTCAAAGTAAATCCCATAACCCAGGGAGCCGGAAGCATCTGACTGTACTTGGAACTGAGGGCTGACCATAAGCTCCGATCTCCAGAAAGAGATGCCATTAAAGTCCTGTAGGAATGTGAGCCAAACCGAAAGGTCTGCCCGTAAACCACTGGTCAGCCACACCCTGTGGTGACATTTTAAAAGGCCCGCCATGGCATCACAAAGACGCCTGGCAAAGGCTCTGCCTGGTGTAACTACCCTACAGATGAAGTTGAGGTGGCCATGCAGCACCTGCAACTCTTGGAGCGACACCTTACGCTTGGCAAGCATTGCCGAAATCGCAGCAGAGATCCGAGTCACCTTTTCCATGGGCAATCTGGATGTCTGAGCGACGGTGTCGATTTCAATACCTAAAAAGGTGAGAGTGGTGGCTGGTCCCTCAGTCTTTTCAGGTGCTAGGGGGACGCCGAGTTCCCGCATAAGGACCTGAAATGTGGCGAGAAGGCAGGCACACGTGCCCATGCCCTGTCCACCCCTGAACAAAAAGTTGTCGAGGTAGTGGGCAACAGACCGGGACCCTGACCTACAAACAAAAGCCCAGTGGAGGAAGGTGCTAAATCGTTCGAAGGCCGAACATGAAATAGAACAGCCGGAAGGCATGGCTTTGTCCACATAAAAATTGCCCCAAAAACAAAAACCTAACAGCTCGAAGTCATCCGGGTGCACTGGCAACAATCGGAACGCCGATTTGATGTCACACTTTGCCAGCAGCGCCCCGGGACCGCACAAGCGTACCATCTGTAAGGCCTGGTCAAAGGACGTATACCTGACAGAGCAAAGGTCATCAGGTATAGCGTCGTTGGCCAAGGAGCCCGCCGGGTAAGAAAGTTGGTAAATTGGGCGAAATTCACCCAGGTACTTCTTAGGGACTAAACCTAGAGGGGATACCTTCAAGTTGGAATATGGTTGGTCGATAAATGGCCCTGCCACCCTCTGTGCCTTGAGCTCCTTGGCAATCTGCTCCGCAGCAATATCCTCATTACCCCTGAGAGAGAGTAAGTTCGGGGCGTCCTGAGGCCCACGAACACCTTTAAAGGGTATGCAGAAGCCAAACTGAAAGCCCTCAAGTAGGTATCTCGCATCATCCTGTCTAGGATAAGCACACAGCCATCGTTCCAACACTAGTATATTAATTGGGGAGGGGGCCTTTTGAATGGGTAGCCCCATCAGAGGGAGCTCTGACCGCCCCCTGAACACCCCATCCTCTGCCCCGCGACCCACCAGCCCGCGGGCACGCGGAAGCGGTGTGAGGGCCAGAACAAGGAGAGCACTCATGGCTGAACCGACACTGGCGTCTGCTGCACACACCGTTGGCGGAGAAGCTCCAACACAGCAGGCAGGCTGGAACCCCCTGCCCCGCCAGCTGGCGGGGAGTCTGTGAAGTAGCAGCCCGCTGCACAGCATGACCACAGTGGTACCGGTCACCAGGCGCTGGCCGTGTGGGGGTCATATACAGCAGCCACAACTGCTGGCAGGGCTCGTCCTACCTCATCTCAGGGTGAAGGGCCACCCTCATCCTAAACTCCTCATCGTAGGCCAACCATGACGGGCCAGGGAAATCAACTACAGCCCGGAAAATATTGTTCAGGATGAGCCCTCAGGTATACCGCCATATAAATAAGATAGGCCGGCAACCAATTGGCCCAAGTGCGAGGTGGCTTACGACGACGGGACAACTCCTTGTCCCTATCATCCTGCCCCTCCCTTTCCTCCTTAGTGAGCTCACGATTTAAAAGTGAGAAGATGTCTACATATTCCCCCCACCAAATCTTCTCCCTCGTAGCCTGGGATAAGTGGTCACCCAGGGGTAAGGAGTAACCGGCCGTTGGTAGTGCCGTCGTCGGCACAGATTGAATTAGGGGTGCACACAGTGGGCCTTGCAGCACACTTGGGACATTAGGCGTACCCAAAGGGGCGGTCACCCCTGACATAACCGGGGAGTAATTGGGTAACCAAGAGTTAGCAGGACAGTATGGATTAAATTGTCTTCCCACAGTAACTTGTCGTGGCCATGGCCACTGAACCCCCCCAGAAGAATTGGGTAGTGTTACTGGTGTGCTAACTTGACCCATATACTCACTCGGTGCACCCCCCTGGGCAGCCCCCACTGGGGGTTCCGGCCCACGGTGGGCGTCGGAGCTCACGATGGGTATCGAGCTCTGCGTGCCCCTGCACCCCTGCCGAACAGGACCGGTCCCCGGCGGGAAGGCCTGTTGCAATGGCCTGACGGGGAGTTGCAAGGCGCCAGCTTGGGCTGGCCTGATGGCCTCAAGCAGCTCGACCCTGTCAGCGGCCCGCTGGACAGCCGTGGCCGACGCGTGGGCCGGATCCGCAGGGTTTGCGAGCGCACCATCAACAGGTGGTGGAGCAATGCCCATCAATGCCTCCAGCACCGAAATGCGTGCGAAGAGAGCATCGACCGTTTCAGACCCACCTGGATAAGGTGGGCTGGATGGGCCGGATGGCCCACCGAGCAATTGCTGGGGGATAAGCCCAAATGGCGATCCCTGGCTCACATAGGGCCATGCCCAGTAATCCGGCCCATGAGGGGCCAGAAGAGTGGTGGGGCGGGGACCTGCACCATGCCCAAGTGGGCCACCATGCCCCAAGCCGGGCAAAGGCACAGCAGGGGTAGGAACCCCGAAGGAGCAGGCCCTTGCCGCCCCCGCCCTAGTCCCCAGACTGGGTGGGTAGGCAGGGGCAACATTGGTGGCAGTGGGCACCGAAGCCCTGCCACCCGATTGCGGGGGTATCGCCCGAGCCCTCCGGCCCGGCGGCAGCCCCCGGGAGGTCGAGGGGGTAGGCAGAGCCCTCCCCCTATTACGCAGCCTGGAGGCCGCTGCCTTGTGCTTGGGTGCCATGGCCACCCAAGCGATCGCCTTTTCGGGGGAGGAAGATTCCTCCGAAAAGCTTTAAAGACTTGAAAGAGAAGCGGCGGAGCAAACTTCTCCGCTCCGTCGCTTCTAAAATGGCAGCGCAGCTGCCTCATGGCCACCCCTTTTAAAGAGGGGTGGCCATGCCCCCTAACTAACCCGGATGGCTGAGTCCAGGTGGGTGGGGGCCTGCAAAGAGCACTGCGGCCATTTTGGCGCCGCGCTTGCATTCTAATGCTTTTTTTCTCTCGTGCAGGAATTAAAATCTCACAAAAGTTGAACATTTTAAACAGAAAATGTGTAAATGTTCTTTTTATCCTTAAAACTGCCATAACATTTTTTTAAAAGGAATTATTTGAGGGACCTGCACCTATTTCAGGTGTAGAGTTTTTAACTTCTGTCACAAAAACTGAAGTGTGTTGTGTTTCTCTGTGAAACCTGGAGCCAATGTACTCATATCAGTGCCAGAACTGTTAATGCTCAAGTGAATACAGCAGTGCAGTTATACACACACTGCTCAATGATGCTTTCCATGTCAGGATATAGTCCAAATCTGTTGGACCTGTGCTCCAGTAAACAAATAGGGAAGCTTTCTTGTGTGTCAAATCCAGATCTCTTTACTGAGCAAGAGCAAGCCTCCTAGTTGTTTGGATCAATCCATAAGACCAATGGCAGAAACATTTACAGGAATCATGAAGCATGCAAATTCTAGTCTAATGATACAAGAAGACCTCCTTGAACTTGCAGACATTTGTTTCAGGAAGGGCCTACTGCAAAGTGGAGCTAACTTTATAAAATACCCAAATAAGATATTATGGATGAAAACAGCATATTACTATAAAAATGATCTTGTCTGACTTTTGGAGCGGAACAAGGTTGGACTTTGATTGAACTTGGATGGGAGGCCTTTAAATACAAGGGATTTTCAGACAGATCTTGAGAAGAATTATGAAACCCTGGAACACTGGTGTCACTCAATGTTCAATGTCTACCTAGACAGGCCAATGGGACAATTTAGCATAGGGCAGCTTCCTATGCTCCTATTTTTGCCAGTTCTGCTGGATTACAACTTTATACTGTTTTATATGCTAGGTCAAAACTCAGATCTTCTGAAAAAGATTTCATTGATATGGCTTCATCAGTGGTGGGCTCCAAAAAATAAACTACCACACTGTGGGTGTGGTATAGTGGGCATGGCCAGGGGGAAAGCCCTGCATTGTACCCAAATTAGGACTACTGTACTTTATTTCAAAACTTGGATGAGCAGGACCAGCTATAATTTCTGCTACTGGTTCTGGTGAACTGGTGCGAACCTGCTGAAGCCCACCACTGGGCTTCCTCCTTTTTCAGACTTTGCTGACAAAGATCATAGATGACTACTATAGTTTTACTGTCATCTCTTGCTATATGGTAGCACCACTGGGCTTTATTTTTGTGCTATTGTTGTCAGTGGCAGCTGGCAATTCTGTCTTCCAGAATGGTGTGAGTTGTGCTGTTTCCTTCAGTTTATGCTGTTAGCCCCTTTTGTGTTCACATTTAAAATATATAATTGGTATCTTTTTTAAAAAAAGTAAATGACCAGGCATATGTTTCTGGGGTGGTGTTTTTGTGTTGTTGTTTTTCGCATTACAGAGCAAAGACTGGCTTTTTGCCTTTTGTGTTTCAGGTCCCGCTGCTCAGAAACTTGGATTGTCAGAATGTCGTTCTGCTTTAGGAGATTGCCTTGTTGTGATCTCCTTCTTTTGCAAATGTTCTGCTTGCTACAGGGAGATTGCATGGGCTGGTAGTCATGTGATGATGCAAAACATGTTTACAAAATAAGATAAAAGGCAAGCATCTTGTCTTCACTGTGGCAACGCTCAACTAGTTCATGGTGTGCATGTGTATGCCCAAACCATTGCCTTTGCTTCTTCCCTGAATTAATCTTCAGTGGGACTTTTCCCAAGTTACAAAGTTAGCAAATAGGTTGCCTCTGCTCAGTCTCTCTCTCTCTCTCTTTCTCACACACACACACACACACAAATAAAATATCAAAATATCTGTATATACACTGCAGGGCTAAAGAGCTGGTCATGGTTCTTGGTAACAGAAACATGGATTCAGAAGGGATTTTAAAAGGTGGTTTCCCCTCAAATGTCCTGTAAGCATGTGATGTGTCTTAGAGAACTCATGAAGCAACTCAGATTCTTTTCCAAACTTTTCCCAAGACAATAGGGAACATGTCAAGTGTAGTAGGTCCTTCCAGAAATAGGTCTATAAACTGGCTGCCACATTATGCAAAACTGGATGTTCCCATGCAGCTTTGTAAGCATACCTATGTGCAAGTAAATGATCTGTGACTCTTTATAGTTTCCTTACTTTTGGGTACCTCCAGCCATGTCACTACTTTCCAGACTTCTCGCCCTTTATTTCAGAGCCACATTGTATTTATTTGTATAGGCCCTTTCTTTGACCATTGAATTCTCTAAGTATTTTGGTGCCAGACCTGCCGGATGCTTCCCCTGGTGAGAGCGGGGAGGTGGGAGCAAGAGACTGGCCTCAGCTGTCAGGCGGCCAGCGTGGCCCATAAGAATACCTGCCATGCCAGAGCCGCCTGACCCGCCAGAGGTATCCCCTGGTTGTGAGCGGGAAGGCGGTAGCGAGAGACTGGCCTCAGCTGTGAGGTGGTTGGTGTGGCCCATAAGACGACCTGCCACACCAGAGCCACCAGACCCGCTGGACCCTTCCCTGGTTGTGAGTGGGGAGGTGGGAGCAAGAGACTGGCCTCAGCTGTGAGGCGGCTGGCATGGCCCATAAGAAGACCTGCCGCACTGGAGCTGCCAGATGCTTCCCTGATGAGAGCGGGGAGGCAGGAGTGAGAGACTGGCCTCAGCTGTGAGGCAGCCGGCGTGGCCCATAAGAAGACCTGCCACGCCAGAGCTGCCAGACCCGCCAGACCCGCTGGACCCTTCCCCTGGTGAGAACGGGGAGGCAGGAGCGAGAGACAGGCCTCAGCTGTGAGGCAGCCAGCGAGGCCTATAAGAAGACCTGCTGTGCCGGAGCCATCGGAGCCGCCAGACCCACCGGATGCTTCCCCTGGTGAGAGAGGGGAGGCGGGAGTGAGAGACTGGCCTCAGCTGTGAGGCAGCTGGCATGGCCCATAAGAAGACCTGCCACGCCGGAGCCACTGGAGCCGCCAGACCCACTGAACGCTTCCCCTGATTGTGAGTGGGAAGGCAGGAGTGAGAGACTGGACTGGCCTCAGCTGTGAGGCAGACGGCATGGCCTACAAGAAGACCTGCTGCGTCGGAGCCGTTGGAGCCACCAGAACCACTGGATGCTTCCCCTGGTGAGAGCAGGGAGGCAGGAGCGAGAGACTGGCCTCAGCTGTGAGGCAGCCGGCATGGCCCATAAGAAGACCTGCCACGCCGATGCTGCCAGACCCTCCGGACGCTTCCCCTAGTGAGAGCGGGGAGACAGGAGCAAGAGACTGGTCTCAGCTGTGAGGCGGCCGGCGTGGCTCATAAGAAGATCTGACACGCCGGAGCCGTCGGAGCGGCAAGACTCACCGGACGTTTCCCTTGGTTGTGAGCGGGGAGGTGGGAGCGAGACTGGCCTCAGCTGTGAGGCGGCTGGTGTGGCCCATAAGAAGACCTGCCACGCCGGAGCCACCAGACCCGCTGGACGCTGCCTGCAAACTGTATTGTTAAACTCTGTATTTATATTGAGATTTTGTATTGAATTGTATTTTTTGCTTTCTGTTTCTGTGTTGGATATTTTTACTGTATTTATTGTATTTTTTTATTTGTTGTATTTGATTGTATTGTGTTATTGATATATTGATATGATGATGTTTTTTTTTAACTTTTGTTGTACCGATTGTATTGTACTTTTTAATATGTTGTTTAGCCGCCCTGAGTCAGTGCAAGCTGAATAGGGCGGGATATAAATAAAAATTGAAAACAGAATCAAAATCCTGCATGCAGTGTATCGGTATTCTTAATAACAGATTACAAGTTTAGAGGAGTTGCCATTAGAGAAATATACAGCAAATGCTCTTTGAAAGAGGCTCATGGGGGGAAAATAAGCATATATGTCCTTTGGCAAAGTATTACTACTATATGGCAACTCATGGTAAAGCTACTGCAGAACTTGCTTGCATTAACATAATGGCTGTAATCCTGTTTTTTAGCAGAACATGTCATGACTAGAGGAGGCCCATTCAATCAGTAGGGATTTGGTGAACTCTCTGTAATTTCCATTGCTTTGATAGGCCTACTGTTGCTATGACTTACTGCACTGAACAGCAGAATTTCCACCTTTATATTCTAATGCAGGGGTGTCCAAACTATGGCCCGTGGGCCGGATCCGGCTCTGACCCCAATTCATCTGGCCCATGCCACATTTTACTTCCATTTCTGGGAGCAACGAGGGTGGGGTTGGTGGCTGGATCTGGCCCATGAGCTATAGCTTGGGAATCCATGGTTTAAGAAGAGAAAATGGCAACCTAAAATATATCTCATCCTATTGCAAAACATATCTGTTGCAAAACAGGTTGCAAGGCGTGTTTTACTTCTGCTTTCAGTGGGAGGAACCACGTCACTGGCCCACTGAACCATGTGACCCGTCTGTTGAACTACGTGATCGGCCTGCAGCCCGAAAAGTTTTGACACCCCTGTTCTAATGTATATTTTGCTGCATTATTACTTTGGCAGAATATTTGAAAGGATCTTAGATAAATTTGCTTGATAAATAAATAAATAAATAAAATGTGGTCCTTTATCTAGATCTGCTGCTCTATTCTTGCTTTGAGTGATTGTGTGCAGGTGACTGTATGCCAGGCTTATAAAATTAGCCCTGGTGGCACAGTGGTTTAACTGCAGTACTGCAACCAAAAATTTGTGAGTTCAATCCAGACCAGGGCTCAAGGTAGACTCAGCCTTCCATCCTTCTGAGGTCAGTAAAATGAGTACCCAGAGTGTTGGGAGCAAAATGCTAATTAACTTGTGAACCGCCCAGAGAGTGTACTAATTGCTACGGGGTGGCATATAAGTATGATTGCTTTGTAACCAACCTGCGTTATCTAGGGAGCTACCATCTTTGCTTCTGGATGGGGCTAGTTTGCCCCAGACAGACCTGGTGCGCAACCTGGGGGTCCTCCTGGACTCGCGACTACTGCTCAAAGAGCAGGTGGCAGTCATGGCCAGGAGGGCTTTCACACAACTTTGTGTGAAGTTGCACCTGCTCCTGGACCGGGACTCCTTGCTCATGGTCATGCATGCTCTGGTCACCTCTAAACTGGATTATTGTAATGCACTCTACATGGGGCTGCCCCTGGCAACCATTCAGAGGCTGCAGCTGGTCCAGAATGCAGCTGCCTGGGTGGTGATGGGGTGCGGGCATTATACTCATGACTTGCCGCTGCTCCGAGAGCTGCACTGCTTACTGGTATGCCTCCAGGTGCAATTCAAGGTGCTGGTTATGACCTTTAAAGCCCTATATGGTAGTGAGCCAGGATACCTAAGAGACCATGTCACTCCAAGAACATCTGTCCGTCCAACAAGAGCGGACCGGAGAGGCTCCCTAATTGTACCATCAGCTAGAGGGGCTCGTCTCTCTAGCACAAGAAGGAGGGCCTTCTCTGTGTCCGCACCGGCCCTATGGAACCTCCTGTCAATAGAGCTAAGGTTACAGACAGAATTGCTGCCCTTTAGGAAAGATCTCAAAACCTGCCTGGTGGGGCAGGTGTGGGGTATTGATGGTTGAATGATTCCTGCCTGCTGGCTTGTCTGAATGGGCATGATCCTCCCTTAACTGTCTCTGGGTTATGGATGAGGTGGGTGGGTTTTTTAAATGTTATTGTTTTTAATATTACAAAGTTTTAATTATTTTAGCAGGGTTTTATATGTTTTTAGGGTGGATATTGTAAGCCGCCTGGAGTCGCCTGTTGATTGGGCAGCAATATAAGTTGAACTAAATAAATAATAAAATAAAATAAATAAATTGTGTTTTGACAAATTTTTGGAAGAAGTATGCACACAAAACACACACAGAGAGAGACAAACAGACGCACATGGAGAGAGACCTTCCATTGGCGAATCCACTGGTACAGTGAAAACATCCAGTACTCTTTGCTTCTCAACACCTGTACCACAGCAATATTTAAACCATTTTGCTTGGAATAAATTTGTCAAAATATTCTCTTGTGCTCTCTGGAGTAGTGGTGGAATTTGTCCATGTTTTGAGAATCTGCCAAGCACCACTGGGAGTCTCCCATCCTCATTTTAAAAAAATATTTTGACCATTAGAGGGTATTTTCCTGAAAAATCCTTGTTCGGGGAGGTCACAGGACTGGTACTTCAAGGTCTGGAAATGAAGGTATGTTGTGCCCAGACTTCCAGAAGTTATTCACCCCTAGTGCAACAGTAAGTGTTTAAGTGCAGTTGGTCTTCATGATTGTTCCCAACATCATAACCCAGAAGGTAGAACCTTCTTGATTAATACCAAAAACCAATTCTAGTCTTTTCCACCTCCACCAGAAAGCAGATTCTTAGTTATAGTAATTGTCCAATCAAGAGCAAGTTCCCCCAAAATACTTTAGATTTAATCAATGATAACTCATAACAATATAAGGTTGCTTGGAAATCTATTTCCTGCTAGCTGACAGGAGGATTGATCAGAGAGGACAGAGAACCTTGATGGACAGTGATTGTGGCAGATCATTTTATTATTTCTGCTAGCCAAAATATCCAAGATTTCTGATGATGTGCTCTTAATCCACAACTAATAATTCAGAGCTTGGTCAAAAACCAGTATGCGCATATAAAATCTGTACAGTATGTATAGAATCACAGAACCATAGATTGAAAGGGATAACAATAGCCAACTGGCCCAACCCACTGCCATTGCAGGTGTGTGGGAGTTTGATCCAATCTAGGATTTAAGCTATTTTACAAATGCTTAAAAATTCATCCTACCCCAAAACTAAGTGACGGGTAATATTCTTTATGATCTGTCAAGTACAGCTCTCCATTTCATTTCAGTTGGGAGAAATTACTCAGGAGGATTCCTTAGCAAATTGTAACAAGGGGTTTTAGAATGCTTCCAATTTGCTGGCTCACTTATTTTCCAGACCCAAGCATCCTTTTGATCATTTTTTTAAGTAAAGAGATTAATGGAGTATTTATTTGTTTTTGTTCTTTTCCATGATATTACTTTCAAAACAGCACCATAAAAAGTACTGTCTGGAATTAATTGGTTTTAGCAAACAGATCACACATTGCCTCGGAGCTTCATGCAAAATGAACAGTGCTCACACTTCTTTCCGGGTGACACATTTGGTGTTTTGGAGCAAAGGTATTCTTTATATCTGTAGCCTCGTCTAAGCTATTTGAGCAGACTTCAGAAGGAAATTGTATGCTTATTTTAACTTGAAGAAGAATGAAACCTTACACTTTTTAAAGAATATAATCATACGCCATTAAGTGAATCCTGATTCAATGGCAATCTCTTCCACAGTTTTCTGAGTATAGAGTACTCAGTAGTGGTTTATTATTCCTTTATTCTAGGGCAATGATGGCAAACTTTGGCACTTCAGCTGTTCTTGAACTTCAATTCCCAGAAGCCCTGATCAGCAAGAGTGCTGACTTGGGCTTCTGGTAATTGAAGTCCAAGAACAGCTGGAGTGCCAAGGTTAGCCATCATGTTTCTAGGGGAACCCTGGAACTGCACAGCTTTCCCAAGGATACATATCTTCTCCAAAGAAGAGCTGGGCTCTCCAGCCAACCATTCCCATTCCGACCTTATTTTTAACTATCTTATTTGCCAGCTCATAAAACGCACTGGATGATAAGACGCACCCATTTTTAGACAAATTTTAAAGGGGAAATTTTTTTCTCTACATTTTAACTCTAGGAGGTGGGAAGGGCAGGATTGGCCGGTCAAGAGAGTTCCTTTGGATCCCACCACTGGCTGTCAGGAGGCAGGAACGAAAAGTGCTCCCACCTGTGCTCAGTGTGCACATGTGCAGCAGGGATTGGGCTATGAGAGAAGCTCTCTCACAAGTCCCAACCCCCAACTGAGCTGGTGCACCAATTTGCGTGCCTCTACTTAGAACTCACCATGGCAGTTTCTGTTTTGGCTCCTAACGCTGGGCGCCTGAGCCAAGAAAGGGCCGTCCTCCCCCTCACCTTACCTGTGGGGTCTCCATTGTCATGGTTTTGCCCAAACTCGACTGGGGCCAATTAAGATTATGAGAGGCCTAGCCGAGGGACAGAGGAGGAGGAGAAGGAAGTTGGTCACTCCTGGGCACCTGCTGGGGCTCCTGCCTTTGTCCTGAGGGAAGTAGAGGCCATGGTGCCTGCCACCCATGCACCTTCCTGTCAAGACCAGGTGTTGAGAAAGCTCCTCTTTATGGCGATACGGTGGCAGCGCTTTCTCCCTCCTCCTCCTCCTCTGCGGCTTCACTGCCAGGTGGGGAGGAGAGGTGCGAAGGTCCATAACTCAAGGGCCAGCCACCTCGGCAGTTTATGCTTCAGCCCCTCTCGCCAGGCTCTGCCCTACACTGCTGCTGAAGGGGGAGAAAGTCTGAAGTGGTTTGGCAGTGGCGCAGGGCAGTGGCGCAGGAGGAGGAGGAGACGGAGGAGGGAGAAATTGCAGCAGCCACTGCTGCCACTACATTGCCTTAAAGGGGAACTTTCTTAGCACTTGATCTTGCCAGGGAGGCATACAGGTGGCAGGCACCATGGCCTCTGATTCCTTCAGGCCAAAGGCAGGAGCCCCAGCAGGTGCCCAGTAGTGACTAATTTCCTTCTCCTCCTCCTCCGTCCCTCGCCTCGACCAGACCTTCCATTATCTTCATCACCCCCAACCGAGTTCAGGCAAAACCATGGCAACAGAGACCCCACAGGTAAGGTGAGGGGGAGGACAGCTCTTCCTTGGCTCAGGTGCCGGGTGTTAGGAGCTGAAGCAGACTCTCACACACCCTGACCCCTACCCAGTGTGCACATGAACAGCAGGGATCAGTCTGCGAGAGAAGCTCTCTCACGCCCCGATCCCCAACCAGTGTCCATTGCAGTCACGCAGTAGCAAAGGCAGGGATCAGGCTTTGCGACAGTGGCCATGGCTGCCGAACTGCACCAGCATGGGGAGGGAAGGCTGATACTGATTCATAAGACACATACTGTTTTTCAGCCATATTTAATGGGGAGGAACACATCTTATGAGCTGGAAAATACGGTACGTAATTAACCTGATGTAAAGCTCACCCCTAATTTAGGGGCAAGATTAATTTATAGATTCAGTTCTGAAACAACCATTACTTGACTATGGAAACAAGCAGACAATGTTTTCCAGTGCCAGATCTATATACTGTACTCCTTTAAATCATTCCTCAATCCATAGTCAGTGATGTTCTTTCACACAACAACACTCTTTTTGTGTATGAAAACCAAGACACAGGACACAGCCTCGGGCTGGGTTAACTTAGGTTTATTGCATGGTGGTCAGAGGGAACATGAGGTAATGGCGGATCAATAGCTCTTTATATACAGTAGTAATACATTTGAACGTGGTTCCACGATAGCCCATTGGCTACTGTCGTCGTGACGTCATTGCTGGTCACGCCCTTCTTGTCCAGGTGTAGGTGGTGGCGGGAAAACTTCCCGCGCTGTTGCCTTTGATGAGTTTGGACCAAGAGAGCTTTGGACACTCGCTGCTGCCAGCTGGTGGTCATTAGCTCGCGTCCTATTACAGGGTTTATGTGATACAGCTGAAGGTTACATTGTTGCCCATAGGCAAGGTTACATTGGTTCAGATACATTGTTATCCCTGTGGAGGATCAAACCATTAGGACACAACATCCCTCCCCCCTAGGATGAGACGAAGTCTCGAAACCACACTCTCCCCCCCCCTAGGATGGGACGAAGTCTCTCAGCCAAGATGGCTTATTTCGAACACGCTGGGGTCTCGGTGTGGGCTGCCTTCCCCCTGGTTTGCTACCTTCTCTTTGTCCCCTGGTTTCCTGCCCTGTAATTGGAGAGGGAGACTCGTTAGTGACTTGCCGCAGCTCCGCGGCGTTGTTGGGAGGTGTGTGCTTTATTGGGGAAGAACCGGGGGCACTGGGGGCTAACGAAAAACCCCTCTTCTCGCTTGGACGGGTGGGGGAACACTCCCGAAACCCCCCCCCCTGGCTCTCAAAATCAAAATCAGAATTAAATTCGGGGGCAGCGGTCGCGAACTCCTCTCCCCCTTCGGTCGCGAACTCCTCTCCCCCTTCCCCAGCCTCTGATAGAGCTGGCGTATCAAAAGGGTATGAGTCGGGGCCGCTGCTTTCCCCCCTTGCTTGGGACTGTTGTCCGTTGCTGTCCCCCCCTTGGGCTAAACGGGCGGGGGAGAACCCTAACGCTGAGTCCTGTCGCTGAGCTCCACTGACCGGCCCCCCACTCACTCGGTGCCTAAGTTGGTCCGCGTGCCTCCTCCAGAGGAGACCTGTGCTAGTCTCGACCCGGTACGACACTGGCCCCGTCCTTTCCACAACCGTCCCTGGTACCCAGGCTGGACCTGCGCTGGCGTAGTTCCTGCAGTGAACAGGATCGCCGGCGGCGAAACCTTTCGAGACTGCCAGCCCTATGTTTTTTCCTTTGTCCTCGACTCTCGTCGGGTCTAGCCTGGACAGGATCGTGGTCAGTTTTCGCCGCATCAGCAGCTCTGCCGGCGAGTAACCTGACGCTAAGGGGGTCACCCTATACGCTAACAAAAACTGACATACTTGGTGATTTAGGTCCCCCGGGCCCATGCGCCGCAGCGCATCCTTTGTCGTTCGCACCAGCCGTTCCACTTGGCCATTCGTGGCGGGGTGAAACGGTGCGGATGTGACATGCCGAATGGCGTTTGCCTCCATGAATGCCTTGAATTCAGCGGAGGTGAAACAACTAGCGTTATCGCTGACTAAAGTGTCGGGTAAACCGAACGTGGAAAAGACTCTCCTTAGCTGGCTAATTGTAGTGGCGGAGGACGTACTCTTTACTGGGATAACCTCCAACCACTTGGAGAATGCATCCACCACCAGGAGGAACATTGTTCCTCGGAATGGGCCAGCGAAGTCTACGTGCACCCTGGACCATGGCCCCCTTGCTGTGTCCCATTCCCTATGCGGAAGACGGGCCGCCTCTGGCCGGGAGCCCTGGCATGCCTCACAAGTGCCGACCATGTGCTCAATGTCCGCGTCCAGCTGTGGCCACCAGAAGTAACTCCGGGCCAGCGCCTTTGACCGGACGATGCCGGGGTGGCTGACGTGCAGCAGTTCGAGTACCCTCGGTCGCAGGGACGTAGGAACCACCACCCGTTGGCCCCACAAAAGGCAGCCCCTCTCTAGGGACAACTCTATCTTTTTTCGAAAAAATGGGTCGAATTCCGTACCTGGGGATGATGCCGGCCACCCCTTCTGTACCCATGAGCTAACTTTCTCTAGCGTTCTGTCCTTTCCTGTGGCCCTGGCAATGTCGGCTGGTACTATTGGGGGTGAGTCTAAAACCTCTATTAACAAAACCTGGCGATCTCTTTCTGCCCTTTCCTTTTGGACGCCCGACAAGGGCAAAGGAGACCTCGAGAGTGCGTCGGCATGGCTGATCTCCTTCCCGGGCCGGTATTCCAGCTCATGCTGGTATGCGTTGAGAAAAATAGCCCACCGCAGCATTCTTGGGGACAGGATCTGTGGTGTGGGCTTATTTGCAGTGAAAATTCCTAATAGGGGCTTGTGGTCCATCACGATTTTGAACAGCCGACCATACAGAAAATCGTGAAATTTTTTGGTTCCCGCTACTATCGCTAGTGCCTCCCTGTCTGTCTGTGTGTAATTACGCTCTGCTTGGGACAGGGACCTTGAATAAAACGCTATCGGGGCTTCCCTTCCGTCGTCCAACACGTGGCAAAGCACCGCCCCCACCCCCACCGGGGATGCGTCACAGACTAAGACCACTGGCCGTTTGGGATCGAAATGCGTTAGGATTGCCTCGGATGTTAGGAGTTGCTTCAACTCTTTGAACGCCCTCTCTTGCTCATCACCCCACACCCATGTTTCCTCCTTTTTTAGCAACCGATGGAGTGGCTCGGCCACGGACGCCTTCCGTGGAAGGAAGGTATGGTAAAAATTGAGGAGCCCCAGAAATGACTGTAGCTCGGTTTTGGATGTGGGGCGAGGGGCATTCTTGATGGCGGCTACTTTGGATTTGGATGGCTTAATACCCTCTGGCGTGACTCGAAACCCTAGAAACTCAACCTCAGTTTCGAAGAAGACACATTTGTCTTTTCTCAGTCGTAGCCCCGCTTTCTCGAAGACAGTCAGAACTTTATCCAATCTCTTTGCCAGTTCGGCCTCACTCCCCCCTGTTATCAACACGTCATCAAAATAAGGCAACACCCCCTCCAGCCCCTTCAGGAGGCGTTCCACAAGCGACTGAAAAAGGCCGGGTGCCGAGTTCACGCCGAACTGTAAACGCGACACCTGGAACGCTCCTTTATGTGTGACTATCGTTTGTGCCGCGGCCGTGGCGGGAGTTACAGGGAGTTGCTGATAAGCTTGAGCCAGATCGAGTTTAGCGAAACACTTTCCCCCATTCAGCCTGGCCAGAAGGTGGCTGACCACCGGCACCGGGTATGCATTAGGGCGGATCGCCTTGTTAATTGTACACTTATAATCAGCGCAAATGCGCACCTCCCCGTTAGCCTTCAGAGCGGTTACAATTGGAGTTTCCCACTCCGCGGAATCAACAGGAATAAGAATCCCCTGGCCCACCAGTTTGTCCAGTTCCGCCTCTATTTTGTCCTTTAGTGCGAATGGCACCCTGCGCGGTTTGAGTCTTATCGGGCGGACCTCCGGGTCTAGGTCGAAGGCTACAGGGGGTCCCTTGAACTTTCCGAGTCCTTTTTTAAAAACGGCGGAATGCGCGTCGCACACCGCTTGTATTGAATCCACCCCCACGGTATGCACTCCCCCTATGAACAAACCTAAGGGCTGAAACCACTGCGTCCCTAGGAGGCTACAACTACCCCCCTTAAGGACAACTAGGGGCAGCTCCGCGGAATGTCTCTTAAAACTGACCCGAAATTTCCCGACCCCCAATACTGGAATGCTGTTCCCCTGTACATCTCGTAGCGTGGACCTCAACGTTTTAAGTTTGGGTCGCACGTGGGGGTCGATTTTCAAGAACTCTTTCTGGGAAATTATAGAATAGGAGGACCCCGAGTCAATTTCCATCCTGATAGGGGCCCCTTGTACTAGTACCTCAACGAAGTAATGGGACTGTCCCGCGGCCACGCTGAACACCGGAGCGTCGTCCTCGCTGTCGTCCGAGATGCGGCCCACGCCGTCCTGCTTCCTCGTGGTCTGGGCGCCATCTTTGGACCTTGCTGGACGGTCCGGTCTGGTTGAGCGGTCTTGTGACTGCCTCCGGCCCTCCTTCCGTTTTCTGCACGCCTTGGCGATGTGCCCCCGACGGCCGCAGGTGTAACACTCGGCTTTCCTGAATGGGCACCTTGCGCGCTCATGGGCCGCTCCGCAACCATCGCAGCGGCGCCCCCCTTTCCGGACCCTCTGGACCTCCTCGCCGTCGCTGCCTTCCGTAGACGACTTTGAGGCCCTTCGGGTTGCGTGCACCGACTGTCCGGACTTTCCGTGCACCGAATTCTCCGCTTTGCCGGCTCTAGGACGCCACTCACGCCACTGGTGCATTTCGTCCACTCCGGCATTCGTGGACTCCGCGGCTTCCGCGGCCTCTACAACCTCCGCCAGCGTGGGTGGTGGCTCCTTGTTCATCAAGCTGCGCTGCACCTCCTTGTCCTTCAGGCCACACAGCACTCCGTCCCTGAGGGCCGTCTCTAGGTCGTCCCATCTGCAGGGGCCGGCGGCTATCCTCATGGCTGTTACGAATGCCTCAACCGACTCGTCCGGCGCTTGGACTCGCCTCCAAAACGCGCTCCGAGCGGGAAACATTGCCCTCGAGGGACGGAAACGCTCACGCAGCAGCTTCATGATGTCGTCTGCTTTGAATTCGCTCACCTTCTTCGGTGCAATGATGCCCACCAGCGTTCGCTTGGTGTCTATCCCAAGCATTCTGGTGAGGATGGCCCTCTTCCTCTCCTCATCGTCTTCTTTGACTTTGAGTTCCACCAGTGCCGCCTGGAAGTCCATTTCAAAAAGCTCCCAGTCTTGCGGTTTGGTGATGTTGAACCCGCTCTGTGCCCTGGCTGCTCCTTGGGGATCCATTGATCCCACCTTCGTCGCCAATTTTGTGTATGAAAACCAAGACACAGGACACAGCCTCGGGCTGGGTTAACTCAGGTTTATTGCATGGTGGTCAGAGGGAACATGAGGTAATGGCGGATCAATAGCTCTTTATATACAGTAGTAATACATTTGAACGTGGTTCCACGATAGCCCATTGGCTACTGTCGTCGTGACGTCATTGCTGGTCACGCCCTTCTTGTCCAGGTGTAGGTGGTGGCGGGAAAACTTCCCGCGCTGTTGCCTTTGATGAGTTTGGACCAAGAGAGCTTTGGACGCTCGCTGCTGCCAGCTGGTGGTCATTAGCTCGCGTCCTATTACAGGGTTTATGTGATACAGCTGAAGGTTACATTGTTGCCCATAGGCAAGGTTACATTGGTTCAGATACATTGTTATCCCTGTGGAGGATCAAACCATTAGGACACAACAACTCTCTAGTCAGGTTTAAAATGGCAGATCAACCTTTCTTTCTTCTGTAGCTATCTTGGGCTCTGTCTTAGTATGCATTAGTATGTATATTAACTCCAGAGCAAAGAGGCAAGTATATATTGCATGGTGTCTGTCTCTAACCCTTTTAATCCACTTTGATGTGGCATTTTTCTGATGCATAGGCCTGGATTAAGAACTAGCTCTGTAGCACAATTTATGACTTCCCATAGTACACAGGTTAACATAGTGTGTAATACTGCAAACAAGAATTCTCAGTGATAGCATCAGACAGTGAAAAGCTTTGTCCCATGAAATCCACTTTGCTCCATGTCTCACCCAATCCCCCCCCCCCCGCCGCCCTGGCATTTCTTTATTATAGTTTTTTTCTGCAACATATTTAGTATATAGTTATATTGTTTTTGTTCTATTGTGAATTAGCATTTTTAAAAAACGTATTATGATGATTTGAATTTGCATTCTCTTCATGTGGTAATTTGTTTACCTGCATTTTCACATTATGAATGCCTGTTACAACTCTTTTATCTTTTTCTTTCTAGTGGTTTTAAATTCTATCATGAGTGGCCTAGAATCCTACTCCTTGGAGAAAAGTGAGAAATAAATCTAACTATTGTGTCTCTGTGTTTCAAACTATATTATGAAGTAACTTGGACACTGTCTTTCAAGCAGGGAGATGTGGTTTAAAAACCCAGTAAGGATAAATGAATCAACAAATTTACATCACATGACTGTAAAACATTTACTTTACCAGTGTTCCATATGTGTGAATGGGTGGTAAACGACTACTTATGGTTCACCAATGTGAAAGTGATGCCAATATATTTTATTGTGTTTGTGTTTTTACACAAGCCAAATCTTTGAAGAAATAAGTCAACAGGAAGGCATCATGAAAGCAGTATTCCCTAGGACCCTGTGTAATTTATTTTCTTAGACCTTGGAAATGGCTGTGACCACTCCAGGAACACATCCCTACAGACCTAGGCAGTAAGATATTTCCAGAATGCTTTAAATCCTTCAGATACATTTCCATTACTGGACCAAATTGTTTCCCAAGGTTTCTGGCATAAAGGTTTTTTAGGCAAATGAGGGGGGGGTGGGGGTGGGAGCTTGGTATTTGGTGTCTCGGCCTGTGACATAACTCAACTACTTATGAAAGTCTTTGGTTGCTTCTGCTTGTCACAGAATAAAAGATGGCTCTGTCTTAAATGACATGGCCCTGACTGGACTGATTATTGTGGGAAGAGCTCACCATGACATTCGAGGGATTCATATATGAAGAAGAAAAATTACATTTGTCAGTTTCAGATAAAGCTTATTGTTTCAACCTTGAGGGAATGGACATGATACAGATCCCTAATAACTCTGCAGTTTTAGGGGTGGGGGTGGGGGGGAATCTAGGGCAGTAGAACCATGGAGGATTTTTTTTTTACAGTGATTAGAATTAACTGTATCGAGAGATGATTGAATTCCCTATAACAGTGCAATCTCATTTATCCAGCTGGCCTGAGGAAGTTTTGAAGAATTCAGATAAATATTCAGATAAGAGGGCATACTATTTATACAGTGCTACATTAATAGAGGTTATATAGGGCATACAAAGTGAATTCATATACTGTACATTGGTGTTTTGTATGATTGGGCTTTGTGGACAGGATTGGGATGTTCTACATTAAGAGGCTATAACAGGGGTTCTCAAACTGTGGCCCATGGGCCAGATGCAGCCCACAGGACCATTTCATGCGGGCCTCCACCACACCAGGAAGTGCACTGTGGTGGAGAAGGGCAAATGGCTGTCCGAGCCCCCAAAGCTGTCTGAGGGAGCATGACCAGGCCCCCAACTCCTGGGCTATAGTATCCCGACTGATTTTTTTGAAGAGGATGGATGTGAGTGTTATTCTTTGTTAATATTTATGCACTAATTGTAACTACCTCCTACAAAGCTACCTCGCACAGTATGTAACACAACTCTCTCATATTGGAATTCAAGGAAGGAGATCGGTAGCTGAAGCAGCAACTTTACCACTCATCTCCCCACCCACCCTTGTCCCTGATCTGACCTCCAGCATGAAGGACATCTGTTCCTGATTTGTCAAGATGGAGCAATGACAGTGTAAAACAAAATAAAGAAAGCAAATTTTGGAAACCTCTGGCCCTCTCACTTGAAACACTGTATCTGCTGTTTGGCAGAGTGAACCCTGTCTTCAAGGTGAGCACATCCCAAATGTTCATGATGCTGTGTAGCCCTCATGTTGCTGTCATTTGTGTTTCCTCATTTGAAAGAATGGTGTGGTTTTCCCACTATTCTGAAGCACACAAGTATCAGCACAGCCAATACCTACAAAATTGAATCAGAGAATCTTCCAAAGAATACAAATTAAACTGGATTTTGATATGTGCACAGTGATACCTCATACAACGTCCAAACTTGGTTCCACAAGTTTGGACTTTATACTGATTTGGACTTTGTATGAGGCATGCAAAATCCTAGCCGCGATGCCTCATACAACGTCCAAATCCTTGCCGAGATGCCTCATACAACGTCGTTTCCATAGAGATACATTGTACTGTAACGTCACAGACTTCAGGGCAAAGTCAAGGAAACAGACAGGAAACTGACAGAACTTTAAGAAATCATTGTCTAAAGGCTAAAAACATTACAAAAACTTGTCAAACAACCCTGATTGTCCAAGAACCTGAAGAATGCTGCAAAAATCCCAGGAATGCTTCTAAAAATTCTGACAAAAAAATTCAAAAAAATCCAAAATCGCGCTCAAAACCACTCCTAAATACTCTTTGCCTCATGCAAAACCCACAAGAGCAATGCATGCATGTGTCCTGCCTTTTATACTGCCCAGGCACAATGCAACCTGAGAAAACCCCAATGCCTCATATAACGTCACACGACTTTGTATGAGGCAACTTTTTTCAAGGAATTAGGTGATGTTGTATGAATCCGATGTTGTATGAAGTGGACTTTGTATGAGGTATTACTTTTGGTGTCTTGCACGGAAGACAAAGAAGGAGCCGCAGTGAGGGCTAAAACACAGCTTTATTGCATGATGGTCAGGATGAACATGTGGTAATGGCGGAGTTACAGCTCTTTTTATACTGCAACAAAAGGGTTACACGGTAGCTTATTGGCTGCTACCTGCGTGACGTCATTCTGAGTCATGCCCTTCTTCTCCAGGTGTTCCTTGCATGGGAAGGTTCCTGCGGCTGCCGGTGATTGGGGGAATTTGAACCATGTGAGCTAAACACTCGCAGCTGCCCTCTATGGGTAGCTAGCTCGCGTTCCTTTAACAGCTGAGTTACATTGTGATCATTGTCAGGTTACATTCATACATTCTTAAAGTGATACAGTTATATACACAACACTACTGTACTCTTATCTGGACATGGTTTGTATCTAGTGCCAGGAGTGCAGCCTTAGTATATCTTCCATCTCTTTTGTTGTCTATTTTTAAAGGGGAATGCAAGGGAACCTGGAATATTTGACATGCAAGGTTCCTTCTCTGCCACTGTCACTTGACCACTAACTTCCATTGGCACCTGACTTTGCACCTAGGAACACTCCCAGAAGCACACAATTGTGTAAGTCTTCCTCAGCAAGTACATTCACACCAAAAAGGGGCCTGTGAATAAATGTTTAAAACCCTAACCAGTTTAAAGGTGCCATTTCATAAAGCTAAAAGCCAAGCTATATGTTACCAAAAAAATATTGCCTTTAGAAGCTGGAGTCTACTAGTTTTCCAGAGACTTGATTCAGGCAGACCTTCATAACTAAGAAATCACGCTTGCAAACAAAACCTGTACTTACTTCCCAGGAATACGACGATGACGATGACAACAACAACAAGATAATTTGAAAACTGCTGGGTTATAAACAGCTCCTCAGATGTTTTCAGTGCTCTTCTAATGAAGGATTGTACCATGTAATTTGACTCCAAATTCGCATATTCCAGGCTGTCACCACACATAATGGTGCATCACATAATTTGATCTTTTGTACTACCATTCTGGTAGGCATTTGTCTAATGTTCCTTTCAAAAACTTCCGGTAAACCTCTGTAACCTCCACAGTGAGTTTATAAAGTGGAAGATCCTGTTGGCTGGAGTGGCTGGATTGAACTAGATAATCTCTGCCTTTCTTTGCAGGCCCAGTCATTTATTTTGCTTGATCAGATTTAGGGTGCCTTTTTTTAAAAAAGTTGTAAGATTGTCAGAAGAGTAAAACAGAAAAGAGATGAAGCGGGAGTTTGCGTTTAATATACCAGCGTGTGACCTGCAGGACCTGAGATAAAGGACAACCATTACCTTCTCTTGAAGGCTGCAGCCTTTGCATTACTAGCCCTTTCTGAATGACATGGTACAGAAAAGGCTGTTAAGGGGAGGCTAATGCCTATACAGCCAGTGTAATGAAGAAATGGGAGGTTTCGGCACAGAGAAGCGTAGCTCCAACAGAAGGAGCTGAAAAGATATAGATAAGATTAGTGACATATGTAAAGGCACAGATACTGTGTGACAAAGTCTGTGCGGCTGAATAGACTGAAGCTGGCAGTAATAGGAAGCCCATGTTCTTCCTAATCCTCCCAGATAAGCTGTTCCATCCAGAATTATCACCCAACAATCTTCAGGGTATCAGGCTGAAAATGAAGTTTCAGACTGCTTTGATTCCTCATCCATAAATGAGAAAGTGCCTGAAGGATCTTTATTTATTCTCACTCCCACCGAAACACTCTTCAAAAAGTGCCAATATACTAGCAACAGATGCATAAAGCCTCCGCTTGTTTGATTGACAGAACACGATATAAACCAACCCTCACTTGACATTTCAGTTTCATAAGACTCATAGCAAGGGAGAAAGAGAGAGAGGAAGAGAAGAAGGGAGGGAGAGAAACACTCCGCCAGGAAATAAAGGGGGATTTATGCAAACTCACAGATAATGTTTCAGAATGTTTCTTGCTTTAGATGTTTTCCGATTTTAGGGGGGTCATAAGATGACAGAGGAGCCTGGTGTGCTGTGGTCCATGGGGTCGCAAAGGGTCAGGCTTGACAATACGACTGAATGACAACAACTACAAGATGTTCTGAGTTGCTGGTGATGAGTAATTTCAATACTTAATAGTTTAGTCTTTCCTAAAGCAAAGCTGACTTCTTTTGAAATCCTAGGCATGCCACAAAATGCACAAGTGCATGCAACAGATTTGAGTCCATGAAAAAATGCACAGGATCGTCCTACTAGTTGCAATACTATTGCTCTACATTTGGCTTTCCAGCTTCCTTTTGCCTGATGACCTGTAAGTCTCTTTTCTTTTCTCCTCGGTACTCACAAGTTCTACCTTAGAATCACCAGCAGCACAGTATCAAATGGTCTTAACAAAAGGTTGGACAGTTTTAATTAGGAGAATGAAATGCAAGACCAACATGCTCAAGTGGGGGCTGCTGGTGGACAGTAATGTGCTATGTGAATGTGGATACAGAATCTGGCTCATTTACTGACCTGCTAATTACTACCAGAAACATGTACCAATGAAGATTTAATTTTGGCCAACGACAAAGCCAAGAAAGTGGATTCATTTTGGCAATCCAAAAGCCACCTTCTTGGCTTTGTCGTTGACAAAACTTAAATCTTCATTGGTCCATATTTCTGGTAGTAATTGGCAGACTAGCAAATTATCCAGATTCTGTACCTTTCCACACAAGACTTGAGCGTTACAGTCTGTGGTCATAAAAAAAAAAACACCATGGTACAAAATATTACACTTACAATTGATGCTTTAAAGCAGGTATTCCCAACCTGTGGTCCACAAGCTGAATGCGGCCCATGGTACCATTTCATGTGGACCACCTCCACCACACCCAAAGTGCCATGTGGTGGAGGAAGGGCAAAATGGCTGCCTGGCCCCTGAAGCTGTCTGAGGGAGTGTGACCTGGCCCCCGGCTTAAAAAGGTGGAGAACTCCACTTTAAAGGCTCTGTGTCTCTCTGGAATGGCAACCAAAAAGAATTCAGGAGTTGGGCACAGTGTGGTCTTTGCTATCACACCCCACAAATCTGCTTACTTTCTAAATCTGTTGTGCTTTTAATGCCTTGAGTGATACATGAGCTTTAGGAAGGGAGGGCATAAATTTTCATATTAAATGACAGTTCTGTTTCTCCTTCTCTCCCTATCCTATTCATATCTCTCTGTAACTACTATGTTTATCACCACATCTGTATGCTGGCTTCAGTATCTGGGGCAGTTCTCATGCAGAATTCTCACTGTGTGCCTTCAAAGACCTCAACTGGAGGGAAAACAGGCACAAAGTACCCGGCATATGACACTATTTTCAATTTATGTTTTGGTGGCTTTCTGTTTCCTGTTTTAAGTCTATTTGCAAATAGGGAAAGAACATCTGTTTTCCTCCCTTCTGCTACTGCAGAAAGTCTAATGGAGAAGAATTTTTAAAGCCTGCATTTTGCTTTCATTACACAGACTGCACCTCTGCCTTGCATTAGTTTCTTTTATATATGTACTTTGTACATTCAGAAGTAGTTTGCTTCAAGCCTGATGCTTCTTTTGCAGCCCAAAGGAAAAAAAGGAGGGGGAAAAAGAAAATCCCCACTGATTTCAGCATCTTATTATGCATGGATAAAAAGCTTGGGTAATAAATGACTTTCATCCTCCCAGCCAACATACCCCTGACAAGATTTAAAGTGATAGTGTTTAATGGATATTTATTAATTAGCCCACAGTGGACAACTTGGTAAGGAAGAAAACGGGAGTATGGCTAAACATGTTTTCCTTGAGAAAATGGGGGAGGACATACCCAAAACAATGCCATAAAAATTAGTAACATGAGGAAAACCACAAGCACTCTGTAGCCAAATTGTATATTGGTCTACAGCCCCTTTTGCAAGGTCGCCCTTGCTCAAAAGCCCATCGTATGTGACTCTAGGGCTCGGTGCTCATCTCTGTTTATAGCCAAAGAGCCAGTGCTGTCTGTGTCTGTAGATGTTTCTGTGGACATGTGGCAGGCATAACTAAATGTCAGGACTGCATGACAGAGTAAGCTCTCATCTCTGTCCCAGCTCCTGTCAACCTAGCAGTTTGAAAGCAAGAAATTTCAAGTAGATAAATAGGTACCACTTCGGTGGGAAGGTAAATATAGATAGATGATACATAAATATTTATAGTCATTGTCCTCCACAGTACAAAGAGGTTGAAAAACCACTTATCAACTTTAGTGTATGAGAACCAAGACAATACGAACAGCCGAAGGGTTGGCTTAACACATCTTTATTGCATGATGGTCCGGGGGAACATGTGGTAATGGTGGTTGAACAGCTCTATATATACGGTGACTATACATTTGAACGTGGCTCCTCGACAGCCCATTGGCTGCTGTCTGCGTGACGTCATTCCCTGTCACGCCCTTCTTGTCCAGGTGAGGTGGTGGCAGGAATCTTCCCACGCTGTAGTTGTTTGGAGAATTGGAACCATGTGAGCTGGACGCTCGCTACTGCCACCTGGTGGACATTAGCTCGCGTCCTGATACAGAAGGTTACAGTGTTACAGCTGGTAGTTATTATGTCCACTCCTTCGAGTGTTACATTGTTTAAAGGCATACTGTTCTTAGACACAACATCAACCCAACAAAACTTAAACAAAGTACAACTATACAAAATTATCAACATACTCCCACCCCACATATACACATTTAATCCCTAAAAGCTCTACAACTCTAAGACTCTAAAACTCTAAAAACTATATACAGAAGCTCCCTCATAAACTGCATTTCACTGCATTCAAAGCCAGAACCACTTTTGGGTAGAAACTATTTTTCAAGCGGCTGGTCCTGGTCTTTATGACCCTATACCTTCTTCTAGAAGGCAGAAGCTGAAAGAGATCATATCCGGGGACCGTACTATCCTGCACAATCTCTACAGCTTTCTTATAACACCTGGCGGCATAGATTTGATCTAGAGTGGGAAGAGTACGCCCGATTATCCCCTCCGCAGTCTTTACAACCCTGGACAGCATTGTTCTTTCCCTAGCTGTACAACTCCCAAACCATACACACAGACCATAGGTTAACACACTCTCTATGGTATAGTGGTAGAATGCCAACAGCAGGTCCTTTGAAAGATTGTTCTTCCTGAGGATTCTCAAGAAGTATAACCTCTGCTGTGCGCTCTTCATGCTCACTGCATCATGCAGTACTTGGGTCTCGAACTGCTTACCTGCCAACCTTCCTGTCATCAAGTTCAACATCTTAACTATTAAGCCACCACACACACACACACACCCTTTCCAAACCCTGCCCTAAATTTTTGTTTAATGCAGAGTTTCTGGGTTGGACAATTTTTAGTCATGAAGTCGATCTCTTAGCCATGAAGTACCATAATGTATGACTATCTTTGGCTGCTGCTTTCATACAAAGTACGAATGTATCTGTGCCCACACAATAAACGTATGCATGTATCATTCACAGGGCTAAACTCTCAAATATATGTGTGAACCAGCTCTATAATGAATCCACACGCCTCTTTCCTAGTTTCTAGTCTGGACCATATCTGTAGTTAGGGGTTAACTGAGATGGAGCCACACTTGCTGTGGGTTTATATCCAAGCAAATTATGCTTGGGATCTGTGCCTAAAGAAAAAGAAGAGAACTGCCCCAATAGGACTGTAACAATTTTCAAGCTGGCAATCAGAACGTCTCTATTTGTTTGCCTGATCACATATTTGGCAGCCAATATGATTAAAAGAAGACTGATTTGTTGTCTCTCTTGTAAAAATACTAACATGTTAATTTTCAGGCAATCACTACAAATGGCCAGGATGGATATGTAAACAGGAAAGAAAATGCTTTGGGCCATATGGTATGCCTTGTATTTCAACATATGTGGTCAACAGTTTCCTTTAAACATGTTTTTTTTTTTAAAAAAAAGGCATTCCATTCATATTCATTCAAATGAAAGACAAAACAATCTGTGCAAATTGCCCGTTTTTCCTCTATTTTCAATCCCTCCCCTGGTCCGGGAAGGAAGAAAAGCCACTGGGGCTGGCGAGAGGACCACCGCCGCCGCGTTCCCTCAGCTGAGGCTGCTTGGAGGGAATGAAGACCAGCTGAGCAGCGCGGTAGCCGGACTTAAGAACTTTGACCGTGCTGCCACCTCCGCTACCAGATGCCGCTACTGGACGCCCAACAGGAGAAGAAGTGTGGTGATTTCTTTGACTGTCCAGATTTTCACATCCAGTAAAGGTATTGTGTTCTTGCAAATGATGTTTTGTGACTTTGCTTCTGTAATACTTTGTTTTTGAATTTCAAAGAAAATCAAGGAGAGATAAGGAAAACTACCTAAAAGAACAGTGCAAAGAAATGGAGGAAAACAACAAAAGAGGCAGGACTAGAGATCTTTTCAGAAAAATTGGGGAAATCAAGGGAACATTCAAAGCAAAAATGACCATGATAAGGGACAAAGACGGAAAGGAGCTAGCTGATGCAGAAGAGATTAAGAAAAGATGGAAAGAGTACACAGAGGAACTCTACAAAAAGGACCTTAACACTCCTGATAATCACAATGATGAAGAAATTGAACTTGAGCCAGACAT
Source organism: Bradypodion ventrale (assembly GCA_035047345.1). Lineage (NCBI taxonomy): Eukaryota > Metazoa > Chordata > Lepidosauria > Squamata > Chamaeleonidae > Bradypodion > Bradypodion ventrale. Next base: position 102,069,198 of record JAWDJE010000002.1, on the reverse strand, counting down.
TCTGGAGAGCGAAGTCATAAAGGCCCTAAAGAACACTGCAAACAACAAAGCTAGTGGAGATGATGGTATCCCAGTTGAATTTTTCAAAGCTCTAAAAGATGATGGCATCAAATTACTGCATGCAATATGCCAGCAGATCTGGAAAACAAAACAGCGGCCACAGGATTGGAAAAGATCAGTATACGTCCCAATCCCAAAAAAGGGCAATGCCAAAGGATGTTCAAATTACCGAACAATTGCACTCATCCCACACACCAGCAAGGTGATGCTCAAGATAATACAGGATAGACTTCAGTAGCATGTGGAGAGAGAATTACCAGAGGTGCAGGCTGGCTTCAGAAGAGGCAGGGGGACTAGAGACCACATTGCCAACATACATTGGATCATGGAGAAAACAAAGAGATGGGAATTAAAGAGATGGGAATACCAGAGCACCTCGTATGCCTCCTGAGAAATCTGTACATGAGTCAAGATGCAACAGTTAGGACAGAACACGGAATGACAGAGTGGTTTGGAATAGGAAAAAGAGTAAGACAAGGCTGCATTTTGTCACCCTGCTTATTCAACTTATACACAGAGCACATAATGCACAATGCAGGGATGGAGGAATCACAATATGGGATTAAAATTGCTGGGAGAAACATCAACAATCTGAGAACCTCTTGATTGGACTGAAGGAGGAGAGTGCAAAAGCTGGCTTGAGACTCAATATCAAGAAAACCAAGATAATGGCAACAGGCCCAATCAGTTCCTGGAAAATAGATGGAGAAGAAGTAGAAGCAGTTACAGATTTTACATTCTTAGGAGCAAAGATCACTGCAGATGGGGATTGCAGCCATGAAATAAAAAGGCGACTGATTCTTGGGAGACAAGCTATGAGAAACCTGGGGAACATAGTGAAAAGCAGAGACATCACATTGCAAACAAAAATTAGAATAGTCAAAGCAATGGTATTCCTGGTGGTAATGTATGGATGCGAGAGCTGGACAATTAGGAAAGCTGAATGCAGAAGAATAGATGCCTTTGAAATGTGGTGTTCGAGGAGAGTTTTGAGAGTCCCCTGGACAGCGAGGAGAACAAATAGGTCAATCTTAGAAGAAATCAACCCAGACTGCTCATTGGAAGGTCAAATAGTAAAAATGAAGTTAAAGTACTTCGGACATCAAATGAGAAGGGAGGACTCACTTGAGAAGGCCTTGATGCTGGGAAAAGTGGAGGGCAAAAGAAGAAGGGGGAGGCCAAAGATGAGATGGCTAGATGGTATTGTAGACACAATGGGCACAGAACTGGGAAGGCTGAGGGGGATGGTGAAGGACAGAGGTGCCTGGAGGACAATGGTCCAAAGGGTCGCAAAGGGTCGGAATCGACTGTGCGACTGAACAACAATACTTTGTTTATTGTAATATTGATGCTTTTTGATACTGATACTGTGATTCGTGATGTTATGTGATGACGATTTGCTGATATGTTTTTTATGATGCTATGCAACTTGTTATTAGCTTTGTATTTTGTTATTGTTGATTATGTCATGTTATTATTGTGATTGTATAATATGTTATAATGCCGCCCAGAGTCAGCCGTGTGCTGAGAGGGGTGGGGTATAAATTAAAGTTGAAAGGAAATTATATATATATAAAGCTCCAGTCTTTGTCCCAGCTTCTTCCAACCTAGCACTTTGAAAGCAAGAAATTGCAAGTAGATAAATAGGGACCACTTTGGTGGGAAGGAAACAGCGTTCCGTGCGCTTCGGTGTCTAGTCATGCCTGCCACATGACCACGGAAACGTCTGCAGCAGCAGACAGCGGCTTTGAAACAGAGATGAGCACTGCACCCTAGAGTCGGATATGACTGGCTTTCAAGCAAGGGAAACCTTTTCATTTACCTATTTTGAATGGGAGGGAAGAGGTATGGATTTGCATTTAGTAGGCCCAAGTTCACTCCCATTCCTTACATGGAGGCAGTAAGGTAAAGGTAAGGGTCTCCCTTGCTCAAAAGCCAGTTGTGTCCATCTCTAGGGTTCAGTGCTCATCTCAGTTTACAACCAAAGAGCCAGCACTGTCTACATATGCAGACGTTTCCATGGTCATGGGACAGGCATGACTAGATGCTGGAACACATGAAATGGTGTTCTCTTTCCCACCAGAGCGGTACCTATTTATCTACTTGCTATTTCATGCTTTCAAACTGCTAGGTTGGTAGGAGGTGGGACAGATGACTGGCATTCACTCTGTCACACAATACTCAGGTTTCGAACTGCTGATCTTCCAGTTGTCAAGCCCGGCACCTTAACCACTAAGCCACTACAGCCCCAGTGGAAGTAATAAATGACCTTAAGCACATCACTATTAACTTTAGTTCTCTATGTGTAACATTGAAATAACTGTGGCAGATGAACAATTATTATAGTCATACTAATAACATTTCCAGGGGAAAGGTGGCATAAAGAGGAAATACATGCACACATAGAAGCAAAGAAACAAATCATTATTCATTTATCATAATTAAGTTTGTTTATATGCTGCTTTCCCAAGCAAAATAACTTTCAGCATGAAAGCATAAAGCAAAGAGATGAGGTGCCATTGTTTCATTCACATCTCAAAGAATTAATTATAATATTAAAATTAATAACATTTTTACTCAGCTAAGAACATAACATTCCATCAATTACATTCCGCCACTAATGAGAACAAATCATCACACACAAATACCCATTTAGTTAACTAACAAACCTTAGCTAACTAACCCAGTGTGGTCTAATTATGAGATCTAGCTAGATAACAGTTGGCAAGCCCTCCATATGCTAAAAGGTTGCTTAAATGATCAGTGATTATGACAATTGTGTGGCAGATTGCCTGCCTTCTAAAAGTACTTGGCCTCAGAAATTCTTTTTGTTTAAAACATAGGCTGAGATCTAGACTAGTCAAGAAACACATGGCTGTAACGTTCTCCCATGGCGGCTGATCAGTGCACCTGAGTTGGAACTGGCTTGGTGTAAACACCTTGCCTACTCAGTGGAGCAGTATCTGTGGAGGCTTCATTGCAATTGTCAGAACATACAAAGTTTTGAGCGGTGCAGTGGTTAAACTGCTATACTGCAGCCAAAATGTTGTGAATTCAATCCTGACAGGCCAAAGGTTGACTGAGCCTTCCATCCTTCTAAGGTCGGTAAAATGAGCACTCAGCACATTGGGGCAAAATGCTAATAAATTTGTCAACAGCCCAGATAGTGCACTAAGCACTATGGGGTGGTATATAAGTGTAATGGCTATTGCTAAGTTATTAATTAGATTAGACCAAAAGTCTCTTTACCTCAGCATTCTGTTCTTCCTGGTCATTTTCACCAACTAAGCTGAGGAACCACTGGCAAAAACACATTGTGTCTAGCTGTGCAGGCTTTGAAAGTTGGGGGCAATTTTCTTGCCTCCAGAACCCTCTAGTCTAAAGACTATACTGGCCTCTCAGTAGAAAGCCAGAGGTGGCTAGAAGGCACTTCTGCTTGGGGGTTGGGGTGGGAATTATACCTCTGGTTTTAAAGAAAAAACATACTAGTTTTTCTGTGGATACAAAGTGTTCACATTTCTGAACTCTTTATTTCATTATACCCAATAAGATGTCCAGGCACTCATGTCCCTGCCCTGCCCTGGAAACTCAAAAGAATGGAGTGTTATTACTGGATACAGTATATGGTAAACAGGAATTCTCATAGAGTGTCTAGGTGTCGCCAAAATATTCACATACCTGGAATGATAAAAAGATACCAAGTCACATCCAGCTAAAAAAGCAATCCTATGAAATGTTTAAATCAGGGTTTCTCAACCTTGGCCCCCAAGATATTCTTGGTCTTCAATTCCCAGAAGCCCTGATCAACAGATGTGCTGACTTCTAGTAATTGAAGTCCAGAATACCTTGTGAGGCCCTAGGTCAGTGATGGTGAACCTTGCCACTCCAGATGTTCTTGAACTTCAATTCCCAGAAGCAGAGCCGCCATCAGAAATTTCTGGGCCCCATTTCATTTCATTTATTATTTATACCCCACTTTCCTCGACCCAATGGGCAACCCAAAGTGGCATTTACAACAAAGAAAAAGTATACAATATACAGTATATCAAAATGCAGTACAATAAATACAATAAAGAGTACAGTTACAATTACGAGTGCAAATTACAAGCTACAAGTCAAAAAATACAATATCAAATACAAAAATACAACAGGGAAATAGCAATACAGTAAAACAACTACACAGTAAAATACAGCAATGAATATAGGAACAACATATCAGTAAAAGCAATACCATATCGTAGCGTCAATACAAGAAGAGTCAGCGAAAACTACATCTGCGTAGGCCGAATCGGCATCCCTCTTTTAAATCCTCTGAGCGGGCGGGCTCGAGGAGGCGGACATGACAGGAGGCAATGGCCGCAAAAGGTCTTTTATCCCCCACAGGGGCCAGCGTAGGTGTTCCCACTCCTCCCAGTTTGCCAGACCAGGAGGAGGAGCTCCGTACCTCAGCGTCAGTGGCGGGGAAGCAGCACCTGCAAAAGGTCTTTTGTCCCCCTCAGGGGCCAGCGCAAGTGCTCCCACTCCTCCCAGTTTGCCAGACCAGGAGGAGGAACTCTGTACCTGAGCAATCCTATTGGGCCCACACGCACGCACACACACAGTAATGTCACAGTTATGGCCGGCGGCAACAGGGCCCCTGTCAGCTCCGGGTCCTATACGGCAGTAGTGGTAGTACTGCCCTGATGGCGGCTCTGCCCAGAAACCCTGATCATCAGGAGTCTTGACTTGGGCTTCTGGTAATTGAAGTCCAAGAACACCTGGAGTGCCAAGGTTGGCCATCAGTGCCCTAGGTTGAGAAGCTCTGGTCTAAATCATTGCATTGAGCAGAACTTACAAAGTGGTAAGTAGGATAGGAGTAGAAAAAACTTCTGAGAACTCTGTAACACAAAAAGCCTGGGGAAAGTAGCCATGAATCTAAATTGACTTAAAAGTAGTTATTTTACTGGCTGACTAACTCAGTGAGTTAGATACCTAACTACACAGCCAGAAGTTAGGCATTTAGTTCCCCACTGTGGTGTCCAGAGAAGAGCCAGCCCTTGTACCTTTGGACAAGCTGCATCGTCCCAGGATACACCCAGAAGACAGGAATGGTAAATGACCTCTGAATACTCTGTAACTAGAAAACCATAACTAGATCAGAATTGACTATGTGACTCATGATTATTATTTTAAACAGGAATGCTAAAGGTATCCCTTCACGACCACATCCCCAATGCCCAGATAAGAAAAAAAAAGCTGAATCAACAAAGGTGTTGCCGAATACCATAAATGGAAATTGCACTGGCCTGGACATGTTTCTCGAATGACAGATGGGCATTGGACAGCAGCAGTCACTGTATGGTATCCTAGAGGAGTAAAAAGACCCCTTGGCAAGCCCCCCAAAAGATGGGAAGACCCAATTGTGAATGGTTTTGGTCATACCTGGAGAAGAAGAGTGTAGCAGCAAAACAAATGGAGAGTGATTTGTGATAGTCTGGTCAATTGAGTCTGGTCAATCAAGGATAGAAGCTAAATTAGCGTTGTTGTCGTTGTTGTTGTTATACAAATCAAACATTTGGTTCACAGTTGAGGACTGGAATAAAATTAACAGTTCAAGCCCTAACCAAGGACCTAAGAGCTGTTAAGGTAGCATCTGAGTATATATGCAGTCCCCAGTAGAGTTGTTTTTTGAAGAGTTAAGATGTTCAAATCATATAAGTCCAAAATTTCCAAATATCTAGGGAGTCGTTTAGGTACCGCTCCAAGTGCTCCAATCACTATGGGAACAACAACAGATTTCTTTTGCCATAGGCCACAGCTGCTCCTCATCCCTGGCCGTTGGTGGGGGCCGGGGAAGGTAGCAAGGTCCTCAGCAGCCCCCATGGCCGCAGCGTCCTTTGAACCCTCCAGCGGCTGGTGGGCCAGTAGAGTGGCGAAGGCGGCCACACCTGCTCCTCGTCCCTTGCCATTGGTGGGGGCTGGGGAAGGTGCCGAGGTCTTCAGAAGCCACCATGGTCGCAGCATCTACTTAGACACTCATCCAGGATGCCTTTCATGTGTGAAGTCTGGAATCATTTGTCTGATCCTGAACAAAGCTATCTTTTGTTAGGGAGAATGTTATATAGATCATGTACCTATGGCACTAGGGAGTAGAAAGATCTAGGCAGCAGCATGTGAACTTTTATTGCAATTGTCTTTTGTCCCAGACTGGAAAATGTCTTGGAGCACCCCTGCTCCCATTGCAGGATTTGGGGGACTAAGTGTGAGAAGAAATTTGGCTACATGGTTCCAAGATCTGGCCAGGGTTCTACTTGTTGCCTTTCTTTCTGCTCTTTCTTGTGAGTGAAACTCTCCTCTCCCAAGGCAGAGTTTCTTTTCTTGCTTGTTCCACCTGGCTGCCTTTTGTGCCATAACAAATCCTTTGCCGCACTGCTCCATTCTTGTCCACCCACATTTGGAACACCATACTTTGTCATAGGGAGTGTTAGAGGAGACCCAGACGTGTGCAGAACTACATTTGCAGGATTGCAGATGGTGGGAGTTTGTCTTATAACACTTGCTGGCAAATGTGTCGCCCAGTGTGACAAGGGAGCTGCCAAGTCTCAGACTTGAAGCTCAGCAGTTTGCTTTCCAGGACAAAAATAAAACAAGGAATCTCCATTGTTCTGAACATGCATGCCCAGTATTTAGCTAGCACCTTATGATACTTGGGGGGACTTCAGAGGTAATTTTCTGTTTAAAGAGTGGTGCTCTCTTTAGCAAAGAGGGTTTCAAAGTATAACCTCTAGCTCTTTATGCCAGAAAGCATATAGTATGCTGAGTCTGATGTATCAATATGGAAGAATAGCATGCATCCGTACAGTAGCAGCTTTGCTATGATCCATTAGGCTGCAAAAGACAGAGGAGAACACAAAGACGGTCAGGATGAACCTCCATTTAGATTTAGGTCAAAAGAATTTTGTTGGGCCAGAATGCCAGCCTCTTTTAGAGAGAGCTTGAACTTTGTCTTTCAAATAGTAAGTCTCCTTTTTTCTGTTCTTCCTTTGACCTGTACTTATATGGACACAATGAAAATATTTCTTCTGAAGCTTCTTGCAGCAAAGCAAATCTGAAGCTCTCAAAATAGTGTTTTGATTAATGTATACAAAATACAAAGTAATAATACTGTAACATAGCATTAAAAACAGCATACAATAGCAAGAACCACAAATTGTAATATTATTTTATGTTAATAGTGCACATTCAGATTTCCTAAACAAAATATAAATATAAGTAGCAGAGCATTCCTAATATTCATAAAAGTTAGAAAGAACCAAAATTTTACCTCCTATCCTAGCTACAGTGAGCAGGCAGGTGTTTGGGAATTGTGTCTTGTCTACCATATAAGATCTCCATCCTTCAGAGGACTCAGAGGAAAGCAAATTAAGCTGTTAATGGAACTCCTTTTAATAGTTTACAGATATCAAGCAGTTAACTCCTGCCTTATGAATTATATTGATTCCACCACTGCTAAGTGGAGAAAATTACAGATGTCTGATTTTGCACTGTGGTGCTTACATGTCTTGTTTTAGGGAAGACAGTCCTCCATTTGTAGAGTTATCAGAGGACAAATACAGTAAAACCTCACATAAAGAGTGCCTCACTTAGAGACTAACTAGCATAGGTTGCCTGGCGTTGCCGGACTGTTAAAAATTGTGTTTTGCTTTTTGGGGTTTTTTTTAAGTTAAAAATCAAAAGAGGATGCTATAAAGCTTTTTATTTTATTTATTTAACATATGTTTGTTATTTGTGTAAACTTTTGATTTATTGTTATTTTTGACTTGTTTTTACTCTTGTGGCCTCTAGGTGGGGCTGTTTTGTTTTTGACTTGTTTTTAATATTCCTACCTGCAGGTGGGGCTGTTAGTAATAGTGTTGGTTTTGTTTTCGTTTCATGTGTTTTTTCTCTCCTGGCCTCTAGGTGGGGCTTCTTCCGGTAAGTAGTCTTTGTTTCTTCATTTCTGTTCTGGTCTCGTTGAGGGAGGACGTGCTGGTGAGTTCTCTGGGTTTTTTTCTGGGTTTTTTCTATGTTTTGTTTTTGTGGTGGTGGGCTGGGAGGTGTTTCTGTTTGTTCTTTTGTGGTTTGATTGGGTTTTAGGTTTGTTTAATTGGTTTGTTTATTTCTGGTTTGTTTAATTTTTGTGATTTCATTGGTGTTTATTTGTGTAATTTGTGGTAATTGTGTTGTTAGAGTTAGATATCCTCATGTTGTAGTTAGGTGTATTTTCTGTGCTTTTCTGGTATTGTGGATGTTTTTGTTTGTGGATTTTGTTGTTTACTTTTTGTTTATTAATGAATTTTGTTAATATTTATTTATTTGTGTTTTATTAATTTTTATTAATTTTGGTGTTTGTTGTTGGTGTGTACTTTTGCGTGAAGAATGGGCTGCCTGTCGGTTCCTCTTTTCCCCATTGCTGCTTCGAATTTTGGTTTTGATGTAGCAATGGGGAAAAGGAGTCAGCCCGCTCTTCCCCTGGTAAGGTTTGTTAGGTAGGTCGGGGGAGAAGGAGGCAGAGAAAAGCTATCTGCCTGACGATGGTTCTCTCCTCTCTGTCTCCTTTCTCTCCTGGCTTACCTAACCAGAGATCAGCAGGCAGTGATCCATAAGGGGTGGTGCTCTTCCTTGCGGATTGCTGACTGCTGCTTTTGTATTACCTCCACTGCTGTTTCATGTAAGTTCTTGAAACCGTGGTGTCAGAATTACAAACGCAGCAGCCAGTCAATCGCGAAGGAGTGTGCTTCCCCTGACAAACTGCTGTCTGCTGGTGGTTTTTCCCCCACCCCAGCTCAACTTTCCTTGAGGCCAGCAGTGGTCTTGCCATATCTTCGGCGGGGTAGCGTGGAGGAGAGGGAGTCCCTCTTCTCCCCATTGCTCCAGGAAAGAAGGCCGGCGGGTGTATCGCTGTGGTTTTTTGTGGGTGTTTGTTTTGCGAGAGCAATCCCGTGGAAAGCATTATGCTCTTTAAGTGAGGTACCACTGTACTCCTTTTGAGAAGTTCTCTATTTAAAGGACTGTCCAATCTAAGATTGAGTTAAAGATAAAGAAACTTATGAAGGGAGCTCAAGGACCTAGAGCCAGGGTAGGCAACTTACATCTCACAGGCCAGATCCAGGTCGTGGCACCAAATAATCTGGCTGTCACCCTTGCTCCGCCCACGGGCACCAGCACCGGAATCAGTCACAGACTCGTTTATGGCAGCCATAAATGGGGGGGACCACCAGTCCTGCCCCCTCAACTGTCTGAGGGAGCATGATCCAGCTCCCAACTTTAAAAAGTTGGCAACCCCTCACCTAGATGTTGCCCATGTCTGGTTAATAACAACTAAATATTCTCCACTTGAATGGCATACATTGGGATTCCATTTAAATTATAAAAACGATTTCTAATTTTGTGATAATAATAAATTAGCATATGCAATTTTATACAAATCTTTGTCCCTTTTATCCACATAATTTTACTTCAGTGGCCATGCTGTTCTGAAACAGGCTGGCAGATTTCTTCCTTCAGTCCCTAATCCCTGTCTTTCTTCTCTTTTTATGCTCATGGGAGTTATGTGGGGCCATGGCACTGGAATCAGGCAAACCATTCAAGTGCCTCCAAAATAGAACAATGAACTCTATTCTAACAATGCTTGCCAGTTTCAGCACTGATGTGAAACTATGAAAAATGCCCAGAATCCACCAGGCCACAGGAATATTGAAAGGTGTAGCAAAAAAGTAGCTTTTCCAAGCTGTCAACTTCTTCTTCTTTCAAGTCCAGATTTTTTTTTTTAAAAAAAGAAAGGTCTGGTGTGAGAAAGATTAGCTGGCAAACTGAATTGCTTTGATGTTTTGAAATTCTCAGTAGAGATATCATCTTATTTATTAGTTCCTAGAGTCCTTCTTACCACTTTTTAAATTATGGATTACCCTCCATGTGCTAAAATACTTCTGTAGTAGTTTCATTTTGACATAATGCTATCAATTTCCACTCCGACCCCTGAGATCTTTTTTATGAGCAGGGTGAAGTGCTAGACAATGTTTTAAAAAGGAAGGATGGTTGGGGTCACATTGATTTTTCCAAACTAGGCTTTAAAAATTTGGAAACATGTTTCATGTCAACTAGATCACTGGTTTAAACTATATGTGCAGAAGAGATCTATTTTCATAACATGCTAAAATATGTAAAGGAAAAAAAAACCAAACATCTCTTTCTGCACAGAAAAGGATGTTGAATCAATTTATCTGAAGAATCTCAAATGATGAGCATCTTAATTCACACTTTTCTGACCTCGCTTTACTATTACAGTTGGATGCAAGATTGTTCACTTTCGACCTGGGATTGTTAGACAAAATGATCCAGACACCATTCAACAGCTGCTCTCCTTTGCTTCAATGACAGATATAAATAATTCCTCAATATATTTACTTCTTGCCTTATTAACATTCAGGAACCAAATCAGCGTGGCAGTTTATTCATTAGGTTTTTGCTCTAAGACTCCCTTTCCACTGTATTGTGGGAGACATAGGTCGTTTTTTAAATAAGCTTCTTTCGAAGAAGATAATATAGAATGATATATTTGCAGATATCTTCTCATATACCTATTGACAAGAAAAGACTAGCAGTCAGCAGTCAGTATAGGTAGACATCTTTACACGGCATACATTGTGCATCAGACCGTGCATAGAAAGGGTTTTGTACTAGGACAGCAAATAATAACAGGTCCAGCATTCTCAAAATCAAAACTGCCTAATCAGTTATTAAAACATTATCTATAATAATAATAATAATAATAATAATAATAATAATAATAATAATAATAATAATAATAATAATAATAATAATAATAATAATAATAATAATAATAATAATAATAATAATAATTTTATTTATATCCCGCTTCCCTCAATCCAATGGATGATTTGAAGCGGCTTACAAAAAAAATTAAAGATACAATACTAAAAATACAAAATACAGAAAATACAATATAGCAATATAGCAACAATATGAACAAAAAATACAATATTAAAGATACAAAATTTTGAGCGGCAAGGTCCGCAAATAACGGAGCCCCAGATCAACAATTTCACTGAGGGCCCCAGCAGCCCACGGTCCTTTAACCTTCCCGGAGAGCAGGGGAGGGAAAGGTGGGATTAACTTAGATTCCAGCACTCAGCAGGCGGTTGCTTACAGGTCCCTTCTAACTCTTTAGTTTTTGAATCTTAAGTTTTTCCAAATTCATGTTATTATTACCCACTATTTATAAATATGGTATTTGCCTATTGTTATAAGTACAAGAGGGAGGTGTGCCAACTCAGCCTCCCAAAGGAGGGCATTCCAAACCTTGTAAACAGCATACCTGTCAACCGCGGCTCAGGAAAATATGGGACCTGCGCAGAACGGTTCTACGCAACCTGCGCAAAATAGTTCTGCGCAGATCGCCTTCTACGCATGCGTAAAAGGCTTTTATGCTTGCGTAGAACCCTTCTACGCTTGCGTAGAACCCTTCAACACATGCATAGAAGGCTTCTACGATCCCCTTCTGCACAGATCACCTTCTACGCATGCGTAGAAGGGTTCTATGCAAGCATAAAAGCCTTCTACACATGCGTAGAAGGTGATCTGCACAGAAGGGATGCGCAGTACCTCTTTTCCCCCACTGCCAATTCCGAGGTTTGGGCAGCTGCAGGTGGGAAATGGCGCAAATTGGTGCCGAAAATCGGGAAATCCCGGCCAATCCGAGAAGGTTGACAGGTATGGTAAACAGCCACAGAGAAGGCCTTCTCTCATGTTCCCACCAGATGTGCCTTTGAAGGTGTTAAGGTATTTGTAGCAGCTGCATATCAAAGCAGGACTGGTTTTAGGCAATTTTATGTTTGAATGCAAGTCTCCCAGTTCACCCCTTTTTAAAGGTAAAGGTAAAGGTTTCCCTTGCTCGAAAGCCAGTCATATCCAATTCTATGGTTCAATGCTCATCTCTGTTTCAAACTCGAAGAGCCAGCACTGACTGCATCTGCAGACGTTTCCGTGGTCATGTGGCAGGCATGACTAGACACCGGAGCGCATGGAATGCTATTTTCCTTACCACCGAAGTGGTCCCTATCTACTTGCAATTTCTTGCTTTCGAACTGCTAGGTTGGCAGGAGCTGGGACAAAGACAGGAGCTCATTCCATCCTGCAGTACTTGGGAATCGAACTGCTTTTTCGTTCAGCTAATAAGCACACTTGGACTGGATACTTGGGAGAAAGAAAAATATCATTTACTCACAAAATAAGGTCAGAAGATACATGTGCTCATGAATCTTGATGAAGTTGGAAGTAAAGTGCACAAACAACAGGGGGACCAGCGAGAATCCATTTCGCTAACAGCGCAGGGGTGCCTTTGGCCGGAGAAGCACTTTACCCCTGGGAAAGCGCTTCTCTGACCAAAGGCATCCCTGCACTGTTAGCGAAAGGGATTCTTGCTGGTCCCCTTGTGCAAACAACAGGGGGACCACTGAGAATCCCTTTCACTATCGGCGCATGTGTGCCTTTGGCCGAAGAAGCGCTTTCCCAGGGGTAAAGCACTTCTCCGGCCAAAGGCACCCCTGAGCTGTTAGTGAAAGAGATTCTTGCTGTTCCCTTTGCACAAACAACAGGGGGACCACTGAGAATCCATTTCACTATCAGCGCAGGTGTGCCTTTGGCCAGAGAAGCGCTTTTCCAGGGGTAAAATGCTTCTCCGGCCAAAGGCACCCCTGCGCTGTTAGCAACAGGGATTCTCGCTGGTCCCCTTGTGCAAATAACAGGGGGACCAGCAATAACCCATTTCACTAACAGCACAGGGGTGCCTTTGGCCTGAGAAGTGCTTAACCCCTGGGAAAGCACTTCTCCGGCCAAAGGCACCCCTGTGCTGTTAGCAAAAGGGATTCCCGCTGGTCCCACTGCTGTTTCCGCAAGGGGATTAGCAAGAATCCCTTTTGTTAACAATGCAGGGATGCATTTGGCCAGAGAAGCCCTTTCCCAGGGGTAAAGTGATTCTTTGGCCAAAGGCACCCCTGCACTATTAGCAAAATGGATTCCCGCTGGTCCCCTTGCATTTCCCACAGATCAGTTAATAAACTACAGGGGGACCAGCGAGAATCTATTTTGCTATTGCCCTGGGAAGTGCTTTACCCCTGGGAAAGCACTTCTCAGGGCAAAAGCAACCCTGCGCTGTTATCATTTCCATGGCAAAAATCATTGTATGAATCATCCCATAGGGAAAATCACTATACAATACATGTATCATACAGCAATTTTTTCGTACAATGGTGGACCCATTAAAATAGTTATACAGGGTTTTACTGTATGGCCCTTTCTCTCCCATAACTCATCTCTGGTTCTATTTTTCTACAGTGTCATGGCAATTACTAATGTATATCTTCACAAATGACATTAGAAAGAAACTTTGAGCTGTTCCTCTTGAATTTATATTCTATTTCTTGAGTAAACTGTTTGCTGACACTTGGTTTTCAAGAAGTACATTAGGAACTCCTCCAGACATTAGAAAATGGTTGTTGTTTTTTAAGTAAACACAAAATTATCTTATAAACCAAAACATTTTAATGAGCTCACTAGTGGGGAGAGTTTTTGAAATATATATATAATAAAATCCTCTTTTTAAAAGAAATTGTAAGAAAAATAGAGCTTTCAGAAAGCTACGTTCGATGTTCATTGTTCCCCAAGGTATGCAGACCTTCTGAAAACCTAAACTGAAATAAACATGTAAATAACTGCATTACTTAAAAGTAATCAGAGAATATTGAGTTGCCATTAAATAATAACACTAGTACTTAAGGCTAATCAGAAAATATTGTTTACAGCAAGCCAAAATTATAATATTTAATTATGATTGAATATTTAATTATGATTATGATGTATCTCAAGATTATGTGCTCCAAATAGGGTAAGTCAACCAGAAGCATCATCATAAACTTCTCCAGCAGGTGAAAATTGCTAAAAGTTACCATTCCAAAGAATGCAAAGCATTCTGTTGTTTATGCATATGAACTTCCCTTGATGTGACCATTAGAAATTGGTGAGAGATACAGAATCCAGCTCATTTACTGGTGTGCCGGCTGCTGCCAGATGCCTGCACCAATGAGGACTTGGGTTTGGGCAACAACAAAATGAAGAAAGTGGCTTCATTTTGGCAATCCAGGGTTTGATTGGGACATGAAAGAAGAAGACTAGATGAAATAACTTCATGCTTGCCAGCTGTAACATTGCAGCAATGTAGTGGCATTCAGTTGTTTACACTGGGTGTTTAACCTGAAATGCCTAAGAAGAAGCCATTTGTTATGTCTCTGTGATAGCAATTCAGATATATATCAAAGATATATATGTTTATGACCAGTCCCCAACTTCTCCATGCTTCTGATCATCTGAAGGATAACATCACGTGATGACTATATTTTGGATGGATTTTATAAATCCAAACATACATTTGAGCCAGAAAGTGAGAAGATTTACAAGCACTGTACATGTACATGTTTATGTTACTTTTTCAATTGCTGCAAAGACATTTGATCTTATATAATAAATGTACTGTATTTGCAGTGTAAACAAGATTGTACTTTTGAATTTTTACTTTTGATCTCAGGATGCTGGTGGCTGAAACCTCCATTGGCCCTTTGCTGCGTAATCAATGGTGACAAATAAGAGGAGGTGCAGTCCAGCAACATCTGGAGGCCCACATGTTCCCCATCCCTGATTTAAAGATATTTTTCCTTATCATGGGAGACAGATCCTTCTGAGAGAAAAGAGAGAGAGAGAGAAATGCAGAGCTTTGACAATGTTAGAGAATGCTCCCTGGTATATTACTACATGCTCTGCTAAGATGGTATCAGGGAAACATATATTATTCCTTGCATCTGGAGTTTAAAAGATGTATAACTGTGAGGTCAATGTCAGAGATAAGGTATAAGAAAAGTCGGAATGCCATCTGAAAGCAAGATGCCTCTGCAAGTTAGAGAATATTTTTATTCCCTTGCAGTGGGTACTTGTAATGGGTTATTGTGTTAGGAGTCATGGAAATTCCTCCAGTTAACTTTAATTTATTGTTGCAATAGCTCCTGTACTTCAGCAACCTTAAGAGCATTTCCCACAGATCAGTTAATAAGATGCAGCCCACAGAAAGGCCCAATGAATCTGTTTGTTATAGTCTACTTAGTGATGCTCTGGCTACTATAGGAGTGCAGAAGTCGGTGAAAAGGCACCACCACCATACTGTGAGCCCTGGAAAAGACAAGCCAATAACAGCAACAGAGATTCTTTATTTAGAAACAGTAGAAACTTCTGGCATCTGTCACACAGCAATTAATAAAGAACAAACAAAGAAAAACAAAACAAATGGGCACATAGAAAAACAACAAAGTCAAACAAAGAATCACGTACCAAAGCAATTATAAGCAGCCATTTTGTCATCTTGGGGGGAAATGTGCACACTTAAAGGTAAAGATCTTGGCAAAGATAAAGTGCTACAGAAGAGTGTGACACATTTGATAGATATACAAGCCAAGGGGGGAAAAACCACACACATCAATTACTTGTGTGGTTCCAGTCCGGTAATTTTTATTTGGAAAACCACATGCTAGTGTGGTTTTGACTGTAGGAAATGAGTTTCACTGATGTGCTGAGGTTTCCCCCTTTCCCCTGTTCTGATAGGGATGCTGATATACAATGGGAATTAATCCATTTCTTAGAAAGAAATAGGCTAGCAAAACCTAGTGGTTTGTTTTCAGTGACCTGTCACCCACTCATAGAATCTCGTTCAAGTTTTTGAAAGCACACACTCATCATTTCACCGGCTGTGTCACAACTGGGTTGTGCATTTGCATGTACACAGCCACACATGTATGAAAAGCATGTTGTCCTCATCAGTGCTAGTGTTCAAATCAACAAATCAGGCCCTTTTAAGATTGTAATTTGCACAGTGTATCTGATGTGCACAGGCCATATCTGTGTAATAAAAAGGAAGAGTCCAAGAGTTCAAAAACAATTCAAAGGTCAAGAACAATTTGATACATATATGTAAAAAGCCCTGATTGTTTTATAAGAAGTATAAAATATTTTGAGAAATGCAGTTTGAGTTATCTATCCTTGCATTTTTATGAAGCAAAAGATAAGCTATGTTGTGGTTGTAAGAGTCTACGGTTACTGTGTGTACTTAAGATGATGACATTCATGAAGCTAATAGGGGTAAAGGTAAAGGTCGCCCTTGGTCGAAAGCCAGTCATATCCGACTCTAGGGTTCAGTGCTCATCTGTGTTTATAGGCAAAGCGCCAGCGCTGTCCATGTCTGCAGACGTTTCCATGGACATGTGGCAGGCATGACTAGATGCCGGGGTGTATGGAATGCAGTTTACCTTCCTACTGAAGTGGTTCCTATTTATCTACTTGCAATTTCTTGCTTTCGAACTGCTAGGTTGGCAGGAGCTGGGACAGAGATGGGAGCTCATTCTGTCATGCAGTACTCAGGTCTTGAACTCTGATCTTCCAGTCATCAAGTTCAGTGTCTTAACCACTTGAGCCACCACAGTCTCTCATGAAACTAATGGTTTTTTGCTGTATATGGTAACAGGTTTCTTTTTCCTCAAATTTTTCACTATTACTATCCAGAATCTTTTTGGTCACACTTACTAGCCTAATTGTATCAGTGTAAATCTCAGAGATGGATTGCTGCTAGTTAAGAAGTTAATACAATACAGACATTCATCCTTGCATACCAGTTGTGTAACTTGGTTTTCAAAAGCAAATGCTTTCCTCTCTGCTTTTCTGTTCCTAAAGTGGAAGGCAAAGACCTGTGTTTTTAAACGGTTTGGTTTCAGCTGGTTGTTGTTGTGTTTTTTTTTATTAAATAAGGAAAGATGCTGCAAGGCTGAGGTTAGCAGCTGCTCAATGGACTCAAAAGTTTCCTACTGGAGTGTCATGGCACGATCACCAGCATACATAAAGCACCAGGTATATGGAAACATCAGTAATGTAAAAAGTTAAAAAGTAATTGTGCTTGGATGCTACCTTCTGGGAGACTGTTCCTTTGATTTCTCAACTGTGCCATCCTCGAAATTTAAATAATTTTTTGTTTTGAAGCAGAACTGTGATCATTTTTTGTTAGCCCATGTTAGGAAGGAGGTAGAACTTTCTGACCAGAAATTGGTGGGGATCAATGTCACATGCTGCTGTAGTCTGACAAATGTTGCTCTAGATATTTTATGTGTTTCAAAACCATCTTCTACATAATGGGTTAAATTTACAATTTGAGCCGTATAGCTCTTGCCAAGAAAAAAGTCCACCCATTCTGCAGTTAGAAGAGGTTCAATTTTAGGGGCTAGATGATTTCATATAGTTCATTCACAAACTTCGTATAAGCAACATAGTAGGGAGATTGGTCTGTAGCTTTTGGGATCTGATGATTCTTTGCCTGCTTTCAATATAGTGATTACTTTCAACTTCCACCATATGTTTGGAATGTTTGCTCATCCAGCAGATATTAAAGAGCTGAAGGAGCCATTCAATTGTGTTTTGGCCAAAAAAATTAACTTGCTTGATTTAGATATCATTAAGTCACACTGCCTTATCATTCCTATATTTTCTTATGAAGCTAATTTTGCCAATATGAAGACAGTAGAAAATTATTTTGGATTAATTCTGAATATCCCTTTGGTGTTTCATTTTTGTTATGCCTTGGTTGGTCTTCCCTGCTGGGATCAATTGGTTATACATTTCGGCTCGGGGTTATATTTGGATATAGCATCCTTTTGTTTGAATCAACATTCAGTCTTTTTAGCATTTGCTAAACTTTATATGGTCATTAAAATATTTTATTTTTTAAAGTGTGAAATATAATCTAAATCAGGGGTTCCCACCCAACCTATGGCCCATGGGCCGGTGTCGGCCCACAACACCATCTCATCTTGCCCGTCGCTGCCTCCGCCACACCCGGAAGTGGAAGCGGGCGCATTTACATCAGCCATAAAACACACCTTCACATACGCAAACGTGCCCCCTGCTGTCATAAATGTGGAAGTGGGTGCATTTATGACAGCTGTAAATGTACCCACTTCTGCTTCTGGGGTGAGCAGTCTGGTCCTCTCAGCTGTCTAGGGGAATGGTCAGGCACACAACATAAAAAGGTTGGCCACTCCTGATCTAATTATTGGGGCTGTGTTTTTCTGGAGTGATACGTGGGATGTAGTTGGTCTGGCATGCTCTTGGAATGGAGGTACAAAAATATTCTAAAGTGGAAGTTAGAAATCAATCCTGGTTCTCTGGCGAAGAGCCTTCTGAAGCACCTTTGAATCTAGCACTGTTGCAAACTTTTCCCTGTTGGCTTTTTTGAAATTGTACCTCCTACGGAATGATACAGGTTGGGGATCAGATGACTGAATAGATCTGACATAGAATGTGTCTAGCCGCCCTGAGTTGGCCCTGGCTAAGTAGGGCGGGATATAAATCGAATAAATGAATGAAAATGAATGAATGTTTGAAATTGGGTCACCAATCTTGATGCACTCTTAGCTGTATAGGCTGACTAACAAAAATTAGCTCTGAATTGTAGCCTCTCTGCCACTGTTATATGAAGTGAGAAGTTTAGGATCACATGCAAGACATATTGAATGGGATTCTGCCCATTTTATAATGGCTTCACCATTTCCATCATCATATTCATAGCCCCAAATATGGCTACTGAAAACATCAAGTAGAAAGTGAGTACTTTTGGTTTTCCATATTAAACAGCTTCTTTAAGCTGAATGGTATGCTAGGTATCCAGCTGAGAGGACTACAGTATAATACCTGGTATCACAAAAATGGCACTTCCATATTCAGCTTCCCCTAAAACAGTTCAGAAGCTGCACCCTTAGGCAGAGTGAGGCAACTCTGTCTGATGGCAGATGAGTTACATTCAGCACTGGCAGCTTGCCAGCTCTTTCTCCTGAGCTCCTGGCCTTCACTTCTCTTGATGAAGAGTGCTGCGGTGACACGCTGCATCTCTTCAATCCCTGAACTATGAAGAGTGCTGCGGTGACACGCTGCATCTCTTCAATCCCTGAACTGGTTTTGCACCCTCAGGTGTTGTGGAAGATTGCATCCCATTACTAGTGTTGAGGGAAAGTTCTCAACTGTTTTTATGCATAGAATGGAAAGAGGTCCTACCTTATCCTCTGATTTGGTCAGTAAAATCAATTGGGATGCCCTTGGTGTATTCAGAGATGAGTGCAAAACTTCCCAATGGTGAAAGGGAAGGTTTGGAATATTGTTTGTAAATGCAAGGTATTAAAAATAATGACACTAGGCTGGAAGGTTAGTTGTATTCTCATTTTGCTTCCTCTGTCAAGAAGCAGTTTCAAAGCAACTGGGTTTAAGAGTTTGAGTATTGAGGAAACAGTGAATCCTCCACACCCTCTGGCTAAATAACCTGTTGGTGGGATTTTATGCAGGTAATTGTATATTCTCTTCACAGCCACCCAATAAATATAGCATCTAAAACAGCCAGAGATGCCTTCACATTTGCATATATGTAAATTAAAAGACAAATTTAACACAGATATCATTGAACAACCCAATATATACTTCCTTAAGCTTTCTTGGAAATCATGCTATTAAAACCTGCTTTAATAAATAACCACAATCTGTGGTTTTCAAGTTCAACATGTTCACAACTAGCCATGTGAGCTCTTATCAAAAGGACTAATAACAGAGTCATCTTTTTTAACGTAACAGAAAGAAAGACAGTCCAACTAAGAGGGTCTATTACACCTGAAAACTCAAAGAAGCTTTTGTAGATACCCCCATACTTATGCATGTGTTATTTTCATTTTAGAACATACCTGTCAAGTTTTTGATTTGGAAATAAGGGAAATTTCCTGGCAAATACGGGATACTTGACAGCTATGCTTATCCTGTGCTGCCCTCCAATGGTGGCAATAGGGCATTGCAGTCTAATTAATAAGGGATGACGGCGGGAAAGAGGGTAAAATAAGGAGTTTTCCCGGCCATAAGAGATACTTGACAGCTATGTTTTAGAAGGAAACATGAGGGTTGTTCTTTAGGGAAGGTGGGAGTGAATTCGGGGGCAAGGCAAATGATGAGTCATGAAAACAAACTAAGTAGACGGGAATTACTGCCAGTCTCTGCGTACTGTAGTAAACAATGGCTCAGCAGTCACTTTTTAAGTATCTTCCTTTCCATGAGAAAGAGGCAAAAATATTTTCCTTATTCATGTTCTTCTCATCCCCAGAAGGACAGCCTAAGTCAGTCCCAACACAGGTACCTACAGGAGCTAAACTATAGCGTTCTTGATGAGTCAGCAAGCATATTAACATGTGAGTCAACATCAATATGTTATTGAAGATTAACAAAGACATGATCTCTTTACATTGCTAAAAGAAATTGAGAAACCTGCAACAGGCACTGTGAGCAAAAGAAGCTGAAAACATATTTAAACTCTCAAACTAATTTCCATATCTGTCTGGGTTTCACAAGGAACAATTGCCCTAGTCTGGCATGTGTGCCTGTGCATTGGTGATTTCTTCACAACTTGTGCCAGACAAGAAGAAAAACACCCTCACCAGCTGGGCAGGTGGAATCCTGCTTCCTCATGTGCCTCCTGATTGCTACATTGGTTGAAGATCTTTGAAGAATCTGGGAGTGGCTATAAAAACAACACTCTGAAAGGTAATTGGCAAAGCTAAATCAGGAGACAACTTGCAGAGATCCAGGGGCCATACAGGCTTATTTTTGAGACTGTAGGGTGGGAGGGGGCTGTACCTGCACCTGTCACTGCAATCACCCCCAAATCTTACTCATTAAAAAAAACAGAGAAAACCAATTTACACCCTCTAGACCAGGGGTTTTCAACTTTTTTGTGCCATGGGCTGGACCATGCCCCCTCAGACAGCTCAGCGGGCAGGACATATGGTTCCCCCACCATTAATGCTGCCGTAAAACACGTCTACAGCTGTCATAAACATATTTATGCTGTGGGCGCATTTACAAAATGTTTTTGGCTGTTTTTGCCATTTCCACTGCTTCTGGCGGTTGGCAGCAGTGGCAGTGCATGTTTTTTTTGCTGTTTTTGCCACTTCCAGTGGCAGCAGCAGTGGCAGGAGTGAGGGCATAGGGCCATATGAAATGGCGCCACAGGCCGGGTCTGGCTGCCAGACTGCAGGTTGCAAACCCCTGCTCTAGACAGAGCAGTGTTTCCCAACCTTTGGTTTTTGGACTTCAATTCTCAGAAGCCTATGTCAGTACATTGGCTGATCAGTGCTTTGGGGAATTTTCTTAGGCTTCTAGGAATTGAAATCCAAAAACCAAAGGTTGTGAAACACTGCTCTAGAGGCCAGATTTCTTTTAGTTTTTCTACTGCTGCTAACACAAGTTTCACTGTCAAAATAGTGTTGATATGCACAAGGAAATATTGAAAGGGTGCCCAATGTTTAGTAACTATATGCCTTTTCATGATATATAGCATCCTTATTGTAAGAGGATTTCCGTAGGTTCGGCCCAAAGACCCCAGTACTCATTCATTTTGTCTTTATAGTTCTTTATTTCCACTGGCTGCATGGCGGTCAGTGAGGGTCAGTGGTCAGGATAGGAAAGAGGGTCGTCGGGTAGGTGAGGGTCCTTTAATAGGGTTAGGTGAGGTCAGAGGAGGTCAGAGGGGGTAGGGTTACATGAGCGGTGCATTACGGTACATGTAGTTCGTGGCAGTATGATATCACCCCTGACAAAACCCCTTCTGAGATCATACGGACAGAACGTGATGTGATTTGGATTTGTTGTTCTCCTACTCACTAAGACGTAGGCCATTTAGCAAATAACTGTGTTGGGCTAATGGGAGTGGTTTGGTCAGGATGTCCGCTATCTGTTCTTGGGTTTCACAATGTATCAGGTCTATGAAGCCTCCCCCTATGAGTTCCCTTACTTTTCTATACTTGATATCAATGTGTCGGGATCGCCTGGCTAAACATTCGGCCCTTGCCATGTCTATGGCTGCTTTGTTGTCCTCGTGAATGACAATGGGAAGGCTGGGTTTTTCCCAGATGAGGGAGATTAGCTCGTTTATCCAGATCAGGTCATCTGCTGCGTTAGACAGACAGACGTACTCTGCTTCAGCGGTGGAGGAGGAGACCAGTTTTTGTTTTTCAGTGCGCCAATATATGGGGCTGCCATTCAGCATCACTATGTAGCCGGATGTACTTCTTCTGGTCTTTGTACATCTGGCCCAGTCGGCATCAGCATAGCATGAAATGTTTATCCTGTCATTTATTTGAGGGGTCAGCAGTAACTTTCTATCCATGGTACCCTTCAGGTACCTCAACAGCCTTTTGACGGCCACCCAATGGTGGGTCCTTGGGTTGCCGGAGTGGCGTGAGAGAAGGTTCACTGCCAATGAGATGTCCGGTCTGGTCCAGTTGGCGATGTGCAAGAGTGATCCGATGATGGATCTGTAGAGTGTGATGTCCTCGAATGGTTCTCCCTCCTTGTGGGAGTTTTTTATGAAATTCGTTTGCATGGGGGTCCCACATGGGTGGGCGTCGGACATATTACACTTGTTAAGGAGCTCGATTATCTTCTCCTTCTGAGAGATGGCAAAGCCGTCTGTTATCCTTGACACTTGTACCCCTAGGTATTTGTTCACTTTTCCTAGACTCTTCAGTGAGAACTTGTTTTGTAGGCCTTTGGCGAACTCATCGCACCTGGACTTGCTTTTCCCAAAATAGAACAGGTCGTTGACGTAAACCAGAACCGTTTCTACCCCTTCTGGAGATTTTCTTAAGAAGACACATTTGTCATCCCTAACTGGGGAGAAGTTCAATTTCTTCATGGTTTCAGCTAGGCATTCGTACCATCTTCTGCCAGATTGCTTGAGTCCGTAAAGGCTCTTGTTTAGCAGCCATGTTTCTCCACTGCTGCGTCCAAAACCGGGTGGAGCCCTGACGTATATCTCCTTATCCAGTTGTGCGTGTAGGTACGCTATCTATACATCGAATTGATATACTTGTTCTCCAAGTACGGTTGCCATTACTAATGCAGCCTTAACACTTTCTGGTTTCACCGTTGGAGAATATGTGTCCTCGTAGTCATCTGGGTATCGTTGAGTGAAACCTTGGGCCACTAGTCTGGCCTTGTACAGGATCTGTTCATCCTCTAGCTGTTTGACCTTGAATACCCACTTTGTTCCCACCGTCTTTTGTCCTTCAGGTACTCTTGCAGGTGTATATATGTCAAGGTCTTCGAGACTTTCCATTTCCTTCTCCATGGCCGCCCTCCACTTGTCCTGTTCTTCAGGTGGTAGCTCTGCTATGTCTTCGTAGCTCGCTGGTGTTTCGGGGTAGGTCTCCATACTCAGAACATAATCCTCCAGTCCTCTTGGGGTTTGGTTCTTGGTCGACCTGGTTGACCTTCTAGGCGCTTCTTTTGTGGGACTTGGGGATTCGACATCTCCTGCGTCTGTGGTGCCTGTACGTGCTCCTTGTGTTTCAGACTTGCCACATATTGTATCTCCTGGTTGGTCAGGCCTTGCCTCGGGAAGTGCTGCCTTGACCCCTTCATGCTCTGGGTCGCTCATCAATACTTCATTCGCATGTATCTTGCCCCAGTTCACGTGCTCGTGGAATGTGGCTGATCTTGAAACTACCAGCCTCTGGTTGTGGTCTATGAAATGGTACGCCTTCGAACCTGGCTCATAGCCTAGGAACCTTAGCCTTCTGGTTATCTTGTCCCCCTTCTTTCTAAGTTGCTTGGGTATGTTGCTTGGCTTCCCGGGTAGTGATGGGTCGTGGGCGTTATGCCCGCACCTCCCCACTACTTCAGGAGCTGCACTGGTTACCAGTTTGCCTCTGGGTGCAATTCAAGGTGCTGGTTTTGACCTTTAAAGCCCTATATGGCAGTGACCCAGGATACCTGAGAGACCGCATCACCCCAAGAGTGTCTGCCCATCCAACCAGAGCGGACTGGAGGAGCTCCCTAGTTGTGCCTTCAGCTAGGGGGGCCCGCCTCTCTAGCACATGAAGAAGGGCCTTCTCCATGTCCACACTGGCCCTCTGGAAGTGGTTCCAGGAGGTGGCAGGAGGTGCCAACAGAATTGAGGTTACAGACAGAATAGCTGCCCTTCAGGAAAGGTTTGAAAACCTGGCTGGCAGGGCAGGTGTGGCGCCTAAATGGGAATACGGCCCCAGCCTGTTGGCTCATTTCAAGTTAGTGTCCCTCCCTCTGGGTTGCTGTATCCCTTTTATTATTTTATAAATAGGTTGGGGGTAGGAGGGTGGGTGGGTTTATGACTTGAGGTTTTTGATCTGTTTTTATATATTTTTAATCTGTTGTAAGTCGCCCTGAGACGGGTTCAACTGAGTGGGCGGCATAAAAAATTAAAAATTAATTCAATTTAATTTTAATTAAATACCGTAGGCCCATTAAATCAGTGGGAATTTTGTTATCCTACTCTACTCTGGTTATGACTTTCTAAACTAAGTAACAGGAGTTCTGCCAACATCTCTTCTGGTAACTTGTAGTTATATCTTTGCTCTTAATTCCTTGCTGTGAATGACTTTTAGATTGCTTGGCTATACTTCTGTACTCTCTCTAGGTCCATGACTGTTGGATTGGCTTGACTTGCGATGTGGCTCCAGATCTCCGACACTGTCTACACCTTATACTGGTAAGTCTCTGTTAGCTAGCCCTGGGACTTACCTTACCCTAGGAGCATTTCTCTTGATGTCTGATTTGTTTCCTCTGCAAGATTAATACACCCATAGTAAAGGTTTCTTAGAAAAGACAGCATTTTCAACTGTTTTTGCATTTCTATAGTCTATAAAGACACATTAGAGCCTTTACTGAATTTCCGAAATACAAGCAATTTTTAAAAAGGTTCAGGAGAACGATATAGCGTATGTGTGTTAGGGATAGCTCATATTCCAAACAGATAGAATTAGCAAGGGGGGGATCAAGTGCCTGGAGGTGAAGAGAGAGGAAGTCCATTCTCTATATCCAAATAACAGCACAAATCATTTGATTAAGCCTGCAACTGTGGTTTCCAAACCAGTGGAAAGGACAGCCTTTTGTCTCTGCTTAAGAACAAATAAATCTCTCCTGTCTGAATAATTTTAGAAAAGAAACAAAAAAAAAATGCTACAGATGGAAATATTTTATTTCCCATACAGTAATACCTTATACAAAGTCCACTTCATACAACATCGGATTCATACAACATCGCCTAATTCCTTGAAAAAAATTGCCTCATACAAAGTCGTGCGACTTTGTATGAAGCATTGGGGTTTTCCCAGGTTGCATTGTGCCTGGGCAGTATAAAAGGCAGGACACATGCATGCATTGCTCTTGTGGGTTTTGCATTAGGCAAAGAGCGTTTAGGATAGTGGTTTTGAGCGCAATTTTGGATTTTTTTGAATTTTTTCGTCAGAATTTTTAGAAGCATTCCTGGGATTTTTGCAGCATTCTTCAGGTTCTTTGACAATCAGGGTTGTTTGACAAGTTTTTGTAATGTTTTTAGCCTTTAGACAATGATTTCTTAAAGTTCTGTCAGTTTCCTGTCTGTTTCCTTGACTTTGCCCTGAAGTCTGTGCTGTTACAGTACAATGTATCTCTATGGAAACGACGTTGTATGAGGCATCGTGGCAAGGATTTGGACATTGTATGAGGCATCGCAGCTAGGATTTTGCATGCCTCATACAAAGTCCAAATCCGTATAAAGTCCAAACTTGTGGAACCAAGTTTGGACGTTGTATGAGGTATCACTGTATTTTACAATTAATGTGAGAGACACTGATCTATCCCTACTGTTAAGGAGTGTATAATTCTGCTATAAAATCCAGTGCATGAAAGAAATCTAGAGAACCATGTACTCATCATACTGATAAAACTGCCTTAAAAAACAAGAAACACCAGGCAGCCAACGCCAAGTGTGTTTGAGTTCTAGCGATTCCAACAGAAAAATGGGATCAAACTTTTCCGTGTCATGGATGTCAATGGAACTTCCAAGTGTCTGCTTTGATCAGAAGGTGTCTGTTGTTTGCAGTCAGTGTCCTTTTGAAGAACCTTTCATGAGGTACATTCAATGGTACATTTTAAGGCATCTCCTGAAGGAAAACGAAATCCAGCAACCTATGTAACATCACACATGAATGCCTTCATTATTTAAAATCAAACTGAGCCATAAGATTTCTGCAGCATATAGGAAAAGGCAGAGAGAGAGAAAGAAAGAGAGAAGACAAATCTGAATATATTTGCATTCATAGCTCTTCAGCACTCTGGAGGATCATCCATAGATTAATAGGTCATTCCACTGATGTAATTCCATCCATGGGAGTGAGAATGTAGCAATACTGCAAAGCAGTTCTTGTAGAAACAGAAATAAAGTAGCATAGAAATCTGAATGTAAACTTGGTTCTTGTCCCATTAAGGCGTGTTTCACTTCCGCTTCTGGGAGTGATGAGGGCAGCGCGGGCCGGATGAATTGCAGTAAATCCCTTCATGTGGATTCACAGGGTGCTTGGGCTTCTGGGAATTGAAATCCAAGAACATCTGGAGTGCCAAGGTTCACCATCATGGCATTAAGGAGTATGGTGCAAGTGAACAGAGGACAAGAGGTTGATGAGTAGACAGAAATGTGGAGACGGTAGCTGATCAGAGTTGCTTGAAGCAACTTGCTAGAATATTCTTAAAATGCATACTGTAAAGTGGCATCTGGAATACTTTGCTTACTATTTGCAGTGGCAGTTTTTGACTTTTCACTTAGCAGCCTTTTAATTCCCAATTCATTAAATTGTAGCTTCTCAGTTTGTAGTTCTTGACTTCCTAATTTGTACTTCAAAAAATTGGGATGTGGGGGCTTGTTATTTAGCAAATTAACCTTTGCGATGTGGACTTGAAATATCTGATGAAATATCTGATGAAATAAGATGTGATAAATAACTGGTCAAGAACTGCAAAACATCGACCACATTATTTATTGATAACTGACAGCATGATGGGTCCTGACTACCATACGTCCTTGTGCTATAGGCAGTGGGACTGGCAACCATTAATAGATGTGCAGTTTGGCCTTGCATGCCATAACCACTCAGCACTGTGTACACTTGCAGCATCCTTCAGAAATGTGTTTAGACTGATGAGATCACAGCAACAATAAGGATCAGGTGATTACCCAACAAACAAATATTTTAAGAGGTTTACAGTTATTCGGTCTCATATGGAGGCTGCTGTCCTCTTCAAGGCGTTTAGTTGATTTCTCCCTTCATTGCAAGTGGGAATGTTTGTAAAATAATCTATGATAATGTTCAAATTATGGGTTGGAGTTCTTCTAACGATATGCATAAACACCAACTTCAACACTCCATTTCACCAAGGCTATAGTTTCCATTCTAGAACATGTCCAGACTACCCCTTATGGGATGGTCTGGCTTCCTCATTTTCAGGATACTTGAGGATGAGGGGAGAGCTGAATTATAGTTAGTGTGCTCCCTCTGTCTGAAAATCCTAAGTGACCTTGCCTGTACGGTAAAGTAGCAGATGAGCTACTTTACCATACAGGCATGTAAAACTGCTTCTCTGCAGAGTGGCAGGGGAAGTGTTTAATTATTTTTCTGCAGCTGTGAATGGTGTGTGGCTGCAGCAGCAACTGAGGGCCTCACCAGCTGATCAGTGGAGTACAGGCAGTTTCAATGGTACAGAGGATGCCACGGTTGTGAACAACAAATGGTGATAGAAAAACAGTTTCCCTGGAGGGGAAGGGAAAGTTTAATTTTCCCCCTTTGCTGATATCTGATATGCTGACAAGGCTTGTTGGGCCAAGCAGCATACTTAATGTTTACTCTGGAAGCATTTGGGGTATGGCATCCAGAGGCTGGTGGGGAGGGATGTTGGGTCACTCCAGCATCCACAAAATGTAAATGCCTAGAACAAGCCCTGAGAGCTGAAAGGAGCACATTAAGTGCTCATTTAGTCATGCTCCTAGTCTTCTAAAACCAGTATCTAAAGTAATGTTTCCCAAACTTTGGTTTTTGGACTTCAATTCCCAGAACCCTAAGTCAATTCCCTAAAGCACTGATCAGAGAATGTACTGACAGGCTTCTGGAAATTGAAGTCCCCCAGGGGGCGTGGGCCCCACATTAGGAACCACTGGTCTAAAGGGTCTATAGTGCAAAAAGCCCTCAAGCCACTGTTGCTCCACCCTGACATATTGTCCACATTGCTTTTCTACCACTGAATTTTATCAACATGGCAGCATAGGCCAAGTCCCACATTTCTTTTTCATTTGCCATCACGTGGGTAAGATGTGGCCAAAATGTAGAAATGAGTATTCATGGAAGTGCAACTTTTATTCAGAAGGCAGCAAGGGCTTCTCAGGGGCCTAGTTTTCACACAGAAGTGCTGTGCAAGTATACCAGCAAAATTCAGCAGCGGGAGAAGAGTGCAGTGCCCCCCACCCCCACCCCCGTTAGGTGGCCCTTCATCTTCAGAAATTACCCACCCCCAATCATACCTGTCAAGTTTCGGGAAATTTCTGTCCAACCCCCGTATTTTACAATCTTTCCTGCCATCATCCCGTATTAGTTAGACTGCAATTAAACTGGAGTTAGACTGGAGGCCAGCACAGGATAAGCATAGCTGTCCAGTTTCCCATTTTGGATGGGAAATTTCCCTTATTTCACAGGAATTTCCCGAAACATGACAGGTATGCCCCCAATGGGAGCTCAAGGTTTCTGTGGTCTCTCTGTGACTGGGATAGTTCTCTAATGCTTCCAAAATATTTCACGAGTGACAGTTTTGCGGCTTACTGTATAAAACACAACAAACAAATCAACACTGTGGGAAAACGCTACCATGTTACTCCGTACAGAAAGGAGGAGTGAAATATCCTCCCCTAGACTCCTACTTGCCTTTTGTGATGCCTCTGCCTGGATTTTCACACTGGAATGTCTAATGAAATACCTGGAGGGAAACACTCCTCCAATTTTCATGTGATGAAGGGAGTTGCCTCCTTACAGGCATTATTTGGAAGTTTGTAGAGTTTGTATTACTGGGAAGAGGCCTTTACTGTGGGATTATTACTGCTGCCAAAAGTACTAATTACTCACATATACACAAGACTCAAGAATACACACCCTCAATTATTGTATTGTATGAAGTAACTGCTTACCTTGTAATGTCTTGACTTGCCAAAGCCCAGTTGTGGGACACTGTAATTAGAATCAGTCGGCAAATAACAATGCAGGTGTGGGATTGCTTGCTTCGTACTTGCTTGATAAGCTCAGTTTCATGGCATAGCAACATTTCTCAGGTTAATGACTTACATTAAAAGTATATGAGGGTTGGCTGAGAGCAAGGCTTTGGCACTGGAGAAAGCCTTGATGAGGGCGTCAGTTCAATACTAAGAAATAGAAGCCTGATGTTATATTGTTGCTGTGAGGGGGACAGGATTCCCAGAACAGCTCACATTTAAGCTCTAAAGTGTATTATGCCTTTCAGTTTCAAAATGTCACAAGTAATGCCTTTTCTAGACTACAAAAATCCACCTGTGCATACTGAAAGCTCCATGCTAGTAATAAAATTATCTGGTCGAAATCAAGAGGAATTTATTTATTTATTTTACTACTACTATTACTACTACTTTTGGAACATTAAGTAGAGAAAGTTTTAGAAAATGAGAGAGTTAAGATCCTGTGGGACTTTAAAATTCAAACAGATAGACATTTACCTCACAACACACCTGATATAACTGTTGTGGAAAAGAAGAAGGTCTGGATTATTGACATTGCTATACCAGGAGACGCACAAATTGAAGACAAACAACCGGAGAAAATAACAAAATATCGTGATTTGCAAATTGAAGTTGAGCATCTATGGAGGAAGAAATCTGTTGTTCCCATACTGATTGGAGCCCTTGGAGCAATACCTAAAGGACTCCCTAGATATTTGGAAATCTTGGACTTACTGGACTTGAACATCCTAACTCTCCAAAAGACAATACTAGGAATTGGGTATATACTTAGACAGTTCTTAGGTCCTTGGTTAGGACTTCAATTGTTAATTTTATTCCAGTCCTCGACTGTGAATCAAATGGTTGATTTGTATCCAACAACAACAGCAGCAGCAGCAGCAACAACAACAACCAAGTCAAAAGAACTACTTCTACAAAATACATAAAGTGGGTCCAAAAAATCTTGAGGTCAAAACTGAGTGGAGGCAATATCATCAAGGCAATTAATACCTGGGCAGTGCCTGTTATATGCTATTCAGATGGAATAATAGATAGGACCCAAATGGAATCAGACAACCTTGACCGAAAAACAAGGAAGCTAATGACCATGCATCATGCCCTGCACCCAAAAAGTGATGTTTATCATCTGTATTTACCAAGAGCTGAGGGTGGCAGTGGACTCCTACAGGTGAAACAGAGAATAGAGGAAAAGCATAGCTTGAATGATTACATTAAGAAAAGTAAAGAGCCTATGCTTCAGGAAGTGAACAAAGGAGGATTTCTAAAATCAGTGAGGAAGAAATCTGAATACAGAAAGGAAAGAATAGAAAGTTGAGCTACAAACTGGAAAAACAAGCCTATGCATGGTCAATACTTGAAAAACATAGAAGGAAAGGCTGACCCAAAGCTGACATGGGGATGGTTAAGAACAGGAGTTTTGAAGAAGGAAATGGAAGGATTTATCTTGGCAACTCAGGAACAAGTTTTGCAAACAAATTGCATAAAGACAAAAATACAGCATTTATCCAACAATAGCAAATGTCGGCTTTGTAATGAAAAGGATGAAACAGTGGATCATCTCATCAGAGGATGCAGCAAAATTTCAGACTGATTATTTGCAATGTCATAACAGGGATGCAAAAATTATCAATTGGAAACTTTGCCAGAAGTTTGGATTTGAATGCAGTAAAAACCATTGGGAACATCAAGTAGAGAAAGTTTTAGAAAATGAAAGAGTCAAGATCCTGTGGGACTTTAAAATTCAAGCAGATAGACATTTGTCTCATAACACTCCAGATATAACTGTTGTGGAAAAGAAGAAAAACATAGAAGGCAAGGCTGACCCAAAGCTGACATGGGGATGTTTAAGAGCAAGAGTTTTGAAGAAGGAAATGGTCTGGTTTATGGACATTGCTATACCAGTATTATTGCATACAAATCAATCATATGATTCACAGTTCAGGACTGAAATAAAATTAACAGTTCAAGCCCTAACCAAGGACCTAAGAATGATTAAGGTAATGTCTGAGTATGCATGTAGTTCCTAGTAGAGTTGATTTTTTTTTTTTTAGAGTTAGGATGTTCAAGTCCAATAAGTCCAAGATTTCCAAATATCTAGGGAGTCGTTTAGGTATTGCTCCAAGGGCTCAGATCACTGTGGGAACGACAACTGATTTCTTCCTCCATAGATGCTCGACTTCAATTTGCAAATCACAATATTTTGTAATTTTCTCCAGTTGTTTGTCTTCAAATCGTGTGTCTCTTGGTATAGCAATGTCAATAAACCAAACCTTCTTCTTCTCAGCAGCAGCAGCAGCAACAACTGCAGAGCTGGAAGGGACTCGATGGATCATCAAGTCCAGCCCCTCTCACGCAGAAATAGTGGGGAATCAAACTCCCAACCTCTGGCTCCACAACCAGATACCTAAACTACTGACCTAGCTGGTGTTAAACTTCCATACTGCCCATCTAGCATGGGAGCTACTCTGGGTGATATACAAAGGTTAAAACAAAACATCTATTTTGATTCCCATCGTACTGAAAGAATCTGAGTTGTTCAAGAGAAAGTATGAGCTCCTCCTCGACTCCCATGGATTTCAGTAGAATATGGTGTGGTTAGAGAGTGAGAGGTCCAGCCCTAGGCTCCTCAAGTATGGGGTGCCTCAGGGCTCAGTGCTCTCTCCTCTCCTATTTAACATCTACATGAAGCCACTGGGTGAGATCATTCGTTCCCACGGGGTACGGTACCATCAGTACGCGGATGACACTCAATTGTACATCTCGGCCCGTGGGGACCCCAGTGATGCTGTTGAAATCCTATCCGGATGCCTGGAGGCCATTGGGGTCTGGATGGGGGCCAATGGGCTTCGGCTGAATCCCAGCAAGACAGAGTGGCTGTGGATAAGGGGCCCCGTGTTATCCAGGGAGTTACCATCTTTGGTACTGGATGGGGCTGTTTTGCCCCAGACAGACCCAGTGCGCAACTTGGGGGTCCTTCTGGACTCGCGGCTGCTGCTAGAAGAACAAGTAGCGGCTGTGGCCAGGAGGGCTTTTGCCCAATTTCGGGTGATTCGCCAGTTGCGCACGCTCCTGGACTGGGGCTCCTTGCTTATGGTCACCCATGCTCTGGTCACTTCCCGACTAGATTATTGTAATGCGCTCTACATGGGGCTGCCCTTGACGACCATTCGGAGGCTGCAGCTGGTCCAGAATGCAGCAGCCCGGGTGATGATGGGATGTGGGCGATATGCCCATGCCTCACCGCTACTTCGGGAGCTGCACTGGTTACCAGTTTGTCTCCGGGTGCAATTCAAGGTGCTGGTTTTGACCTTTAAAGCCCTATATGGCAGTGGGCCAGGATACCTTAGAGACCGCATCGTCCCAAGAGTGTCTGCCCGTCCAACCAGAGCGGACCGGAGGGGCTCTCTAATGGTGCCATCAGTTAGGGGTGCACATCTGTCCAGCACCCGAAGGAGAGCCTTCTCCGTGTCCGCACCAACTCTCTGGAACCTCCTGCCAACAGATCTAAGACTTCAAAGAGAATTGCTGCCCTTCAGGAAAGGATTGAAGACCTGGCTGGCAGGGCAGGTGTGGGGCCCGAATGGGAACACGGTCCCCGCCTGCTGGCTTATGTAAAGAATTAAGAACTCTCTCTTCTTCTTTTTATAGTGGGTGGGATGGGTGGGTGGGATATGGGGTTTTTTAAAGTGGGTGGGATATGGGGCTTTTAAAGTGTTTTTATGTGTTTTTAGAACTTGTTGTAATGCCGCCCTGAGTCGGGTTCTGCCTGAGTGGGAGGCATATATAAATATGACTATTAAATTAAATTTAAATTAAATATCTGTAAGGGATATTATCTAAAATCTGGGAAACATAGCTGTGTCCCAGCTGTCAAAGCAACACTTTGGCAGCCCTGGTAGGCAACTATTTCTTTCAAATTCAGTAAGAGTTGAAAAACTATCAGTGTTGGCATTGTCCAGTGATTTTCTGCCAAACAAATCAGGACAAAGACAAAGAACACATTTGAGTAAGTGAGTTGCTTTAAAAAAGAAATGTCTAGATACTAGGCTGGACTCATCTCAATTTTTGATCTGTCAATCCATCACTGCGTATTCCTCACTTTTCTACAACAGGGTCACCTTTTCTAGTTGTGTTTCTTATAATCTATTCTTTCTTTAATAAACACAGACGTTCTCCAACAGACTGGCAAAATCAAGACATTCAAGGATCACTTTATACATACCATATGCTAAATTAATACTTTCTGATTAATGACCTATCTTTAAATCACTAATTAAAAGACAAAGTCAATGCTACAGAAGCTGTTTCTTGTTTGCATAAGCGTCAAGCTAAAGACGGTCGAGGGAAAGTTTGAATTCAACTCAGTATCTTATCCTAAATTATTGAAGCAAATATTAATAGCAATGACATGTATATACCACCCCATAGCACTTAGAGTGCATTCTGGGGCAGTACAAGGTATTTGGCATTTTGCCCCCAAAATGCTAGGTATTCATTTTACCTTCCTCAGAAGGATGGAAAGCTGAGTCAACCTTGATCCCATTTGGGATCAATTTCAGATTGTGAGCAACCACTGCATCATGAGGGCTCACTTTGCAATAGCATTTGATCTTCTGCTTGCTTATTTTTATCTATCGATCCATCTATCTATTAAACTTATTTATTACACTGCTTGAGAAGGTTTCTGATATCTGCGTGACTTTACTGGACAGAGTCCCATCTGTGAAAATCCAGTTCCCAAAAGAGTACCCACCTGTGGCTTAGTTGTCGTAAACTGGGGAGAATTATGTTCCAACAATACTTAAATGGCTACACGTACTCTAGCCCTGGTTTAAATCTGGGGGTGGCCCAAACATGCAGAATATGAAAGAGGTAAAGGTCGCTCTTGCTCGGAAGCCAGTCATATCCGACTCTAGAGTTCAGTGCTCAACTCCGTTTACAGCCAAAGAGGCAGCACTATCTGCAGACCTCTCCATGGTCACATGCCATGACTAGACATGACTAGACACTGTGAGCAGACTACATGGAATGCTGTTAACTTCTCAACTAAGTGATACCTATTTATTTACTTGCAATTCCTTGCTTTCAAACTGCTAGGTTGGCAGAGGCTGGGACAGAGATGGGAGCTCACTCCGTCATACAACACTCAGGGTTGTAACTGCGGACCTTCCAGTTATCAAGTTCAGCGTCTTAACCACTAAGCCACCACAGTCGCAGAATATGAAAGAGAGTGACTGTACTCCCATTTTTAGAGCTAAAGGAGTGATAGGCCAAGAAGCTAACTCAACATGCTTATTTTCCCTACAATCTATCTCGTCCCTCTGTGCTTTTCTTCTCAGATCTCATCTCCTTAGAACAGTGGTTCCCAACCTTCTTTTGGCCATGCCCCACGTAAGCATCTTTAAAATCTTGATGCTCCTCTCTGTGACATATAATTCTTATTATTCAAATAGTGAACTCCTATTCACGTGGAGGAAGCCTAAAAGGCCATTCACTGTTAATAACCTATTCTTGAATTGCCCCCCTGTTGTCTATTAAGCTTACTTATGCTTAATGGCTTCTTGCACAAAAAGGCGCCAAGTTGGCTAATGCTGATCCGTCAATGTTTTCCCGCTTCTTCGGAAGCCCAGGTAAATGTAACCATCGTGTTCTGTATAAAAGCTGTTGTTCCTGCACCTGTTCCTCTGTTCTTTGCAATAAACCATGTTGTTGTTTGAACCAGCTCTGCTCGAGTAATCCTTTCAGTGTTTGGACACAACAATTGGCGACGAAGGTGGGATCAGAATGGCAGCAGCCGCCCCTGTGTCGATGGGCCCCTTCGACATCGTGGAACCAGAGTCCTAGACAATGTATGAGTTTCAGTTTGAAAATTATTGCACTTCCCAGAGGATTGATGCGGCGCTTAAAAAGTCAACGTTCCTCACGTTTTGCGAATTGCTGATGCTAGGACTCCCAACGATCTTGTGCCGCCAAGGCTGATAAGAGACATTGTGCTTAAAGATATCCTGACCGTTCTATGGGATGACTTAAGGCCCTAGGTTGCTGTGATTCCGGCACACGTAGCTTTCTACAGACGTGACCAGAAGGCTGAGGAATTCGTTGCTGAATACATTGCGGTACTCTGTCATGCTGCCATCCCGTGTCAATGGGAAAATTTGGACATAGCTCTGAGGGACAGGCTGATAGTATACATCAGGGACGAGGCCGCACAGCGGCGCCTGATGAAACGGGATGTTCCAACTTTCGCGGCAGCACTGGAAGAAGCTCAAGCTGCAGAAATTGCGAATGCTGGGGTTCAGTTCCTGCAGTAAAGGCTAGTCAACCCTGTCCAGAGAAGCTCTGCTGTTCACAAGCATCGGGTTTCTAGCTTGTCATCGTCCTCCGACGTCTCAGAGGAGGAGGACGACATTGGTCAGGTCCGGCGGTGGCAAACTATGTCTGCAACTCAGTGCAAGGATGCCATTGCGCTGTGTCGGGGGTGTGGGAGATGACACCTCTACACTGACTGCCCGTTTAAAGATGCTGAGTGCCACCGGTGTGGAAAGAAAGGGCATATTTTCAAGGTTTGCTGCCAGGATTCAAGAGGGTTGCATCAGGACAGCGCTCGCCGGGTACGGGACTACCCAATAGCTAAAGTCTTCCAGGGCCGCCACTCCAGCTCAGGTGTCCTGACAGTCTCCAGAAAGATTTTTGCCAATGTCGAGATCAAAGGGTGCCCAGGCAACATAGAAGTGGACTCAGGGACGTCCTTCTCTATCATCACACAGAAGGAATTTTTTCGTATGCCCCCATCTGCCCGCCCCAAGCTACAGGCTTTGAAGGTCAGGTTGAGTGATGTGCAGGGCGGACATATTTCTGTGCTGGGCGTCGGAAACTTTTGTGTACGTTTCTGCCACATGTCTGCCCTCCTTCCCTTTGTTGTGGTCATGACTGGTAAGAGTAACCTCCTGGGAACTCAGTGGTTTGGGCCCCTGGGTATTGCCATTTTGGGTATCAATTTGGTGGGGTCTGACTCCATCCAATCTACTTGTGATAAGTTCCCGGATGTTTTCTGCTCGAGGTTGGGTACATACAAAGGCCCCCCAGTCCATTTTGACTTGGACTCTAATGTTGCTCCCGTCAGGATGAAGCCCTGCTGGGTGCCCTTTGTGCTGAAGGACCGTATTGAGGCGGAGCTCGATCGACTGGTTGCACAGGGCATTTTGGAGCCGGAGGACTCCGCCAACTGGGAGATTCGATAGTTACAGTCCAATGGTGACATCCGCATCTGTGTGGACTATAAATGTACTATAAATAAGGCTATTCGCCCAAACTCTTATACTGTACACTGGTACAGGATGAGATTTTGGGTGAATGGCCTTATTTATAGTACATTTGTAGTCCACCACCTTCTGGCTTTGCTCCATGGTGAGAACTGTTTCGCCAAACTTGGCTCAAGCTTATCAGCAGCTGCCTGTTACTCCCATCTCAGCGTTGTGCCAGACCATCACGACCCATATGGGTGCTTTTATGGTCAATCGCCTCCAGTTCGGGATTAATGCAGCCCCGGGTATTTTCCAGGGTTTGGTAGAAAGATTGCTTAAGGGTCTCCCTAGGGTTTTGCCCTATTTTGATGATGGCTCGATTCGGATATTGAGGACTGGGTGGGGCATTGTCGAGAGTGCCAGTCGTCAAGGCCAGAGGAGACCCACCAGCCCACCAGGGAGTGGGACACAGCCAAAGGCCCCTGGTCGAGGGTTCATATTGATTTTGCTGTACTGTTCCGTGGTGCTTTATTCTTATTGATTGTTGATTCATTTTCTAAATGGTTGGGAGTGGTCCCAGTTTCAAACACATCAGCAGCCATCACAATTCACAAACTAAGGAGGCTGTTTTGCATTTTCGGGTTGTCCAACATTGTCACCTCCAACAATGCTTCAACTTTTATGTCAATGGAATTCCA
Organism: Bradypodion ventrale; assembly: GCA_035047345.1. Taxonomy (NCBI): domain Eukaryota; kingdom Metazoa; phylum Chordata; class Lepidosauria; order Squamata; family Chamaeleonidae; genus Bradypodion; species Bradypodion ventrale. The sequence continues at coordinate 102,031,939 of JAWDJE010000002.1, read as the reverse complement.
GGATTTCCTCAAACAAAATGGGGTTCATCACATAACAGCTGCCCCTTTCCATCCTGCCATGAATGGGCAAATAGAAAGGCAGGTTCGAACGGTTAAGGAGGCCCTTAAAAGAATGGGGTCTGGTGATTTAGACTTGCTTTATGTCAATTCCTTTTCACCCACCAGATCACCCCTTTAGCCTCCAGGTTTTCCCCAGCGGACCTGTTAATGAAGAGGAAGTTGTCTATGTTTTTTGACCGTTTAGACCCACACCGCATAATGGACAGGGGGTGGAACCTTGATGTGTGCAATTCCAAGGGGTTTCTGGTGGGGCAGGCTGTGTATTGTCATAACTATGCACAGGGGTCCCAGTTGTTATGGGGAGAAGTCCTAGAACAGATGGGGTCCATATCATATAAAGTGCTCATATAATGGGTTAGTCTGGAGAAGGCACGCAGACCAAATGCGTCCCTGGGTTGTGGGGCAAAATGTTTCCCTGGGGGTGGAGTTTGATGAGTCCTTTAGTTCACGATCAGGTGAAGGCTCGGAGCCCCCAGATTTTGAAGAGGCCTCGGATTTCTTTAGCCATCCACTTCCCTCCAAATCGTTGCCTGCGCATGTCTCTCCATGGCACCCCCTGAACAGGTGGTCTCTGGAGCGGAGGAGGAGACAGTTTCCCATTTTTTGGAATTAGTGTCAACACTGACTCAAGAAGCTCAGGTGTCCCCCCAAAGCCCTAGTCACCCAAGGGTTTCCACAAGGACCACTGGTGACACCAGGTGTTCTGTACCCATCTTTCAGGGTTCCCTTCAGATGGGGCAGCCAAAACGGGCCTGCGGGCCACCCCAAAGATATGGGGATTGGGTCCCCCATTGGGGGGGAGGTTTGTTGTGTATTAAGCTTCATTATGCTTAATGGCTTCTTGCAGAAAAAGGTGCCAAGTTGGCTAATGCTGATTCGTCAATGTTTTCCCACTTCTTTGGAAGCCTGGGTAAATGTAACCATTGTGTTCTGTATAAAAGCTGTTGTTCCTGCACCTGTTCCTCTGTTCTTTGTTCTTTGCAATAAACCATGTTGTTGTTTGAACCAGCTCTGCTCGAGTAATCCTTTCAGTGTTCGGACACAACACCTCCTTAAAAATCAAATTGCCCCCCTGTGGGAACTACGGTCTTAGAACGAAAGTCAATGAACAAAAAACTAGTCTTTCCCCAAATACCTCTACATATGATCGGACAATGCAGGGCTATAGCCAGGATTCTAGATGTGGGCAGGCAAATATTTTTTCAGGGTGGGCAACAATGTCATATATATCTGTGTGTCATATATATAAGCAGCTGGGAGTCTGAGGGCAGGCAAACTGCTAACTGCCATCCCCTGGCTACAGACCTGGGGCAGGTTAAAACAATGGATATTATGCCATTTTGTCAATCTTTGCCTTCAGACAACTAGCAAGTTGTTCTGGAAAATATGGTATAGGAGGGCTTGGTAGAATGCTTCCTGGTTGCTGAGACTCTGTATTTTGACTCATTGTGTAATTTACTGTATTGTATTATTATTGTTTTCCTATTGTATTTTCATGCTGTTATATTGTGTGTATATTTGATTTTTTATGATTATATTGTATTTTTGGATTTTTTGTATTATTATACTGTTATAATTGTATGTTTATTAATTGTATGTATATTAATTTTTTTGTTGTAATTGTACTTATATTATTGTGTTGTAAGCCGCTCTGAGTTGGCCTTTTGGGCTGATTGGAGCGGGGTATAAATCCAATAAACATAAACAACATTCTTCAGAAATTAAAGTTGAATTTAGATGGGTAAAGTAATGTTCTGAGCACAAGAGACTGCTATCTATATGCAATAGGTATGTTGTGTGAGAGAATACCACTCTGATAAAAATGCCCAGGCAGTACAAGGGGTAAACTAACCCCGTTGGTGTCTTAATTACAGTTGGTATAATTCTGCTGGTAATATTTTCTTCCCCTGTAATTCAGGAGTGCTTACTGGGTCTCATAAAAAGAAGAAATAACTACCTGAGAGTGTTGACTTCGTGAGAAAAATATATCACTGGTGCTGTTTAATTGTGTGTTTTCTCCCTGTTCAGGTACAATAACAGAGTCTGCTTTTTTACCCATCCGTGTGTAGTGCAGGTGGCAGTTTGTATTGGCTCCACATGAGCTGTGCAGTGTGACAATGTTCTCTTTGTTTGGTGCTCGCAGACACATGGACAGGGAAGAACGTACCTACGTAGTGAAATGGATAGATGTTTTTTTCCCTTTGGTTTTCATGTTATTGATTTTTGAAGTACAACCTGAGTTGTGTACTTCAGCTGTAGTGGTCGCTCGATGGGGTGGGGGGAGTGCTGAACTTATTCTGTGAGTTATTTTATTGTGATATTCTGTCCCCTCACCCTTCCTTCTCTCTCAACAGCCTTGGTGGCAACATCAACAGCAATCTGGGCCAATGTTAATTTGTCCTCTCAGCCTCAGTTGTTTTGGATGATGAGCATTTGGCGCTGGGGAATGACATCTCATGTCTGTCAGATGAAACTAGGCACGACTTTCAGGGCCAGCCCTGCTATTAGGCAATGTGCAACAGTTGCTTCAGGTACCTGGAAGCAGCAGCAAAGTGCTGGAGGAGAGGAAGCGTCTCTGCCTACTAAATCAGCAACTGCCATTGCATCACTGGTGTGGAAGTAAAGTTCAACTTCTGATCCAGCCTTCTTCTTGTTTTTTTTTTTAATGGAATGGGAAAATATGTCAATTTTACATTTGGGAGCCAATGTACCCAGATGGACCTGCACATTTGTTACATATACACGAGCAAGTGAGCCTCATAAGGAGGTATTAAACAAGGATGAAGAAGAAAAGCTAGTCCCTGATTACTAAGACATCAACATCCCACTGGAAATTGGGAACTCTTAACACAGCTCAGGAATGTGAGGTTCCATGCAAGGTATGGGGAGCTCAGGGTCAGGGCATTTCAGTTTCTTACTCACTAAATTCATATCTCATTTGTCTTCCAACAAATTCACAGGACTGTTTGTCTCTCTATTTTGCCTTCAGAACTGTCTTGAGTGGTAGATCAGACAGACAGAGAGTAACTGGCCTCACCCAATGACATACAGGTCAAGTATCCCGGATTGGTCGGGATTTCCTGTATTTCCACACCGCTTCCTCCACCTTCCCACCACCATCCCGTAATTTGACTGGCAGGGAAAGTAGTTACTGTGCATGTGCGTATGTGCAGAATCCTTCTACGCATGTGCAGAAGGGTTCTGCGCAGAAGGGTTCTGCACAGGTCTTGTATTTTCTGAAGCCGCGCTTGATGGGTATGCCCAATGAGTTTTATGGCTCTGTGGGGAGTTGTTTCCATGTCCTATTAGGAAACCTAGTGGTGTAGTGGTTAAACTGCTGTCCTGCAACTAAAAGTTTGTGAGTTCAATCCTGACCAGTCAAGGCTGACTCAGCTTTCCATCCTACCAAGTCAGTAAAATGAGTATCCAGCATGTTTGGGGCAAAATGCTAATTAAACTGTGAACTGGCCAAAGTGCACTAAGTGCTATGGGGCGGGATATAAGTGTGATTGCTTTGCTTTATTGCAATGCTCTACCCCAGTGGTTCCCAACCTAAGGCCCACAGGCTGGATCCGGCCCACAGCACCATTTCATGTGGCCCCCCCACCCCTCCAAGGGCATTTGAGAAACAAAATGGCCACCCCATTTGAAGCTGTTGGCACAAAATGGCTACTCCCATCGTGAAGGCAGGACAAAATGGCCATCCGGCCCTCGAAGCTGACTGAGAGAACATGACCCAGCACCCGGCTCCAAAAGGTTGGGAGTCCCTGCTCTATCCATTACACAGAGCACCCCACCCCCAAAGACAATTATATCAGTATGAGAATATTTATCTTACTTCTGGACTAATACTAATACTTTTGCTTGTAATCCAAACTGGGCATCTGGGGAGGAACATACTTTCATTAAGTAGGACCACTGGAGAGGCAGAAGTAGGATTGTTGTTGTCAGTGGTGGTAGAGGAATAAATGAAATTAATGTGTGTCAAAGATTGTCATCATTTCTGATACAGCCTAAAGATGTACTTAGCCAGTTTCTTAGTAGAAAGTGAGCCAAGCAACTTATGCCTAAGGGGTGTGAATCAGATCTTGACAAATCCTTATTAAGGACTGATTCAGACAGATTTGGGAGACATCCAGATGGAAGCAGAACTGGTACAAAGCAGTCTAACTCCAAATCTCAACAAACCTGATTTATAATTTCAATCTGAAGGGACACAGAGAGACAGAGAGTGCTGTTTCCAAAAACTGACACATTTTTCTCCAAAAGCTACATGGAAGGAAAACAAAAACAAAGAGGGGCTGGTTGGAGTTTTGTTCAGTTCGAGCATCTAATTGGAATGGATTTACTAAAACTCTTCAAACTCAGAATTTAGAGAGGGATGTTGAAATAACACATCACAGAACTGATCCTGTGTTCTGCTTGGCTATCTATCTATCTATCTAATCCTCTTCCTCATGTAAGAGAATGTTACAAATAGTTGATTGCAGACTGTGGGAATTGGGAAGCTGTAGCATTGGGTATTTTTTTGGACAACACTGGGTGCTCACATCCCCCTGATATTTATTTATTTTATTTATTTCTGGATTTGTATGGCTGCCTTTCTCGCCTAGGCAACTCACAGCGGCTCACAGCGATTGTTAAAAACCCATCCCCCATACAGTCAAAACCGAGCACTAAAACTATTTAAAATGTTTAAAACATCTTATACCCACCCCCCCACCCCCACCCATAAAACCGAAGTGGTACCTGTTTATCTACTTGCAGTTTCTTGCTTTTGAACTGCTAGGTTGTGACAGGAGCTGAGACATATGACAGGAGCTCACTACATGTTCTGGGCTCCACATCCACACTCGACTCCTATCTTATTGCACTTCTCTAACTTTCATGCCAGTTAAGCCTTAAAACCAAGGTCTTGAACAATTTTTCATTCATCATAATTCCCTTCATTTCTTTATCTCACTTTCAGAAATACTGCACATACCACTTTTGTACACATTTAGTTTAAAATACAGAACCATAAGGAAGAGATTACTCCCCACAAGACACCTGTCCCTATTTATTTGATGATTGGCAAATGCAATTGCTTCCAAGGAGTGACTAAAGTCTATCATATTCATTGAGTTCTGCGAAATGGAAACAATCATTAGTTGATTTCCTTGATCATAATCAAAGAGAGCTGGATTTCCAAACTGATATACAGACCTAAGCAGAACTGGGTTGCCTCCTATTTTGCAAAATAATGTACAGTCAAATATCCATGTTCCTTGCACTGGAAACAATATGAATAACATTGTATACTGGGTACGTATAACAACAATAACTGTGTGGCATCAAATTCATTGTGATTTATGGCAATCTTCTCAGGGTCTTTTCACACATTACTATATCACAGCTTGCCCATAGCTACACAGGCAGGCTCTTCTCCTGGGTGGCACAGTGGGGATTTGACCTCTGATACCTAAACCCACTAGGGAGTGCTGTGGCTTAGTGGTTAAGAAGCTTAACTTGATGACTGGAAGGTTGGCAGGTCAGTAGTTTGAGACCCAATTTATCCTGTTATCTTTCCCAGCTCCTGCTAACCTAGCAGTTTGAAAGCAAGAAATTGCAATTAGATGAATAGGTACTGTTTCAGAGGAAAGGTTAACAGCATTCCATGTGCTCTGGTGTCTAGTCATACCTTTCACATAACATGTGCAAACACAGACAGAGCTGGCTTTTTGACTGTAAATGGAGATGAGCACTGCCTCCTAGAGTCAGATACAACTGGTTTTTGAGCAAGGCTGATCTTTACCATATCTTAGTAAGGTAACCTTACCCTCTGAGCTATGAGATTGTATACATCTTACAAATATTTCTCTCCATGATGAGTTCCAATGAGGAACTTCCACTTGTGGAAACACTGATACTGTGTGATACAACCATACAGTACTTGAAACCATTCTGTGTGCCAAATAAACTTTGCAGTTATCCTGGACTTCCCATCCCAATCATGCTTTCTAAAAAGTAAATCTTGACTGCAGTTGTGTTTCTTTCCTCATTGAAATTACAACCCAAGGGCTTTGTTTTTTTTTTTTGAAAAATCTGCTTCGTAATGCAAGGCCTAGAAAAACAGAGCAGCAGCAACCTGGAGTCTCTAGGAGTGTCCTGGCAATAAATCACAGCCACCTCTGTAGAGATTCACATGTGTGTGTGTTGGGGGGGGGGGGGAGATGCCAAAATGCCTCACCTCGAAACTTCGCTCATCTCCTTCCAGCTCGGGTTTACAGTAGACTTGGAAAAACCTGCCAAGCTTTATTTTACTGGAGGGGTGGGGTTTTATTTTGTGTGTGTGATCAAAACAGGTTACCCATCCAGCTCTAAATGCCTTATTTCCAGTGGTGGGCATCAGCAGGTTTGCACCAGTTCGCCAGAACCGGTAGCAGAAATTCTGGCTGGCCCTGTGCCCATCCAAGTTTTGAAATAAAGTAGTCCTAATTGGGGTGCAACACAGGGCTTTCCCCCTGGCCACGTCCACCATACCCACAGTGTGGTAGTAATTTTTTTTGGAGCCCACCACTGCTTATTTCCCATCTCCCCGCTCGCCCGCCTCTGTACAGGTTCAATTCTTGCTCCCCTCCAGGTTGAAATCTACAGCAGGGGTGCCCAAATTTTTTGGGGCCGTGGGCCGGTCACTTTGGTCTGTGGGCTGGATCCAGGGCCGCCCCCCCTCCCAATTCATCCGGCCTGCAAAGCCCTAGGAAGCAGAAGTAAAATGCCCCCGCATGGGCGCGTTTTACTTCTGCTTCCAGGAGCGACGAGGGCTTTGCAGGCCTATGAATTGGCAGGGGGGGGGGGCGGATCCAGCCCGTGCGTGCCATAGTTTGGGCACCCCTGATCGACAGCGACGTGGAAAGCGAGCCAGCTTGCAAAAGGAGCTCCGATTTCCTCATTAACCTCGCGCAGAGCCTCGTTAGCATCCATGGCAAACCCTCATTTTGTGCTCTCTGTCTCTTTCACACACTCACTCATACACGTCTCTCCGATCTTCCCACCCCCGCGATCCCCGAACCGCAGCTCGCCTGCCGCCGCTTTTGGACCGAGGTCACTGGCACTGAGTAAATTATCTCCGGGTAAATTATTCGTTTGAACAGCCTTCATTTCCTTCTCTCCTCTCTCTCCCTGCCTGCTCTCGTTTTCACTCTCTCTCTCTCTCTGCCTTTCAGTGCCAGACGTCTTTGTGCCCAATTAACAGCCAGCCCTTTTATATAGAGGGAGAGAGGAAAATAATCCTGACAACTCCCTAAATGGAAGAAAATGAAAAGATCCCAATCTTAATTCGCCGAGCTGCGATTTCTCTCTCTCTCTCTCTTTTTCCTGTCTTTCTTTCCTGTCCGCCCTGCCTGTCTCGCTGTCTGTCTGCCTTCCTTGCCTGCCTTGCGTTTTCAGCCCCGTTCACATGAAAATTATGCCAGCTCCAGCGGCGCGTAAAATTGATGTGAACTGAAAGAAGTGGCACCGGCGGCGCGATCTCCCCCCTCCCACCCCCCCCACCCCTTTCTCTTGTCTCAACAGGGGTTTCGGCACGTTACACAAGGCCGCGCTTGTCTCTTTAAGGAGACATTGGCCCCTAATTAGTCCGCATTCCTCCCGGTGTGGGTGATACAGCGGCGGTGAGTGGCACTGGAGGGAGGGGGGAGGGGAGGTTCGACGGACCGCCTCGCCTCCCCCGCTCCACCCGCACACCTCCCTTGTTGTGCCGTGCCACCACCCAGCCTACAAGAGGAGGAGCGGTAGCAGCAGCAGCAGCAGCAAACCACCCCACGTTACTTTGATTGACAGCTGAACAAATGTTTCCCCTGTTCGAACGCCGGCGCAATCGAACGTCAGCAATCTCAAAGCTCCACCTCGGGCAGAGCGAGGGAGGGCGGGCCGAGGGGGAGGTGCCCGCTCCGACTGCGCCTCCCGATTGGCTGCCGGTCGGCCCGACGTCGCGCCCCCACGTGGGGGAAGCCGGCGCCCGGCTCCCCCCCCTCCGCGCCGCGAGCCCATTTGTCAGCGGCGAAATGATGGGCATTAATACAGAACGGCGATTAATGAGTGGACGCTGCTGATTGGTCGTTGGCGACGCCCTCCGTGGGCGGAGCGTTGGGGGAGGAGACGGAGGCCGGCGTGGATGGGAATGGTAGTTTATTTGCGGCCTCCTGTGCGTTGCCTGAATGCGGCGGCGGACTCCGTATCCCAAGATGCTCCGCGTGCCGTTTCGCCGTCCGATTGTTGTGAATATGTATCAGAATGTTAATGATTTGCTGCTGCTAAATTTGGTCAAAGGAGTCACCCTCGCTCGCCTCGCCTGCCAGAGCGTGGTGTTAGAGCCGTTCGGAGCGGCGGGTCCGGGGTGTTGCTGCGGTTTCGTGTGATATTGCTTTTGTGTGTGTGTTGCTGTCGGCAGGATTTGGCAAGGGGAAAAGGCGAGGATTTTATTTTATTTTTTAAAAAGGGGAAAAAATAAACAACTGAATCAATCAAGATCGTGGTTTTTTTTTTCTTCTTCTTTTTGAAATATTTTTTTAAAAAAAAGGGAGGGGAGAACTGGAGCCATTTAAAGGGGAAGGAAGAAGTGGGGGGAAGGAAAGAAAACCCCCACAACAAAAGGTGATTGCACTTGGACCTTTTTGAAGACGCCTGCAATTGCGAGGGGGGCGAGAGAGACAGACAGACAGACAGACAGACGGGGAGTTAACAACAACAACCACCGATTCTTCTCGGCTCGGGAGTTCTTGGTGGCTCTAATAATAATAATTAAAAAAAGGATTCCCTCCCTCCATCGCGATCGTTTGCGAAGGAAGGGCCAACAACTAAGATCAATAAAAGTTTTCAAACGGAAGACGCGGCTTGCCCGAGGGATCTTGGTCGGAGAGGATCGGATTTGGGTATGAACGGAGTTTCCCTTCCCTTCCCTTTGGCTCGCCATCCGAGGGGGTAAGAGGAGGAGGAGGAGGAGGAGGAGGAGGAGGAGGAGGGTCAATCGCGGTGAAGAGGGAGAACCGACCCTTGGAGCGCGCCAGCAAAAAAAAAAAAAAAAAAGGGGGAGCCGCGACCGACGATCGCTTTCCGACGAGCGCCCAGGGAACGCGGATCGCCAAGGCCCGGGGCGTGGGAGCGCCGGAACACTGGGGGGTGGGGGTGGATTTGGCTCCGGCGATTATGAACGTCGGGCAGTGACAGCCCTCCGGGGAATGTGGCACGGGTGTCCTGCTGCTGCTGCCGTTGCCGGGGACAGAACCGCCGCTGCCGCTTCCTCCTCCTCTTCTTGTGTGTTTGTTCGCTCGAGCCCCCGGGTAGGAGGAGAAGCCCGGGCAGGATCGGAGATCGCCGAGCACCTCCGTCGCCTTTGCCTCGTTGCCGTTCAAACCCCATGAGCCGAGTTTTTTCCCTCCTGCTGGCCCAGAGCACCCACTAAAGCGGCGTGGATGATTCGCGACCTGAGCAAGATGTACCCTCAAAGCAGACACCCGGTGAGTAAAAGCGACAGACTACGGTGGGGGGGGGGAGAGGGGGGGATGGCCCGTTTTTTTTGGGTGGGGTGGGAGAGCCCCTATGCCCCATGCCCTCGTCTCTTATCTCCCCCCTTCCGCCCCACCACATTGTCCCGAAAGTCTTGTTTACAGGATGGGAGGGGTGGGACGGCGATGGTGGTGGTGGTGGTGGCAGCGGCGAGGATGATGAGACCAAGCTCGGAGAGGGACGATCCGCCGGAATAAAGGCAACCCTCTACCAGCCTTTCGCTTCGAGAAGGCAAATGAAGGGGGAAAGGGACGAGGAGGAGGAGGAGGAGGAGGAAACGGGGAGGGAGAGTTGGGCGAAACAATTGAGTTGTAGCCATTTTCTTATTGTTGTCTTTCCCGGCTCTGCGATGTCAGGGATATATGTTTATATTAGCACTTCCCGTCTTGCCAGCCTTTTGAAAGAGGCCAAGGCAAATTTGAAAGCGAGGAAGAGAGAGAGAGAGAGGAGATGAGGTCCCTTCGTCTTAATTGGTTTGATCTGCCTGCCTGGGTGCTGTTGTTGTCCATTTGCGTCTTGTGATCCTCTCCACCACCCTCTTGGCTCCCCCCTTTTCGCCTCCTGATGAACACCACGGAGCGGAGGGGGAGGTAACAGTGTTTCCCTTTAACTCCCCCACATCTCGAGACAACAGATGGTGATTCGAAATGGAGAGAAAGAGAGAGAGAGAGAGAGAGAGAGGTGCACTCTGGAATCAGGCACTCCCTCAATTAGCAGCTTAGAGAGCTGTGTGGGCAAGACTCTACTTTTGTCCCCAAGCTTGTCTGGGCAGAATGCTCTGGGTGTGCATGCAAGTGCGCGTGCATAACAGATTTGCATCCTCTTACACGAACACCCACCTCCCTCCCCAAGTGAGTTTTCACAGCTAATGATGTAGGGGTGGGTGGGTGGCCCTGGCGCAGGCATGTGTGTATGGGTTGTCTGCATCAGTGGGCTGGCTTAGCTGAGGAGTAATTAAAACATTTCATTTCTGATGACCCACTTCTAGGCACCGCATCAACCAGCTCAACCCTTCAAATTCACCATTTCTGAATCCTGTGATCGGATTAAGGAAGAGTTTCAGTTTTTACAGGCTCAGTACCACAGGTAACGATGTTTACTTTCCCTGATCCTCGTGTTTGCTTATCTCTTGTCACTCCCCCACAAAAAACATGGATGTGTGTACATCCCCCCCCCTTCTCCATTCCTCTTTTAAAATCAGATTGAGAGGAAAGGAGTGTCCCCCCTCAAAATAATTTTTCCAGGTCATAGCCCCTGATGGAACGGTGCTATTTCATTGCTTTCATCTTTGCCAGAGAAGGCTTGGGTTTGAGTGGCGGGAGGGTTCAGGATATCGCAAGTTTAGTGTGCTTTTAAATATCACACTGAATCCATTCAAAAGTGCTTCTTTGGAGGTACATAGGGAAGTACCCCCTCTGCATTAAATCCAGATGGAGGAAATTGTCTGATGAAAAAGCTAGATTGGGTAGTTCTGATACCAAAGTAGCAAAATGAAAACAAAATAAAAAATCTCCCCTCTGCTCTGGTGGATAGAGTAAACAGAACCAGAGAAGCTTTTAAGAACAAGAGATTTGGAAGATTTTGGACAGGGTGTCCACTCTTCAGTTTTAGGTGCTGGGGTGCAAGAGAAAATGACGCTATGTTTCTTTTGTCTAAATGTTGCACTCTGCCCGGTTCCACCCTGGCCCACCTTCCACAACAATATTGGATGTCAGCTGTTGATAAATTACAATTGGACTTTGAGTGTTCTCTCATTACCTTTGGGGGTAGATGTACTTCATGCCTTCCTTGACAAACAAGGTCTCCCAAGATTGTCGCCTTGGATTTTGAAAGGGAGAGGGAGTGCAAAGGAAGCTTTATTGCTCACAAGATGTCGCTTGTATTTACTGTTGCCTTTGCTTTCTTTGAAACCTGAATGCCTTTTCAACCCTTTCTGCCCTGAAGTGGTTGACAAAGTTTTAAGTGCAAGCAAAGCTGCACGTGAATCCAGCTTATCTAGTGGGTATTTTGGAAGCAAATTTTGCAACTGCAGGTGATGTAATGCTTTGACAACACACAAGTCTGCCTAAAAATATATTTACTGTAAACTGACTTGTGTTTTTTGCTTCCCTTGTTGCCTAAGAGAGGTTCATTTTGTCTTAACTTTCCTGTAGCTTTTTAAGCAAAGGGCAAGCTTAATTACTGGGAAAGGAAATTACTGAGATGTGTGAATGATTGAGCTTCCTTTCCACTTTTTGTTAGCATTACTGGAGATGTCTGGTTGGGAATATATATGGAGAAGGCATTTTAACAAGTGACCACAATTGAAATATTCATGGATTTTTGTCGTCTTCTCTTAAACAGTTTAAAGCTGGAATGTGAAAAGCTAGCCAGTGAAAAGACAGAGATGCAGCGACATTATGTCATGGTAAGCAAGTGGCGTAACAAATTCAAAATGTCTGTTTTGTTAGTATAGGCTGGAAATGGAGAAAAATGCTCAGATTGCTAGAAACAGCTAGCTGTACTGTGTTGGCTACTGTAATGATGAAGGTTGCATTTGGAAACCTTGGATTTCAAGGCTTTTTATGTGCATAATATTGGTAGCCATGATATGAATACAGACGTGACAGTTTGCTTCTGTTTGGATGAGTCTGTGGCATCCCATTCTTCCATGCGTTGCTGGAATATGGGCATATACTTCAGGCAATTTCTATTTCTTTATTCTCCTCCTTTGACTCATGAAATACATCTATATTTCAAAAGATGGTAATTGGAATGTTCAATGATAAGGCAGAGAGAATCAATACTTTAATAAAGTCTTAAAAACCTGTTGCTTATGAGTTACTCATGGCAAGCTTTCTGTTTAACCCAGAATAATTGTGATGAGAATTATAGAACTGATCCCCACCTTTTTATCTATGGACTCCCTTCAGTAATAATCTGTGTGTGATGAAGTCTGTAAACATCAAATTTTCTGATAGATTGTGGTGACATCCAAGGAGCTGTTTTCTATCCGCTCCTCTGTGCTTATATGAGGAAATAATTGCTTTCTTTATGTGATGGAGTGACTCTGTTTTAAGGAGGACAGTAACCTTGAGAGATAGTCCGCCTTCTAGCCAAAGTGCAGACTATCCATCAAAGCTTGATATTCTGGCCTTCACATGTCTAATGTGGCTAGAGTATAAGGTGCTAACTGGAAAACTGAGCAACCCCACAGAACTGGAAAATAGGACATTAAAAAACAACAACAACCGAATGGTGTGTCTGCTTTGAATTTGAATAGCTCTGCATTTTTATTCCTTTACAAAGCTTATCTTTGGTTTGTGGCCATTCTGTTAAATTTAAATTGTTGAGAGGGAAGTTGTTGATTTATGACCCTGTCTGTTTTTAGCCTTTCTAAGGTTGTAATACTGTACTGTATCTTTAATCAGTACTGTGAAACAAAATGTGTGCTTTGCCTTGTATGATCTTTAGTGCTTTTGTCACATTGGCTTTATGGCAGGTGTATGTGAGGCTCTATTCCCCACTTTTGAAGAGATGCAGAATTAAGAGCAAAAATTAGAAATTTGTTGTTTTTTTTTACCAGTGAAATCAGGAAAAAATATTTTAGCTTTCTTACACTTCATGTACCTCCAAAAGACTGAAGCCAGTGCATTGATATGCTTACAAAATGGTAAACTAAATTCCCTTTTCTTTTTTCTTAGTATTATGAAATGTCGTATGGATTGAATATAGAGATGCATAAACAGGTAGGCACAATGTTTTCTGTGTTTGTAATGTTACATTCCATTTTGAACTGCTACATTCTTATCTCTTCCTTTCAATTGCAGAAAAAGAGTCTGATCTTTTTTGTTCAGTGGGACAAAATGCAATATTTTGAGTATGCCATATGAACCTAAGCAGACTGGTATGCCTAGCCCAGATTTCCAGCCAACTCCTGTTTGCCCAATCCCTCTGAGCAACTGTTCTAATTTGCATTCATTAGTCGAATATTTTTAATTCCATGTACTTTTTGATCAGCTACAAAATCAGGAATGTAGGTTGGGGCCATTTAGGTTGTAAACTTCCTTGTGATGTCGAGGTACAGGAGTATGAAGCAAATGGCCCCCAGGGTAGTCAATGGTGAAGTAATAGTTGACTTTGTTGAGTTAAATGTTATGTAAGAGGATGAGCTTGTTAGGGTAAGTAGGCTGAAAAAAGGAAATAGCTGAAAAATGAATCAGCAGATCTCAGGGGCTGTTTAGGTGCCCTTTAAGGGGGAACCCAATCCCCACAATGGAAAAAAATGTTATAGTGTTATACATTCTCCAGAACAAATAAGCCTATAACTAGATGGAGCACAACCCTGGGCAGTAGACTAGCAGTTGTGTGATGATTACTGTACTAGGTTAAGTTGTGGTGTAGCAAATAAATATATATTTTTGTAGTTATTGAAAGAATGGAACCTTTTTTGTGGTGAACTGATGATTTTTGGTTTATTTTCAAGTGGTCTCTCATTCATCTATAATTCTAGAAATTGGTTAAAAAAGGGATAGACGTGCTCAGAATTGCATGTACATTGTGGAAAGAAGGGGAATTATGAGAATATAAATGGGTCTAGATTTGCCTGATATTTATTATTGTTGAATCCTATGCTCCTGAAAAAATTACTTCTGAATTCTATTTGACGTTCATGAATTGTTCTTATATTTGGAATTCTAAGACTCCTCTCCATTGGAATTCATTAGTATGGCTATAATAACATAGTTCCTAATATTCTCTAGTTGGAATATTTTTTTAAATTTCTGTGAATTAGTGAATTTTGTACTTCATATGCATAGTCTCATTGAAATGTTGAAGGGCATGTGTAAGTATTGGTGGATAATATTATATGTAATAGGTCTGTGTTGTAATAATTGAGAACACTTAGCGGTATCCATTATGAAGAATTATATCATTTCTTGATCAAGACTTGTAAGTAAGGAGAATGCCATTATCTTGAATCTGGTGTTAAATGGTCAAATTTGAAAGACAGTATAGTATAAATTAGTGTGTATAAACCAAATTGATACCTCTAATTCTGTTGAATACTAAGCTTCCCACGGAAGTTCCAAAAGAGCCTTTTTTTGTTCCATGGAAAATCTAGAATGATTAGATCTGTGTCTAGACATTATTTGAAAAATATTTTAGGAAGAGAAATGGCCTAAAGGTGGACTTGGTAAGTGCTCCGAGAACAGGAATGGAGATGGCAGGGAAATTGGAAAAGAAGTGGCCTTTAATTTGTGTTTTGATTTCACATCTTCACATTGGAGACAATAAATAGTAGAGTGCTGTGATGAAATCATACATTTAATTTTTAAATGTGCCGAATTTGAAGGATTGAGTTTAATTAGAATATAATTTTTTCCATTACTGTCATGTCTATTCAGATTAGTAATGTAAACTCTCCACCCTCGCACAACACACTTCTTATTACTTTTTTATCACATGCCGCTGACTGTAATGAAATACTGTACAACAAAGTCATTCATAGAACTATCATTAAAAAAATTCTTCTCTCTTCTCTCCCCTGTGTAATATGTGAGCTTAGTACCGAGTCTTGTAGTGTACATTTCTCTTGCCACTTTGTGAGTTTGTCTGTAACAACCTTCTCTGCATGTTTTCCGTTTAACATTATGGAAATACTGAAAGTCACCATTTTTGTAGATGTGTGTACCTAAGGGGACAAAGCCATCCAACCTTAAGCTTTGAAGTCCTCCAGGCTGGTTCTTCCCCATCTCCTTCCACTTCTCCCCAGTTGAGCATGAATGAACTTCTTTTGGGATTATTTGCACATTTTGTCTTTATATTCAATAATGGGGTTTTTAACGTCTTGAGGTCAGCTGATCACATTATGGGAGGCTTGCAATTCTGCAAACGCTCTGCTTATATATTTCCTCCTCTGCTGTTCCTCCCTATTTCTGTCTCTCCCTCCCCTTTCCGTCCCTTCCTCCCTTCAAAGCTCAGAGGCCTATCTATCTTTATTTGTTTTCCTAGGCAGACAGCCTTGGTTCCTCTTAGCTCCTTTTTCCAGATGTAGAGGCTGGATGCCCTTGTAATGGAAAGCAGGCAGTAATGCAGGGGAGTTGCCCTGCGGCATAATTGGGCCTAGTTCTCAAGATCAGGTTAGGCTTATTCGTTTATTAGATTTGCATCTCAGAGGGTTCAAAAGTAGGGCTCCCTAGAGTCCCTGGAAGTACCCTAGTAATTGTTGGCTCTGATATCTCAAACCTTTGTATTCCCCTCCCCCCCTATTGAAGCGTATGTTGTTACTTTTTTATTTTTGGCTGCTCCCAGCCACATAATATTTATTTTGAGAGATTCCCCCCCCCCCCCAATTGGAACAGAAAATGAATGCTGAGATGGAGTTCTGATTGTTTGATTTAGCAAACTAATAAAGCCATAAATGTGAATAACTCTGTGTGTGTGCATACGCATGCACACTCGCCTCGGGGTGGGATGGTGTGTGTGTGTTTGTGTGGAGAGGATGTGGTGTGTTTCTCTCTCTCTGCCTCCCCTTTTGGAAACCTGATCATCAGTCATCCTGTGTTGATTTTGATAGAAGACTATTAAAGTGAAACCTATGGGGAATTTGTCATTCTGAAAGGAAAGCTAATGTAATTAGTACCAATTAAAGTACATTTAGTAAATTGGATTTAATCTTAATTAAGCCTGCATAATGTTGCCAATTTTTAACAATTATGTTTGAGAACATAATTAATTTAGATTTTGGTAACTGAGTAAATAGCATTAGCCTGATAGAATTAGTTCTCTGAATTATTTTATTTTAGTTTGTTTCCCCCCTCAAAGTATCACAACAATAAGCAACCCTGTTGTGTGGCATAAAACTGTACATTTTTACTCTTTCTGACCTTTCCCGTTAAGATCAATAAAGTGGGAGACATGTATCGGGAAATGCTTCATGAGAAACTGGTGCATTTTTGCTTGGTGATGGGACGACTGTGACTACTATCCTTCCTTATACAGTAGTTGGATGTTAATCCTCAGTATGTTTGGGGATGAACAAGGCAGGGCCTTAAGCTCTATTTGGGCTACAAAAATATTAAGCAGACACATTCCTGAAAGTATGTTAATGTGTTTTCCTTCTTGCTTAATTATGAAGGCCATGTTTTAAGAAATCAAGAAGATATGAATGTGTTGTGTTCTGGTGTCTCTCTCTCTCTCTCTCTCCCCCCCCCCTTTAGTGTAATTTTCTTGATGTTTTTATTCATTATGGTTCAGTAGAATTAGTCGATTAAGTATTGAACCTCTTTTACTTTGATTTTGGTATTTTGTCCCCCTAAAAGAAGAACTGGCAGCTGGCTGGAGAAAAGAGATTTATGAATAGATCAGAGGGAAGTTAAACTTGAGGGCAGTATTTTGGTTTCTTTTTCCATCTTGAGACTTCAGTTGTGCTTTGTTCTTCTGTTGAGCTCATTGTAGTTGAAAGAATTCTCAAATGGATCCTCTTTTTCAATGTATTTATTTTGAAGGAGGAAAATCAGAGCTTGAAGCTGGGCATAGGAAGATGAATGACACGGTTTGTTGTGTTCTTTATAGTCACAACAGCTGTCTTCTTCCCCCACCTTTTTTCTGTTATTTCTCTTCAATCTATGTAAATTTTATTACTAGACCTGGGCAACAACCATTTGAGCGCTGCTAAAATATTAATTGGGTAGAAATGAAAGGGCTCTGACCAACTGATAGGATATCATAATTGTAGCTGCACTAGTCGATGGTAAATGATGATAAATGGCATTAGGAACCTTTTAGCAAATTGTAATAACTACAAGGAGGGAAGTGGTATGGATTTGCATTATATCTGATACCCTCTGGTACCAAGTGGATTGCCAATACTGCTTGTTTAGCATTTTCTAAGGGCAATAGGATATTGATTTCTGACTTACAAGGAACAGCTCTATTTTCACCATTGAAAAGTATTGCAGGTTGTTAAGAAGAAATTGACTTGAAGAGGCCTGACTGCTGCCCATCATGGAGCAAATAAAGCAAAACTGCCGAAGCATGGTGGTGCAGTGAGATGGGGCCCACAGCAATTTGTTGCTATTAATTTACTATGCTCGACAGCAAATCAATCGGCATCTACTTCATCTGCAGGAGAAAATGCTGTCCAGGGCAGATAAAAGGCCCTGCATAGTGCAGGGAATAGACTGGATTGGCCAAACAGAGGCTGCAGTTAATGTGTAAATAAGTGAAATCAAGGCTGCTCTTGCAGAGGAAGCCGTTTTTAATTAGGTTGGGGCTTTATAGGCAGCCATTTAAGAAAGTAGTATAGAGCTGGGAGGGTGGGGGAGAGGAGGAGGAGATTTATTGCTGACTGGGTTAATATATGGTTTGTGTTACTTCCTATCCTTGTGCCTGCTTGCTGCATAGATTTTGGTAAAGTATTTTGGTAAGATACTAAAGAGAAAGACCTGCTTGTTCAACACAGACCTATGTTGGGACTGTTCCCCCCCTCTTGATGGCCTCAATGTTAACTGTCTTTGAGAACTGTTGGTTTATTATCCTATGCACTAGCTGATTACCCTGCCATGCTCAGGTTACCCTTTTCTTCCTCCCACCCCACTCTGGCAAGGAGGAGTGTAAAGTGCAGGGGGGCTCCTTGGTCTAGGAAGTGCTACATGGAGATAATGCTGGGCCAAATGACTGGAGGCGGCAGGAGGAAGGGACCCCAGCGAAGGGGAAACGTGGCACTGCAGCCACCCCTGCCTCTGCCACCCTAGACATGCCATTCCCGTTTCCTCCCTCTTCCTCCTCTTCCTTAAGCCCCGCAGGGCAGCTTGGGCACCCGCACTTCCCTGGGGGAGCTCAGCTGTTCCCCCTGCCACCTCTTCCAGTCCGCACGGCCTTTTCCCCGTGGCCTCCTTTCCAGCGCCAGTGGCGGTAGGAACCAAAGCTGTGCAGGCTCCCTTCCCACCCTCCCAGTCCACACCACCTTGGGTCACGTGCTCCTTAAGGGGCCAATAGCTGTGAGACGCTCAGCTAAGTTTGTTGCTTTTTCTCCTGTCTCTTTGGCTGGAGACCGGGCTGCCTGTGAAGGCAGAACTCTGTTGGTTCCCCTTGCTTGGAGCGAGAGGAACCATTTCAGGTTAGGCAGAAAATAAGCCTATCAGCATCCAAGCTTGGGAACATCACTTTTGGTAGAGGAACTACAGTTCCCAGAATTCCCTTATCTGCGTGGCCTATCATTTTGCTCTTGTGGCATTCTGGGAGTTGTAGTCTGAAAGTGGAGGCTGTGTTGTGCGTGCACAGTTCTGCCAGTCCATTGCTTTTTCTCCTGTCGGTGGGCGTGTCCCCTTTGCAGCCCAATTTGGGGGAGCATAAACCATCAAATGGGTTTCAGGACCTCCACAGTGCTGATCTCGCAAGGCCAAGGTAGGTATGTGTCAAGTTTCAGCGAGATCAGTTCAGGGGTGTGGGAGCCTTTCGAGCACATACAAACCCACACCTCTGTTTTATAGATATAGATTGGGCTAGTTATTTGGGTGGATATGGTTGAGGGACTGGTGCTTGTGGCCTTCCTGATGGTCTTGGATTGGGATCCTTATCAACTGTAGTTAGCAAAGCCAACAGAGAAGGATAGTGGGAGTTCTGGTTCAACTAGGTCAGCTTGTTTATTTATTGGATTTAGCTGCCACCTTTCTCCTCGAAATGAGGCTTGAGGTAGCTAGAGGATCCTGTTAGCACAGCCCTGCGGTAGGATTTCAGCCACACATCTTATTGCTTTTGACAGCTTATGGAAGAGACGTTGTGAGAACTACGGCAGTTATTTGACATGGTTGCATGTTGTTCACTTGTTCAGCAAGGGGCAATAAGTCCTGGTGTTTTCTGTGATTTTTTGCTTCTATGTTCAGTAGGAACAATAGGATTCTGATCCCAATATCTGGGGCCACCAGCAGGCAAGCCTCCCATGGAAACAGCCTTTTCCAGATTGATTTTTATTTATTTAGTCTTATTCATAGGCCGATTTCTCTCAATGAGAGATGCTCTTATCTCAGTTAGGGTTGAAGCGGTATTGGTGGGATTCAACATTTTCCACTCTTTCTATCAAGAAGTTGAAAGAACATCCCCTGTTTTATAAGTGATCAATGCATGACTGAGCAGTCAAGGCTCCTTCTTGTGAGTTGCCACTGCAATCAGAAGAGGGAATAATAAATTCACTGTGTTGGAAGGGGCCTTTTAGACCATCGGGTCCAATCTCCAGCTCAGTGCAGGAATCTGAATCAAAGCAGTGATGACAGATGGTGGTGCAATTCTCTCTTGAATCCTTACAGTGTTGAAGCACTCACCACCTCTAGAGTTGTTTCCACTATCGTACTGTTCTAACTGTTAAGAAGTTTTCCTTAACATCCAGCCTATATTTGGCTTCCTGTAGTTTCAACATGTAAATGCAGCTGGGTATTTGTGCTTGATCTGGTCAACATTGTTGCTTGTAACAAGAATGGTGGCAACCACTGGAAGAAGCTGCCCGTCTGAGTTGGGGGCAGGCTCCAGTGGCAGGTAGGAGCAGTGCTGCTGTTGTTCACCTGCCCACGGCTTCCCCTTGTAAAAAGCAGCACTTTCTAGCACCAGCCCTTGCTACTTGTACTCTTTGAAGGGGAGGTTGGAAGGTTGACCTCTTCATAGATGGTAGCAGTGGGTTTGCCCTAAATAGGATGACGGATCCACACCCTTGATATAGCACATAGCTAAGGACTGATGCGATGAGGCTTTACACACCTTAAAGGCTAACTAGATTTATTATATATATTTTCATTGATTACTATCCACTTCATCGTATACAAACAAGGAAGTGTACTGCAGACCATGAAACATGACAAACTAGCAGGGGTACCAGGCGTTGCCCGGGTGAGGGACCAACCCGGGGCATATGTTTCACCCAGACACATCACACACGAAACACACTGACACAACAACACACATGACACCCAACACACACCCGACACCCAACACACACACACCACAGGTGCACACATCCCACATGACACAAAACACTCGCACAACACACACACCTGACACACAGCACACACCCCTGACACACAACACACACACATCACACACAACACAGCACTCCCACACAACACACACCGACACAACACACACAATACTCCGCACACACACAACACCCACCCACCACAGCCACACTCATCACACACGATGCAACACACTTGCCACCCCACACAATACACCCCCACAACACCCACCCCACACCCACCACAGCCACACACACAACACACACACACACATCAGACACGACACAACACACTCTCATAACAAACACCCCCCCCCCATTACCTGGCCTTGCTTCTACCGTGCTGTCTCCAGCGCCACCCCAGGCTGGGGCGTCCCAGTTAGTGGAGGCGGTGGCTCTCCCAGCCCTGCCACGCATGAGGCAAGCCAGCGCTTCAGCAGGTGTGCGCAGCAGCAACTTGGGGGCAGACAGGCCCTGTGATGCCGCCTTGACTTGGCGCTCCCCCACCGCACACTAAGCCTTTGTGAGCGCCGGACGCGGGGAATGCGGTGCCGAAATGTTGTGGCTCCGGGTGCCGAGTCCGCACCAGCAACCTGGCCTGACTACAGGCAGGAGGGCAGCCCACTCCCGCCCTTCCATGGAGCCTCCATTCCGCCTGAGGTGACCCACCAGAGGGAGGAAGAGCTGGGCTGCGATTGGTGCCCATCAACTGTAGTCGCTGGGGAGGGTACCGCTGCTGCCCATTGTCAGGCCAGGTTGCTGGTGTGGCCTCGGCAGCCGGAACCGCAAAATCTCAGTGGGGCGTTCCCCACGGCCGGCGCTCACAGAGGCTTAGTGTGCAGTGAGGGAGCACCAGGTCAAGGCGGTGTCAGTAGGTCTGTCTGCGGTGGAGTCGCAGCCTCGCACGCCAGCTGAATAGCTGGCGTGCCTCGTGCGCTCCAGCTGCAACCCTGAATATCCAGGTTGGGGCGGAGCCTTATTGGTGAGCATGCGCAGTCCAGGCTGCACTGGCTTGGCGCGCATGCCCAGTCTGTTCTGTCCTTCCGGGGGTGGTGGCATGGAAACTCGCATATGCACGATCCAAGTGGTCCTGGACTCTCACGCATGCGCAGACCCATCTTTCCCTGCTGGCCTCGCTGGTGGTTGGGGGAACCCCCTTTGCGCCCCCTTTTCAGGGAGAAGGAAGCCAAAGGGAAGGAAGCATGAGGGTTTTTACTAATTGTTTATGAGCTGATGTTTTTCAGATCTTAAACTTGTTGGGATGGCTGAATGGACACTGAATATTCTGTATTATTTCTCGTGCATTGCAAAAAACCACATACTAGTTTTAGTTCCCTCCCCAAAAGATACTCATTTCAATGCTGGAATCCTTCTGTTTAGAATAAGCCTCATTTACCTGCTTTTCCTGGAAGAGAGAAGAATCATTTAAATAATTAGATTTTCTTATAATTAGAAAGACTGTTTGTATAAGGTTGCATTGTTCCTCAGGGATTCATTGTGAATAAGAGAGGAGTTTTGCATAAATGGGGTGGGGCCCTTTTGCCTTTATGTATGCTGTTTGTGTATACATAACATGTTCCTCCCAGCATGGATTTTTGTCCTCCTTTGAACACTGGTGTGTATTCTGGGAGGGTGGATGGTATTTGAGGGCAGCACTACAAATTTTGTAGTAGGTGTGGTTGCAGCTGACTTCAGTTTTTCTCAACGCAACAACATAAAGCAGGGGTGGCCAACTTGTTTGCGCTGTGGGCCTGACCACGCCCCCAGAACAGCTGAGCAGGCCGGAAGCAGAAATGGAAGCAGGTTACATTTATGGCTGATATAAATATGCCCACTACTGCATTTATATAAGCTGTGGGTGCATTTGTGCATGCACAGGTACATTTTACGGCTGATAAAACTTCCGGATTTGGGAGGGGGGGGGACAGCGACAGGCTGATTGGGATTGCATCATGGGCTGGGTCCGGTGCGCAGGCCGTACAATGGGAACCCCTGACATAAAGCATGGAGGAAAAAGCCACATCTTTAAATATCTATGATTCAGTTGAAGGTGAAGATGGATTTTCCACCCTTTATTTATTTATATATTTGCTACAGTTAGTGATGGATATGACATTGGTGTCTGCCAAGTAAAATGTGACATCATTGTTAGAGTCACACCACGTTTTATGCAACTTTGGTTTATTTTGGTATTGTAGTCAACACAAGCTGTCTGGGCAGCTCAGTGCATTAGATATCTGCAGAGCTAAAATATGAGAGTTTAATTCTCTGCAGTGTAGCTCAGGACTCAGGAGAAGTTCCAACTTATGTAGCCTTGGGTAAGCTACACAATCCCAGGGTACCTCTCTCTCTCTCTCTGTGTGTGTGTGTGTGTGTGTGTGTTTAAAGCTGCCTGAAATGTTGAGACCAGGGCCAAGGACATAAAAAGCAGTTCAGCACTTGGTATCAAGTACCTTTGTGTATAGCTAGGTTCCAGTGTCAATAAAAGTGAATTTTCAATAAACTTTATTGAAACTCTTAAGTACTGGGTATTCAATTTGGGGAGTAGTAAGGCTGATGTGTTATAATTAAAGATGTAAAATTTCCAGAATTTTTGAAGTTCGGAAAAAAACCAATTTTTTCCCAGGGAAAAAACGGAATTTTTTGGAAAAATTGAAAATAATCTGATACCATACATATTTTTTTAAGAAATGATTTATAAAATATTTGAACCCGGCCTTATCTTAAAATATTTTATTCATCATGTTAAAATAAAACATTCCATAATATATTTTTTCAATTTCCCCAATTTTTTAAAAAAAAACACCCAAAAAAGGCTTCAGAAAAAAAACACAATCCCTCCCCCCCCCGAATTTTTCCAGTCCCCCCCCCCCCCCCGGGCCTTTAGATCTCTAGTTATAATTAAAATCTGTTTTCTGAAAGAAAGGCAACTCAGTCTTTCAGTTTGGTGTGTTTGTCCAAAGCCTGCAAAAGTACAGGACCACTTTTGGAATGTATCAGCTCCAAATGTATTGTTCATTTTTGAAACTCACTTGGCTGTGCACTTTTGGGGACAGTTTTATTATTGGCTTCTATGGGGGTGGGGGGATGTGCTATTTGACATGTGTAGTGCATGCCACTACTTCCCAGCTTTCTTTACACTACGGAACAGAACTGATCTCAGCAGGTCTGATGCTAATTGGCAAATGTAGATCAACTTGTAATGGCAAGCCTCTAATAAACAAAGCCTCTAATATTCTTCTTAATTGAAGAGTGTAAACACTGCACCAATTGTCAGTACACTGAAGCATAGACCTCAATATTTGTGCTTGCATCTCAGCAAGCAATATGAGAGCAACAACCCCATGAGGCTGGTGTGACGTCACATAAATATTACCACACTGGCACAGTGATCAGAGCTACTTTATAAACACACTTTCCAGTCCAATAGATGTGTGTGTCAACTTTGTAATCTGCAGTCTTCTTTCATGTCCCAATCAAACCCTGGGCTGCCAAAATGAAGCCACTTTCTTGGCTTTGTCGTTGGCCAAGTTTAAGTCCTCATTGGTGCATGTTTCTGGCAGTAATAGGCAGATCAGTAAATGAGCCGGATTCTGTATCTCCATGTTCACACAGTGTGCTGTTGTTTGCCAGCTGCCCTCGCTTGAGCATGTTGGTCTTGCATTTAAGGACTCCAACCCTCAGCCTATTCAGGGTCCTTCAGTGAGCTCCTTCCTCCATCTTCTCATTTGGTTTTGCTCTTGTGTACCTTCAAGATTGTTTGTTCTTCCCATAAAGCTGTTCCTGGATCTGAGCCGGCTAATTTGTAGTTAGAAAAGTAATGATAAGAAAGGTATTGTTATCCATTTGGTAGGTTTTCTATATTGCAGTGGCTCAAATGGCTAAGACGCTGACTGGAAGGCGGGACGTCAGCAGTTTGATTCTCGAATACTGCAGGACGGAATGAAAGCAAGAAATTGCAAGTACTGTACTAGGAACCGCTTCGGTGGGAAGGTAAACAGCATTCCGTACACTCTGGTGTCTAGTCATGTCTGCCACATGACCACGGAAACGTCTTCAGAAGCACACAGCACTGGCTCTCTGGCTTTGAAACAGATGAGTACTGAACCCTAGAGTCAGATACGACTGGCTTTTGAGCAAGGGAAACCTATATTGTGCACTTTGACCTAAAAATAATAATACTATTTTTGTGTAATTTGAACAACTGTTTTTTTAAGCAGGTAGTTTACCTGGTCTCTGATTCTGTTTTCATGTGGAAACATGTATTCCAGCTTATGGCAGTACTTCCCAGGGTTTTGTAGGTAAGGAATACAGTACAATACTTAGAAGTGGTTTCCCCTTGCTTATTTTCTGGGGACACCCTGGAAAGTTGTAGTTTGTCCAGCACTACATAGGTGGTCTCTTTTTTAAGAGGCTTAGTGAGGAATCAATCTTCCAGCCTCTAAGTCTAAAAGATAAGAACATAAGAACAGCCTTGCTGGAACAGGCCACAGCCCATCCAGTCCAGCATTCTGTCTCACACAGTGGCTCACCATTTCCTTCAGGGTATTCCCAAGGAGATGCCTTCACCTGCTTAGGATTCCCTGGAAATGGCATTGAGAGATATCCTGCCTATCTCTCCAACCCGGAGGTTGTCCTTAAGTATCCATAATTATAGCCATTGATACCCTTGTCCTCCATGAACGTGTCTAATCCTTTCTTAAAGCTGTCAAGACTGACAGCTGTCACCACTTCTTCTGGCAGGGAGTTCCATAGACCAGTGATCCTCTGGGTGAAAAAGTACTTTCTCTTATTTGTTTGAGAACTAGTACCCAAAAGTTTCATGGAGTGTCCCCTAGTTCTAGTGTTATGCGATAGGGAAAACAGTTTTTCCTTATCTACTTTGTCCACACCGTGCATGATTTTATAAACTTCAATCAGGTCACCTCTTAGACACTGTTGTTCAAGAGAGAAAAGGCCCAACCGTTGCAGCCTCAGATGGTAAGGAAGGTGTTCCAGTCCCCTAATCATTCTGGTTGCCCTCCTCTGCACTTTTTCCAACTCCATAATATCCTTCTGGAGGTATGGCGACCAGAACTGTACACAGTATTCCAGATGGGGCCTCACCATAGATTTATAAAGAGGCAAAAGATCTAGCAGTCCTGTTACTTATGGGGTGAAAAGGATACATTTAACTCAGTGTGAGAGGTTTTTTGTTTCTGACTGTAAATATTCAAGTAAATATTCTTCAGGAATTGTTGTGTCAATTTTTCCAGATGTTGTCTGCAAGCTGACCATCTATAAAGCAGCCAATTTGTCCCATAAATCTAGCCCAACTATCTGGAGAACAGAGTGGTGTCTGAGATATAAAAGTTACAACTTACATTGTAGGTCAGCAATGTGCAAGCTCAAATAAAGGAGTCCATCTAAGTATAGGGTACAGTATTCTTCCTGGATCTCAGTTAGAAGTTCCACTTGGCAAATTGAGGCCCAGAAGTTAGGGTTAGTGGTTTGTCAAAGTCATATAACTTAATGGTTTTCAACAGATGATTGGGATCCAGAAATGAATTGCAGCTCATTGAAAATGAATTACATGCAGCTCATTGAAAGTGAATTGCACGACGGGCATTTCTATTTTATCTATAGACGGTTAAGAAAAAGAAACAGCAGCCCACAATACATATTTGGGCAAAATTATGTCCCTGATTCAAAAAATAAAAAGAGGGGACGTGGAGAGCTACAGATAATTTAAAAGAAGCAAGATGAAAACAACATTGGCATGTAAAAATGATCCTGTATATCTAGAGAACTTTTAGTGGCAGTTGGAAAGCAAATGACTACTGTGCCAACTGGGATTACTCTGGTTATTGTTAGTGCTATGCTATCCGGAACAACCAGGTGCAGAATTCACGGGAATGTTCTTTGACTTTTGCCGAAAGGAATATAATTAGTGGCATTTGGTGCATACATGGTGCTATTTCCTTCACACAGATTATTTAGTTACTGCTGGTTCATGTTGCTTTGATGGGACATGTGTGTACAAGTTAGTACAAATGATATATCTCAGCTGTGAAATATGTACTAGTAGGTGTTCCTACTCGTGGGGTTTCTCAGCTGTTTTAATTAATGTAAAAGAATTAAGTTGGTATGAAGCCTTAAATCAAACAGTAGCATGGGCTGCTGCAATGGGAGATACAAAGGAAATTTAAGATTAAAAAGCATTATCTTGACTGGATTATAAAACTTTCTTTTTATGGTCCCAGGGTGTCAATCTTTATGCCTTAGGTCCGTGATGGCAAACCTTGGCACTCCAGCTGTTCTTGGATTTCAGTTACCAGAAGCCCAAGTCAGCACTCCCACTGGTCAGAGCTTCTGGGAATTGAAGTTCAAGAACAGCTGGAACGCCAAGGTTCGCCGTCACTGCCTTAGGTACTATGAGGTAGGCAGGAAGGAAAATATCATTATGAATAAATATGCTCTCTTGTCTGTTGCACTTTGTTAATACATTTGTATCAGATACATCAAAAAAGCAAAACATTTATTTTTATTCTGGACATTGAGGGGTGAGGGTGGCTTAGTCCGTTTGTTTCAGCTGAAATAGATGCATTGGATCAATGCAGCTTCCATAAGAATCCTTAACAAGTTCTGTTCATTGGATCCATTCTCGTTATGGCTGACAATTGGATTTAACCCTGGATATGCACCTTGGAGCCACATGGGACTGCACCTGATGTGTAATCTAACTTTGTGTGATATCTAATAAGGCGTTGTGTTGAATGTTACAGCCAAAATGGGATAAATTAAAACCAGCCTTTTTGCAATTCAATCATTTAAATAAAGAACACTCCAATTACTCTTTAGTGCTATGTTAAAGCCTAGGCCAAGGGTGCCCAAACTCCGGCCCGTGGGCTGGATCCGGCCCCTGACACCAATTCATCTGTCCCACACTATCCTTGTCGCTCCTGGAAGCAGAAGTAAAACACGCCTAGGCATGTTTTACTTCTGCTTCCAGGAATGACAAGGGCAGTGCAGGCTGGATGAATTGCTGTTGGGGATCAGATCCAGCCCACGGGCCAGAGTTTGGGCAAGTCTGGCTTGAGCAGAGAAAATGGCAGCCTAAAATCTATCTCATCCTGTTGCAAACAGATTTCAAGGCATGTTTTACTTCTGCCTCCGGTGGGAGGAACTACGTGACCGGCCTGCAGCCCGAAAAGTGTGGTTACCCCTGGCCTAGGCAAATGTTTCTAATTATTTAAATTATTATTTTGTTAGCATCTTTTGGACATTCCCCCCAAGAAAAAAAGAAATCCAAAATATTTTTGAATTGTCCAAGGTATTTGTAGCTAGGGGCTGATTATAGATCTTTATCTCCACTCTTCATTAAAATAAGCAATTTATGCTTCCTTGTGGCTGTTTTTATTTATTTTATTTGTTTATATATTTGCTCATTTGTATCCCGCCCTCCTGGTGAGAACACCACTCAGGGAGGCTAAACAACAGAGTAAAAAAATACAATATAAAAACAAGTCAAAACATTTACAATTAAAAAACAATTAAACAGCCTCTCATGTTACATTTCTCCCTTTGCATTTTAGGAGTGAGGTAGGAATCATCATTGATGTTCATTGTAGTCAAGAATAAATAGCCAGATATTATCTAGACTGTTCACTTGCAGAAAATAAAATCTGAGTAAAGTAACCAAATTGGGGCCACAGTGGCGTAGTGGTTAAGATGCTGAGCTTGACGACCAGAAGGTCAGAAGTTCAAGATCTGAGTGTTGTTTGATGGAGTGAGCTCACGTCTCTGTCCCAACTCCATAACGCTGCGATAAATGCACCCATGGCTGTCATAAACATGTTTACGACAGCCACGGGTCATTTACAGCAGCGTTTTGTGCATGCACGGGTACGTTTTTACGTCCACTTCCGAGAGCAGTGCAGGCCGGATGGAATGGTGCCGTGGGCTGGATCCAGGCCACGGGCAGTTTGGGCACCCCTGCCCTAGTACTTGATCATGGTATGAGATTGCCCCCCCCCCCCCCAAGTTGTGCACATAAAAAGACTACAGAAACTTAATGTTATTGTTGAGAAGGTCTAAGCTTCTCGAGTTGATGACATTTGGTCTCTGTATTGCTTTGGAGTTCTTTCACGGCCGTATGAGGAAGAGAAGTTTTAGTGAGAACAGATCACTCTGCTGTCATGAAAAATCTTAAACTCTGATATGGACTGGAAATTGCCAAACATTTTGTTAACTGTTTATTCAAAAAATAACTCTTCATACTTCTGGGATAAATTCATATTTGCTCACTGTTAAACACAACTTTCCTATGTTTTTAAAGTACAAGTCATTCAGTTTTACTTTCTATGAGAATAATAGGACACATTTCTTTTGACATAATGGTGAAAGCAAAGATCCAGGGTGGCAGGAGACTGCAATTAAGGGGTGACAGACATAGTTTCTAGCTGATAGAACAGAAGAACATTGCTGAGAAATTAGAAACGGAAATAATAGAGAAAAGTCAGACAGCAGAATTTATTGATAGTTACTGCAGCCAGTATTTGATGGATCAACATAATAATCTCTACTAGGAATTAAGAAAAAGAAAATATGCAGCTTATTTTATACCAATCTGATAAAATCCAATACTTCTTAGAAACAGGCCTCATTCAAGGATAAAACATGTAAAACAATGAGAGATATTTTCCCCTGGAAAAAAAATGC
The DNA here is from genome assembly GCA_035047345.1 of Bradypodion ventrale. Lineage (NCBI taxonomy): Eukaryota > Metazoa > Chordata > Lepidosauria > Squamata > Chamaeleonidae > Bradypodion > Bradypodion ventrale. The sequence goes on along the minus strand of JAWDJE010000002.1, from coordinate 102,002,646 downwards.
TAAAATAATTTTTGTGTCAGAAATTACTCTGGGTTGAAAGGATTTTTGCTGAAGAGACTCCACTCAGGGGATGCCCAAATGAGGCTCCTTTCATGTCCCCAAGATCCGTCGTGCAGCACTCGGGTATAGAACCCCGACCTTCCAGTCTCCAAGCTCAATGTCTTAACTACTAAGCTACCACAGTGCTGTGAGTGCATGACTTTTCTCTCTCAGCGTATGTATTCCCTTTTGCGGCACATGAAATGTGGCAGTCATTGGTCAGGGATCTTAAATAAATAATATTTAAATATCCCAACACGCTATGAAAGAGACAACTTTTCAGCAAAATCCAATTTTAGTTCCAACTATAGTAGGCTTGTTGAAATAAATTGGACTTTGTATCTATCATTTTTGACTAATAAGCTCTGTTCTTCGAGTGGATTTTCTCTAGTTGGATCTAAAATTGGATTTAGATCTGTAAATATATTGTATTCAATCATCAATCCAAATGGAGACTACAGCCAAAACAAAAACAAAAACTGAGACTTGGAAGGGCAGCAATGAAATAATGAAAGATCATCAAGCATAAGAATTTGTCACAGGAGACTGACCAAGATCATCCCCATTCTTGTATTCCCGATCAAGCATGAATTATTTCTGGAGGCAAAAGTGAGAAAATTGAGGCTTTCCTACTTTGGGCACATCATGAGAAGACAAGTGTCTCTGGAAAAGACAATAATATCTGGAAGGTTTGAAGGTAGCAGGAAAAGAGGAAGCCAAATTACAAGGAAGCTACAGGCTTGAGTTAAGAAGATCTGAGCATTGCTGAGGACAGGGCATTTAGCGATCTGTCATTCATAGAGCCACCATTATGATCAAAACAACTTGAAAGCATATAACGGCAATAGCATCTACCTCAAAACATGTAAGTATCTGGTGCCATAACTTAAAGGTACCAATTTGATTTCCTGTTTTGGATGAAAATGGAAACTTTAGTTCAGGGCCCAGCAAACTTGGCTCTCCAGGTGTTATTGGACTTGTTACACCTGGTGATCAGGGCTTCTGTGAATTGAAGTGCAAGAACATCTGGAGAGCCAAGTTTGCTGACCCCTGCTTTAGTTAATTGGAGATTTCTGCCTTTCATTCAGGTAAGGAGAGATCAATTTCATGGCCCACTCAACAGGCCCATTTATCGTAAATAATTATATGAACCCATCCTGCATACTGGATTACATTAAATAATGCAATCGTGGACATAATTAATTACTGGCAAGGAACCAAACTTGGTGGGAATTACTATAGATTAGATAGGTATATAATTGTGTTGTATGTGTCATAAATTGGACCCTACATTCTTGTATCAGATGTCTCTTTTCAGACTTTACTCAGGCCATTCATGAGAACATCGGTAGAAGGAAGTACTTTCCCACTTCCTCACATTTTTCATGTTTTCAGCCCCTAGTCTAAAGTCCCTGCTCATATGTAGTTTTTATGCATGAGCAAGAATCCAGATTCCCCCCTCCCCGCTCTTGATTATATGTGGGGCCTGTCTGTAGGCCAGAACCTCTTCTCTGCAGCCTGAAAAAAGAAAGCATTCAGAGCAATTTTGGCATGCAAAGTGGAATTCTAGCTCCGTCGATTGCCACTACTGGATGCACTGATCCTTTGAGGAACTACTTCTACAGGCCAGCAAAATGCTAGAGAACACAACCATGAAGTGTGCTTGTTTTGACTGTGTTATGGTTCAAAAAACACAGAAATTCAAACTGGGCTTAGAAAGTGTAAAGAAAAAAACACTTGAGAGAATGGTTTGGCAAGAATAGAGAATGTGATCTTGGAAAAATATTGTTGCTTTGACAGTTGTGAATGAAAAGATAAAAATAACTCCTCAGTTGAAGTAACAAGAATGGAGGAGTCTAGGCTGATGTGTGGAGTAGGAGTGTTAAGTGATACCATTCAAGCTTAAAACAAGATATGAAACAAATATTGGCACAGAACTTTCATAAATTAAGGTTTTTATTCAAGGAAATGAATATTATGACTCTCACAAGTGAAAAACACTGTTTGCTTCATCTCCCCAATTAAAATAGCTTGTGTAGGACTACTCTGCAATAAGGGAATCTGTACAGAACACACTGTTCCCAAGAACTTTAACTACATCGCATGATTGCATGTTCATAGACAGACATTTTATGTTTCTCAGTATAATGTGAAGACTATCTCATTATTCTTGATGGAAGACAAGATGGGTTTTGTTCCAACATGAACATCTTCCTTTTTAACTTGCTCCTTTGTGTTTGGTCCTTGCACCATCCGTTGTGTAAGTCCTTTAGGCTTTTCCTCTTGTAAGAATAGCAACTGCATGAAGAGTTGACTTTTTGTGTGCAAGGTTTCTTCAGTACATGTGTGATACCACTACATGGACTGGGTCCAGGCAGGACCAGTGTGTGCCATGATGGTGAGGGTGGCACAGTCAGGTAAAGGTAAAGGTTTCCCTTGCTCGAAAGCTAGTTGCATCCGACTCTAGGGTTCAATACTCATCTGTTTCAAAGCCGAAGAGCCAGTGCTGTCTGCTTCTGCAGATGTTTCTGTGGTCATGTGGCAGGCATGACTAAACACCGGAGCATACAGAACGCTGTTTACCTTCCCACTGAAGTGGTCCCTATTTATCTATTCGTAATTTCTTGCTTTCGAACTGCTAGGTTGGCAGGAGGGCATAGTCAAGCACAGGTGGGCACAGTCAAGCACAGGTGAATTATGAAGTGCATGTAAACTGCTCTTGTCAATCTGAGCCATGAGGATTTTCTGAACCAATCAATTATTTAGGTCTGGAATGCAAAGCAAAATTTTGGTCATTGAATGCTACTCCTTAAAAGAAGTACTATGGCATTTACAAAGTATTTACTTAATTTTTTGTTGCAACCCAGGTTTAAATATTTGGCAGACAGGTTTGAAGTTTAACCTCAGGTGTGGGAAAACATCTGGCCTTCCAAATGTCATTCAACTACAACTGCTGTTTGCTGTGCTGCTTGTGATAGTTACTGGGATATTACACATCCACAAATTGACCACTCCTAGTTTGATATATTTCCCTTGTGTGCTGTCAAGTTACTTCTGACTTAGAATGCTCTTATGAATAAGTGATCCCCAAGATGTCCTAACATATGCTGAAATGCTTTAGTGCTGGTTGGCATTCAAGCTAATTTGCTTGTTTTGATAGTTATGCCATACCAGTGGGATTAAGGCCAGGGATGTTAGGGAAAAATAATCAAAAATATAATGAGAAAATGGATGCACGATCCGATTTCTGAGAGAAGAGTCTGTTGAAGGTACATTGCTTCCCCCTTTATTTCAAAACTAGTGGAAGAAGATTCGGTTCTTCTCAATTAGCTCAATCACTTGAAGATCTCGTTGGATCTCTGTAGACAATAAAAGATGCAATAGCATTTAGACTTGTTTGGCAACCTTGAAATGTATAGATGTACAACTCCCATAATTTCCAATTGCAGGAGACAGGTGCTGCATTTCAGCACCTTTGGAGGCTGTCTTATTAGAAGAGGCTTACAGAGTTATTCCCTTCAAAGTTTCTAAGAATTTCACAATGGTGGCTAGAAAGAACACCATGGTGCCTGCTTACATGGTAGCCTCTTGCATTATGTCATACAGTGCTTTGATTAGTGGCTAATTACCCTACTATTATCCCTGGAAGAAGAAGCTGTGGTTGGGGTAAGCAATGTAGGAAGTGTGGTAGGAGACAAGGGGGTGAAAGTAAGAGAGAGAAAGTTACAGGACACTGGGTTGAAAGAGGCCTGTGCAGAAGGAATAAGGAAATCCTAGGAAGTGGGAAGAAACGAAATGGAGGGAAGAGGGGAGACTTGGGGGAGGGACTTGAGTGATTTCCAGGAATATCCAGCCTTTTACCTACACAATTCATGAAAGGAAGGAGCAAGGATGAGCTAGAATCCCTTCTTCCAGTGCCTCTACATTTTAGCATCCTTTTCCTAACCATTAATGAGGGTCTGAAAAATAGGGAGGCCTTGCTGGGAAGTTGCGGGGAAAGTGAAAAATCAGATCCGTCTTTTCTTATGTTTTTGTTCCCTTCTTGTCCTGATATAAGCAGTTTTGGCAAAGAGACCAATGTAGTTATCCAGGCACAAAAGGCAGTACACATCAGCTTAAGTCAATCAAAGTCTACACTGGAGTCTTGGTCTGAGGGAGGCTTGCAGAGAACAAGGAACAATGGGAAGAAATTACTTAATTAGTTTTCTCTCCACGTCTCCAATTTCCCTGCAGTACCATTCACTCTGTATGACAGCCTTCCCATTTCACAGTACTTTCTTTGAAAGATGGCAGTGTATTTGCATGTGAGACAACTGAATGTAAAGGAGAAAGAGTCCACCATAGCAAGGCCACTGTCTGCATTTGTGTGTGTGTGTGTGTGTGTGTGTGTGTGTGTGTGAGAGAGAGAGAGAGAGAGAGAGAGAGAGAGAGAGAGAGATCCCCCCCCCCAAAAAACAAAAAACTTAATTTACATGGGATGTGACACAAATTAAGACAGCAATTCCTGAAATGGAACTTCAGCCTTGGACAAAAGAAGAAACGTTTGTATATAAACCAAGTGCACCACATGCTTTTGCATGCATTTGGGAAAAGTATGTGGATCTTAAAAGTGCACCACATTACAGGCTGCATGCTTCAATTTTTAGATGCTAGTCATATTATTACAAAAGAAGGTTGCACTTATAGCAAGTTGAAATTTCCAAATCTGTGGACTTATGCACGCCTGCGTGGAATTAGTAATTATGTTTATTTCCAGAAAAGAGGTTAATTAATCCAGTGTAATGCTGGCTTTGTTCAAAATGTTAAATTAGACCATGTAGAACAGGGATTCTCAACCTGCGGCCTTTGGGCCTGATACAGCCCAGTGCACCATTCCATATGCCCCCCTTGCCTCCACCACACCCAGAAGTGCCATGTGGTGGAGGAAGGGCAAAATGGCCATCCGGCCCCCGAAACTGTCTGAGGGAGTATGACCCGGCCCCCAACTTAAAAAAGTTGAGAACTCCTGATTTAGAAGTTTGGCTCTAATTTCAATTTTTTAAAAAAAAAAACCAATGATGATATATCTACCATATTTTATGGTGAATAAGATGCATCAAGGTATAAGATGCACCCTGGGATTTATACATATTTTTAGGAAATAATAATAATTTTCTACATTTTAACTCCAGGAGCCAAGGAGGGCAGGATTGGCTGAGCAAGATCACTCCAAAAGGAGCAATCTCATCTGCCCTTCCCACCTCCCGCTGGCTGCCAGGAGGTGATGGGGGCAAGCTCAGTTGGGCAAGATCGCTCCTTTGGAAGCCACTCTTCACTTTGCTCCTAGCAGTCAGCCGCCGCCGCCGAATAATCATACTAGTGTGTGTGTGTGTGCGGGGGGGGGGGGGGGGCTGTTACTAGCGTATAAGACACACTCTGTTTTTCTGGTGCATTTTAAGGGGGAAATAGTGCATTTTATATGCCAGCAAATATGGTAGGTAGCGTATTGGTTGAGTTTAACACCACCGGAACTTGAAACTCCTTTGGGGCAATTCCTTAGCACCTGTGTACTGCCAGCCTGGAGCTGACTACAGGTAGGAGAGAAACCACTGCAATTATTTTATTTATTTATTTTAAATTCAGATTTCTATGCCACCCAATCAGGTAAACCCGACTCCTAGTCAAGCCTCCAGGTGTGAGGTTGGGAGGATGTTGTAGCCAGTGATATAAAAGCTACTGTTAGAGATCAAGGAGAAAGACATTTTCTCTTCCATTTCCCCTCTCTCTTGAAAATAAGACACCCATCTGGGTGACTAAGGCTAATTCTGCCCTGAAACCAAGCCTGAAACTAGGCTGCAATAGGTTTTCATGTCCTCCAAGAGCATTGGCAGTAGTGTTGCCACCATCCTTTTGGACCCCTACCCTGGGTTTGGGTGGTACTGGCTGTAGACTTTCTTCTTTAAAGGTGACTGCCATGAGCCCCTTGTGTCACAATGTCTTCATCTATACCTGGACACACCTTTCCAGTTATCTTCCCCCAGCAGGTTGTAAGCCAGTAAGAGCAAGGGTCAAGGGCTGACAGCCATGCTTCTTGAGCCTCGTTTCCATCCACAGGCTGCATCAGCCAAACTGGATTGGACAGGACAGTGCGCAGGGCTCTTTCTCAGGACCTGGCTCAAGCTTCCTGTTTAAAAAAATTATGAGGAGACCTTTGATTTTGTCCTAAAATGAGAAACTTCCCTCAATATTCCCATTTATGTGCCTGTTGTGTATAAAAACAACTAAGATAGTATATAACAGGATAACATCATAAAACTTTAAAAGCGGAGGGGGGGATTATTTACAATAGTAAAGCTATAGTTAGTTCTAGATGAGTGTGCATAAGAGACAGGAATGCCAAGTAGTGTCATAAGATAAAATGGATGCAAGCTCAGGGACTGACAAATTGTGAAACGAGATGAATGTAAAGATAACAGGCCGCCTGTCTTCATGATTTGCTGTGGTGGCATAAAAAAACCCAGCAGCACTTAGAAACATTAAGGAAAATATGTGGTTTTCTGTCCATCTGTGTGTTTGGGCTTCTTCTTCTTCTTCTTTTTTTTTGGTTAGTTGCTTTTTCATGGTTAGCTCTTGTACATCTGACCAAGGTGCTCTTGTTTCTTTTCACACCTCCACTGGTTTTTTTTTTTAAACAAAAGGAAAGAGTAATCCATCCATTTACCCACTTCTTTGTTTGTTTTTAAGTCTTAGACAGTGGTTTGGTTGAAGGCCTAGCGGAGCGAAATTTTAAAACATGATCAAAACCAGTTTATGCTGGGCTGACATATGAAGAGGTTTTGGTGTGATAGACGTCAGCATTTTTTGGGTTGCAGTGGTTGAGAAAGGAAGGAAGTGTTCTCTGTTCTAAGAAGGGAGCCTAAATGGCTTACAAAAATCAGCAGCCACGGATCGGTGAGTGGCGTGCCAAGTTGGTGCCAACTTCCAAAGGTGGGAATTCACAGAGGTTTTTTTCCCACACGGCACAGCCTCAAAATATCCAAATTCACTTTGGGTTATTAAAAAAAAAAGCAGATGTGAACAACTTCCACTTTCTTTTCTCTGCGCATGTGCTCTTATATTGAGCGAGTGATTGTAAGGGTCCTATTGCCAACTGCTGCGAGAAAAATAGTACGGCCTGGTATCTTCAGATAGGTAAAGATAGTCCTTGCTTCAAAGCTTTTCATATCCAACTCTAGGGTTCAGTGCTCATCTCTGTTTATAGCCAAAGAGCCAGCGCTGTCTGCTTCTGCAGACGTTTCTGTGGTTATGTGGCAGGCATGACTAGACACCGGAGTGCACGGAACGCTGTTACCTTCCTACCGAAGTGGTCCCTATTTATCTACTTGAAATTTCTTGCTTTTGAACTGCTAGGTTGGCAGGAGCTGGGACAAAGACGGGAGCTCATTCCATCCTGTAGTACTTGGGAATCGAACTGCTTTTTAGTTTAGCTAATAAACACACTTGGACGCATTTTACTTCCGTGACGAGCGACGAGGGCAGTGCGGGCTGGATGAATTGCAGTAAACCCATTCGTGTGGATTCACAGGGTGCTTGGGCTTCTGGGAATTGAAGTCCAAGAGCATCTGGAGTGCCAAGGTTTGCCATCACGGGTCTAGTAACTTCAGTTGCATATTCAGAAGTAGAAAAATCACTGTTTAGTCATGAAGTTCAGTATCCAGTATTAGAAAACCCAGCTCTCAGATTTGTGGTGAGGAGAGGGAGTCTTCATATGTTGGTGACTCTTGGACTTGTTAATGAGATAGAACAGCTCTAGACAACTGTGTTTGGCTTAAAATTCCAGTCAGCTAACATAGTCCTTGATGAGAGGTATGGTCCTCTTCTGGAGTGCAGGACACTTCACAAACTGCTATTGTCTGGACCCTGATCTGCATTTGAGCCAGTAATATGCAAGGATTGATATCAGAATAACGAATTTGACATTATTTTCATATGGGATAGATCTCTATCTGGCAGCCTTCTCCAGCCCTACTGATAAACTTGGACTCTGGTCCTCATCACTCCCATGCCCTCTGTTTAGGGGATTTTACAGTTTGAGAATAGCTGCTGTATGGTGACAAAAGAGTTTCTTTTGGCTTATGTTCTTAGGATTTGTGAAGAAGGACTGGGTTTTGATCACCACAGAGAAACATCCAGCATACACTGGTAGCCAGAATCCTTTTTGTTTACACAGTTGTGCAAGGATGATTATGGAAGCATTAGCCTCTTACAAGCTCCCCTGTACATAGCTCAGCTCACACTGGTTGCAAAATTGGGTGCACAGTTAGTTGTTTGACCAGCTACACAATTGCACTTTTTAGGTACAGCATCGTTTCCCCAAATTGATTTTCCCCAGTTAAATATTCTTAGACTATTTTAAAACATTACAATTATTTTCCTGTTCTACTTATAGCACAGATTAAATTAGGAAGTATAATACAGTAGGGAAGTTAAGGAGAAGAACCTTCAAAAATCACATTAAGAACCAAACAAAACCCATATACCCCATTTATTTTGGGTAAAAAAAACCATGATTGCACCCATTGTAATGTTATATATTTGGAAAAATGAGGTTCTGTTTCTAGGGCCGTGATGGTGAACCTTGGTATTTCGGGTGTTTTTGGACTTCAATTACCAGAAGCCCAAGTCAGCACTCCTGCTGATCAGGACTTCTGGGAATTGAAGTTGAAGAGCAGCTGTAGTGCCAAGGTTCACCATCACTGTTGTAGGGGCTAAGATATCGATTTCCAAAAGATATCGATTTCCAAAAGTATGTCTTGACAAACTACTTGGGGTTTACTTAGAAGCTGTATAGTGGTCCAAAAGTGCACAAATAAATGTTTTTAATAGTAATAATAGAAAAGGGACCACTAGGCTCAGATCCTAGAATGTCTTTGTGTTGACCAAATCTTTGGATGACAGCTTGATGATGTTCAATATATGACACCTTCTAATTGTCTGATGAAGGAAGGGAACTGAAGGGAAGGAGAAATGGTCACACAATATTGGGTGGTCACAGCATAATTCTCTGTGACTAAATACTTTGCCTGAGAATTCAACTTCTAATTTTTCTTCAACTGTTATTTGAAGATACACTTCTGTAGTTGCATGACAAAAATAATAACTTTTAGTTATTCTGAGCACACCTGTGGAATAATAATGATCCATAACTTCTGGCTATTATTCTACCTGACTTTGCTCTATCTTCTAACATGATATAGTGCTGGCCTGAAAACTTAGTGGATATTTGCTTGTCCAGACAAACAGGTGTTGACTTTATAGACCTCAGATAAAGCCTATAAAGTAAGCTCTGATAAAAAGGAAATCCAGATAACTTTGGCTAGAAGTTCAGTGAGAGCCCTTATAACACACCAATAGAGAATATAGTGGTTAGGCCAGGGGTAAGCAACCTACAGCCCACAGGCTGGATCTGGCCCACAGGCCCAAATCATCCAGCCTCCACACCCTTGCTCCCGCTGAAGCCGTCAAAAGCAGCATGAACAACTGTAAAAGTGTCGATGACCATCATAAATGTGTTTTTATGCATTTACAGCTGTCATAAACGTGTATCCAAATCCGAATATAAGCGATCCTCATGGTAATCAGCCATGAAGATTTTCATCTGCCTTCCACATCGCAGCAGCATCCCTGTACTGTACTACTGATCCAGTTCTGAGAGTCACTTTCTGTTCCTGAGCCCTTTTGGCATGCAAATTCCTCATCAGCCCCTGGCCAGTATTGATGAAGCTACTGCCTCTATCAAGATGAATGAATTCAAGTGGGATTTAATCCACTTGGGGACCATCACCCTTCCCTGTGGACTTTGCCACCCAAGGCCTTTAGTCCTCAGGGTTGTCAGGTTAGTTACCGTATTTTTCGGACCATAAGATACACCTGACCATAAGACACACCCAGTTTTTAGAGCAAGAAAACAAGAAAAATAGGCTGAATGGCAGAGGGAAAAAGTCAGGCAGCAGTGGCAGAGGCGGCGTTCTTCTGGCCGGCCCGCCGCACAGCTGTTCCCATTTCCCTCAAGGCCGCCCCAGCCGAGGGAAGAATCCGGTGGTGGCGTCGGCGTCAGTGGTGTTCTTATGGCCAGCCGGCCGCGCCGCTCAGCTGTTCTTTATTCCCTCAAGGCCAGCCCATCCGACAGCATTCAGACTATAAGACGCACCCTCATCCCCCCTCTTTTTTTTTGGGAAAAGTGCGTCGTATGGTCCGAAAACTATGGTAATCGCTGCCTAAGTCGCTGGCAGTATGGTCTACTTTATTACTATAGCAGGATAACATGGCCAGTCCTTGCAATACGATAGGTAAATAGTAAATATTTTAGGCCCAAATAATTGCACATTTCTGATTACTTCCACAAAAATATAAGAGAACAGTATTGTGTAGTTTATGTTAAAGTGTTTTTAGAAAGCATTAATAATGTACATAAATGTAAGCATTTGTTTAAAATACTAAATATGGAATTGCAGTTAAGCTACAGTTGAAATAGCATTGTGAAAAATGGAGAGTCTGCTTTCTCTTGGTTACTTGCTGTTGTGTGTATTGTTTTTTTTTAATGCAAAAAAAAATGCCCTTTATAAGTTAAGGAAAAGCGGAGCCACAGACATGCCAGTGTTTGTTAAGATTTTTGAGAAAGCACGGCAGCACAAGCTATCCTTTTAAGGTTCTGGCATGAACAATCGTCCTTTTATTGGGCCTTTAATGCTCTTTCAGAACATTGTGGTGCCTGCATCTGCAGGCAATAATTTAGCAGCTGTTTATCAGAAGCTTTCATAAAGGGCTGAATAGTCTTCTAACATCCAGTCACCCCCTCACATCAGAGTTTCAAAATCCAGGCCTGGTTTTTTTCCCCCCTCTCTAAATGGGAGATCTGTGAATGTCGTTGCTCGGGGATGCGTGACCCACATAACCTATAAATTTGATTGGAAGTTACATTGCTGGCCTAGGCTGATGGATAGCAGATTAGAACCCTGATTAACCATGTGATTCACAGGCTGGGAATATATTGTCTAAGCAAGATTCATCAGATGCAATCAGAATTTCAAGTGGTCAGATGAAATTCAAATGTGCCGTGCGATTCCCCCCTTCCCTCGCAACCCCCTCAGCTTTTCTTCATAGGTTTCCTTCTCCCTTTCACCCCCTCCTCTTTTCCAGTGCCGAAAATACTTCTTTGATGAATCTGCTCCTCACCCTAAAGCTGTCTATCTGTTGTTCATCAGAAAGCAGGTCGCAGTTCACTGAGCAGAAGAAAAGATTTTAATAGAAGCTGTGCCAAGGGCTGTAATGCATCATTTTAGGGCCCTAATTACATTACAATGACAAATATCAATGGTGACAACAGCAATAACCTACATCCTTTAATGGCTATGCTGGAAAAGGAGTTTGGGCGCTGTGCCATTAGATTAGACTGGGTTTCAAAACAGAGGCCATTAGAAGTGTGTGTCCACAGCATTATTGGCTGATAACTGAAGCCCACTGGAAAGCCCTGTAAATAAATGCCTCTCTAAAGCATGGCCCCATGGGACAAAAGGGACAAAATTAGATGACCGTGGAAGCGGCCCTGTTTCCGAGGCAACTTTAGCTTTCAAAGTGAGGAATTGGCTACTTAATTTTGCGAAATCCTGCTTCTCCCCCTCCTTCCTTCCCGCCTGTCAATTAGAGGGATCATAGGAAACCTGATTGGCAAAGCAGCTGAATGAGGGGAAAGAGCATCTTGAGGGGACACATCTGCCCTAAAAGCTTTGCCGTATGAAAGGTGGTTGTTTTGGGGTAGGATTACATTAAAAATGTCCATTTGTAAGTTAGTCAAATTATGGACTGTGTGGTCAGGTGGTCTCAAGCTTGTCATCGAAACGGTAAAGACCTGCTCTCTCTAAATTCTTTACTTGCAATGCAATAGATCCAAGATGTAATTCTAAGTAATTTAAAAGTTGTTTATTTTCAGTTTTGAAGAGCAGTCAGTTTCAAAGAGTTTTGTCCGTATAAAAATCCAAACTATATTCAGTGAAACTCATAATTTATTGATGCACACAAAGGAGGCCCCGTTTCTAAAACTAATGCATTTCTGTAACCAGAAGAGCAGAAAACCTTATTATCTTTTTCATCTGTTGAAGTTCTATCTTAGCATATTTGCAAGTGAGCTTTCGCTTAGTTATAAAGGTACCTAGTTACAAATAACTAATAATTAATTTTGTGTCAGAAAGGATTTTTGCTGGAGAAACTCCACTCAGGAGACGCCTGAATGAGGCTCCTTTCATGTCCCCAAGATATTTTCCCACTGAAGTGTTCCCTATTTATCTACCTGCAATTTCTTGCTTTCAAATTGCTAGCTTGGCAGGAGCTGAGATAGAGATGGGTGCTCACACTGTCATGCAGTACCTAGTTCTCAAACTGCAGACTTGATGACCTTCCAGCTGACAAGACTAGCTTCTTGACCACTGAGCCACTGATTAATTGTAATTAATTGCTTTTTCAGTAACTAAGGCATAACTAGACTTAGAGATCTAAACTTTATAAGGGCAAGCATCAGTTTGTGGTCACCGTTACTGTTGTAGAGGGAAGAATATCACCCAGTTCAAGTCTGGCTTATGACAGGTCCTGTGTTGCTCTCATATCCTTTGTTGCAGGTATTCAGGTGACAAGGTTGATGAGAGCCAAGAGTAATTTGTGCTATGGGTCAGCAATACAAAAACATTCAAACTTTTTAAAACAAAAGGGATCTAAAGGGAAGTATATTGCAGTAGTTTCATTGAGAGTCATATGCGTAAACAAAGCTAATTTTTAAATGGCCAACAGTAGTAGTAACTAGTAGCAGGGAAGGACTAAAGCTGCAACTAATTCATGTTGTGATTCGACAGTCGCTGTTTGATGTTGCACAAAAGCCTAATGGAGTTTTAATGTGTGGCACAAAAGACTTGGAGGAGAGAAATGGTTTTGTAATGAGTTCTCAGGAGTCCTTCTACTTAAGAAGGCATTTGACAGCCAGAGAGTAGTGGAAGTGAGTGTAACCAAAGCTCTCCAGTAAATTCAAGCATCGAGTTCATTGGCATCTTATTTGTGGGCTGCTTTATGGTTTGAACAACGGTGTTGATTCCTCCCCATGAGAAAGAGTTTTTCTGTTCAAGGCCCTAAAGTGAACCCTTGTAATGTTAAAGTGAGCTGCTGCAGGGGCTGCCAACCAGCTCAAAGGAACAAGCAAACCAGCCTGCCTGTTTTGTTCCAGTCCAGTTGTCAATAAAGCACGGGATGAGGCCTTTTACACGCCCACCTTGTGAGTGTGTGAATCATAGACAAATAGATGACCTGCACTGTCAATTACCGGTGGTGTGCCGTTCTTGGATTCACTCTGTGCTCTGCTCTTTGGCTCTACCCCTAGCCTGCCACCTGCCCCACATGGCTCTTTGCCCATGTACTAGCATTGTAATAAATACTGTTAATAAAACACCATTACAATTGATTGCAAAAGCTGGCAATATACAAGAGTAATTTTTTTAAAAAATTCTTTTTGGGGGGAAGGTGCTTTGGGTGACTTTTGTCCTTCGTTCCTTAAAAAACAAATAGATGTAAGGTTTCACTCCTGAGTCAGTAAAAGCTCTTGGCGCTTTGCCACAGACTCTAAAAGGCTAACCACGTAGTACACCTTTGGCATTTAAGGAGGCTTATTTTGTGATTTTAGCCCAAGAGTTCAAGGCGTGTTGCAACTCAGATGGCTTTTATGTGTAATTATAGTACATAAATATCCACACCGCCAATCTGTGGCTGTGTTGTGACTATGTCATCGTCTTTAATGAGATGTAGAGGAAAACGATTTTAAGAATTGTTTTAACAACTGTGACCAGGAATAATTTATATACCACTAATAATACCTTTGTGGTGATGGGGGGGGGGGATGAAGACTTCTCCTTACTCAAAAAACTTGTACGGTCCTTTTTGATATTTTTATAGGAAAGCTTTGCTAAAAGATCTGGATAGTTCAGTTTCATGCTGTAGTTCTCTTCCTCCTCCTTTCCCGGTAAGGTGTGGTTCCCCTTCCCTCCATATATATATATATTTTTTTTGCAGGGAGGGGGTGTTGTGAATCTTCCTTTTGTACAAATCTGTTCCTTATAATTATCTGGTGTGGCAGGTTACAACAAGTTTTGGGTGAACTCATAGAACAACCTGCTTGTTTGCAGTAAACTTTTATTTGATGGTTAAGATAAATCTTTGGCTTTGAGGGAAGGATTTAGACAGGCTTCTGGGTGGCCACCCTCAAGTGCTGAAAAAACAATGAGTCAGCCAACCCTATATAATAATCACAAGAACAGGGGAGAAATTAAACAAACTGTGGATGTTGTTTCCTTTTCTTACACTTGTTTCTCCTCCCTTCCAAGGAGAAATGTAAAAGGCTGAGCAGATTACAGCCCTCCAAATGTTCAATTAGAACCCCTGTGAGCCCTGGCCAGCACTGCTAATGGTGAGAGCAGCAATCCAGCAGCACTCTGAGGGTCTCACTTCACCCTCTACCCCACTACCATGGCACTTAAGACTCGCATTATTATTTTACTTCAGACGCACCAGTTTGCATATTTGTGTGCAGTGGTTAAGATGCTGAGTTTGTCGACCGGAACGTTGGCAGGGCAGCAGTTTGAGACCCGAGTGCTGTGCGACAGAGTAAGTGCCCGCCGTCTGTCCCAGCTCCTCCCAACCTAGCAGTTTGAAAGCAAGACATTGCAAGTAGATAAATAGGTACTGCTTTGGCAGGAAAGGTAACAGCATTTCATGAGCTTGTCTTGTCTTGTCATGCCTGCCACATGAGCACAGAAACGTCTGCAGACACAGACATCACTGGCTCTTTGCTGTAAACAGAGATGAACACAGCATCCTAGAGTTGGATACGACTGGCTTTTGAGTAGGGATGACCCTTCCTTCCTTCCTTCCTACACTGATACACCTACCAAAGAACTTGTATTTTTAGGAAGTCTCGCATATAGTTACTGTCTTGGTCCAGTCTTGTTTATCTTCAAAGTGAGAACTATCTTGATTGCTAATTTTGGCACCTTACTTTATTAAAAATTTGTGTGGGGAACTTTAGAAAAATACACTTATCTAGCCTGAAGAAGAGCTTTCAAATTAGCTTTGAATTTAACATGCTGTGTCTATTCTGTGGGGAAACTATGCCTACTTTATTATATTTTGTCTCTATTTGTACACTAACTCTAGTGTTGTTGTCCACTGGTTGGGATCCTGAAGAGAAAATAATTATATCTACTGTGGATGCCCTCTGAACATCCATCCACAGGTGTACATTTTTCCCTAAAGGTTGACCAAGAAAGAAAACTCATCACTATTTACTTCCTATATTTATAGCCATATTTTCACGGTGAGCCTAGTGTCTTAACACTGCGGGAACCTTCATCCATGTGAAAAATATTGTTGACTATTGTGGAACTAAAGTTATGCTATTTTTGAAAGAGTGTTGTAGCTGCAGCAGAAACCAAGAACATTAATTTAGTGCTTCTTTGTGTATTATTATCTCAACATGATAACATGTTTGCTTTCTTAACTTTTTGAAATTTTTGACCCTGAACAACTCCCCCCAATAAATAAATAAATAAATAAACAAATAAATGCATGCATGCATTCACGCATGCATTCATTCATTTTTATTTTAGCTCAAGGGAAACTCTCTAAGGACCTTTTCAGGAAGATGTCCTTAACTTCTTGTTTTATTCTTCGGTACATTTCCATCATGTTTTTTAAATCTCTGAGGAATGTACTCTCTCAACAAGTATACAAAACCTGATTTTCTAGCCCTGAATCACAAAAGATCTGATTGTTTAGGAGCAGCATTGATTGCTCTAATTAAAACTGTGCAAGTAGTTTTGCTAGGTTTGTTTTTCATCCAACTGAATTGTGTTTGTAAATTACCATCATTTATATCCAGGGGTAGGCAACAGGCCCATGGCACCAAATAATCCAGCCCCTGCCCTTGCTTCAGCCGCCGCTGCCGCCGCCAGAATCAGCCGCAGACTCATTTATGGCTGTTGTAAATGCGTTTACAACAGCCATTGATGCGTCTACGGCAGCTGCGGATGCGTTTACAGCAGCCATGGATGCATTTACGACAGCCATAAATGGTGGGGGGACCACCAGTCAGTCCCCCTCAACTGTCTGAGGGAGCGTGACCCAGTCCCTGACTTTAAAAGGTTGGTGACTCCTGATTTATGTCTTCCCTTTTCAGGTTGCAAATGTTCTGAAGCTTTAAAAATAGTAGCTAACTACCATATTTGGCAGCATATAAGATGCATCTGGAGTATAAGATGCACCCCGTTATTACCAAAATAGCCCACTATAGACTATAGACCACTATATACAGTACAAGACACACTCTATTTTTCCATTGTATTTTATTGGGGGGAAAGTGGGTCTTGTACACCAGCAAATACAGTATATTCTAAAAATAATGCATTGAACATTTTTTTTCAGAATCCTATTCACAGAATAGCTGGTGGCAGATGGCCCTGTGAGAGGTTAAGAATCATCTACTAAGTGTAGTTCAGAGGTACCCAAACTTGGGGCTCCATATTTTCTTGACCACAGCTTCCCAAAGCTACATGTTAGCTAGGGATTCACCAATGACCCGTGGAACATCAGGTTTTGGAATTGCTAGTGTAGGCCCTGAAATCTTTCACCACTTTCCTCGTACTTGCCGCTTTCACGTTTCAAGATATTGCTTTTGGTGCTAGCGCTGAGGCAGATTGTTTCCAACTATAAATAAAGTGCCTTGCTTTGTCAAACGAGCCAGAAGTTGGGAAGAATTCTTAAAATGTTCACATGTGTTCCAATAAACCAGTTTCTAAATTAGGCTTTGAACTTATTTTAACAGCATATTTCAGCCACAGTAATGGCACAGTCCTATGCATGTATACTTCCAAGTAAATCCTGTTAAGTTCTGTGTGGTTCACTGCTTGGTATGTGGGTACAGAACAGCATGAGTCATTTCCTTTTATGGTGAATGCAATATCTTAAATGCTTATCCAGTGGAGAAATGTGATCTGGAAAGATGTTTAAAAATGCACGAAAAATGTAGCATAATACAGGTTACAGCATGTAGAACAAATTAGAGAGAGATGGCGGGAATAGGCCAGACTGAGGCCACAATCACCTTTTCCGCAGGTCTCCCTTGTTTGGGCAGTGAAACCTCCACCACAGATTTTCAGAGAGGAGAGTGAAAAAGGATACATGCCGGGGAGCAGAGCTGGATTGAGTTGAACCTCTGCCTCATCTTTGGCCCTCTTATTTTCCTGGCATATGCTTGGGAAAATACACCAGCTGAGAGTGGATGTAATTATTTTCTTTTTCAGTATCCCAACATCTGCCTTCTAGGTCCTAGCTCAACAGGGCATTGGCTTTTGGCGGGTTCTTCTGCTTAAGGTTCTCTCTAAACCAGTGGTTCCCAGCATGGGCCCCATGCCCCACAGGGAGACTTCAATTCCCAGAAGCCTAAATCAGTATATTGGCTGATCAGTACTTTGGGGAATTGACTTAGGCTTCTGGGAATTGAAGTCCAAAAACCAAAGTTTGGGAAGCACTGCTCTAAACTTACATTCATGGATAGCTCTGTAATTACAGTAATCCATCTGGGCCAGAATAAGAGAATTGAAATATGGCAAGAATTAATACAAGGCACATTCTAAAATTGCAAGACTTAGCTAATGATGAAATCCAAAAGAAAGCGGAGGATGAAAAATAATGCCAAGATTTCTGTCTTGAAAAAGAGAAGGAATGGTCCTGTTCTAATTTAACAGAAGAAACGGAAAGTGTAAAATCTGGATGAAAAAAAAAATGAAGAATGTTTGTCTTTGAAAAGCTTAACTTGGAAGAGTAAAGAGACAGCTCTGAGGAAATTATAGAAATAATAAAGTATGAGATAAATGAACAGAGGAGAGGACACAAATGAGATAACTGAATATTGTTGGAATAGATATCTAGATCAAGATTGTGTCTTGTTTATTTAGATTTCCAATTTAAATCAATGAGAGAAATAAGTCATGGCTTAAGTCTCATTGATTCAAAGGGATTGAGAGAAATAAGTCATGGCTTAATTCTCATTGATTTCAAAGCAATTGTAAAAGTATAACTAAGTCTGGATCCAGTTTATAGTGGTTACCATTAGTAGGAAAGCCATAACATGCTTGTAAAGGTAAAGGTTGCCCTTGCTTAAAAGCCAGTCATATCCGACTCTAGGGTTCAGTGCTCATTTCTGTTTCATAGCCAAAGAGCCAGCGCTATCTGCGTTTGTAGATGTTTCCGTGGACGTGTGGCATGCCGCAGGCTAAGAGAAAGAAGAATGATATGAAAAGAATCCAAATACTAATAGAGAAAATGTTCAAACTATTTCAAAAGAAAATAAGAGAAACTGAAAAATAGCCTACAAGGAAGAATCAATAGTAGTTTGTTTTTTAAAAAAATCCTGGAAGAATTACGGCAGATTTCAAGTCTAAAGGAAATAACAAGTTCATGGGAGCTTAGAAGTTCAAAGAACACAGAGCAATCTGTTTAAAAGGAATGGCAATGAAGAAAAAAATGTGATCAATAGGTGGAGGAAAAAGGAAAAAGAGATCATCCTAGAATAGTTGAAGAAAGAAGAAAAGCAAGATGCTGAAAGTTAGCAATGAGGAGGTGAAGAAGGCAAAGATGTCTGAGTTGCTCGGAAAAAGGGAAACAAAAAAATGCCAATGAAAAGCCTAAAACCACTGTTACTGTTTCCAGTAGGTTGTATGAGATAAAAGTATGGACTGGATAACTGGCTGGGAAGTGGTAGTGAGGTGAAACAAAAACTGAGAAGAAATCAATTTTGAAAAATTAAATTACTCAAGAAGACAAAGCAAAAAAGAAGAAGAAAGCAAAAAGGATAGTGAACAAATATATATATATATATATATATATATGAGTAGCCTTTGTACTCACACTGTAAACATTTAGCAGCTCAGCAACATGAAAGAAAATAATGTAACATGTCACTAAGGCTGAAACAGATAAGAATGGTGGGAAAGAACGTCAAGAAGCAAATGGAATAAACTGAGCAGGAAGAAAAGGATAGGGTAACCTCATGAAGGACAGACACATAAGAAATAGGAAGGAGAAATTCGTTGTGGAAAAGAAGACTACAAATATTACCAACATAAATTTAATTAGAGGATCAGATAGAATAGAAAAGAAATTGGAAAAGAAAGCAAGAGGTGGTCTGTGAGTAGAAGTGAAGTTAAATCCAGAAACAAACAAGAAAAAAACCCACAACAATAACCACATCTAGAACATGATCTGCAGTATATGCAGAAGATATTGAGAGTGGAAGAGCAAAGTACAAAATAGATAAGAACAGTGAGAGAATGTGAAACTCCTATATTATCAGATTGAACAATGGGGATGTTACGATTACTTAGAATAAGAATAGGAAGAGAATATAATATTTAAAAGGCCGAAAACTGAAGTTCAGTGTTGGATAGTGAGGAGGAAAGCTGGGGCATAGTAAACTGGCAGCAGGAAAAGTATCTGTTCTCCAAAACCATAGATAGTGTATTCAGAAACAAGAAAGGAGAGAGGGGAAATGGCAGTAGGATAGTGAGTGAAAACCACACATGATCTGTTAGGGTGAGTATAAGAGAGAAAACAGGTTGTTAAGAGACACAAGATAATCTCTCAATCCCAAAATACGTATCAGAACAAAAAGAAAAAGAAATATCATGCAGAACAGTAGCCTTTTTAGCAGCTAAGTGGTATTTCATCTGTTTTCTTTCCTTGCTGTATATTGACCAAGAGATAGAGATCAAATGGTTGATAAGGTGCGTGAAATTACAAGGAACATCATGTGCTAGTATTAACTGCTGCAAAAGAGTAATAGCCTAGGAAAAGTAGGACATGGAAAAACTAAAATAAAATATGCACACACATGCACATACACAGAGCCCAGCATGATCACAACCTTTCCAACATGTATTAGCTTGATTTTGATTTGTTAACCTGTCCCATCAAATCTGTTCTGAGTTATGGTACCCTATGACCTTCTAGAAGTCCCATTTTAAACAGCCCTGCTCAACTTTGGTATGCTTTAGGACAGGGGTTTTCAACCTACAGCCAGCAGGCTGGTTCTGGCCTGCTGCACCAAATAATCTGGCCCCTGCCCTTGCTCCAGCCGTCGCCACTGGAATCGGCCGCAGACTCGTTTGCGATAGGCATAAACTATGGAGGAACCACCACTCCACTACCCGGAAGCATGACCCGGTCCCCGACTTGAAAGGGGGAGGGGTTGCTTTCGGATTTAGTATATATTTGTAATATGATCTCTAGTTCCTCCCTCTTTTTTGTATCCAATTGATTGCTGGACATTTCTCACTCCATGTATTGTTGGAAAACTTTGAATATTACTTGGCTTGCAAGGGAAGTTAATACAATGTTCCTTTGAACTGGTATACAGTAAAAACCCTACTTACAAAAAAAAAGTAGGTTCCGTAGGCTTTTGCTTACATCAAATTTTTATGTAACTTGAAGCAAACCCATAGGAACAATTATTATTTTTTATGTAACTCAAAGCAAACTCATAGGAAAAATGAAATTTTTATGTAAATCAAAGCAAACCCATAGGAAAAAGAATCTTTATGTAACTCAAAGCAAACCCATAGGAAATTGTGTAAATCGGGACATGGTTTTAGCACAAAATCATTTTGTAAATTGAATTTTATGTAACTCAAGGCATTTGTAAGTCGGGGTTTTACTGTATTAAATTTCTAGTTTACCCATAGCTTTCATGTTAAATGGATTAGGAGTGAGGAGGCTAGGCTCAAATTCTCATTTTTCAATCTACTATGCTTCACAGTATGGTTGTGAGACTAAAATGAGGGGTGGGGGGAAGAGTAGTTAAAAGGGGCTCGAATAATCCAGAAGATAGCAAGTTTTGTTCTTTACTGGTTTTGAAATTATAGTATAACCTCGCATAAAGAGTGCCTCGCTTAGAGAATAACTCACTTAAAGAGCAGAATTTTCTCTGAATGGTCGCCTTGCTTTCAGTCTCGTTGTTTTGTGCAGGACAATGACAATAAAGATTTATCTATCTTATCTTAACTAAAACCAACCAAAAACTCGCTTAACTAAAATTGGGTTCGCAATCTCCCCGCCAGAAGTCACAATTGGTCACTTACAATAGCGTTTCACTTAAAGAGCAAACTCACTTAAAGAGCAATCCTGTAGAACGCATTATGCTCTTTAAACGAGATACCATTGTAGTATAGTTTTCTTTCTGCACTGCTGTTTTATGGATTAATGTTTCAAATAGTAATTTACTAGTGACTAATATTTTGATTAATTTACTAGTGACCAATATGTTGATTAATAAATTGTCCAAATGTTGTGTTTTGCAGGTTTTCCCGTTATGCCATTTGTGTAGTTTTGCACAAGGACATTGGTGGTGATGTTGTTTAACCATAACAGTATTTGCAAGGGCAGGCAGAGGAGAAATACGCAGGCAGTCTCTCCTGTTGCAGGGAACATAGAGTCCCAGCACTGAGTTCACCAACTTACCAGGCAGCTTTAAATTTGCAATTGGATCCCTATCCTATCTGCTTAACTAGCCTGTCAAGGAGTAGTCATTCATGCAGTAAATCCAAATTCCTGCAGATAAAATGATCAGTAGTGATGAGTCTCTCTAGAGCAGGTATGCCCAAACTATGGCCAGCGGGCTGGCCCCTGAAGCCATTTCATCCAGCCCCCGTAGCCGACACCAAGCCAGGAAGTAAATATGGATACTTCTGCGCATGCGTGAAAAGTGACCATTTTGTGCCCTGGTTTGGCACAGGACACAAAATGGCCACTTTCACACATGCAGAGAAGCAGCCATTTTATTTTCTGGTTTGGCGCAGATGCTTCTGCACATGCGCAAAAGTGGCCATTTTATGTCCTGCACCAAACCAGGACACAAAATGGTTGCTCTTGTCCATGTACAGAAGTGGCTGCGCATGCGCAAAAACGCCATGTTACAGGGGTGTGGTCTGGCCCACTCAGCTGTTCTGGGGGTATGGTCAGGCCCCTGGTCCGAAACATTTGGGCACCCCTGCTTTATAGCAGGGGTGCCCAAACTTTTAGGACTGTGGGCCGATCATGTGGTTGAGAGTGTCAGTCACATGGTTCCTCCCACCGGAAGTGGAAGTAAAAGTACATGTGCAGGTGCATAATGTGCCCTCGCATGTGCATAATGCTGCTGTAAATGACCCACGCCTGTCGTAAATGCATTCTGACAGATGCAGGTCATTTACAACAGTGTTATGTTCATTGCAGGTGCGTTATGTGCACGCGCATGCACATTTTACTTCTGCTTCTGGGAGTGGTGTGTGTGGCATGGGCCGGATGATTTGGCACCACAGGCCGCATCCGACTCGTGGGTCGTAGTTTGGGCAACCCTGCTCTAGAGAGCTAATGCCTTTCTGAGTAGGCAACATCGGATACATGAGCAAACAACCCTACACTGGTTTGAGATAGCCTTCTCTATATTATGTTTAGGAGTGGTATGGTTTAATATGAAAAACATTGCCATTTTCCGGCTCTTATGAATGTTTCTGAGGACCTAATATTAGAAATGGGATTGTAGCTCTCAGGATTCCCCAGGCTAAAGTTTGGGAGATAAGTCAGACAATAAAAGGGATGGATCGTCCCACAGCCCTTTAAAGGTGTCTCCAGTACACCTCTCAAAAAACTA
Source organism: Bradypodion ventrale (assembly GCA_035047345.1). Taxonomy (NCBI): domain Eukaryota; kingdom Metazoa; phylum Chordata; class Lepidosauria; order Squamata; family Chamaeleonidae; genus Bradypodion; species Bradypodion ventrale. Next base: position 101,979,854 of record JAWDJE010000002.1, on the reverse strand, counting down.
CCCATGCAGACATCTAGTTTTTGGCTGCAGCTCCCAGAATTCTGTCTGTGGGAATCCAGAGCGAAATCTAGGAGTTGCAATCCAGAAAATCCACGAGTACCCAGTATTTAATTAATGAGGATCTTGTCAGGGACCTTACTTTCACATTGGGAGTTCTGTGTTCTTTTATGGATTTTGAAGGCTTTGTCTTTCAAAATATTGCATAGTGAGAAGGTCAAAAAGGTTGCAGATGAAAGAAGGAACTCTAAATTACACAAGCATGAGTGTTTCTGTCATTTGGGTAATGACTTTGCATGAAAGACTGTTTTGTCACTGAACGTAATGGCAGCTGACCAAAAACTAGAGTGCAATTTTAAAATGGCTCTTTTGAAGGAGGCCTGCCTTCTCCTAGTATTAAAGTAAAATGCACAGAATATGTTACAAGGCGGAATGTACACTATTTCTTTCTCTTTGATTTACTCATGCCTCTTCCATCTTTGCTGTTCATTCTCTTATCCTCTGCTCTTGATTTTCTCACTTTTCCTTTCCTCTCCCTCCACTCAGTGATCATTTGTTTTTTCTTCTGCTCATTCTTCCTCTCAGCCTTTTATTAGGCAATATTATTAGGCCCCTTTGTCCTTCCTTCCCTTCCGCTTAGGTAAAGGTGAAAGTCTCCCTTGCTTGAAAGCCAGTCCTATCCAACTCTAGGGTGTAGTGCTCATTTCCGTCTCCAGCCAAAGAGCCAGCACTGCCTGCATCTGCAGATGTTTCTATGGTCATCTGTCAAGCATGACCAGACACTTGAATGCATGGAATGATGTTACCTTTCCCCACCAAAGTGGTGCCTATTTATCTATTTGCAATTTCTTTCTTTCAAACTGCTAGGTTGGCAGTGAAGGGAGCTCACTCTTTTGCACAGTACTCAGGTCTCAAACTGTTAACCTGCTGATCTTTCAGTCATCAAACTCAGCATCTTAACCACTAAGTCGCCGCAGTCCTCCAGCTGTTCAGAAGGGAAGCATTATGGGAGCTGCTTTGAGGCCTTCTGATGAAATGGATATCCCAAGCATGATTGCCCTTTTCATGGGGATGTTCAAGGAAGGCTGCCATCTAGAGACTAAAGATGATAGTGTTCATTAAAGGCTTTAATTAGCTAAAATTACTTTGTGTACTTTTGAAATAAATAGTGCACTTAACTCTGGGTCTCTTCTGTATCCATGTTAAGCTTCAGATATCCTGATCTTAGGGTTGTGGTGGAAACACATGGATGCATAATATTATCGATTTGTCAAGAATAGAAAGTGTAAAAGAAAGGGAAATAAAACAATTACAGGTAGAACACGCAAACAGTAAGGATAAAAAAATTTTTTTGAAACTACAAGGACTTAAGGCAGAAGTAATGGGTAAAGATATAGACAAAGTTAAACGAGATTTGATTTATCTAAATAGGGAATATTTTGAATTTAGTAATAAGAACTCAAAATTATTAGCAAGGGCAGCTAAGGTTAAAAGGGAAAAGAGAGAAATTGGGGTGTTAGTGGATAGGCAAGGTTCAAGGTGCAATAAGAATAGCGATAAATGTAAAATAGTTAGAGAATTTTACCAGGAGCTATATGCAAAAAAAGAAATAGATAAAGAAAAGCTTAAGAAGATATTGGAGAGGCAGTTAGGAAATGGGATAAAACAAGAGCACAGGGAGAAAATGGAGGAAAAAATAACTGATAAAGAGGTTAGGGGGGTAATAAGTGGATTGAAGATAGGGAAAGCCCCGGGGGATGATGGATTATCAACAGAGTTCTATAAAGAATTCAAAGAGGTAGTGGTTCCGAAATTGGTGAAATTATACAATTATATATTGGATGGAGGATCAATTCCGACCTCATGGTATAACACCACAATTGTTCTTTTGCCAAAACCTGGAAAGAATTTGGAAAGAGTGGATTCGTACAGACCAATTTCGCTTATAAACCAAGATGCGAAGATCTTCACAGCAATATTGGCTAATCGTTTAAATAGTTTTATGGGGGAATATATAGAGGTTGATCAAGTTGGGTTTTTAAAAGGACGACACATGGCGGATTTGACTAGAAGGGTATTAGATTTAATAGACAATGTCAATCAAACAAAGGAAAAAGTGGGACTACTATCATTGGATATTTTTAAGGCATTCGATTCACTGCAGTGGTCTTCAATTAAGGAAATAGTTAGAAAATATGGGTTTGGGGATAAATTTAATAGGGTTATAGATTTACTATATCAAAAAGGAAATGCTAAGGTTAGAGTGAATGAGGAGCTAACGGACTTGGTAAAGCTAGAGGCGGGTACTAGGCAGGGTTGTCCTTTATCTCCTATCTTGTTCATAATGGCAATGGAGATTTTAGCTAAAAGTATAAGGGAAGATTCAAATATAGAAGGGATTATGGGTAATAAAGTGAGTATGTATGCAGACGATACATTGCTTATGGTGAAGCACCCGGAACAGGTAATGGATAGGATTAAAGATCATTTACAAATATTTCAAGCTATAACTGGATTAAAGATAAACTGGGATAAGTCTGAATTGATGTTGTGTAATTTGAAAGTGAGCGAGATGGGTAGGACGGTGTCGACACTTAACATACAAGTTAAAGAGAAGCTGAAGTATTTAGGGATAATCATTTCAAATAAATTAGAAGATCTTAAACGATTGAACTACGACAGCTTGAGAATCGAATTTAAGAATAAAATACAAGAACTCCAGAAGTTAAAGCTGTCATGGTTCGGAAGGATTGCTATGTGTAAAATGATACTGCTACCAAAGATTAATTTTTTATTTGATACACTAGCGATCCATTTAAAAGAGAAAGAAATTAATGAGTTTCAAAAAATGTTTAATGGGTTCTGTAATGGAGGAAAAAAATCTAGGCTTCCAAAGAAACTATGGTATATGTCTCAGAAAAAAGGGGGTTTGGGTATGCCTAATTTGCTAGTATATTATCGAGCATTTCAAGTCAGGAATGTTGTGAAGATCTTGGCAAGAGAAAAGGTGATTTGGGAACAATTGGAAATGAAAGAGTACAGAAATATTGGAAACTTGATTTTCTTGGGAATGAAGGATAAGGTGAAAAGGTCAAACAATACTATGATGAAAGGTCTCATGGAGGTATGGAAGAAGGTAAAAAAAGATATGGTTCCGAATCTCTCTCCAATTTTGGAATTGACTGATATGATGTGTTTCCCAATAAAATTAGATAAAGAAAAAATGGAAATATTGGATAAAAATGGGAGGTTGTTATTGAAGGATTGGTTAAAAGCATGTGAAGTTGATGACGAGCGGAAAAAAATGTTTGAGATTTTAAATCTGAACTGGTTTCAGAAGTTAAAGGTGGATAATTGGAATAAAAAATATAAAAAAGAAATAGGGATAGATAGAGTATATACAGAATTTGAGGAATTGGTAAGGAAGATTAGAAAAGGGGAAAGCAGTACTAAAGGTCTTGTAAGCAAGCTTTATAATATATTGAATAGAGGTGCAGATCCACAGGAGGACTTGAAACGGAAGTGGGAACAAAACTTGAATATAAAAATTGGGGAGATTGAATGGAAAAACAAATGGAAAAAGAGAATTATGAGAACAATGTCTGTAAGAATTAAAGAACATAATTTCAAAATGTTGTGGCAATGGTACCTGACACCATTAAGACTTTACCAGATGGATAATAAAAGAGATAAGTTATGTTGGAGATGTAAAGAATATGACGGAACATATGAACATATGTGGTGGAGCTGTAAAAAAATAAGGGATTTCTGGGCAAGAATAGAAAATGAGTGTGATGAAATATTGGGTAAAAGTGTTAAGTTGGTGTCCGGTACCATTCTTTTAACGAATGTGGAAGGTTTGGGTTTAAATAAGGAGGAAAAAGAACTATTGGAAATCATATTGACAACAGGTAGACAATGTATAGCTAGAAATTGGAAAAACGATATAGATATACAGATTGGAGAATGGTATAAAGAAATGTGGAGTTTAGCACTGAATGATAAATTGACATGGGAGATTAAAGTCAAAAGAGATAATTTAAAAGAGAATAGATTCTGGAATATATGGAAACCGTTTGTGGATCACTCTATTATGGCAAGCGATAGTTCAGGACCAGTACCATCACAAAGAAGCTTCTGGAATTGAGTAGAAAATAAACTCTCCGGGCATTGTATATATACACAGGGTGATTATTATTGGTTAAAAAAAAAAAAAAAAGATTAGTGCTAGTACAGAAAGTTTTTTCTATCATTTTGGATATTGAAATAATGGTTTTTAATATTTGGTGGTTAAATAGCAGTTAACGAGTATAGATATTGTTATGTGCTAGCATATAGTAATGTCTGTTAGTATGATATTAAGGATTTGTTAGTGTATTGTATTGTTAATGTATTGTTAATGCTTTTTTTTTTCGTTTTCTGTATGTCTATTAAAAACTCAATAAAATTTATATTAAAAAAAAAAAAAGAATAGAAAGTGTTTGTTTGCGAGCTGAACAGCTCTGTTTTTATTTTGTGTTAACTAGCTTAAACATTTTGTTCTCAGATCTACCTTTTTAAATGTGTTGCTTAGGTGACACTTTATGCTAAGCAAAAAAGCTGTCAATGTTTTAAGAAAAGTGTACTGAAATACGTGAGAATTATACAGGAGTAAGATGGGAGCAAAGTGTCCAGCATTCACCTTTCCTTTCTAGCAGTTTTTTTCCTTTTAAAGACTTATTTATGTAATTGGAAGTATGTGGTATGCATGGACTATCCTAGTGAGATTTATGTAAACACGTTTCAGGGGGAATTTTGTCCACAAATTTGTCTAAGACTGTCTCAAAGCTATCTTGACGGGTGGCAATCACTGCATCTTGTGATAGTGAGTTCTAGAGTTTAAGTGCCTCTTTTTATTTCTCCCGAGTCTCTTACCCACCAACTTCTTTGGATAATCTTGGTTAAATATTACAAGAAAGGTAAAGAGTTTGGGCTGATCCAGTAGGACTCTTCTCATGTTATTATGATCCCTGTCCCTAGATTTGGTAGTAGGGTCTGAGATGTTCTGTCCCATTTATTTTTTATTTTATTTTATTGTTAGATTTCTATACTGCCCACTCGACCACGGCCAACTCAGGGCGATCCCATGTTGGTGTGTGCAGTTAAAGGCCAGAAAGTGACGATACTCCATCCTCTAATGAAGAGGATGGCCTAAAGCAGTGATGGAGAACCTTTTAGAGACTGAGTGCCCAAACCAACCTTCGCCACAGATTCAACAGGCTGCTGTCTACACCGCACCCTCATGCTGCATGTGAGCTGCCCAGTCCTTAGCCCAGACAGGGGAGGGAGGAAGTGCTCCCATTGGGCTGCTGGGCAGAGGGGCGGGGTGAACTCTCTGCTGGGTGGAGGGAGGAAATGTTCCAATTGGGCTGCTGGGCAGAGGGTTGGGGTGAACTGTGCTGGGTAGAGGGAGGAAGTGCTCCATTGGGCTGCTGGGCAGAGGGGCGGGGTGAACTCTGCTGGGACGACGATGCACGTGCCCACAGAGAAGGCTTTAAGTGTTCCCTCTGGCACATGTGCCATAGGTTCACCACCATTGGCCTAAAGGAATGAGAAAAGATGGAAGAGAGTAGGAGCAATGCTATTCTTGAACAAAGTTTATAGATTTCATTTAATAATGCTAAAGTTGAAGTCTGCGTGAGTAAGCCCTGGCTCAAATCTGCTCTGTTTACAGATCATTTAGGGCTACTAGCTTGCGGGATCCTTGGGCTGATGCTTCACATTTTTGTGTATTTTGACTCCCTGCCCATGCCACTGCCATATACAGTATGTAGTTACTTTGAACACCAATGAAAAGGTGTGCGTATGTTTGAAATAATGGCAGCAGTTTTAATGCTGTGTGAAAAGATGGCTGTGGCTGTGAGCCAGTGTAAACAGGAATGTTAAGGAAATACCACAGTGGTTGTCTGAAGTGGCTCTGATACAGGATTGATTTCAGATGTAGACCAAGTCATTGGCAGTACCTCGTCCAGCTTTCGTAGGTGGTAGTTCCTAATTGCTGACAGAGTAGTCCTTCCTGCAATTAAAAACAAAACAAATACTACATTTAGTGCTAGTATATTGGCCACTGCTAAGTGTAGCTCTTAAAAAGACTTGCTCCATGGTTCAGGCAATAACTCCTGACTCTCCAAAGTCATGTCACCTGAAGAAAGCTGGGCCAGTCCTGGCTACATTTAAGACAGTGGGTGTAAAGTGAAGCTTGTGGTACCCAAGGCCATACTTAGCCCTCTCTTTTCCACCCTCTAAGTAGAGCAATTAATGAGGACCAGCAGTTTCCGTATCTTTTATTCTTTGTTTTTTCTTTCCTTTCTCTTCTTTTCTCTCTCCTCCCCCCCCCCCCCCCCTGTCATTCCCGGGTCCAAATGTGGTGAAAATTTAAAAAGTTGCCCACAGAAGTTGCCAGTCATCGTCTAAGGCTACTGTTCAGTGAAGGCCATTTCTGGGCTTGAATGAACTCCTCTTCACCAAAAGTCTTTAACTCCATTGCCACTGTATTTATGGAGAGCTTGAATAAGACAGTTGAGATCCTAACCTATGGCCAACTTCTGGTATTGTATTTTTGAACCACTATCTGGCAGACGCTGGTAACGGCAACCTTGTTTTCCTAGCAAATCTTTCTTACACTAGATCAGGCGAAAGGAACTGCAGAATGAACTCACCCCCTCATTGTGTGTTGTTGTTACACATTTTGGATGGGAGTATTTTGAGGCCTCCTCATAGTTAACATCCCTAAACTGTAGCTTTCATAGCTTGTGAATACATCTGGCATTGTGTTTAGGTCAGTCCCAGGTAACTTTGTTCTTAAGATGTTACCTCTACCAGGTCTGCTGCCATGGTCTTGTTGATACAGTCATTTATCCCACAGATAGGTACAGGCGTAGAAAATGTTTGCTATTATTCATGAGATACCTCTCCCCTTTTGCTTCTAATATCTTTGTATATCATCTTTTAATCTCGAAACATATTTTAATGGTGTTCAATGCTTGTAACCTCAGGACATACAGGAATGTAAATAAGCGCTGGAATAAATCCAGGTACTTTTGTAGATGCGAAGAAGGAGGAGGATTATTATTTAATTGGCGCTGCACCTGTGGTAAGGGGGACAATTTAGCTACAAAAATATTGCCTACTGGTATTTGTTGGTGAATAAAGACAGTTTTGATTTTGAATGATCTGTTAAATAGGCATGACTTGTCTAGCAGTTATTTTATGAGAGTTCATTTCAATCTGGGGGAGGGGAAAGACCTTTATGAAATCTCATTGTCCTAATTTTATTGAAGAACATTTACATAATCCCATATGAATAATTTACATAACCCCAGTGATTTTTTTGGTAACATATATTCTTACCTTAAAGAGGTGGAAAATAGATCTGAATCTCAGTTGTCTGTTTTAAATGGTGTATCATGAAAGGTTTCGGCAGACTGATGGAAATTAAATTTTTCATCTTGTTGATACTTGAGCACTTGCTCTTGCAAAGAACTCTCAGTGCAATCAGTGGTTATTTTTTGACCATTATTCATTCCTTAATTGCTGGACTGAGTCTGTGGATATATTTTCTGTATAGTTGTAATTTGTTAGGTCTTGTTAGGTTGATAAGTAGATTTTTCAATCTCGTTCTGTACAGGACAGTGACAATAAAGATTTATCGTATCATATCGTATTGTCTTTATATTTCATTTCCTTTTAGAAGGAGACATGCAGTTGAAGAGTGCAGAGTTCTAAGAAAGCTGGAGTCCACCTACTACAGATGCAGTTTTATCTAGCTCCCAAAATTCAGAGTTTTATCTAGCTACCAAAATTTGTCCAGAATCTCCCAGGTAGAATTCTGAAGATGCAACCCAAAAATAGAAATCTACAAGTAGCTTTCCTTAACTTCCCAGGTGCCTCCTTTCAAAAACAGAGAAACTCCCTTGATTTTCCTGGAAGTTACAAGGTGAACTAGGAATCAGAAGACTTTGTGGGGGAGCCATTAGGCTCTATAGAGGGTATCTCCCAAAGAACTACTCTTCTCATGAAGCCTTGTGACTGCTTCTTCTTCCGTATCTTGGTCAAAATGAAACTGCCAAAATGAAGCCACCTTTGTGGAGTTCATTGTGTAGTTCCTTTTGCCTGACCTAGTGTGAGAAACCTGCCAACCTAGCAGTTCGAAAGCAAGACATTGCAAGTAGATAAATAGGGACCACTTCTGTGGGAAGGTAACAGCGTTCCATGCACTCCGGTGTCTAGTCATGCCTGCCACATGACCACAGAAACGTCTGCAGAAGTAGACAACACTGGCTCTTTGGCTTTGAAACAGAGATGAGCACTGAACCCTAGAGTCGGATACGAATGGCCTTTGAGCTGGGACAAAGACGGAAGCTCATTCCGTCCTACCATACTTGGGAATCGAACTGCTGACCTTCCGCCTCCCAGTCAGCGTCTTAGCCACTTGAGCCACTGAAGTCCCTATACACAGTAATACAATATACAAAATTCAATCTACCAAAACAGCATATAATAATATACCACAACACAATCCTATAACAGCCTCTCCACCCTGGCCACAGGCAAATTCCAAAGGCGGCGGCGGCGAGGTCCAGCTGCCTGCCACCATAACAACCCTTCCAAGCCCAGAGGGGGGCAGGGCTCAGGAGCACCGGCAGGTGGGGTGGTCCTGGTGACCATGGCCGGAGGGCTTCTTCGCCCCAGCTGAGGCCAAAGTCCGTGGGTGGTGGCAAGTCCATGGTATGGCAGCGGCGGAGGTTTTAAAGCTGCCCGTGCCACCCAGCTGCTGCTGCTTCCCTCCAGGCTGGCTGGCCGAGGGAGCGTCCGGGGATGGCGGCGGTGGCAGAGGTTTTCAAGCCGCCCAGCAATTATCCAGCAGCTCTGTGTATGTTTTCACATACAGATCTATCATGAAGTGAGAACACTTCATGACTCATATTTCCTACTAGTACTTTTGACTGAATGATTGTAGGTTATTTGCATTCTTCTGGAATTCCCAAAATTTGCATATTGCTGAAGGACAACAGATAATTCAGTTATGGTGGGGTACACCCAATTTGTAAACTTTTGCTACACAAACACAGATAGCCCTGCCTCATCCAATTGGCATTCTTTTGCTTCTGTCAACATTTTTTTTAATTTTTATTTACATATTTAACATTTTCTTACATTCAGTATTTTTTTTTAGAAGAAGAGATGCCGTAACAGTAAAGAAGACAAACTACACTTGTATAAACCATTACCGTGTTTCCCCAAATATAAGACACTGTCTTATATTTTTTAAAACTCCAAAATTAGCACAAGGTCTTATTTTCAGGGGATGTCTTATTTTTCCATGAAGAAGAATACCAGTCTCGATCGCGCTTCCCCACTCACAACCAAGGGACGCTTCCCTTGGTTGCGAGTGGGGAAGCGCGATCGAGACTGGCCTCAGCTGTGAGGCGGCCGGCGTGGCCCATAAGAAGGCCTGCCGCGTCGGAGTCTCGATCCCGCTCTCACCAGGGGAAACTTCCCTTGGTTGTGAGCGGGGAGGCAATTGAGACTCCGATGCGGTAGGCTTTCTTATGGGCCACGCCGGCTGCCTTACAGCCAGGAGGTAAGGAGGTCTTATTTTTGGATGGGGCCTTATATTTCAAAGGCAGGGGGATAAAAGGGGGGGGTGTCCTATTATGGGAGGAGGTCCTATATTCGGGGAAACGGTAGGATTTTGCTTCTCAGTAACATAAAGCCTAAGAAATAAAATCCAGGTTTTTGTGTGGCAATTTTTGCTATTGTTTTTCTTTTGGCGGGTGGGGGTGGGGTTAGCATATAGGATTATGTTCTTATGTTCTTATGATTAACTAAATAATTTACAGCATATAGTAATGCATCCTTGTGTTTGGTTTGATGCAAGGCTGAGCGGTAAAAATGGGTGCAGCAGAAGCTTCTGATATTAGCCCATTTCTCTTACAAGGCAGTGCCTGTGGCAGTGCTAGGAGCAGAAGCTACAATTGTATTTCACTTCATCTCATTTCATTTCATGGGAGATATAATATTGGAACAACTTCTTGCCTCTGAAGCAGGGCTGGATACCCTGTCTTTCTTCAAGTGTTTGGTGAATGATGATTCCCATCATTCTTAGACAGCTCAGGTTTGGAGTCTGAAGTAGAGGTAAAAGTTCCACACCTTGTACTAGAGTCAGAGAATGAGAACAATACAGTAAGAAAACCCTAGAGTTGTGATGGCAAACCTTGGCACTCCTGGTGTTCTTGAACTTCAATTCCCAGAAGCCCTGATCAGCAGGAGTGCTGACCTGGGCTTCTGGTAATTGAAGTCCAAGAACACCTGGAGTGCCAAGGTTTGCCATCACTGCCCTAGAGTAAAGGGATTTTATTAGAGTACGAGAGAATTGCATATACCAGTTCATCAGAAGTTCCTGTTATGATGAGCAGACGTTCCTGTGCCTGTTTTTGCACAGGCTGAGATGGGTTTCCAAACTGATACCCTGAAACTAAAGCTGGTCCAAAAAAATCAAAACAGGCATTTTAAACACATGTGTGCTTTGTATGTTCTGTTTTAAATTCATGTGCTCTGTGTGATTGTAATGTTATATTTGCAACTTGCTGCTCACAAAATTTCCTTTTTCTTTTGTTTGCAGGCGGAAATTGTCAAGAGGCTGAATGCCATCTGTGCACAGGTCATTCCCTTCTTATCCCAGGAGGTAAGGGATAAGATTTACTATCTTCAAACATTTCAGGATAATTGTTCTAATAGAAGAAGACCTAGGCAGGCTCTCTGGCTACATGTGGATTGCAAGGGATATTAATTCATGTATTTTTAGTTTTATTCTCAATCTGCTATCATCTCATAATGTTAATACTAAATTGGATATCATATGCACACTTGCAACAGTTTAAAAAAGTTATCCTAAATTTCTGTGACACTTGCAACCCAGCCTTCTGCATCAAAATAATTAGACTGTAGAATTAGACTGAGCTTCATCTAGCATTCTGGTTCTGATAGAAGCCAGGCGGGTGCCTCTTAAAAACTCTAGGGCAGGGCATGAAAATTATACCCATTTTACCTTGTTCCTACGCCCCATTCCCAGTATATGCTAATTAGACCAGAATAAGGAAAAACATTTTTTTTTACTATGGCAGCCAGAATATCCTAGCTCGGGGTGGTCAAACCTTTTGCACCGTGGGCCTGACCATGCCCCCAACTCAACTGAACGAGCCGGACCATGTACCTAGAAGTGGAAGTGGGCACATTTATGGCTGTCGTAAATGTGCCCACTTCCACATTTATGACAGTAACGGGTGTGTTTGCGCATGCATGGGCATGTGCCCGCACATGCATAAATGCATCCGATTCCACTTCCGGCGACAGACCTGATGGAATGGTGTCGTGGGCCGGGGCCAGCTCATGGGCCATAGGTTGGGAGCCCCTGGCCTAGCTAGTGGCTGTATTTGCTGGAGGATCTGGGAATCTTGATCTTAAAAAGTAACTTGCCCAATCTCTGAAACTGGAAGCATACCGCCACAAAACATAGATGTTCTTGTGAGCTGTTCTGCTGACAGCTATTGAGGCCTACACAATGTGTCTGCTTCCTGTTTCTTCATCAAAGCTGTTGAAATCAGTAACCGTTACCATGACGTGGGAAGCTGAATTCCAGAGTGTAGGGAGTCCGTAGCATCCCGCATCCCAACAATGTTTTGTCTTATTGCTTTATGCTTTAGGATTGGGCTGTTAGTTACATAAAAATGTTTCCCTGTCATGTTGATGCATTGATGCTTAGAAATATGACTCAGTCAGGCTGGCACCTAATAGATATTGAAAAATTGCTGGAAAGGCATGATTTGTGAGGCATTCTTGACAATTGGTGTTATGCTTGGCAGAAAATATGAAGAACCATCAACTACTGATGTTTCTGACAGTAAACAGCCTGATGCAGCCTCTCTCCTTTTCCCCATCCTGCACCCGTTAGCTGCAGCCGAGTACACTTCTGTACACTTTATTCAATGGGTTCTAAATTCAACTCCCATCTAGCACCTATAGGTAGGACTGAAAGAGAAAACTCTGAACTCTTCTGGAGTGGGTGCTTGGGGTGGGACTGTTGCCAGTCACAGTAGACAGCTATCCACTAGATGGACCTATGATAGATTTTGTTATTGTATACCGGATTATTATTTTTTGCTATATTAAAAAAAAAACCTTGTTAAAACAGGCATTTGAGGGTAGAAGATCTTTCTCTAAGTATACAGTATGTGGTTTCCTTGAAATGTAGCCACAATTTCCTTGTGGAGGACTGCGGGAATGCAAGAGGCTCTTAACAGATATTAGTTCTTGACCAGTGCTGTTATGCTTGGCAGCAAAGTGGAAGAACCATCAGCTCTCAATGCTTCAGTCATGTGCTGTAACTGATTTGTGGAGAATTAGGAATGTGACTTTTGGGCTGTGAAAAATGTTTGTTGGGGTTGTTGTGGAGGGCAGGGTAGATTAAATTGATCGAACTGTACATAAGACAGCCTTTCATGCTTTATTCTTTTCTTCTGTCATGTGGTCAGTGCTCTGTTTTTCCTCTGGATCTTTTTTCTTTTGGATCCATGGCTTCTCTTTTACAGCGGAAGCTCAGAGTATGTATTCATGATTCATTCCTTGCTGCCTCTCGTTATTCAGGGCAGCACTTGTTGCAGTAGGCACTTTAGACCATGGAAAGCAGATGTAACTCCAACTGGGTGTTTCTGGTCTGTAACACTCATCAGCTTTAGCCTGCCTACCTTGTGCTAAGGACATATGGGACCTTCAGTCCACATAACATCTAGGGCAGTGTTTGTCAACCTTCGGTTTTTGGACTTCAGCCAATGTATTTACTTTGGCTTCTGAGAATTGAAGTCCCCCTGTGGGGCATGGACCCCATGTTGGAAACCACTGATCTAGGGAAAGTGTGGTTGTTCACCTCCGCTTGAAATATTTTTTGTTAGTTAATTTAATCAGGGTGGATGTGGGGCTTTGTTTAAATGAGGATTTATTTTCATTATTTTCATTGTATTTATTTAGCTGGCTGCATAGCTCTGTGGATTAAGCATTTGATGCATACCTGTCAAGTATCCTGGATTGGCTGGGATTTCCTGTAATTCAGCGTCACAAACTCCACTTTCCCGCCGCCATCTGCCACCAACCGCTGTCATCCCGTAATTTGACGATGGGGGAAAGTAGTTACTGCGCATCCCCTTTTGTGCAGAACCCTTCTGCGCATGCATAGAAGACTTCTGTGCATGCGTAGAAGGCTTCTGCGCAGAAGGCTTCTGCGCAGGTCCCGTATTCTCCTGAGCCGCGCTTGACAGGTATGATTTGATTGGGAATTTGCTTTCCCTCTGTGCCTTCCTGAGGATGAGTCAGTCTGCATAGCCTTGAGCAAATTGCCCATAGAAGAAGGGAATAGTAAATCATTTCTATGTGTCCTCTACCTAGAAAGCTCTGGAAAGGGGGGCAGCCATAACTCAGAATTGACTTGATAGACACAATTATTATTTATCATTTATTTAGATTTTTTTTTGGCCACTGTCTCCCAAAGGCAAATGCTTCACACACACACCCCCAACCAAACACCAGCACATATAGCAGAATTACATGAAAGCAATAATGAACAGTTATTTTCTTGTCTTTGGCCAATATAAACTTTGAGTTGCAAAGGTCAACCCCCCAAAATCTAACTGTGCTCAGTTAGTGGTGCTCAGGTTTGGATGTTGAGTTTATAGCAGGAATAAATTCTATCTTTGTCTCTGTGTGGGGAAGGGGCTTGGGAAAATGCCATTCAAATTGTGTCATTGGTGCAAAATGCTGTCCTTGAGAAAATGACAAGTGTATCTCAGAAACTGGAACTAATCTTCAAAGATATATCAAGCCTAATTCTTCTAGCCATTATAAGTTACAATTAACAACTTGTTTGGTGATAACAAAGTAATAGAAAATTAATGCACATACAGTTTTGGAACATTAGGCTGAGTTTACCCCTTTAGATGGATTACTGCAGTCTGTAGCTCTCTATATGAAGAGAATGAATTAGCATTAAATGGAAATTCGTAACAGTTTTCAGAGAGCAATCACGTTATAGCTGTGGATCAGAAGCAGTCTGGTTTCTAACCTGAGGGCATAGTCAGAGCCCATTAATGGTGAGAAGTCAAAAGTTTCTTCTTACTAATATGGCCTTTCAGTTATAACTGCTTCTGTGTGTCAGGATCTTTGTTCACTTGACTTGTTTGCAATGAATGGCTCACTGTGGTAAGGCAAGTATCAAGCTACAATGGACAGAATCCAGTTTTTCCCTTGTTTTTCATCTTAAGTCATAAGGGTAAATTGCCAGAATCCAATTGGCGATTACTGTTGTGTATGTGAAATGGTAGAAGTCCCGAGGACAATTTACTACTAATTAACAAAACACTGGTTGTTTTCCTTGGCATGCACCCAGGAGTGCAATGAGTACCTGAGTAATTAGTTGGAATTTACCTCTGCAGCTTATGTCATTTCATTTCTGCAAGAATAAATTTCCAATTGGATTCTCGCCAGTGTGTGTGTATCTCATCTATAGTAACATACATGTTTAAAATAACATTAATTTAAAATAAACCCCTTCATTTTAATCAGGAAGCCAAGAAGTGAGGTATTTTCTTTAATGCTAATTCATTCTCTTCATATAAAGAGCCCTGGGAGAAAGCTACAGGGGAAGGCAACCATGGCTCCTAAAATCAGAAATAGATGAAATGAATAACATAAATGTCACATGTGCTGTCAGTATCTCTTTGTGGACAAGAAGATAGATTTGGATCTCTTGATAGATTTCTGGGTGTTGTGTACTAGATTTACTTAGATATTGACTCCTGGTTATTTCATAGTAGTAACAACATGGGTACTTTCCCTCGCCTTTTAATTAGGCTGCTAAAATAAAAAGAAGTTGGAAGATTTGGAGAGATACAAGGAATGGCTTACATATTAAACTAGTATACTCAGTTCTGATGCTGAAAACCAATTTTTGGTCTTGGCTCATTAGCCAGAGGCACTCAGTTCTTTGATCTTTGTAGTCTACTTATTTTGCATCTGAGTCTTTTTGGTAGGCTTGCCAGTTTAAAAAACAACAGGCTGAAGAAAAAAATCTGGCTGAACAGGCCAGATACGTGGTTCTCCCTTCTGTAAATGCTGCTGTAAAACGTGTCCATGGCTGTCATAAACATGTTGATGACAGCTGCTGGTGAATTTACAGTGTATTTTTTTGCTGTTTTCGCTGCTACCTCTGCTTGCCGTGGTAGTGGTGAGGGTGGCGGACCACATCAGATGGTGCAGTGGGCTGGGTCCGGCCCGGTCCATTGGCCGTAGGTTGAAAACCTCTGATTTAAAGCATAGTGTGGATTTCTCACTTTAACTCCTGCAACAATTCACCAGGAACTCTGGAATAGGCTTTGATGGTGCATTGGGGAGGGCTGCTGGGAAGTGGGAATTCAGTCCATCATACATTTCTGCTCTTGGAATCATCTCCATCTGTAGAACAACCTTACTGGATATCAACAAGTGTAACGTTCCAAAACTGATCCAAAACCTCTAGCCTAGTTTCCAAATTAGGTTTTACGTGGCATGGTCGAAGGAAGAGAAGGCTGGTGGTATGTATCCCCTTGCTTCAAATAGTCATATTTCCCTATGCACATACCACTAGCTAAGATGCACAATTTCCTCTTTAGTTCCACTTATTCCTGCGTTCTCTTCTCACCACCTTACCATCTGGCTGACCACAGGAAGGAGGTTTTTAAGAGCTTGTAACCACATACTTTCATTTAAGCAATACTTTGATTGGTTGATACTGCTGAAGTGTGTAAAATTCTAAGTTGTTCCTGTTACCCTGTTTTTGCAATCATAACCTCATTAGCACTGTTTAGTGTGGAAATCAGCTGAGTGGTGCAGAATCTGATGGCTTGCAGAGAACATTGTATTTGTCATGTTATTTTATCCATGTCTTCACAGTCTGGCCTCTTTCTTAACCATGGGTAATGAGCAGGCTATGTTTGTCCAGTGTGTGAAAGGTTTGAGAGGTATTTGAAAGCCCTTTGTGTCTAAACCAAAGTGTTCTGTGAACCAAATCCCATTGGCCATGTATTTTAAATTTCAGTTAGAATTGTTGATGCATGTGAAGTCGAGCAAGGCATGAAGATATATAAGGCAATGCTTACACATTAATCTTGGACCGGATAAATGATAAAGTCTTCTTTCATTTCCTGATCAAATCCTGGACTGCCAAAAATGAAGCCACTTTCTTGGCTTTGTTGTTGCCCAAACTTAAGTCCTCATTGGTGCATATTTCAGGCATTATTTGGCAGACCAGTAAATGAGCCAAATTCTGTCTCTCCAAATCACATAGTGTGTTGTTGTCGTCTGCCAGCAGCCCCCACTCGAGCATGTTGGTCTTGCATTTAGCGACTCCAACCCTCAGCCCATTCAGGGTCCTCCAAATGATGTAGGGGAGGTTGAGTTCCTCAGCTGTATCCTCCTTTAATGTTGTTCCTTGTCCAGTGAACTCCTTCCTTCCTCTTCTCATTTGGTTTTGCTCTTGTGTAAAGTATGTAAGCATTGATAAAGAGTGAAATCACTTACTGGTGGAACAGTTGAGGGGAATAATGGGAGAAGACAGGAATTTCTGCTTTAAAAGTAGTCCAAAATTTTAGTGTTGACACTGTATACAACAATAAAGGAAGGACACCAAGGGCTTGCTTTCAGGCTGTAGAATGTCCTTGGATTCCATTGTATGGCCTTGGTGAGGAAAGGCAGGGAAAATACAGTGGTTGTTTTCTGACACAAAGGTAGAATGTGATATCGAACTAAAAATGTTTGATCAACTACTTTGCAATCATGCCAAAAGAAAAAGAGATGGTGTTGTTTCACAGGTATTAAACAAACTCCTAAAAGCACAGATGGTCAATGAGATCCCACATACCTTAGTTAAAGTATTAACCAGTCAGTTGGCTAGCAATCAAATTATTATGACAAATGAAGCAAAACTCAGATGCATAAACTGTCAGAGCTTTCATTAAAAGCATAAAATATATACTTTTTGTATTTTCTGGAATTCTACACTAGATTAGATGGTTAAAAAATGGGAAGTGAAAAAAGAGACACATGCAAATTGATTATTTTGCTATCTATTTCAAGGCATGGAGAGCAAATATTTGGCTAGATATTTCAAGGCATGCCAAGTTAGAAAGTGGAGTTGATGAGTCAGAGTTATTTCACATGCACTCTGATCAGCAAGAAGACTTTACGGAGATTCCCCTTCCTTACTAATATATATTTCACACACACATGAATTGACATCTTTGCATGTGTGAAACATACAGGTTTATTTGGAGTGAACGTGTAAGTGCATATTTCTGTATTTTTCCCATCACTAAAGCAAAACAAAGCAATCACACTTCTATACCACCACATAGTGCTGATCCAAAAGGTTGTGAGTTGGATCCTGACAAGGTCTCCGGGTGGACCAAGCCTTCCAACCTTCAGAGGTCAGTAAAATGTTCAGGGCAAATGCTAATTAATTTATGAACTGCCCACTACCCAGTTTTCTGCATCTAACCTGATGAAGTTATCTCAAAATATTGTGTTTCATCACAGTTAATCCTAATACAAGAATTGTTGACTCAGTTTTTGTTTTATTAGTAATAATAATTGGCTTTGTGGACAACTGGCTAATACCTGTAGTTTAGATCAGGGCTGAGGAATAGGTACTAGGTTGATTAGATGCGCCTCCCCCACCAAATCATCCCCATGGGCTGAATATCATCAACTGTGTTGTGCTCATGCCTCGAAACTGATGCAGAAACAGATGCTGGGAAACTCCCCAGCCCACATGCTGGCTGCAGGAGTGCTGCAATAGCTAGCTCTTAAATCAGGGTGGTTTCAACTGTTTTGTACCTTCTACCACTGGGGAAGATGCACAGTAGGCAAAGCACATACCTGGTGTTATTCCCATTTTCTGATCAGAAATAACAGTGGGCATTCTCATGTATACCATCAGTATTCCCAGTTGGGAAATCCAATGACATAGGGAGAATCTCACTGTTTACTTTGATCTGTAATAGGAGAGAATAGAGAGATTTGTTCCCTGCCTATGCAATATTCACCTTTGTACCTGGACATTATTTCTCTTTGTCTGTTCAGCTGATCCATGTCTTGTTTCCCTCTAAATCTCTTTAGCACAGACAGTTTTAAACTGTATGGTCCAGGTTGTGCTGGTAGTGACAGTAACAGCTGACACGTTAATTGAGTAAAGAAACCTATGCTCCTTTTTTCCTGTTCCTGGAAATGGTGATCTGTGAGCAGAAGAGTGGCCTTAGATTAGAGTTTCTCCAACAAGCCACTTTGAGTTGTCTCCTAAGGAGAAAGGTGGCCTATAAATGAAAGGAACTGGCTAACCAACTAACAAATAAGTAAACAATCCAACAAATAAGTAAATAAACAAACTGTATAATTTCTGATCCTTCCCAGCAAGGTAGATTAGTAGGGGGAGAGGTACTGGTGACAGCTATAAGCTCATCAATAGATGTATTAACAATTTGCATAGATCATAGATCGAAAAACAAGGGAGTTTACTTTTTTTGTCTCTTTCATCTGTCTGCATGTGCATGACAAAAAAAGTTTAATTTCAGTCGGGGTAAACAGACATTCTTTGTTTCATTTGAAAGAGAGTATAATTGTGCAACAAAATCAGCAGTCACACCCTATAAGGAACCAGGAAGAAGGCAGGGAAATGTCACTAGTTATTTCTTTATTGTGCCTGTGGGGAAAATGAACCAAATACAGTAGCTACATGCACTGATGGCAGTGTCAGTGCCTGATAATAGTGTCAGGTTAACTCATCTTAGTGCTTGTTAACTTTGTAAGAAATCAATGGCATGTGCTAACACAGTTTGATGCAAGAGATCATCATCAAATTCACCAGAGATTTTCTTTTACGATTGGAGTTGTGGTGTTGGACCATCATTCAGACTATTTTCAAGGTAGCTGAATCAAAATGTGGTACAACAGTCTGACCTTGCTATGTAAATGGACAATTCTGTCAGTTTGTTTCCTTTTACTGTTTAATATATCCTATTAAGTAATACAATGAATTACATACTGCCAGTAATTATGGGCAGTGTGGTTGGATGGTTGACTTTTATTTGTGTAGCTCAGAAGGAAACTAGGTGTTATGCTGTGTGCACACCTCTCACCAGCAAAACTAAACACCATGTTTAGTAGCTCACCTTTATCTTCATACTATCCAGAAGAACTTACCTAATGCTGTGATATACTATAAATATTAGTCAGTTTAGATCCTTTCTGGTTGCCATTTTAAATAACAGAAACAGGGTGAGATCAGGTATCTGGAAAGGCATACACCTAATTGCACTGGTAAGGGTCACATTAGCAGGAGTGTCTCCTTTTGGTCTACTAAGGCATCATTCTAGCTCCCCCCCCAAAAAAAAAAAAGAAAGAAAGAAAGAAAAAAGTCGAATTTCAGCTGGATTTCGGCTTGGGCATGGATTGGGGTGGATCATATTTCACCTTCTATTGCTTGATCGCCATGAATTTTGTCTGATTGCACTCACTTCGCAAGCAGTTAAAATGTGATCTCTTTCCCTGTGTGATGCCACCCATGGTTTTCATTAGAGCTAGATTGTCAGATTTTGTCAAACAAGGTTTCTTAAATTGTGTAAAAGAAAATTGAAACCCTATTGATGGTTCTCTCTGATTTCTCTCTTCTGCCTCCTACCTTGACTGCTGTGGGTAAGATATGTCCCACCAAAGTTGGGACTGAAACTTTGTTCATGGGACATTCACTGTACAGCTGTGTGGTTCTCAGTTTAGAGAATGCAAGATGCATTTAGGGTGGTACCTCTCTTCATTCCTGGTTCCATATACTGAGAGTGCTTCCATTCGCCTTTTTGCCAGACAGAGGAAGCAGTGGACAAGTTGCTAGTAGCAGCGCTTGCTCCTCCGCCTCCACCTCCAAGGCTGAAATAGATCAGCAAACAAATGACAATGATGAAAAGGAAGAGGAGCTCATTCTGGGCACTATTGTATATTCAGCCCTGGACAGAGCCCAAAATATTGTTTCTGGGTTTGGAGCGTTCCAGTTCAAATTCATGCTTTCATACAAAGGTGGCTTGATAGCCACCATAGAGGGTCATATTCCCTAACTGTGTCTTTTACTGTCTTACTTCATTACCTGAACTCAGGAGTGGGCTGCTATGGTGGGCCCAAGGCTTTGTTCTCTTCCTTCCAATATCCTCCATGGACTTTTGCACTGACTGCCAAAAAGTGAAAAGCTGGAAAAAAATTAAAAATGTTTAAAAAAGAGAAGAAGTCTGGAAGTAGAAGTCTTGATTCTGCTTTTGGTATGGTGGGGAGGTTATTTTGTTGTATGCTTACCTGGCAGGGGAGACACCTTGATCATTATTTTGTTGTAGTACAATCTGAAGTGCCTTGCAACTATGAGAGTTTTTATTTATTTATTATTTATTGGGGTATTTATATCCCGCCCTTCTAGCGCTGGCGCCACTCAGAGTGGCAAACAACATAAAAGGAGAAAGCTCTTTAAAACCAAAGAAAGCAATCTCAACACAATACAGTGCATAATACAAAATATAAAAAATACAATAAAATATATACACAATCTTAAAAAATCTAGAACCCTTCAATCCCTCCCTAACCACTTAAGAGAAGAATAGTAAAAGTTAAAAAGATAAAAGCCATAAAAAGAGCATAAAAACAGACAAAGTACAAAATTCTGACCATCACAGTGATAACCTAAGGCAGCTAAACCAGCCAGCGGACCTGGGCCGTTCCACATGTTGGATCCCAAACCCTGTGGCATAGCCAGGTCTTGAGTGCTTTTCTAAAGGGGATCAGCTCTGTCTGGAGGCGCCGTTCTGGTGGTAAGAGGTTCCACAAGTCTGGGGCAGACACAGAGAAGGCTCTTCTCCTGGTTCCCGTCAGGTGTGCTTCTCTCGTTGAAGGGACCACCACAGAGCCCCTCTGGTCTGCCCTCGTAGGACGGGTAGAATGCCTTGGGGTGACACGGTCCCGTAAGTAACCCGGTCCACTGCCATGAAGGGTTGGATTTTGCCAAGGCCTAGGGCAGGAGGAACCACTGCCACCTATGGAAACTGCACAGTTCCCTTGAGATTCCAGGTTCTTTGCCAAAATCCAGAATTCTCCCAAGAAAATTTTGTGCCCCCAGCACTTTTTGCATAATGTACTTTCAGATATATGCCACTTTTACAACTTAATTGCAATAATTTTTACAATCATTGAGAGGCAATGAACATAGCAAAGGAAAGATTCCTTTTTAACCATTATTTAACATGAATATATAATGAGTAAATAGTTGCTTCAAAATGAAGTCTTATATAAATGGCAAGAACAGTGTCAAAGAGCAGTTATTGCCTAACAGAGTAAATACGAATAAATATGTGGTTACATGAACTGATAATGTAATTACTGATTTAACATCTTAACAGCATTGCAAAGTAATCCATCCATTTGATAATTAGAGTAAATATGAGTAACTTAACTGAGTAATTATAGTAAGAATACATGAACGTATAATGCCGTTACCAACTTAATAAAAATGTTAAAACAGTTTAACATCAGCAAACAAAATAGCAATGAAAATATGTAACTCTTTCAGTGGCGTACGTTGAGGCACAATTCAGAATTACAAAGTTAATCTGAATAATAAAAATTCAAATAGCTGATAATAACACTTAAGACATTTATGCTGTTAATTATAGAGAAAAAGTATTATTCACTACCACATCCATGGCAGGGCATGTTTCTTTTGTTAACAGAAAGAGAAATAATGCATCATGTTATTATTCCACAGTTTGCCACTTATGAGAGCCAGTGGCCAGTGGGGCACTCTTCTGATAACAACAGGGAGAAAAACATGTCATTTAAGTCACTATGTGACATAATTTTTTTTACAGATTGGCAGTTAAGAGAAAAGTAGCAGAACATCTCAAGCCACAGCAAATTAACAAAATGTTTCAAACTCTGTGAGAATAGGAAGCTTAATAGTTTCAAATCTTTAAATTATAAAATAAGCACTTCCAACCTATTTCAGTTAGAATAAAGCACATCCATGCAAAAACAAAGTAAAATGATGGTTTACCATAGCAAACCATCAGTTTAAATATCAGTTGTCTAGGGAACATCTTGGCATGGCATTGTGCCTAGACAAGTTGTGTCATCAGGTCATGTTGGATCAGCTGGTTGGTGCCAGTGTTCCCTGAATTCATGGAGACCCATGCTTTTCTATCCTATGGGAGAGCGCATCCCCCTCTTCCCCCTTCTCTTGCTTCCAGCGATGGGATGGGATTAAGAATAAAATTTAGCTGTTGCTCAAAGCGACAGTCAGAAAGTGCCCCTCCTTTCCAAGTCCTTATTTGGAATTTCCTTCCCTACTGCTGCCTTACTGAGCTGTTTTAACCATGTTTTTTTTTTCTTCAGAAAGCTTTTTGTTCTGTTTTCAAGCCTCATTCAGGTCCAGGTCATTGCTTTTGAGGAGTAAATGCTTTCAGGCCATTTCTTATTAAAACAGACTCTGACACAACCTATTTAGAATTGTTCCTGGAGGCTTCCAGGAGTGGAGGTAAGAGGGGATTGGAGAAATTTCTTTCCCTTCCCTTTTCTTTCTGCAACATATCTGCTAGAGCTGGGATGTCTGAAAAACGCAGGGTCTGCATAAACGATCTTGAGACTGGGGCTTACAAAACAACAACAACACAGCATTTTAATTTAATTTAATAGTCATATTTATATATGCTGCCCACTCAGGCAGAACCCGACTCAGGGCGGCATTACAACAAGTTCTAAAAACACATAAAACACTTTAAAAGACCCATATCCCACCCATCCATCCCACCCACTATAAAAAGAAGAAGAGAGAGTTCTTTTTTACATAAGCCAGCAGGCGGGGTTGGTGCGGACACGGAGAAGGCCCTCCTTCAGATGCTGGATAGATGTGCACCCCTAGTTGATGGCACTATTAGAGAGCCCCTCCGGTCCGCTCTGGTTGGATGGGCAGACACTCTTGGGACGATGCGGTCTCTAAGGTATCCTGGCCCACTGCCATATAGGGCTTTAAAGGTCAAGACCAGCACTTTGAATTACACCCGGAGACAAACTGGTAACCAGAGCAGCTCCCGAAGTAGTGGTGAGGCGCGGGCATATCGTCCGCATCCCATCACCACCCAGCTTGCTGCATTCTGGACCAGCTGCAGCCTCCGAATGGTTGTCAAGGGCAGCCCCATGTAGAGCGCATTACAATAATCTAGTCGGGAAGTGACCAGAGCGTGGGTGACCATAAGCAAGGAGCCCCGATCCAGGAGCGTGCGCAACTGGCGAATCACCCGAAGTTGGGCAAAAGCCCTCCTGGCCACAGCCGCTACCTGTTCTTCTAGCAGTAGCAGCGAGTCCAGAAGGACCCCCAAGTTGCGCACTGGGTCTGTCTGGGGCAAAACAGCCCCATCCAGTACCAAAGATGGTAGCTCCCTGGATAACACGGGGGCCCTTATCCACAGCCACTCTGTCTTGCTGGGATTCAGCCGAAGCCCACTGGCCCCCATCCAGACCCCAATGGCCTCCAGGCATCCGGATAGGATTTTGACGGCATTGCTCAAGCTGGGAACTTAACACATTATACTTTTTAGATGTGTATTCAAGTTAATCTAATTTAGCACCTAAAATGTATGAAAATTTCACACACTTCTTTTCCAGTATGCATACTGGGTACTTCCACTAGAGACTTGTGCCTCAGGATAGACCTTTTGTTTGCTTCTTGTGCACTGCATGACATTGCTTGAACATGAAATGATTTAGTTTCAGTCACATATTGACCTAATTTCTAATTTACCTTCTGAGTGCATTTTTAAAACACAGATCAAAACAAAAAGCTTTCCCATACTGTGCATATGTGCTGTTCTCGTCCAATAGTACTCACGAGATGACACCTCATATAATGGACAGGAGATAGTACCTTTGCTGTTAATTAGCTTTACTATGGGCAAGAGGAGGGTAGCAGTACTATTACAGGCATTTGGGGGTATTTGTTTGCTTGTTTACATTTATACTCTGCCCTTCTGGTGCAAGCATTACTTAGAGTGGCTTACAATATATAAAACATTCAATACAAAATATAAATTCTAACAAATAACCAATATCGTAAGTAGTCTGTACAAAAAAACCTATTAATAATCACCTTGAAAATGACCCAAGGAGCCAGTGTCACATAGCAAAACAAAACAGTGTCAGGCAATCCTAAAACCATAACAATATCCATGTAATAATATGCATAATAAAACACTATCAGCAATGGTAAGAGGAGGTAATAATGACAATCAAAGGAATTGCGGGGCCAACACTACGCAGTTCTAACTATCTTATAGGCCTTGAAAGGCTTGCTGAAACAGGTAATTCTTTAACCACTTATGAAATATTAATATAGGAGCAGTTCTAATCTCCACTATCAACACGAAGAGCAATAAAATAAACAAGATCAGTCCCATAAAATGAACCAAGACCAAAGCATAACCAAAAATAACTTAAATCCTCCTAAACACCAGCACCGTGACGTCACCTCTGCTGCTACTACCTCTGATGCTGTTACCTCTGCTACCTTGTGTTATCACAGGCTCAGGTGAGATGGGATTGGTAATAAGTGCTAGCTTTTCAGAAGGTAAATAAAATAGCACAAAGGAAACTTGTGGTGTACCACCTTTGAGATATGTTGAGCAGCTGGTAGCAAATCTTAGCCAACTGATTATATGCACCTTTTGTCATCATGGTTGAAAACTTGTTGCTTACTATAGTAAGTCACAACCAGAATAGGTCCAGTGGGAATTTAGTGAGTCAACCCCTCCATAGATCCCATTGATAGAAATGAGCCTCATAACCTAGTGCAGGCCCATTTGAAGCAGTGAAACGTATGGAAGAGATGACTTTCCAAATCCCCATTGATTCAGTGAAACCTGTTCCGGTCTCTGACCAACAAGATTTCAACCACTGTGTGGAAGCAGTACTAGTTTGTCAGGAAATTTTGTTTGTTGTTTGCTCATTAAGATATTCCAGAGATTTGGCCTGAAGAGATGAAGTGTGATATAAAAACAAATGAACAGTAGTATCACTTCTAGTCCTTGGTAAACAAATCATCTCCTTGTATTTATCTCAGTCACTCCATTTACTCTTCCCCTTTTGCCCTTATTTTCCATGTACATATTTTCTTATCAGTTGAAGAACAATAAGATACATGAAATGTCCATTTCCATTTTGTTGAAGGAAATGCAGTGTTATGAGGTATGTGAAGATCCTGGACCTCTTCAGTCCAGAACATTTGGGGCTGTGTTCCTTTGCCAGACATAACTTTCCAATGTGATTGATGTCCATTTCCTGTGACTAACATCTTCTAGCTAGGAAAATAAGAGTCATTATTGTCATGGTTACACTGACAACCAAGGCTTGCTATTTAATTTGTAAATGATTTTTTTTTCATACCGAAGGGTCCATATTGCATGTTATATTCCATGTCCACACTGTTCTTTTCCAGAACCGATGCTCAACCTGTGGTTTTGCTTCCGAGTAATAAATGCAATAGATTCTTTCTCTCTTTAAGCTATATCCTAATGGTAACTATATTAAAATTAGTTGGCCAGTTAATAGGAATAGGATACAACTAATGGTACATAACTAACGTGCAAATCAGCAATTTAGCGATTTCTCAGCCTACTGTTAATAAGATATACTGAAAGTTTTTTAAAGGAATCTTTAAAAGAAAATGGGATACGTTTTGTTTATATGTTTATAACACAATGTGTCATCACATGAGTTCCAATCTGTTGTAACCATGGTTAGGTTTGTGAGGTAAGTGAGATATTTAACATTTGTTTTACCAGTGTCACCCCTTCTCCCACGTTTTTATGGCCAAATGAATACTTGAACCCTGGTCTTTTAAGTCCTAAGCCAACATTTATCTACTACATTAAATTGGCTTTCATAAATGTAGGTATTTATATTCTCAATAAATTGTACTTAACAAAATATCTATATAGAACAGGGGTGTCCAAACCTTTTGGACCGTGGGCCGGTCACATGGTTTCTCCCATCGGAAGCGGAAGTAAAACGTGCATTGCAATCTATTTTGCAACAGGATAAAATAGATTTTAAGCTGTCATTTTCTCTGCTTAAACCAGGGATGGCCAACCTATGGCCCATGGGCCAGATCTGGCCCCCAACACCAATTCACCTGGCCCGCGCCACCCTCGTCGCTCCTGGAAGCAAAAGTAAAATGTACCCATATGAGTGCATTTTACTTCCACTTCCAGACGTGACGAGAGCGGCAAAGGCCAGATTAATTGTTGTTGGGGCCGGATATGGCCTACAGGCCATAGTTTGGGCACCTCTGATATAGAGCTTGTTTCTGATAAGTGAAAAGTAGACAATGGTGCAGTGTTGGCAATATTGGCCTCTTCCCACTGATCCATCCTAGTGCCTGCTTGTTTCTGGGGATTCTGGTGAAAGATTGGGTAGATATTGTGCTGCTAAACCAGTGTTCCCCAATCTTTGATTTTTGGACTTCTATTCTCAGAAGCCTAAGTCACTTCCCCAAAGGACTGATCAGCCAATGTACTCACTTAGGCTTCTTGGACTTGAAGTCCGTGAGGGTTCCGCAGACCGTGGTTTGGTAAACGCTGGTCTAAACATTACAGTACTTTATTTTCCAAAGCACAAAGGGCATTTATATTGGTGTTGTGGGTTGTTGTTTTGTTGTTGTTGTTGTTTTTGCAGAATAGTTGTGCCTTAAGTATTAAAATACCCAAATTATATACTCCTGTTTGGCAGTTTAAAACACATTGGTGAACCATGGTAGACAGTTGTATTTTTGTTTTGTTTTTATTTATACAAAAACTTATACATCATTCAGGATAGTTTATAGCAGTTAAGAGCAGTAGTAAGGTAAAGGTCACTCTTGCTCGAAAACCAGTCGTATCTGACTCTAGGGTTCAGTGCTCATCTCTGTTTATAGCCAAATAGCCAGCGCTGTCTGCGTCTGCAGACATGTGGCAGGCATGCCTCATCACCTGAGTACATGGAATGCTGTTTCCCATCAAATTATCTAATTATTATTTATTTTATTTATTCATTCCAATTGTACCCTGCCCATCTGGGAGGTTTTTCCACTCTGGGCGGCACACACACACACACACACACACACACACACACACACACACACACACACACACACACACACACACACACACACACACAAATTACATAATAGCAATACAAAATCTTATTGATGGCAGGAAAAGGCCAGATGAAAAACCTAACGCTAGGCAATTGTTGACCCCTTCTCAAAGGCCTCTCTGAACAGAAGCATTTTGAGCTGATTTCTAAATGTAAACTGGGATAGGGCCTGTCACAATTCAACCAGAAGGGAATTCCATAAAGTCGGTGCCACCACCCGAAAAGGCTCTTCTCCAGGTTGTGACTTTCCTTGCCAATTTCGTTGTCGGCACTTGAATCTGCGCCGTTTGGGAGGATCAGGTGATGCGGGTTGATATCCTAAGAGGAAGACGCTCTGCCATGTAGGAAGGTCCCAAACCTTTTGAACTTCTAAATTGGCAAGAGCTGGGGCAGAGACGGGAGCCCACTCTGTCTTACTGCACCCGGGAATCAAACTCTGACCTTCCAGTCAGCAAGTTCAGCATCTTAACTACTTGAGCCACTGCAGTACCTTAAGAGTCCCTTAAGAGCAGTAGTAAAATAGAATAAACATACAAAACAATATGATAAAAACATGGTAGTAATACAGATAGAAAAACTGATTAAACTCACAAAGCAGAGACCTTTCCATGTGGCAAAATGCAGTCAAAGGGGATGTCAGTTTACCCTCTCAGGGAATGAAATTCTGCAGTTTGGTTGCAGTTGTGGTAAATACTCCTTTTTCTTGTCCCCATTGTCAACCGTGTTTCCATGATATTTGGGAACAGGAAACAGCTTCTCCATCTGCTTTAGGTTACCAATAGGCTACTATGGGAGGAGGCAGTGCTTAAGTTTTATTAGGTCTGAGCCACTGAATTCTTTAAAGATCTTTAAAATACTCTTTGAATTGTCCATAGAAGTAATTGGTAACACATGCGTACTTGCTGTACAAGTATAATATGATCCTGTAAGTAGTTGTCTGCCAGTTTCTTGTTCCTCCATTCAGGACTGCATACTGCCTTTGAATGTATAAAAGCACATTGTTATAATCTAGTTCCACTGTTCCTAGCAAAGCAAGCTAGATGACAGAAGAATAAAATCATCATCTGTAATCACCATTCCTAATCTTAGAGTTCTCATTCTAGTCCAGAACAACACCTGCAAGCCAGAACATAAAATGAAAGGCTAAAGAAAGTGCTCTAAAAGAATCACAGTGCCAAAATATAATTTAAACAAAATTCCTGAGGAATCTAATGTCCACAATTGACCGGAAACCAGAAGAACAGTACATTGAAATCGGAGACATTATGGGGTGGGGGTGGGATGCAAAAAGACATTCCTGTATTAAAAAGAGGAGGGGGGGGGATCTGGATGTATAATGGAAGAAAGATGAGAAGCAAAAGAAAAAGGTGTTAGAAGTAGGGTCAGAACCCTGAATGCAGTTTTCAGAGACTGGCACACAGAGACAAAGAGAACTATTACATTAATCACTGCAAAGAAATAGAGGAAAACAACGAAAGGATAAAAAAACAAGGGTTAAAAAGTGCCCTTTCTTTGGGAACAAAGGAAAATTTAAGCATAGACTAGGAATGGACCAACAGGGAAGCTCTCTAACGTGCCAAGAGAAAAATAAAAAGAAGGTGGAAACAGTATACTGAAGAACTGTAGAAAAGAGACAGACTCCTTTGAAGGGAATCCTATGATGGAGAACATGCAGTCCTAGAAAGTGAAGTGAAAGCTTCTCTAAAAGTAACATGTTGTGCACAAGATTATGGAAAGACATAATAGTTTCCTATAGGCAAAAATGTGAGACATGGATGTATTTTATCCCCTTATCTATTCAATCTGTATGCAGAATATATAATCCCAGAAAACCAGACTAGAATCAGACAAGGGAGGAGTGAAAATTGGTGGAAGAAACATCAGTAATTAAAGATATACAGTTTACATCATCTTATTGGCAGAAAACAGCAATGACTTTAAAATGACATTTAACAAAAGAGAATGAAGAAAGCGCCACAGCAGGATTGCATCTGAACATTAAGAAAACAAATTTATCACTATAGGGAAACTACACAACTTTAATGTTGACAGTGAAGAAAGATTTTGTATACCTTGGTTTAGTCATCAGCCTAAATGAGACTGCAGCCAAGAAATCAGAAGAAGGCTGAGATTTAGAAGGATAGCAATGAAGGAATTAGAAAAGATCATAAAGTGTAAGGATTTGTCATTAGAGACCAAGCCAAGATTATCCACACTGTTGTGTTTCTGATCACCATGTATAGATGTGAACGCTGGACAGTAAAGAAGGTGATGTGGGAAATGGTTAGTTTTGATTGAAATATGGTGCTAGGGGAAAGCTCTGTGCATAAACTAGATTGACAGAAAAATGAACAGGTGGGGCCTAGAGCAAGTGGGTCCTAGAGCAAATCAATTCTGAATGGTCTCTGGAGGGCAAGTTGCTGAAGCTGAGGCTCTCTTACTTTGGGAACATCATGAGAAGGCCAGACTAACTGGGAAAGGTGGAAGGCAGCAGGAAAGGAAGAAGACCAAATATGAGATGTATTGACTGTGAGGGAAGTGAAGTCTTCTGTTTGCAAGGGCAGAGCAGGGTTGTTGAAGACAGGACATTTAGGGGAGATCTCATTCTTAAGTCAGAGATGACTTGATAGCACATAACAGCAACAACAACCAAAAAATGCCCCATTCTTTGAGAACAACAAATTTTGTGACAGCGGGAGGTAGCGCATATGTAGTCTTCCTTGATCCATAACTAGATTAAAATGATGAGGAATATTTTGATTACACATTCTTTTTACTTTCATACATAGATTGCTTGAACTCTCTCTCAATCTTTTCCTTAAGCACAACAAAGTCTGGGTGTCACTGTTACTGACATCAAACCTATTCTGCCCTCTTCTACCTTGAATGAATTACTCTAATCATGTATTTAACCAAATCCTTTCAAAACTTGAGCGTGTATGTTTTTCCTCCACTGAATATTTAACATTCTGACTCCCCTTCCCTCTCCCCAAATAAATCAACCGTTTTCCCACAAGGAAATTGTGCAAAACTGGTTTAGTACTTTAAAGCCTAGCCATGGGTTTTTTGTCTTGTGGAGGAGGAAATCAAATAGCAGGTGCTGTCCAGTTATAAATGTAGTGTCTTTGGGGTATTTTGGTTGTGTTCTTTATAACACATAAAAAGCCTCTTACTATAGTTAAGACCTGCTTTTCCCCACCCACCTCAATTCCTGTAGTTTCCATCAGCATAAAGAAAATCCTCCAGTTCTTAAATCTTATTTCAGGCGGTGAATACTACTAAGAATTTTTTAAAATGCGCTGCTATCTCTCTGTGGGGTGGCACTGTCTCTTGGTGTTAAACCTACTTTTTAAAATCTTTTAAAAGTGTTATCCCCCGAGTATTTGGAAACTCAGACTCTGTATCTATCCTATCCTAAAGGAGATTAAATGAAATAGAGAACACAATTTTTTTTGGGTATCTTCACAATAGCCTTCACAAAAATATTTTGCTAATGTGTCAAAATATTTTCGCCAACCAGCATCCAGTGTCTTCTATCTGCATGTTCACAATCAATTGCACAAACAGGTCACCTTTTTAAAGGTATAAACAACACCCCACTCTTTCTAAAGGAGTTACCGACATTAATCTGGATTTCACATTTGGTATTGTAGGAGATGGATCATAATACTCTGCTGAAGTAGCAACAGTAGCTTAAGGAATAAAATATTCTGCTTCATCCAGTGCTTCTCAGAATATGAAATGAAGAAGTAAATCATTTGGAAGGAAAGTGTGATTAAGCCTTCCTGGTACTTTTCAGATTTGATGAGCATTAGTAACTCTATTGCAGGAGTTCTCAACTGTTTTAAGCCAGGGGCCGGGTCACGCTCCTTCAGACAGCTTCAGGGGCCGGATGGACATTTTGCCCTTCCTCCACCACATGGCACTTCCTGGTGTGGTGGAGACAGTGGGGGGCCACATGAAATGGTGCTGCAGGCTGCATTCAGCATGCGGGCCACAGGTTGAGAATCACTGCTCTATTGTCTGAGACTATGAATGGAATCTTATTGCTGGTCATGTAATTTTTTTTGTAACTTACCACTACTTATAGCAGTTAATTGGTCAGATATTGGGACACGTTGAAGTTGGCCAAATGACTACGCATATGAGTGAGACGCACCATGGTAACTGATCAATTAGCGATAACTAGCTGTGGCAGTTTACATAACCCACACAGAAACACCATAGAATATAGAATTATGGCCGCTGAACACTAGTGAGGAGTAGTTTTTTAAGACCAGAGCTTTCATAAATGTTTGAAGCTCTGTCTAGGGATAGATTAGAATTGTATGATAGGATAACATGGTTGTGAGAAGCAGCCCTGATGTACAGCTGTACCTTTCTCCATATATTGAAGCTTTCATAGAGCGGAAGACAAGGTTTAGATTCTCCATATAATCTAGAATCATGATGAATCAGGGTTTTAAATTTCTTGGTCAAGCTGTACAACATGGAGCAGAATTCATGATACTATGTAGGAACGGAGGAAAGGCTGAGCAATAGGAATCCAAAAAGCAGGGAGATACCAGGTACCATATTCCCATTCTCCTCTAGGATATGTGTGTATGTGTTGTAAATGGACTTGGACAGAATCCCATAATTTGGGATTGCATTCTTATTGTTGTAGATGGTTGTGTTGTACTTACAACCCTATTAACTTGATGGAGAAATTTTGGTTGTGTTCATGTTTGAACATGTGTTTATAAAAACATGTTGTGTTAGGCTTGTTCCCATGTTATTCCGGTAATACATCTGCAGCCAGGAATCCAAAGCATAATTGAATGAGTTTGCGGAAGTTGAATAGCTTGTGTGAGGCAATGGTACATTTGTACTTTGTGTCTTGTAAGACTTCTTGGACTGCCATTCTAAATTAGGAACCATTGCTGCTGTTGAAATTCAGTCAAATCAAATAATCTTTCCCATTCAGGTTTTCAGAAAGATATGGGCAGGGTGGAGTCTGATAATTGTATCACACCAGCGTCAACCACAGTGAAGATTGACTCAACTGCCTAGGCTTCTTAGTGTTCTTTTGACTTCTGTTATTTTATCCGTTCTTCACATTGCTAGTAAATTTGCTGGAGTTTGTATTTTTCTTTTTCTTTTTTGTGGTAGCGCTACTTTACTTAAATACACCTGTTTTGCATTTCATAGTCTCGTTGAGACTACCATTCAACTTGTTGTTGTTGTTGTTGTTGTTGTTGTTGTTGTTGTTGTTGTTGTTATTATTATTATTATTATTAATTTGATTTATACCCCGTTCTACTCAAGAACAAGGCCGACTCAGAGCGGCTACAACAATCAATACAGGCTCCCCGTGGTCCCTTCCACTGGCATCCTTTTGGACTTGTTAACATATTTTCTTATGTGTAAGATACCATCCTCTTTAAGCTTCATTGTGTTTTTTTTTAAAAGGCAGGGGCGCCCAAACTATGGTCCATGGACCCAATTAGGCCCATACATATGAATAATCAGGCCCGCGGTGAGATCCTGGACACTGTTAGGACTGCCCCCCCCCACCTGCCCCAATTTCCTCCCACTGCCTGACATCACAATACACCAGTTACAGCGGTGGCGGTGGCGATCATGCTTCATTCCTGCTGGTCCGAGCAGCCTCCGCTCATTCCCAGTGCTGCAGAAGTCTTTGCCAATGTGGACTGCCATGTTGTAGATTTTTTCTGAGCCTTCTCTGTTTCAAAATCTGTGGCGCTGGAAGGGTAAACTTTGCGCACAGCACTGACATCAGCCTTGGCGTGCTGCACTGGGAGAGTCCCTTGGCATGCACAGGTGCGTTTTACTTCCACCTCTGGAAGCAGTGAGAACGTTGCAGGCCAATGATTTGGTGCTGTGGGCTGGGTCCAGCCTGCGGGCCGTAGTTTGGCCACCCCTGCTCTAACTATGTCTCATCTTTCCTTTAATTTGCAAAATGTGGCTGTGCTGTTAGTTTGTTTGCTTTCCCACTGTCATTTTATTTAACTCTACATGATATGGTTGTTCCTAAGAATGTTTGTCTTGCTTCAAATCCTTAGCGTTGCTTGTGATTACAGTAAATCAAGAGTCACCATTTTGTTTCTTGAAGTATAAATAAGTATATCTGGAAAAAGAAGATCTGCAATCATATTTTCTCCTCAAAATGACTAGGTAGCTGATGCCATTTCATTTTCCCCTGACTTCTTGAGTTCTACTCGTATTGCAAGACCACTGTTGGATAACCAATACTTTATTTCTTGCCACAAATGATTCTTCCAAAGGAAGAGAACTTGCTCTGAATACTTTATTTCTTGCCACAAATGATTCCTCTAAAGGAAGAGAACTTGCTCTGATTTTGAACCACATTTTCTGGAATACCTCTTGTCTCCTTTTCCATCCCTAAGCTAAGCTTGAATAGTTGTGAATGGAAGTCACCCCTCACTTGCTTTTATCTCAGACCTGGGAAATGTAAGAAAAGGTTTGTGATCCTCTGATCTTCACAAGTGTCCTGAACACAAGTTGTTCATCTAGAGCAGGTTTCCTCAAAATCGGCTCTCCAGGTAGTCTTGGAATTCAATTACAAGAAGCCCAAGTCAGCTCACCTGCTGATCAGGGTTTCTGGGAATGGAAATTGAAGGACTTCCTAAGAGCCAAGTTTGAGGAACCTTGATCTAGAGCCAAGTTAAGCTCTTACACCTCCATCTTCCAGAAGAGCCTTTGTGGTGCGGTTGTTAAACTACTTAGTGCAACCAAAAAACTGTTGACATTGTGAGTTCAATCCTGATGGGGATCAAGGTTGGCTCAGCCTTCCATCAGTAAAATGAGTACCCAGCATGTAGTGGGCAAAATGCTAATTAACTTGGAAAGTGCCTACACAGAGAGTCCACTGAGTGCTATGGGGTAGTATATAAGCATAATTGCTATCAGTTCAATATTAGTGTACCTTCTATAGAAGTTACTAACTCCTGCATTAGTAAGGAAACAGCGTGTTGATCTCAGAGCACCAGTTAGATGCGTAGTCACAAACTCCCTTCCCCAGAGTAAAAAACCTGGTGATGTCACCTTGTTTTTCTTGGGAGATATGAGGGCACAGAGAATGTCTCTGACTCTCCCACTGGGAATTACAAATAGGAAGTGAAGATTTTCCACAGATTTTCACTGGTGTCTAGAATATCTGGATCCAAAACAAATCAACCAGAGTTGGGGCTGAAGATCTGGGTCCAAGAAGGTAATGATAAACTATTTTAAAAGTAACAGAGAAAGAAAGAAAGAATTAGTAGGAAGTATGGGTGCAAGTTTGCTTCTTCCAAACTGTATCCCATAACCCATAATTGCTGAGGATCTTGCCATCCTGACTCGGATTTATCAAAATATTTGGATTTTTGAATGCTCAAAACATCTTCATTTTCATGAATGGAGATAGACATATAGCTGTTTTACATGACACTGTGAAACATGGCAAGAAGGTCACAGAGAGGATTTGAATTTCCCAATTGCAGAAGCAAAACTTTTCAGTTCTGTGTTAGCCATTGTCAGTATTTGCTTCTTTCCTTTCCTTTTAAGATGCTGCTATTCACTGCTCAATGCAAGAAAGTGCATTCTTTGTGTTGAAGATTAGGTCATTGGGGGAGGCAAAAGGACTCCTCATACACCAGTAGATGAAGAGCTGTGGAATGAAGTACAGAGACATACCATATCCTACACTTTACCATTGTGGTGCTAATAATTTGCTAGCCAAAACCGGAAACTGACAGTCTCATGGACATGCAAGTGGGATTCAAGTGGGATTTGCTAATCTTGATTTCTACTTTGTGCTGACCTGTTACTTCACCTGTACTGGTTATGCTTGTGAACTCTGGTGTGTGTGTGTTTGTGCGTGCGCGCGGGTGGGTGTGGGCTTTGGCACAAAACTGTAATGCTTTCCTAGAGCAATAGTACATGGCTTCAAGGGAAGAAAAGGTCATTCTCAGTGACACTGTCAACAAGCTACTGCTTAAACTTAGCTAGCTCAACTAAACACTCAAAACCAGCACAAAACAAATAACCATTGTGTGCTTGCTTACACATGTGCGTGTATACATACAAATATGCACTCACCGATTCTTGAAAGGGGGGGGGGAGTAAGGCAATGTACAGCTTGGGTGTTATCACAAGTAGAAAAGCTGAATGTGGGAAAACAGCATGGAGAAGAATATACCCTGAAGAGACTTAAAATCGGAGTCCCTTTCCATATTCTAAGTCAGCATTTCTCAATGTTTTCAAGTTGCGGGCCTGTCCACACCTCCTGGACAGCTGATTGGGCTGGTCATGTGGTTCATCCTTTCTGGAAGTGGAAGCAAAACATGCCCGTACACACACAGAACACATTTAGCAGCATTCTATGCATGCGTGGGGCATGTTTTACTTCCATTTGTGGGAGCGGCAAGGGTGTCAGGGGCTGGATGATTTGGCATTGGGGGCCAGGTCTGGCCTGTAGACCATAGGTCGTGAATGCCTGTTCTAAGTGATTGTAGAGTGAAGGAGGGTTTTCAGTGGGGATGTGCACGTGAAGTTATTAGTTTTGTTTTCTGTTTGCTTTATTTTGTCTTACTATAACTTTCTGCTTGTCATTTCTTGCTTTTCAGCATCTTTTCTTTAAAAAAAGTATTTTGATTTGATCAAATCAAAAAGTATTTTAACACTTAGAATGTCATATTTTCTGGTACAATCCAGGATGGTTCTGATCCACACTAGAATAAAGTTAGGTCCACCTATTGCAATTTGGGTTTCTCCCAAATCAACACACACACCCCTGAGATTCCACCTAGATTTCAGCATCTTGCTATAAATAAATAAATTCCACGTCAGAAATT
The DNA here is from genome assembly GCA_035047345.1 of Bradypodion ventrale. NCBI lineage: Eukaryota > Metazoa > Chordata > Lepidosauria > Squamata > Chamaeleonidae > Bradypodion > Bradypodion ventrale. The sequence continues at coordinate 101,943,669 of JAWDJE010000002.1, read as the reverse complement.
ACTCTGGGTTGAAAGGATTTTTGCTGGAGAAACTCCGCTTAGGGGATGCCTGAATCCTGCTTTCATGTCCCCAAGATCCATCTTGCAGCACTGGGGTATCGAACCCCAACCTTCCAGTCTTTAAGCTCAGCGTCTTAACCACTAAGCCACCTCAGTGCTGCCGCATCCTGTTGAAGCTGAAGGACACACTTGGTAAAAGGAAGAGAGTAATGGTAGAAGGGAGAAAGAGTGATGCTAGATTTACCCAAGAATGATAATCCCTGTGAAAATACTCAATGAGAGTAAAATGGACCATGAATATGAAGTATTATTTATTTATTTATTTATTTATTTATTTTGGGGGGGTCAGAAAAAATGCATTGGGCATAACATGTAGATGGAATAAGGGGAAAGTTTGGCTTCCCAGACCATCTCTAGGGGTCCAACGCTATGTGATAAAAGTAACAAAATTACCTGTAATATATTAGTTTTATAGCTAATGAGGCAATAAATTAACTCATTACTTTTAAAGTAATGAGTATCAGATAACACATATTTTTATGTAAAACAGGACAAACATGTTAATATTTTTTTAAAATAAGGCTCCATCCTCTGAATCCATCTGAGAACTTTTGTGTCCAAGGTCTCGAATCACTTATGGTCCTCTTATCAACAAACCAGTGAACATAGATTGGGCAGCTACCACATGGGATTGACCTGGTTTAAGAGGGAGGAATAGAGGTTGTCTCCTGGTTAGAAATTTTTTTGTTGGAGAAGTGGTAATAATTTGAATGAATATTAGCATACCATCTGCCTTTATTTTAGCTTGAGAAAGCCAGATAGCACCAAATATCAAGTGAATCTTTATTAGGAGAAAAAGTAGCTGCATAGAAGCAGACAGAACTTCGTCTGTCTGTCTGTCTATGACCACCAATCTACCTCTTTGGCCATTCAATGCAAGATTATCTCTAGGAGTGTAGAGCTAAAATTTCTAGCATTTAGCATTTTTACTCTTTTGTGGAATACCAAGTGAATCATATTCTCAAAATGGTAAATCTTTATAATATTCTAGTCTAGTCAGCTTTTGTTTCTGTTTTGTGTGCAAGTCTGCATAACAGTAGAGTGACATTTTAGCCAGCTGGACAAGTTTGAGATTTGTCCAGTTGAACTTTCTTTCATCATCACAGCATGTTCACTCATTTTTATGAAATGTATTGTATCTGACTGCTATGGCTTCTGTGTAAGTTATGCTGGGAAGTGTAGTTCTACCGAAAGGGCAGAGCCATCTAACAATAACAACAACAGCTCTTAGCACCAACATAAGACAATAGTTTCTGCAGAAGAATCATAACAGTCAAAGTTGTATAATATGTAGTGCAGACAGACATCAATAATTTCCATTACTTTATGGCTTTCAGTGCCCAGAGCAGTAAAACTGTTTCACAAAACTATTTCACATTTTGACTGAAAGATGAACAAAGATTCTATGTGTTTCTGTTCCTTTAGTTGAGCTTCTTTGAAATGTACCTCTGTCTGTTTGTAACCAGAGTTATAGTAATCATGAATTCAAAAGCTTGCCTTGGGCTTATTTAGATAAAGACAAAAGACCAGGGTGTAGAAGCCATTGCTTTCTTGCTCTTCCATTTCTTTCTATTTTCCTTGCAATGTCATTGGAGCAACAGATGGTAATACTTTATTGACATAAACAATATAAAGGTGGAGATGTTTATGGAAGTTTGTATTGAAAGTAAGCAGTCATGCCCACAAAATATGGATGTGAACTAATTTTCTGATGAGAAAGTAGTGTAGTATTTGAATGCCCAATTGCACACCTTGTTTTGCAAGTTCACAACCATCATTATGTTCACAATAGTCATCAAGCCAGGAAAACAATTCTTTTAGTTAAAGACAACACTTTCCTCCCAAGTTAGACATGGGTATGCTGCTATATTGCTCATCTTCCCTGTCTCTTGAAGAGAAATATGAAAATTGAATTATAGCTAATTACAGTGGAACCACATATAACGAAAAATTTTTTCCATGAGGCTGTTCACTATGTATTTTTTTCGTTATACAAAAAAAATATTGTATAACGAAAATTCCTGTGGAAAAACTCGTATAATGAAAAAAATTTGCTAGGCGAATTTTCCCCATAGAAATTTTCATTATATGAGTTTTCCACATAGGGACGCCAATTTACATAGTAAAAATTTTCATTGCATGAATTTTCCCCATAGGGCTGTTACAGCGAACCTTTTAGAGACTGAGTGTCCAAATTCAACAGGCTGTTGTCTGCACCACAGAGGGGTGGGGTGGACTCTATGCTGAGTGGAGGGAGGAAGCGTTCCCATTGGGTTGCTGGGCAGTGTGGCAGGGTGAACTCTGTGCTGGGGGGAGAGAAAGCACTCCCATTAGTCTGTTGGGCAGTGTGGCAGGGTGAACTCTGTGCTGGGGCAATGGTGTGTGTGCCCACACGTGCCATAGGTTCACCACCACTGCCATAGGGAGTGCTATTTTCACATAGCAAAACATTTCATTATGCGAGGTGCCATGTTTTTCAATTTCCTTTTGTTAAGCGAGGTTGTTGTTGTTTTGCTGTAGGAGGCATCCGTTATACGAGGTTCCACTGTACTTGGTTTGAGAAAATAAACTGTTGCTTGGAAGAGTCTTGCAGATTCACCCAGAATTCATTTCCTTTTGAGGCATAGATTATCTCAGGCCTGCATGCATCAGGTTTTTAGCTTATTTTTAGGGGAGAAAAAAAGTAGGAAATTCTATGCTTGATTCACTAGAAAGCAAATAATTTTATTCTGTTTCTGATCTTCATTTATAGCACCAGCAACAAGTGGTGCAGGCTGTGGAACGTGCCAAGCAAGTGACCATGGCAGAACTGAACGCAATCATTGGGGTATGTGGTCTTTCCATTTTAGCTTTAATAGTCTCTTTTTAAAAGTTCATTTCTTTCTTTTTATTCCAAAACATTGTTTTTGTTGTTAAGTTTAGTTCTCTTAGCTGGTCAAAAATGCATGGGACACCAAGAGGTAAATTTGAATGTTACCCTGGTTAAACTAGACCCATTGAGTGAACTGGACTTGTGCAGGGAAGATTTAAGTAAGTTTCATTCATTCTGTGGGCCTACTTTGAGTAAAAGTGATAATTGGATTTAGCCCCACTGGACCCAGCACCTGGTCCTTTTTGTTGCTTTTCTGTAGCAACCCGCCTGTGTTATAAATCTGGAAGGGGGATACTTTTATTGTTAACCAGTTCACAAATGTGGGATTTCCATTGACCGTTTATAATTTCCCATTATCCAAGTTCACATTCCTGAAAATGAGCATCAACTTAGAAAACAGCTGTTATATTGTCAGCAGATCAGAAGAACCAAAACCTTTGGGGGTGATGCATCTGACATCTTTCTAAAATTTTGTGCAGATTTTACTCTCAAGTGATCCTCATCACAGGCATCAACTTTTTATGAACAAGGTGAGCTCTTCATGAGAACTGCAATCTGAAACTGTGTCTTCTGAGGGAGTGGCAGCTTCCCATAGCAGAAGACCCAAGTGAGATGATGCCTAGGATGCAAGAGTTGCAGAAGCTGCTATTGCAAGCCCTGCATTTGATGTTTGCTTTATTTTTATTTTTAATTCCAAAGTTGTAACCCATCTCACAAACTGAAGCCCTCAGGGTGGTACACAATAAAAACTTCTATTCAGAAATATGATAAAATATTAGGATGACAAAATATATCCTGAAAGCAACAAACTGCTAAGCAGAGTAAATACATTTGCCTCTCTGATTCAATTGATTTTCTTCTGTCATTGTGTTGCTGTTCATGATAGCATGTACCTTTAGTGGGTGAAAAAATAAGCTAGGGGCAATATTCCTTGTCAAGCTTTAGGTTTTCTGCCAGATAAAACTCCCCCAAGGTGGTCAGTAAGCTACACACCACATGTGATGTTTCCACAGTTTATTCTTTTTTTATTTTTGAGCTTCCTGCTTCGGGCCGACTTAAAGCAAAGCAAAGCAATCACAATTATATCACCCCACAGAGCTTAGTGCACTCTCTGGGCAGTTCACAAGTTAATTAGCATTTTGCCCCCAACATGCTAGGTACTCATTTTACCAACCTTGGAATGATGGAAGGCTGAGTCTACCTTGATCCCTGGTCAGGATTGAACTCACAATCTTCTGGTTGCAGGGCAGCAGTTTAGCCACTGAGCCACCGGGGGCATATGTCTGTAGAGGGAAAAGTGTAACGCGAACTATCATAAGCAAGATAATAGTGTGGTTGGAAGTCCAATATAGACGTACCCAAGCCACAACAGGCGGCTTACTGTTTTGCTAGTGGAAAGCACCTTGCAATGTTTTGAGTGCGTTTTTAACTATGAAATTCAGCACTGGATTTTTGCTGGCAGAACTAGCAGATGAGGGGAGGAACCAATCTTCTCTCCCCATTACAAGCCTCACATAACCCCCCAAAACACAATCTGGAGAGTTGGAAAACTCTCCTGAGTTGGGTTCCAGGTAGATCACAGGGCTGCCGAGGGTGCAGGAAACGAAAGGGATTCCTTTTGCTATGCTGTAGTGTCAGCACCATTTTGGATTTAGTTGTATGAGTAAACGCAGAAAGTATCTCATCCTTAAGTTTGTTGCTTTGATACCTTTTCCCCACACATTTCATTTGGATCAAGTTGCTATGAAATTAATACATCCAACACTCTGTTGCCAAGCCCACAGAAGACACAACATTATATTCATGCGCTTCATTCGCCCTCACCCCCATCCTGTCCCATCTCAGCTGCTTGCGCTTCAAAAAGCTTGTTCCATATGTTTGGGGATGCTTTTGGAACATTATCCAATATGTCACTATCTCGGCTACAGCCCAATGCTGAGAAACACTTTTGAACTGCACACAGGCCTTTGTTTAGGGCAGGGGTTCCCAACCTACACCCTGTGGGCCGGATGCAGCCCCTGGGCTGAATTGCCGCTGGCACTGGAAGCGGCCCAACATCACCAGAAGTGCCAAAATTGCTGTGTTTTCACGCTGAAATGTGGCAATAAATAAATAAATGATGGTGTGAAAATTTTCCTTCCTTACCCCCTCCTCCAAGGGAAGCGGCAGAGGAGGGAAAAATTCTCAGAAACATGACACAAAAGCACGCGCTACCGCTGTTGGGAAGAACCACATGTTCAGCCCCTCAGCTGACTGAGAGGGCATGGTTAGGCCCCTGGCAGGAAAAGGTTGGGAACCCTGGTTTAGGTTTACACAATTGCCATTGCAAGCATGACTTTTTTGATGTTGCACTGAAATCTTATTCTCAAGTAAACATTGTTAAAGGAGAAGAAACAAATCAGGAGCAAAATCAAAGCAATATGTATCTCAGTATAGCCCCAGAAGGCAACATCATGAGAAGCTAAGGGTTACTGATGTGCCAGTTTTGAGGGCAACTAGAATGAGATCCCATCAGTTCACTTTTACATTAAATTTAATCTCAAATGTTAACAATCTTACTTGTCTTAAAAAGAAAACTGACCAAAATCTGTCTAATGCATGATGGACAGTAGAAATAGCACTTAGACACAGTGGTAAAATGTAAAGGTGTTCCAGTTTTGTCGTTATTATGTTTAGAAAAAATAAGTAAAGAGCTTTCTTATGACTCATTGGTAAAAGCCGATAAAATGGTTGTTCAGAAAACACCCATAAAATAAAGGTGAGGAAAATCACTAATAGGCCCTATGATTCGCATCTGTAATTATCCAGTTAGTGCAAGCAATTGTTTAAGCTAGTCTAATGAAAACCTTACAACAGCGCCTTCTCTCTCTTTTTTTGCCAACTTGCAAATGCTACTTTCCCTTTTGTATATGGAATATACATAAAAGTCTTTCTCTGTGTCTCTCAAAAATTGCAGTGTATCAAACACACTTTGAAATGCTAATTATTCCATTTACTTTCATTTAAATTCAAATTGCTGAGCGAAGATGTGGCTAAGGGTTGTGGAATAATCAATCTGTAGTGAAGATATTCCTCCGTTTATGCGTCTGTCTTTTAACAAGGAAATAGGGGCAGTCTGATCATTTGCTGACAGTACCGTAGAGGGAGGCCTGATTGTAATGTGTTTTTCTTAATAGGCTATTTTGAGCACTCTTTTCTGTCCTTCTGACCACAAGAAAATACCAGCAGTCAATTAAAAAATATAAATGGGAAAGAGTAACCTTTATTTCCTCTGAAGTGCCCCTTAGAAAGAAGGGGATGAATGAGACAGAGTGGGCTGGATAGAATCATGAATAACATTTGTTGTATGTCTTTTATGCTCCAGTGGGGAGACCAGAAGATGAATAATTCCCCAATTAGTTTTCATTACCTAATAAAACTATCAGTATCTAAATATTCTTTGAATAAAATAAATTTTAAAAGGTCATTTAAAAAAAATTAAGTGTCTTCCATGTAAGTTGTGAAAATGTGAGCCTGGTTTTACCCTGATTTCCAGGCATTTTTTTAAAAAAATGCTCAACTTTGGTTGTTGTTGTTGTTTTTGTCTCAAATGTACAGTTTGGTTTTTAAACAATTAAAAACATTATATGAAGAAATATTCCTTCTCAGTGCACTATGTTACATGCACCATGAGCTGTAGGAAATAAACATAGCCAGAATAGTTGGGTTCCACTCTTTCAAACTAACTTAGATTCTTACAATGGCATACTGTATACTTAAATGAAAAAATGTGAAAAGAAAATTATTTCACAAAAGATACTCAATTTCCTTAAGCCAGTATGAGTGTTTTGCCTTATTAGGTGGCTGTTTGTACTCAGTCTTAATTTCTTAGCAGAGAGTATCTCTGCCCGGGTCATTTTTCATCAGCTTTCTTACCTGCCAATAACGATTCATAGATGATAATTCATTTATATGAATGAATGCCAGTGTTCAAGAGATATACTATCTGGAGTATATTCTTAACATAGAATGGCAAAATGTAGATTATCAAAATAAATAATCAGAAGTGTGGGCAAAGGAGGGCATAATTCTTTACACAACAACACGCACACAGGAATAACAAAGGATAATTGGGAATTGACTGAAAGGGATTTCACTGTATAGTTCTAATCCAAACGTGTGTGTATGATATGCCATAGATCTTTCATAACTTGATACTAGGATTTCATGAAACCTAAAAGAAACCCCTTGTTAATTTTGCAATATTCTACCTTCACTGGTAAATGAACCAAGCCACTGTTCCATGCCATTTAAATATGGAATGCCAAAGTGAACTTGAAACATTGAGGGATGGGTTGTTCTCCTGACAGTAAACTAGTCGTGCTTAATGGAATGAAACATGTATAATGACTCCTTTCACAGGTCATATTCTGTTGAAAATTACAGACAGATTGACACTGGTTGAATATTAGTCAAAAAAAATTAATGGTGAAAACTAACGGGAGGAATTTGAGAAGAGAGGGACGAAGGATTGATGGGGGAAATATGTTACAAATATAAAAGTAGTTTCTCGTTTTTTAAAATTTTCTAGGATTTATGTTCTAAACTTGCCTCTTTGCCTCCCATGATATTCTGGAACAAGTAAGGATAAAGGGGAAAATGTTGAAAACTGCCTTATGTGAACGTGGGATCTCTAGTGCAGTAGTTAGTAAGTGTGTAATCAGATAGCTTATTTATTCACATTTATATCACACTCTTTTGTTGTGAGCACCACTCAGGGCAGCTTACAATATGTATATTGTGTCTTCCTTGTTTTTATTATGGGAGCCACAAGGGCTTTTGGACAAAGGGTGGCCACCACCGCCAAGACAACATCATGTTCAAGGTCTAGGAGCAGAGCTTTGTTTTAAGTTCTTGGCCATCTCACCAAGCCACTGTTTTCAGAAGGCAAAGACTGGGTGACTCTACTGTTGAAGCATTTTGTTGGGACTTGGGGATGGTACATTCCCCTGCCTTGTTTTCTAACAGACTTTGACCAAAAGGAGGGAGGGAGAAAGGTAGTGGTTTAACTAGCTTTTGGCTGAAATCCCGTTGATCTTCACATAAGGGTTATCTAACTTGGCATGGTCAATTGCAGCTAATTTATAAGGTGCTGGGGCACATATTACTGTAGTTGCATGATTAGACATGTGATTAGGCACATGACTGAGAGGCAGTGATGCACTGCAGCAGGTTCTGTCAGGTTCTGCAAAACCAGTAGCGGAAATTCCCCCAGGCCATGCCCACTTGGTTGGCCACACCCACCTCCATAGCCCATAATGCAGGATGTTTGGCCACACCCACAGATTTGGCCAGCCCACAGATTTGGCCAGCCCACAGAGTAGGTAGTAAAAATTTTTTGAGGTGCATCACTGCTCAGAGGTACTCTGGCACTTCTGTAGTTAGCCATAGTAAGCTATGTAAACATTATGTGAACACCAGTAGGATTCTTGCATTTGTAATTCTGCCACTGGGTTACTATGGGCTGAGTCACCAATGAGGGGGGGAATGCTTTTTTGGATTGCACTATCTAGAGTAGTGTTTTGTTTTGATTTGATTTATTGGATTTGTATGCCGCCCATTCGGCATATGCGACTCAGGGCGGCTCACAAAAATCTCAACACATCAACAATACAGTAAAATAAAATATAACAATAAAATATAACAATGCAATGGAATAGAATATCATACAGTAAAATATAACAATAAAATGTAACAATACAAGAGTATCATACAGCGACGGCAACATAGTTTTTATTGCTGTTTTTATCGGCTGCTGGCCCTCCAACAGCTGTGTCCTCTTCCTCATTCGGGTTGGCGAGGGGTGGGAGTCCGGTGGCAGCGGCAATGCTGTTTTTATTATGTTTTATATGAGGGGGAGCGTCCTCAACCACCTGCAGCTGGTGGCACCTTTTCCTCCAGGCAAGGATGGCGGGACCCGGATGTCGGTGGGCGAGAGTGTCCTCAACCGCCTGCAACCAGCAGCACTTTTCCCTCCTCTGGGTGAGGATGGCGGGGCCCGGAGGGCAGTGGGCGGGAGCATCCTTGACCGCCTGCAGCTGGCAGCACTTTATCCTCCTCTGGGCAAGGATGGCGGGGCCATCCTTCTTTGGTTTTTGGACTTCAATTCCCATAAGCCTAAGTCAATTCCCCAAAGTATTGATTAGCCAATGTACTGACTTAGGCTTCTGGGAATTGAAGTCCCCTGTGGGGTGAGTACCCCATGTTGGGAACCACTGATCTAGAGTATCACATTTTTAAAGTGGTAGCCATGTTAGTCTGTGCAATAATATCAGACAGTAAACAAAACAAAAAGACAAAAACATTGCGGCACCTTAAAGACTAATTGCTGTATTTTAATGTTAACTTTTGTGGATCAAGTCCACTTTGTCAGACATAAGAGTCAGACTTCATGGCATCAATTTATACACATCAGATATAGAGGCATACAATGGTTGTCTAGCATAATAGATAACTTTACAAATCAGTGTGTCTTTTCACAACTGTGAATAACAGAAGCTCCCTGATTGATATTCCCATTTGCTGTGAAGTTTGGCCCTGTTGGGTTATAAATGGCTAGTAGATGGATGCAAAACAACAACAACATTGTGGCATTACTACATTTGCTAATGAGTTTACTCTTCAGAGGCAGCATCTATTGACTATGTTGTGTGAAAAGTAGAGGATGGTTGAGTGACCCAGGCAGAGCATCATAGCAAATGAAACTGGTTGTTGCGCTAGTTGGATACTCCAGGGATATTACAAATATTCTAGGCATTTATCTCTGTGTCTGGGTGTCCTTTTTGAAATGGCAGTGAACAAGTAGGATATGCTCTGTATGGTGGACGTAGGGAGTGGGGAGTGCAGGTTTTCTCTTTGAATTCTTAGGCCACTTAAGAAAACAAATCTATTTTCTTCCCTTTCTTCTTTCACTACATGATGGAGGGATTGAATTAAAAGGAGATCTCATACACAGTGCTGGGGTTGATCATGGGGAGATCCAGTTGGGCTATGCTGGGAACAGCATTATATTCTCTTTTTTTGGTGGTATTTTGTTCTTCTGTTCTTTTCAGAATTCAACCCTAATTATAACACTTTCTCTTGTGTGCTTCTTGTGGATTTTCCATGATTCCACTTGCCTGTGACATGGTGAAACACTTGGATAGCTGGGAGGTAGTTGGATAGTCATGTACTTGCCTGTATCTGCAGTTTTAAGGTTTTTTAAACATGTCACTTGCAGATTTTGACCTTTTCTAATAATGGTGTTGATGTAAGAAATTATTATTTTCTCAGAAGGAGGACGAGAGGGGGAACTACACCCCATCATCCCTCTTCATGAGCTGTCTTGATGTTGGTGATGGGGTTGGAGGAGACCACGATCATTTGCAAAACCAGATATTCCCCAAACTTTCTTTAGTAGTACTATAGTTTAGAAGAATAATAGTTGTCAATCTTTAAAAATTAGTAAAATAGCAGTTTTGGATAAATTCTGTAGTGGGCCAAATGCCATTGATTTAGAATCACTACTTCGTTGCATTCTGAATAAGCATGGCAGGTACCAGAAGGGCTTCCTCTGGTCTTTTAGGTAGGCTGAGACTCCTTGATGACATGCATTACCAATTTATAAGATGACAATCAACACCAGCTGCATACATAGTGCCTATTTTATTATTAGCAGCTCTTTTCTCTCTTTCATATTGCAGATGGGAATATACAGGCTTCAGGTGTTTCAAATAAATATTGTGAAGGGGAGTGCCAAAATGAAACCTTGTTTAATTTTAACAAATACGTTGAATATAGTTGTAGTTCTTGAGCTGTTTGAATTGGGTTTGAATAGGTAATTCAGATGAACTAATGCTACTGTATAGAGCGATACTGCTGAGAGTGTTGAATTGGGGGCAAATGGTAAAACCCAAACCAATCCAAGTTCAAGTTTTTAAAGAAACAAATGGACTCCTACTACTAGTTATTAAAGGACTAGTAGCTTGTACATTCACAACCGTCTGAGAGATGTACAGTTCTTCCTCCTACACCAGTTTGATCAATGTTGTAATTTTACTGCCCCCCGCCCCCCCGCCACCGCCCCAACACACACAAGTCTGTGTCATGCTGGCTGTGGTATTCTGATAGTTTAAATCCCAAAAAGAAACTCTCCCCATCACTGAACACACTGCACATCACTGCCACAACACTGCAGTTTGTGCTGCATCACGCAGTCGGAGGCTAGTACTTGTGTGGCTTGTTTATCGCTGGGAGAAATGTAACAAAAATGTAAGAACCAGTTAGGTAGTGATGTTCCAAAAAATAAAAAAAAATACAATTTAGCAGGAGAAGTGCTGAACCTCAATTTTTAGCAGTGACACTTTAATGATAGGAAGCCTGCAAAATTATTTGCTATCAATTGTGAAGGCAATAACAAGCCTTGGTGGTTTTTCACACTCTCTGTGTTAAGTGCTTTCAGAATGACAGCGTAAACTGTGTTAGAGAACTCCAAGAAAGTAAAACTGATTAAAATGTTCATGCTTGAATGGTGTTGATGGAATAGTTCATTTGGACTTTCTCTACCTCCTGCAGCTCAAGCTGAAATATTAAAATTCAGTGGATTTAAATCTCTCTCCCCTCAGCTGAGGGAAAAAAACATTACATTTTAATAGGTTTTAAACTCATAATTCACTGGTTTGGAGCAGTACTATTAAATCTATTTAAATATTACTTGTATTACTAAGGAAATGATTTAAATGATTTTGCCTGTACTGTTTCTCATTCATGTGTGTGTGTATGTGTATGTGTGTGTGTGTGAGAGAGAGAGAGAGAGAGAAGAGCGCTCATGGGAGAGCAATGTGTCATTTCTAAAGTACTGTATCTAGGTTTTTAACAATGCATTTTGCTTTATTAATATGATTATATTATTCTAGAAAATTAAAAAATTATTCAGATGTTAGACTTCAGAATAATCGACCCTACATAAAGTACATAATAAGCAAGTTGTAATTTCCCCCCTCTTCTCATTAATACACTGGTGATAAAGTAAATCCATTCTGTGATTAAGTAAAAAAATGCCTTTTCATTCCCTCTCCTGTTACCATTTTGAACAATCTTTTTTAAATGGCGAGTAGCCCATTGGTCAAAGCCTTCATAAAAGAGAGAGAGAGAAGATACACCAGCTCTTTTTTGTCTTTTTTGACATACTTGGAATTTGGGGAGGGTACATGGAAATCTCTGGATAACAGCGTGGTACAGATAAGTGCGTACAAGTTCTAATAAAAACTTAGCATCAGTGCATCCTATTATCCCCATGGCGCCACTGGTCCGTGGCTCATGCTGCTAAATGCTAATGCATTTTTGCACTGGTGCTTAACACGGGGGAGGGAATTTCTGTCTCTACGTGTGAAGAAAAGGGCTGCTTTTTGCCTTTCAAATGAGTTTACTCTTTGGGTCTTTGATCTGAAACAAAGGTTAAGGAATAAGGGCTAGATTTTTGGCTGGCATAATTTGGTGCAGCTCCACTGGTTTCGGTCGAGGTATCTTGATTTATGCCAGCGGAGAGAGTCTAGTTTTGAATCTCTACTAGGAGAAGACGGATTTGGCTGTCTCTGTTGATTCTGAATGTTTTTGTTGCATGCGGGTGGGGGAGTGAGTTGCATTTTCTCGGTACATTATAGAGAGCAACAAATGTTTCAGTTTGTGTAATAAAGTCTTTTCCACCCAATGTGTGTGTGTGCTTTTACGCATCTGCCAGCATTCTGAATCCAGAGAGGATGCTGTATAAATTAGTAATAGACGGTGACCTCTGTGCAGCAATCACTTATTTTTTTCTGGCTTTTTATTGTTTGATCAAAGGCTCTGCCTATATTAAGCTGTGCTTGGAGCTTAAAGGCTGTAAAACAAATTGGCCACCTGCTGTACACTGTACACAGATTGTTATGGTGGGAAGGCAGAAGAGGAGGTTGACTTAATGGTGTGTCTGTTTCCTGTTTTCTTTGTCTCCATTCTGTAGGAAATGCTGAGAAGCTCTATGTCTTATTTAATCGTCGTAGTTATGTGTGCATGAAGTAGGCGCAACGGCTTGGTTCTCTGCTTGCAACGGCCGTTTGTTATTGCATCTAGCTGGCAAGCCGAAATTAAATTATGATTTTTGTGTTCACTTGATATTGTAGCTTCTGTACACTACCTAATAAGGCCTAATATATTCACGATGTTTATTGTAAAGTTGTTCTCCCCCCTTTTTTTGTTTTTGCTTTAGCCTTTTCACCTCAAAGTGCCATCTGAGTATCCTCTACATATAGTGCTATCAATATTGTGTTAATGGGGAAAAGAGTTATTTCTCAGCAATGTTCCCAAACAAGATAGTCCAGGTGTTTGACTGGATCATTCAGAAGTTTAGCCCAGAGGTAAAATAAGATGCCGCCTTTGATGTTACTTCAGTACCAAGCAAATGGCTTCGTTTCCCAGACCTTTCCAGCTCAAACTGGATTTCTTTTTACCTCTGTTTCTCTGCTGCTTTTAAAAAAAGAATTATTATCTCTGTTTATATCTTTGTGTTCTCTGCCCCCTCACAGACACATATACAAATATGTTTTTATCTCTGGCTCAAGACAAAATCTTGAGAAATTGGCTATCGGGTAAGCAATAGTTTCTTTAAAATCTTAAAAGTAACGCCGGAAGGTATGCTCTGTCTTCACAATTTTTGTACAAGGAGCTTTCTTAAGATGAAGTCTGCCTGTGCTTTTATTTAAAACCAAATAATTTTTTTTTAAAAAAAATTAAGAATGGAAGTCTTGGCAAAAGTCTTGTCAAGAATTTTGCCAAGCTAAAGGGCAATCAAACTGAATTAGCATGTCATCACAAGAGTATCTGATCTTTTTGCCTTATTTTAAGATATGCACAGAAGCTCAGGCACAAAGGGAAAACAGAAATATGTGAGGTGGAATGGGAATGGCAAGCTGCTTAAGGTGTAAAAAGGACATGCGGAAGCTGCATGCATATTGCTGGATTGGAAAAGTGCTTATGTGCACATACAGACTGTACCAGGCTGGGGTTAGGGATTTCAGAAGAAATTCTAATTTCATTTGGCACCTCCTCCTAGTGATCTCCTACTAGAAGAATCACTGCTGTTAAAATGAACGCCCATGTTGACCCATCTACTAGGATGTCTTGTCATATGAGACTATACCACAATCAGTGGGTTGCGGCCCTGAAACCAGGTGTTTGTTGTGTATTTATGACCTCCAAAAACTTAGTTGCTGAGTGTAAGAGGAAATGGTTGTGGTGAACAAGACATGAAATCCGTAATATGTTATGCTCACAATCAATTTTGATGGTTGAGTGAAAGAAGTGTTTTTTAAATTGCCTCATACCTACTCCTGAATACACTTGACCTTTCAACTGCATACGGTGTTAACTCTGTGGTTCTACTTAGAAGTGAATTTTTGTCTGTGATTGCCAGCAGGCACTGGGGTAAGGAGAGAGACCGTACTGCAGCACAATCACAGTGGTCAGCCAGAAGGCTAGCAGCAACAGCATGATCCAGACATGGTGGGCTGGCTACGTGAGATGAAAAAATGGCGGCTAGATAGAGATACAGATAGCCCCAGAACATGTTTGCTTTGCCTGTGCAGGAATTTGGCACTCAAACTCTGCACATTTCAAGGGTTAACAGGTATTTAGGTTTTTTTAAAAAATCACTACGTTCTGAAGTAATTTGTTCCATTGTCAGACACCACTTTTAATCGGATCGATCTCTCTGCTGTTTAGTCGAAATCATCTTTCTTGTCATTCGAAGCCAGTTGTTCAAGTCCTATCCTCTGGAACCACAGAAAACACACTTGCCAAATCATCCATGTGACAACCCTTCAAATATCTGAAGGTGGCTATCACTGCCATCTCTTATTTTTCCATCCGCACATACCAAATTTCCTCAGCTCATCCCCATTGCAACCCCCTGGATGCTGGAAATGAGGGGGGAAACCAACCTAGTGAAAAGGGAAGCAGCAGCAGCTCTACTTCCTGACCACCTTATTCTCCTTTGACTGCTGATTTCAAGGGTGGGTCCTGAAAAGGCAAGCATGATGGGAATGGTAATTTGTGAAGCCACATGTGCTGTGAAACAGCACACTACCCTTCTCATCACATTTTGCTTCTCAGGAAACCAGCAGGCAAAATAGAACCAGAAGGTGCAATGCTTGCTTTGCCTTTTTTCTCTCCAGTGACGATGCATTGTTGGAGACTCATTTTCCTTTATTTTTATGACATATAGGGGATTGCAGTGGGGGTGGATGAGCATAGCTGGGGGCAGTGGAGGGTGAGGGGCTAATACTACACACATTTTTTGCTGTCTGCTGGAGGCACATTGTCACTTCCAGGGAAGATCTGCGATGGACAGGGCTTTACCCACACCCTCTAAATTTGACACCTGAGGCTTAACCTCAGTTGCCCTGCCCTAGTGGCAGGCCTGTGCCAAAGCCATGATTGTTTTCCTACTCTCTTGTGAGCATGGTTCCAGCTTGCTGGTATCCTTGACCACCTCTCTCTGTTTAATTTGTCCCCCCTACCCCCAAAATCTAAGAACTTCTTATGGAATCCAAATGTCTCATATCAGACTTCCAGGCATGGCACATGATAGGAAGCAGGCATTTGGTCAGTTATTTAAATCTGAGACAAAAGCTTTAGAAACTTGGGGAGACTGCTAAATTTACATTAGCATCCCATGTAGATTTTCAGTTATACTCTTTTAAATATGGATTATATGGTAGGGATGAGTCATGATGAATTGACAGGATTTATACCAGGATCCAGTGATGTACATACATTGGACCCTATTACTTCTGTCAGAACCAGCTATTCTTTCTCTTTGTATTCCCTCCCCCCCTTCATGTGTGCACACTGGCACACCCTACAAGCCTATTTTAGAAGGCTAGAAACCCTATCTTGTGCATGTTTTGGGTAGCACAAAGGGCTACATTGGGAAGGGAAAGAGGCCCCAAATCTTGAAGCCCCAACCACTAAGTAAGGTCCTCTTTAGAAGTGGAAGTTTACTTTCAGTATTGAAATAAGTTTGAATGCCCAATAATTTTGATGGGCAGAAATTCTACAATATATAGGATAAGTATAGTATAAAATCTCAGCTGCTGATTTAATGTTAGAGATTTTGATGTTTATGTTATAGAGTTTTCTATGTTTTAGTTTTTCCTTTCTGGTGGTGTTTCCTTATAACTTATTAGGTTTACATGTTTTCCCTTCACACCCCTACTTTATTCACTTACCTGGTAGTTGTTTTTGTATGCAATGTGGCTTAAATAGCAATAATGATTAGTATGTTTTCATTGGATTTTGCCTCTTTTCCAGGCAGCGTGGAGGGGAGGTATATACTGCATCTATGTGGGTTGATATATAAAAGTGAGGTCTTTGAGAGATTAATTTGTCAGTTAACATTAGAAATGTCTCTGGGTTGGAGGAGGATGTTAGTGCTTTTTGGAAAATGGCATTGAGCTTTCAGGGTCTATAAGGGGGAAATCACTAGATTACTCTGGCATGCGCTGCTTGGAAGATATCCAGTAGAAACCTGAAATCTTTCCAGGAAAATAGGCTTCTGAATATGCTGACTCTTAACAAGAGAATACTAGAAGCTAATTTGTCCATAGTTTATAAGCACATTGTCCTTTTAATTTGATCCTTTTTAGATATGTAGGGAGGAGATTTAAGCTTGCCATCAATGTATCAAATCTCTCTCATAGGAAAAGGTAGAAAAATCAATGGGAAAATTGATACTTTTTCATGTTTCCTTTTATCCCCCTTCCTGTTTACTCTGAAATATGCCAAATAATAGTTTGCCCCCACCCTTTGTCTATAAGGATAGATGCACCTTATATTAAATACACAAATGATTATATGAGGGGTGGCGAAACTTTTTGAGCCGCAGGCCAGTCATGTTGTTCCTCCCGCCATAAAACGCATCCGCAGCTATCATGAACATGTTTACGACAGCTGCGAGTATTTTGCGTATGTGTGGGGCATGTCCACTTCTACTTCTGGGTTGCGGTGAGGGTGCCACGGGACAGATGATTTGGCACCACAGGCCGGATCCGGCCTGCTGGATGTAGTTTGGCCACCCCTGGTTTATATATTTATGGATTAATACAAAATGCATGAGTCTTTTATCAAGTATGAATGATGTGCATGTAAAAAAATGGGCATGTTCCTACAAGATACTCCTCAGGGTTAGGTTCCTGCTTCCCAGATTTTAAAATCTAGAACATAATGTTTAAAAGCTAGAACAACCCCTGCATGAATTAATTTTTGCTGAGAAGCAAGGCTTAGGTTTCCATGTCAAAGTACAAAATGGAAGCCCTTAGTTCAAAAAAACTTAATCAAGGTGTTTGATTCCATAAAATTAATTTGTAAATACCTTAATTTCTTTTGCCTCCTAAATGATAATTAAATACTTTAAGATGATAATATTGATGTCCTGTGCAGATGTTGTTACAATACAACAAAATTCAAGAGTTCTTTTGCTGGATACTTTTTGTATGTTTGTAACATAACAAGGGCTGTTTTGGCTTAGTGGTTAAGATGCTGAGCTTGATGAACAGAAGTTTGGCAGGTCAGCAGTTTGAAACCCGAGTGCTGCTAGATGGAATGAGTGCCTGTCATCTGTCCCAGCTCTTGCCAACCCCGTAGTTCAAAAGAAAAAAAATGCCAATAGATAAATAGATACCACTGTGGTGGGAAAGGTAACAGCCTTCCGCACCTGCCACATGACCATGGAAACACAGACAGTGCTGGCTCATTGAGCACCACCCACTGGAGTTGGACGTGACTGGCTTTTGTGCAAGGGAGACCTTTACTTTTAACATAAAAAGATGCTGGTATAAGGCAGTGGATGGACAATGGTTCTCATAGGCCTCTTTCTATTACCAGACATTTTTCTCTTTTATGGCCTATCTTACATAGTTTTGTGTTAGCCAGCCAGGGCAGTTGGGAGATAGAGCAGGAACAGCTAGATCACGCCAAGCCCATACTACACATTTGAAAGATTCAGTGCCTGGACAGACCGTATTGGGGTATTGGGGTATGCTGGGATACACCAATGTGGCTTGGCTGTGTATAGCAGAGCAAAGCGGCAAAGCTGTGGGCACGCAGCGTCAGCTGGGATGAATCTCACATAGACAAGCGGGCAGTAAAAGCAAAATAAATACGCTTTACTTTCAGCTTTGCCAAACAAAGGAGAAAACAAAACCCATACTTGAGATGACGGCTCTCAGCAATATTGGCAGCAATCCAAAGTATATAACAAGTGTCCAAGAAAAATAGTTCAAAGCAAAACAGTCTTTTGCAGAGTTTACCTCCACGCGGTAGAAAGCTGTATCTCTGTGGCATAGGCAAAGCCACCAGCCTCTTTCTAGGAGCAGCCGGAGATAGTGGTGAGCCAGGTCAGCAGTTTGAGTCGAGCAGCTCAGTTCAGTCAGTAAGCTAGCATGGAGCATAGGAGTTCTTTCCTCTGGCAGTTGCTTGTGCAAAAGCAGTTCAAGATAATCCTGCTCAAGAGAATGCTCAGAGTGCATTCCTAAATAGCTGAAACCTGGTGAGTCACTCTGTGATCTGTTACACCTGGAGCATAGCACAGAGGAGCTCTTAAAGGGACAAACTGGGAGCCAATACAATACCATTGAAGGACTATAAGCCCTATTATCCTAACAGACGGCAGCTGACCATTAACCAGTTCTAGACTTGTATGTGTTTGTTTTAACATTCCAGGACTGTCAGAGAGTGTTTAGACATAGAAGTCTCCGCATAGAGTTTATAACCCTGCCTGTGATATGTGCCTTTTCTTCTGTCTCCTGCATTGTACAGCACATGCAGAAAGAGAGGTGGTTTTATTTGGGCTCTGAGGGAACACTCTCTTGTATTGATGTACAGTAACTGACTTTGTGGCAAATGTAATTCTCAGATTTTTATCTCTGAAATATTCCACACACTTAAAAAAAGGTAGATCTTTGTCTTACCATGTTTTGAAATACCCTGATGGGAAACTGGGTGTTGGGAAGGAAATAATACAAGGTATTGGTGGGTTTAAAATTACATTGCTGATTCCACTGGGAGTCCTGACACTTCTCATAGCTGTAGAGGAATGACTGAATCATGAGAGAAATTGCCCTGTTTTCCTGACCTAGACAGTAAATACTCAGGCGTTGGCAAGAGGCCAATACAGTACATATTTTAAAAAATCCACAACATCTTCATCTCAAGTGGGTTTTTTTTGTACCCGCTCCCTCCCTGGAAAGCCCTGTTCACAAGATCCTGGCTGGTTCAAGAACCCAAATTTGGTCCTATATGTTGTCCCTGTTTTTGGCTGTGGTGGTAGTGAAGGCAGTGTGGTTGCAAAGGGTGTGTGTGTGTGAGGGTACAACCATGTGTAGCTAATAGTAGGATACTGCTGAATGGTATGTTAAAAGAATATTCCTCTGTATAGTATTTGAAATTTGGGCCAGTCAGCCCTGCTTGTTGCTTTACGGTTAATGGCAAGGTTGAACAGGAGCCAGGCCTTTGATAATTTTCTGAAATATTGATGGTGCAATATTGACAGTGCATCATCTGTGGCTAAACTATCAATTCTTCTTTCAACAGAAGCCAAACACTGCTTGATATTTCCAAAACTTTGTTGTTGTTCAGTCGCACAGTCGACTCCGACCCTTTGTGACCTCATGGACCATTTTCCTCCAGGCGCCTCTGTCCTCCACCATCCCCCTCAGCCCTCCCAGCTCTTTGCCCATTGTGTCTATAATACCATCTAGCCATCTCATCCTTGGCCTCCCCCTTCTTCTTTTGCCCTCCACCTTTCTCAACATCAATGCCTTCTCAAGTGAATCCTCCCTTCTCATTTGATGTCCAAAGTATTTTAGCTTCATCTTTACTATTTGACCTTCCAATGAGCAGTCAGTGTTGATTTCTTCTAAGATTGACCTATTTGTTCTCCTCGCTGTCCAGGGGACTCTCAAAACCCTCCTCCAACACCACATTTCAAAGGCATCTATTCTTCTGCGTTCAGCCTTCCTAATTGTCCAGCTCTCACATCCATACATTACTACTGGGAAAACCATTGCTTTGACTATTCTAATTTTTGTTTGCAATGTAATGTCTCTGCTTTTCATTATGTTCCCCAGGTTTCTCATAGCTTGTCTCCCAAGAATCAGTCGCCTTTTTATTTCATGGCTCCAAAACTTTAGAAGTGTATAATATATAAACATAGTTCCTTGTGCACTTGGTACTGATCTAGAAAGTGAGAGTCAATTACACATCTGTCTCTTTCTGTCTTCAGTGTGTGTGTGTGTGTGTGTGTGTGTGTGTGTGTGTGTGTGTGTGTGTGTGTGTGTGTGTGTGTGGATGGATGGATCTTTCACTGTACCCTTCTCTGATAGTGACTTTGATTGAAAGGAAAGACTTACAAAGAATTCAGAGTTGCAGTTTAGATAATAGGCAGGGGGAAGAGGAAGAGCTTTTGAAGGGGATGTTTTTGATGCTTGGCAATGAAGTTGTTTCCCCCACTCCTTCTCAAAATATTCTAAAAGGCAGGAGGAGAAAGGAGACAGTAAAGTGAGACTCCATTTGCTTAAACAATATGTTTTGTGAAAGTGAAAGCATGTTTCAAAGTCATTCTCAGAATTATACATAATGAGGGAGAGGGAGGAAAGTGGGCTGTTGGCACAAGTATGAAATAAAACAGCTCCCTGTTGGGACAGATTGAGCATGACACATTTCTTCCCTCTGCCACCTTCTTCTGCCCCCCCCCCCCCCCTTTCTCTCTCAGCAGCATCAACACACCATCCATCCCACAATGGGTTGGTATTGTAGAGAGCTTGATGCAGTCTTGGCTGAGGTCAAGCACTCCAATTCTAACCTCTCAAGGGCTTTTCTCTATGTGTTGCCAGTGTACTGGTAAAAATGACTTTAAACTCTTGTCAGCGCAGTTACTGGTGCATGCATCACAGTCCCACTCAAATAAACCTGTCACAACACAGAGTCAGCAGCTAGAGAAGAGTACAAGGGCAGGCCTCTAGCTTTTCATTCGAGCATCACTAAACGTGCACAGAGTGCCCAATTATTTCAGCATTATTGAGCAAGCCTACAGGAGGACCCAAGCTTTGCTACATTAGATTTTCTTTAGTAATTTGCTCAAGTACCGCTGAGGACACTTAAAGGACTTAAAACGGTGGCTGCAACCAGTTTCCCTTTCTGGGCTGTTAATTCAGGTTTTCCTCTTTCAAATTAACTCGTGCTGCATGCTGTGTGGCAGCTCTGGGAGAACTGTTTAACGCTAATTTTCTCAATTTTCAGCTTTCTTTTTTTTTTAAAAGAAATTTTTATTGCTGCTCTTGTATTTAACTTACGTGTTTTGATTAGACATGTGTATCTGTGCATAACTGCTCCGGGACGTTGTGTTAGAAATTATCAGACTTTATTTTAGGGATGGGGTGGAAGCTATGTTCTTTTAGCTATTGTAGTTCAGTAGTAATAGGATAAAGCATGATAATGGTACAGATATCTTTCAGTCCTCCTTGAATTTTGCCCCCAAAATAAAGCTCTTGGTTTGAGCAGAATGTGTAAGAATTATATATATTTCATCCATGAGAAACATTTGCATTCCTCATACATAATTGCCTCACTGAGGCACTTCCTGGGTTATTTTTTTAACTTGTTGATTAATTCATAGCAATCCAAAGCCACTGATTGAGTGACAGCCCCTTGAAAACACACAAGAGTAGGGCAGCACACACTTGATCACACTTTAAGGTTTTCTCTTTTGGAACAAATTCAACATCTGTATTTAATTCTTCACAGCAGCAGCAACTCCAGGCCCAGCATTTATCACATGGACATGGCCTCCCAGTGCCTCTCACTCCACACCCTTCAGGATTGCAGCCACCAGCCATCCCACCCATTGGCAGCAGCGCTGGCCTTTTAGCCTTGTCGAGTGCCCTTGGGGGACAGTCTCATCTCCCGATCAAAGATGAAAAGAAACATCATGATAACGATCACCAAAGAGGTAGGAGATGCTTCATTGGCTTCCTTAGCTTTGAATGCACAGCCTGTCCCTTTCTGAGAAAGATCAGGTGGGTAGCCATTATTTCAGCATTATTAAGCAAGCTGGCATCTTATGTGATCTAGAGGACTTTATCTTGGACAACCCAATATATGTGGCATCAACCCATCTCTTTCACTTCTTTAAGTCTTTTCCAAAAAACCATGGTTACTTCTAGCTAATACTTGACTTACCTCACTCCACCAGTGATCATTAGAAGTCCACAGGCTCTTTCTCTGGAACCCTCCAAAGGCTGCAACAGCCGTTCCAATAGAGATAGAAAGTGATCACAAAGCTACTTCTGGTGTCCATTTTAAAGTCAAAACAACAGATACAGTACTTCTAAAACAAAGTTGCTCTCTTTCCTTTAGCGGAGAATCATGCTCCTTAGAGACACAGTTCTCACTATGAAAATGAAAAATAATAATAATTTAACAGAAACATAGTTTTGTTACAGTATTTTCAGTCCAGCAGCCAGAAATTGGAGTTGGTGAGCTGCATCTAGAGGGCTAAAGTTCTCTTGCCATCCTACTTAAGAGATTGCAGTGGTTGTCAATATTAAGGCATAAAGATACAATACTGTGCTGTTTCCACTGTCGGATAAACACAAGTCGTATTTGTAACCAGTGTTACTGTTACAGTATTTCTAAGCTTTTAGTGAATTAGACAATATATCCAAAAGATAGATTCAAGTTGTTAAAGCTAGTTGTATAGTAATAATACAAATTAACTAGCTACCCAGAGTAGGAAAATCTCCTAGATGGGTGGGGTATAAATATAAATATAATAAATAAATAAATAAACTTTACAGATGAGTTATTATAGCTGTACTTTGTTTTTTAAGCAATGGGCTTAGGATTATTGTTGTGATTGTTGTTCTGGAGGTAAAAGAAATGTGTGATTTTATATATAAAATAACTTATATTTCTCTCTTTTTCCTTGCTCACCTCGTGTTGCTACCTGCTGTTCTGCATGAAGACAGAGACTCCATAAAGGTAAGACTCCATTTCATAGATGGAAGCGGTAGCTTGAGTGCATTTGATTATAGCTGAGCTAAAGCTCAAGAAATGCTATGGCAGTAAATGGTTGGAGTTACCCATGGTTATTAGCACAGTCTTGGACAGACTGTTCCAATAATGCTACATAAGACAAAGTTCTGTGTGAATGTTCTCCCTGCTAATAACTTGAAAGAAAGCACAAGCTTGGTGTTGCAGGAACACAAAACCAACCCTTCACACTCCTGCCACACACTGTAGCCAAGCCCATAATTGCTGCCATCCAGGGCGACAATGCTTCAGAACCATTCTGGTACACAAGTCTTTCCTAGTAGAAACCTAGTTTGTTAAGAGGGACTTATTATAGAGCAGGAATTCTCAACCTTTTTAAGCTGGGGGCTGGGTCACACTTCCTCAGTCAGCTTTGGGGGCCGGATGGCCATTTTGCCCTTCTTCCACCACATGGCACTTCCTGGTGTGGTGGAGGCCGTGGGCGCCCACATGAAATGGTGCCATGAGCCACAGGTTGAGAATCCCTACAGAGCATTGAATGTGGAGAATCCTTTCCATTCCTACATTATGCTGTCATTTCCAGAGCTAGTGTCAGGGAACATGGCTTTATCATGCCTCAACAGCAGGTGACAGGAGT